>CM068369.1:117106106-118306106 GCA_034769895.1 Magicicada septendecula
GTATTTGAAAACATGAACTTTCTGTAAGTAAGATTTATTTAAATTTGTCGCCAATTTAATCTCGAGAAACAGATTTATACGTAGCACATCCGTCTGTATCATTAGACTCGAGCCGTAAGCGATTCTGAGGTTTGATTTATGTGGTGGGAGTAAAAGCACGTGGCCAATCACGTTACGGGAATACGTTGACGTCACCACGGTAACGACCTGTAACGGTGCTGTGTTGCCACGTTTTTGCCTATTTTACACACGTGGTCAGTTTTACACCACGCAGCGCTCCGTAAATGTAAAGCTTTCCGTGTAAAGTTGGCAACGTCGCAGAGAAATGTCCGCGTCGCATACTGAACGGCTCGAGTATAGTTAGCAAAGAGGCACTATTGCTAATGCTAGTGCAATATGGCAATAGTAATTTGGTCACATCCTTGTTAGATGCTCTGCATAATATGAGTGCTAAAATAATTTCGTTGAGTGATTTACAGGTTCTTGAGGGCTGTAAAGGTTGTACTAGGAGAGATCTTATCAGAAATGATCATATTAGAATGGAGCTAAGCATAGCTGAAAACTTAAATGAGAAAATCTCCCGGTACAAAACGGAGTGGCACTTACACGTAGAGAGAATGGATCCAACTAGATTTTCAAGAAGGGCCCTTGACTATCATCCAAGGGGGAAGAGAAGTGTGAGAAGACGGTAGTTGGGTGACTTCCATTGAGACTGGAACAGGCTACTAGCCTAAGCCGTAAAGAATGACGACGATGACGACGACTAAAATAATTCCGCTAAGTAGTAATTCGGTTCTTGATGGTGGAAAAAAAAAATACTGCTGCTGAAACAGGCAAATTGTGATATTTATTGATCATATAATTATAAGAGTGACAGTAAGATTACAGAATTAATTCGTTTTTTCTACAACGAAGAACATCCCCACACAAAGGGCGTATCTCACCAACGACCAAAGTTGATAGGTAAACAAAAGTAAAATGCGCGAAAAATTCGTGAAACCCGACTCCCTGTAGTTTCAGAATTATCCAGTGCACTTCCAAATGCATTATATTCAGTGGTTTACGATTTTTGACTGAAAATTTGATTTACAGAAAGTTGCCGAAAATATTAAGGGATCCACAACCACAACATTCCTGCGGACCTACATAAATGAAGGAAATGAATTGGTAAATTACGTAATACACTTACTTTAAAACTAAAACACACCATTCCTCAATGCAGTGAAAGCATTCATCATCCAAAAAAAGTTTAAGAAGCGACGTTCAATTAGGAAACTTGACCAAAGTTTTCTTGAAAAAACAAGACGTTATTGCTTATCGAGTTCTTTATGCAAATACTATAAATGTTGATTCGTACTGCGAAACTTAAAAGTAAATGAGATGAGCTATTCTAAGCAAAAACGATGACGGAGCGCACTGCCGTGCGGGATTTTTTTTTTTTACCGAAAAAGCTCGACCGCACACAGTATATAAAATAGTTCGATCGCCACACTGATATCGCTGGGAAATCACTGATAACTAACCCTATAACTGTGTTCTCTCACGTAGTGATTAAATACATTTTCCTGCATTTTAAAAATTGGTTTGAGCCGCAAATGCTTAAAAATTATGAAGAAATGAAGAACACCAGCGACAGATAAAATCCGTGGTGGAAGTAGAAATATATTTAATCTCTTTGAAAATGGAATACAATGTGTTGAATGGGAATTATTTGGAAAAATAAAAACACATGTAGATTTCATCTGAATTAATAACGATTTTCAAATTACTTAAAAAACACGGGTTCGTTAATAAATATCCAAATTTAAAGTCAATCTGACAACACTCTATCTCTCCAAAGGAATCTGATTACAATAATGAATAATCTTATTATTACGAATACATTTTTGTTTATTTGTTCTACCAAGGAAAACTGTTAATCGATTTTCAACAAAACTCGAATACACCGTACTGAGGGTTCGTAACAGATATGGTGTCAAACCTACAGTTAGTTTACCAGAAGCAACTGAAGGTCATAATAAATCTTAGCGCCTTCTGTAATATGACTTGTTGGTCTTAACAAATACCACGAGCAACAACTACATGATAATGATAGCTAACTATTAAGTTCCCACTAAACAACATTCTGGCAATCGTAGTGACAGCGATACAACATCGGTTGGTGTCTACGAAACACTACTGATATTCACTATTCCCAAATAGGCCTAATCCCATACCAACAACGACAACTTTGTAAATACTTCAGCATAAGACAGATAACGACCAGTGTAAATAAAATACAGTATGTGAATGATTTTTGATACGTGAAACTGTGCAAAAGCAAGAGGTACACACGCGAGCGAATAAAACTTTTTATCAAATTAAGTCTGAACAAACACACGGCAGCTGTTCACATAACTGATATTGGTCCTGTAAAGCCTAATAACGTATGGTAAAAACTACTTTCAATGTACAAGCAGCACAATTTTCGAAAAAATCTACAATCGGCAATTTTATACTTCATTACGTTATTAATTACCCAACCGAACTAACGTATAAACATGGCAGCCTGAACACGTACAATTACGATGATCAAAATAGTTAATTTTTCTGTGTTCAGGGGATTACCCGCTTTTATAAACTCAGGCATACCTATGATAAGAAACGACTGTTACCGTTGATTGTCGTTAACGTCTTGTTTTTCTTAGTAAAAATAGGTTTTAACGCTACGACTGTGGGTGCAAGCATCCATGCCACTCCACAGAAATCCAGCAACAACGATACTACAGAAACACTGATTGGACACGGTATAACAAACTGGTAACTGATGATAATTATACTTCGCATGATTTCAAACAAATAAAGTCCGTTCTTCTCTGCAGAGTACGGTCAGTGCAAATCACGATTTATTTATTTTAAACAGTTTCCTCAGCGTGAATGCATATTGCATAAGAATGTTCCGTACGGAAAAAATATGTTGCCACACTGATCGGATATCTTTGTTGGGCAAAACTAAACACCACGTCCAGATTCAATAATGAAACTGTAATGCATGAAACTTTAGTACATTCGCAACAATATGCGTTTTCCTCCTCGATGCATACCACTCTGAACGATCAAGAATCCAGATGAGCAAGAAAGCGCCTCTGTTTAACACCTCCATTACATTAAATGTTTACTAATGTTAAAGAATGCGTGTTTATAGCATAATAATGACATTACATGTGCAATAAAGGAAAATAAAAAATATATCAGGAACATGTTTCGTATACATAGTTGTTCACAGTAATACATTCAAACCGATACAACGTTTGGATATACAGCAGAAAAAATGTTACGGAGTTACATACACTTGACTATACATAGGTCATAAAACTACATTATTTATAACACGGTCAAAGTTTTCTTAATATTTTAGCGATTTCACTGAGAGTAATTGGATGAAGTCTGTGAAAAAAATAACACACATCTGTCCAGGCGAAACGATGACTAACTCTTGTAAGTATTCGAAAGATTTGGTACAATTTTGATATCAACAAATTAACTTGTATTCGGTCTGAGTAAAAGTTATTACAACTTGTTATTGTAAATGTGTGATAATCTGATTCAGATTTTCTTCTACTCCTCAACGGACTCTCCGTGACATACAAGGTAAGCATAATGAAAGTGTAAGAAGTGGACGAAAAAAGTTAACATATTCAAAATCACAGAAGTCGAGAAATTAAGGGTTCAGGAAATTTCTCTCCTGGGAAAGGAAGAGCAAAGACCAAAGGGAGAAACAACCGGCAACGAGTTCAAATTTTTTAGTAACAATTTTTTTTACAATAAAGATAAGTTGTTTCTGAAACAGTCACAATTCTCGAAAAATGTTTACATGTGAAATCAGATTATTTCAAAATGCAGTTCGGTATCATCTTTAGGGAGGTGTGTTAGCTACCGTACCATCAAACGGACTTTAGCAAAAATTACAGCAAAATTTGCCATTTTAAATATTTCTTTAAGCTCTAAGTAAAATAAATAGCATTCAACTAACATTATCACTTATTAAAATGTGTATACTTTATATTTGATTACCTGGATTGAGATCAACATAACAATAGACTTACAAAATAACTGTTATCTATTACGCTGGAAAGTCAATTTCCAGATTTTTGGAATGGCCATTTGTATTAAGATAGTGCGACATTCACTACTAATCTGATAACATGTAATAATTAAAAACCGATAAACTCCTTGCCGGGAACGTTAACTCGAATGGCCTATTATCAGTAGCAGTATTTACAGGCCAAATCGATGTTTACTATATTTCCAAACGGAAATTTCAGAGTTTAGCTGTAAGAGAACAATTACCGACATGTCTACCGTATTATCTATAAGCAACACTTCTTCGATGGTTCTCCACTTCTGGACGAAAACACAATTTCACATGAAAACATGTTCATTAAAAACTACGTAACGAAAACCAGAATAAACCAAACACGAAGCAAACATATACCGTAAAACTTAAATCCTCTTACCTCGCACTGGTGAACAGTGAATAGAGCTCAGATAACGGAATGAAGTGAAGGATGACGACCTTGAGGGCGCGCACACGCACACACAGGCGCAGATGTAAACAAGTGAAGGGGGCAGATCAAGCCTAGAATGTATTCAATTTCGCAACGTCAAGGTCATTTTGATACTCTGGATGAAGGCCAATTTGACGGAGAGGAGAGAGAGTTCACACTACGGCTGAAATGTTCCGTTCGTACAGGACCCATACATGTCTCACAGAATATATTCACATCTGATACCCTTCTATTTAAGAGACCTACACAACACGGCACTTAAAAAAATCTAAGACGTATTGAAAATATCGGTATGGAGAACCATACATGACTTCCATATTCTAAGATTTATATTTAAAATCATTTTCAGCCAAACAGCCAGGCTGTGTCTTACCTGCCTTTTTATTGCTGTATTAAATGAAAAATATTATATTACATTAAAATGAAAAAATTATAATTTTATTGCCTGGCAACAAAATTATTTTATTTTTAACAATTACCATTGTTTCAAAAAGTTTAAATAAATTTTCAAGTACTTTACTCTTGTTAAAACGTAAAAGGTTGCAGGTAAACTACCCCTTCCCCTTAACCGATCTTCACCAAAATCGAAAGTCATTGAGACCTCTACAATTCAGGGACGTATGCAAAAAATTATTTGATTCTGTTTGAATTTGCGGCTGTTATCGTTTGCCATAGAAAATACGCTTGATAAAAAAACGTTGCAGGTAAACTACCCCTTCCCCTTAACCGATCTTCACCAAAAACAATAGGTCTTGAGTACTCTACAAATCAGGGCTGTATGCAAAACATTATTTGATTCTGTTTGAATTTGCGGCTGTTATCGTTTGCCATAGAAAATAAAACGTAAAAGGTTGCAGGTAAACTACCCCTTCCCCTTAACCGATCTTCACCAAAAACAATAGGTCTTGAGTACTCTACAAATCAGGACTGTATGCAAAACATTATTTGATTCTGTTTGAATTTGCGGCTGTTATCGTTTGCCATAGAAAATACGCTTGATAAAAAAACGTTGCAGGTAAACTACCCCTTCCCCTTAACCGATCTTCACCAAAAACAATAGGTCTTGAGTACTCTACAAATCAGGACTGTATGCAAAACATTATTTGATTCTGTTTGAATTTGCGGCTGTTATCGTTTGCCATATAAAATACCCTTGTTAAAAAAACGTTGCAGGTAAACTACCCCTTTCCCTTAACCGATCTTCACCAAAAACAATAGGTCTTGAGAAATCTACAATTCAGGGCTGTATGCGAAACATTATTTGATTCTGTTTGAATTTGCGGCTGTTATCGTTTGCCAAAAAAAAAAAATTTCCCTTGATAAAAAAAACCGTTGCAGGTAAACTACCCCTTCCCCTCAACCGATCTTCACCAAAAACAATAGGTCGCGAGTACTCTACAAATCAGGGCTGTATGCAAAAAATTATTTGATTCTGTTTGAATTTGCGGCAGTTGTCGTTTGCCATAGAAAATACGCATGATAAAAAACGTTGCTGGTAAACTACCCCTTCCCCTCAACCGATCTTCACCAAAAACAATAGGTCTTGAGTACTCTACAAATCAGGGCTGTATGCAGAAAATTATTTGATTCTGTTTGAATTTCCGGCTGTTATCGTTTGCCATAGAAAATACCCTTGTTAAAAAAACGTTGTAGGTAAACTACCCCTTTCCCTTAACCGATCTTCACCAAAAACAAAAGGTATTGAGAACTCTACAATTTAGGGCTGTATGCAAATAATCTTTTCATTCTGTTTGAATTTGCGGCTGTTATCGTTTGCCATAGGAAATACCCTTGTTAAAACATAAAACGTTACAGGTAAACTACCCCTTTCCCTTAACCGATCTTCACCAAAAACAATAGGTCTTGAGAACTCTACAATTCAGGGCTGTATGCGAAACATTATTTGATTCTGTTTGAATTTGCGGCTGTTATCGTTTGCCAAACAAACAAAATTTCCCTTGCTAAAAAAAAACCGTTGCAGGTAAACTACCCCTTTCCCTCAACCGATCTTCACCAAAAACAATAGGTCGCGAGAACTCTGCAAAACCGGGCTGTATGCAAAAAATTATTTGATTCTGTTTGAATTTGCGGCAGTTATCGTTTGCCATAGAAAAAAAATCTACAGACAGACAGACAGACAGACCGACAGACAGACAGACACACAGACACACAGACAGACACACAGACACTTTTCGGAAAACGACTTTTTTTCATGTTTTGAGTGTAGTATAATCAGAATCTGCAATAATCTCGAACACGATTTTTTTTTTTTTTGCCATCACCATACTTCCATTCCTTAAGGAATATGGAAGTAAAATAATATTATAAGACCAATAACATGAACTAACTGACGGACAGCGCAGAAATCTGTACGAAGTTTATCACACAAATGTCAATTCCGTGTCAAACACAATTCATAAAAACAAAGACATATTGACAAAATATGAAAGGCGTTTGCAGGCTAAAGAAAATAGCAAACAATTATGCAATCAAACTACGAAATCGTTAACAAAATTTGCGCTAGTTGTTTCCAAGATTGCATTATTTTAAAAAACGTAGTTTAATGATGAAGGGAATGATAGTGTTTTTACTGTATAAATCAGAATTCTTTAAGCAACAAAGGCCAGAACCGTAGGTTATCGTTTAAAAAATGTTGAAATTCTGAAGTAGTTACCATTCAAATTTGCATAACAACTGTATACACTCAACACTTCCGCCCTCACCGCAATTACATAATGTGTTATTAACAATTTCGTGAACTAGGAAGATGCAAATAAACAATTGAAAGGTTATAATTTCTTCACTACCGCATAAAGATAATTAAAAATCTGTACTTCACAAACGACAATAAAATAACAGCATAGATGTCAGATGCACACCTTTCCACGGTATATACGGGATACCCATCCTGACCTGAAATAACAGCATAGAAGATGTCAGATGCACACCTTTCCACGGTATATACGGGATACCCATCCTGACCTGAAATAACAGCATAGAAGATGTCAGACGCACACCTTTCCACGCTATATACGGGATACCCACCCTGACCTGAAATAACAGCATAGAAGATGTCAGATGCACACCTTTCCACGGTATATACGGGATACCCATCCTGACCTGAAATAACAGCATAGAAGATTTCAGACCCACACCTTTCCACGGTATATACGGGATACCCATCCTGACCTGAAATAACAGCATAGAAGATGTCAGACGCACACCTTTCCACGGTATATACGGGATACCCATCCTGACCTGAAATAACAGCATAGAAGATGTCAGATGCACACCTTTCCACGGTATATACGGGATACCCATCCTGACCTGAAATAACAGCATAGAAGATGTCAGACGCACACCTTTCCACGGTATATACGGGATACCCATCCTGACCTGAAATAACAGCATAGAAGATGTCAGACGCACACCTTTCCACGGTATATACGGGATACCCATCCTGACCTGAAATAACAGCATAGAAGATGTCAGATGCACACCTTTCCACGGTATATACGGGATACCCATCCTGACCTGAAATAACAGCATAGAAGATGTCAGACGCACACCTTTCCACGGTATATACGGGATACCCATCCTGACCTGACTACAGGCTAAATATATGAACTGAAATACATGTGTTTGGTGTAGGTGTTCAAAACCTTTACAACTATTAAAAGGGTCAGTGGAAAAATAACACACATCTGTGCAGGCGAAATGATGACCGACTCTAATGAGTAGTCGAAAGATACTGAAAAAGAAACGGAACTGCTCGTAAATGGAAGTTAGCCAATCAAATTCAAATTTCAAGGTTATATATTTAATAATTTGTCTTTATTTGGTACGATTTTGATTGCAACAAATTAACTTTATTTTATTCGGCCTGAGTAAACAGTTATTATAAATGTGTGATAATTTGATAAAACACATTTCTTCTGTCGGCAGCTTGGAAATGCACAACGTAGATAGTCCCGGACACGAGTTACTGTAAAAAGTCGTATCAACAAAAAATGGGACCCATTCAATTTCTCCAATAACTGTGCTCCCTTAACCCTTAAGGAGAGGGTGGTGTAACGAACTCTGCAAGTGTTGCACTCTATTCAGACAGTTTGCTGGTTCCTTGTCTACGGGAGTTTAAATAAATTAAGTTTTTCTTCTTCTTTTACAAAGGAAAACATTGTTTTATAATATGTGTAATTTACTTGAAAAAAGATTAAAATGCCTTTTATTTTGTGCAAAACTCGTTTAACGATATCATAAATTTATTAATTCACAAATCAATATGCCTCGTGCCACGCGTAGTGTACGGAAAACCCCAAACGGATACAGACAACTCGGCATCTGACATTTAATGATGACGGTGTGCCTGCCACGTGGGTCACCTTGTTCTTGTAACGTAACCAGTACCTCTGCCTGTAACGTTTAACGTTTCCATGGTAACGTTTAACGTTTCCATGGCAACACCAATGTAACTACGGCTTAACATATCGTGTAACTAATGCAATACCAAGTACAGAAACATTGTAAAAATATGGTCCTAATCAATGTGCATTGTTGCCCACACGAATTTAATCTTTTATAGATAAGTTTTTATTTAAAAATTTTGAATTTCATTATGTCTTTATGTAGTTTATGTAAAAATAATTGAACGAGCGAAGCAAGTTCCCAGTTTTAACTCGATCGTTTGGCATTTGTCTGTCTGTCTGTCTAGGGTATCTGTCACGATAAATTTTGAACGCATCAACCGATTTTCGTAAATCTTGGCATGCGGTCCTTACTGTTACCCTACAGAACCCTATTGTTTATGAAACTCATCCAAAAAATGGGGACCGGAGGCAAAAATTGGACCCACAAGGGGTATCCAATTAAAGGGGATTTTAACCACAAAAAATAATATAGTAGTCATTTTTGAAAATGTTAAAATTTTTGGGCGTTAGGATCCCAAAAGTCGGAGACCATTTTAATAAAATCACAAAAATGGTTGTGTGGAACCAAATTAAAACGAGTTTCAACTAAAATCTGAATTGTTTCAGATGTAAAGCGTTTCAGTTTTGAAATTTTTTAGGAACCCAGAGACCAAAAGAAATCAGAAATTTCAAAAAAAATTCAAAGGAAATCCGAATGCTTCGAATTTTTAGTGTTCATTATATGACTGTGTGCTCTACAATTGTTATATTACCAAACAAATAGTATAAGCATTTTTGTAAGTTTTCACATAATTGAAAATTATCTAATACAGAAATTTATGTAATAATAAATGCATTTAGTTCAAAAATTTGCACGATTTCTGCAGCTCAGAAATGAAAGCGAAAACTTCAAGTGACCTTTAAACATCTTAATTGAAGAAATAAATACTTTGGTACTAATATTTAAGTATAACTCGACTTAACACAAAATGTGACATCTGAATTACAATCCCAACAGCCGCTATTACAATGAATTCTACGTACTGCTGTCAGACTCAAGAGATAATTACGTGAAAAAAAAAACAATTCAAAGCAAAGGGAAATTGGCTACTGTAGAGGACTGGATTGAATTTCGGGAACAGGACTCAAAAAAGAAGGAAAAACTTATATGATTCATGCAGATCAAGGGAATATCAGACACAAAAACAATTTCGGTGTATGGCACAAAAACAATCACAGACGATTAAAAAGAGCCTGGGAACGGACAATCGAAGGAACAAGAGAGGATGTTCGAAAAGGGACAGGGACGATGAAATCTCGTATTCTTAAATAGATCCAAAAATGAAATCTACTAGTAACCATGGGCGCGCGTAACTCTTGCCAGAATCTTATGACATAGTTAAGACATAAACGTGTTCTCACCTGTTTTATACTACACTCAAGTCTGACCACATGAATGGATGACTGTTTCTAGACAATTTAGAAATAGGCTTTCCGTACGTATTTCGCACATGTTACTGTACAGTTCAAAATTCAAGGTTTATCGTCTTGCTCGACACAAACAGTAATTGTACGTTTTTTTTTTCATTTCAACGATCGATAAATATTGTTACCGGTATTAAGTTATTTATTACAAATACGCGTTACTCGATGGCACGACCAACTGACTCAATTAAAAAATTCACATCACAACGAATAGGCCTAAGTGTAGCCTCAGATTATATAATCCACCGCATACATTAATATATTATTTAGACACGTCAAGTGACCAGTTAATTGCCCAGTGACTAGCGTTCTTCCCTCCTAAGATCTGTGGTAAGTAACGAGGCGAAACAAGACTGCCAACGCATCCCGACACGGGTCGGAAATACGACCCTGCATCCTTTACCCCGCAAGAGGTCGTCTGACAAGGTTAAACACGACCGACTGACGCGCGTAAGTTATGTCAACAACTAATTAACAGGTTATTAGACTTGCTAACCTACACGTTATGTGACTAACCAATTAACGAGTTGTATGATTCGTTGATTCTGTATAACAGTCTGACACGTGTTACAACTACACCGTATATACTCTGGTACAAATAATTAATTTCATGTACACGAAAAAGATTTATTAATGCATAAACGAATATCTCATAGAGGACTTTCCTCTAAATAGGGCTACACGCGTCTACGTTACGAAGCGCTGGAAGCAGAGGCGCGCCAATAGTGTCCGGCGCCTGTGTGCAGAACTTTAGTTGGAGTCCCTATACCGCCCCCCCCCCCCCCCGGTAAATAAAAAAAATCACTTTATAGAAACGTATTAGTGAGTACAAATGAAATATAAAATGTATTAATTGTAAGTTTACTAAACAAAACCAGGAATTACAAAAAATATATTTAAAAATAAACATACAAGAAGGGTACAAAAACAAAAACATCAAAAGTAATTTGGAAGAAAAAGTAATTTATGTTATTTGTCAAAAAAATCATTTCTTGCACCTTATACAGTTTTCCGTAAATTAACAGATAAACTTACAGTTTTATAAACACAAATATATTAAAAATGTTGGTACATAATTCAACTTATTATATTTTATTTGGTACAGAATGAATGTGAAAAATTCAACTGTTGATTTTATCGAAACAAAAAAATTACAATGGTATGGACACACGAAAAGAATGGCACAGGAATGATTGCTAAGGAGAGTTATAGAATGGACCCCACCAGGAAGAAGGAAAAGAGGAAGACCACCTATCATCTAGATAGAGGAAATTCAGACTATATTGAGGGAACGAGAAATTGAAGATCTTTGGATGGACATGCAGCAGTGGAAGAAGAGAATTCAATCACTTCTGTAATCTGTGGTTCCGAAAATGTGTAAACATTGTACAGCCGGAATAATATTATTTTATTTGGCAAGAAAATCACTTTGCTATTTGTACTTTGTATAGATATCATGTAAATAAGAAACATATAAACTTACAAGTATATAAAATATGAACACATTACAAATATTATTTGATAAATAAATAGGTTAAGGAAATATTTAAACGGAAAAGTGAAATGAACTTTTCCATCTTTCGTTAATGAAAATTCTCGAATAATATGGTGTATCGTGTCAATTTGATCTACAATATCTGACTCTATTGACATTATGGGAATATTTGAAAACCTGTGCTGTACCATTGTGGAGCGGAAATAGTTTTTAATAATTTTAAGTTTAGAAAAGGATCGTTAACTCAACGAATAATAATTTTGTTTTTCCAAATATTTCCTTGTCGCCTGAAATTGCTGGCGCCTGTGTGCGCCGCCCGCACACTTTGCATACTGTGTCGGCGCGCAGAGGAAGTAGGACTACAGTGGATTTAATAAGAATAAGAAACTATTAAACAATTACTGTTACTACAGTGAAGTAGTAGTGACTGTATTAAATGATAAATCGCCTAAAACTGATTTGCAATCAGTTTGTAAATACAAATCTCAATAGAAGAATAGTTGGTTACAAAGATTCTCCTGTTACAAAGTGTAAGTCTCATCGTATCCTATCGCTTTTATCGCCTGACTGTTATGCTGTAGCATGAAACATCAGATGCAAAAATTTAGATTGCGACTGTGAGACAAACCCTCAGAAATTCTGAACAACTGATGTAAATAAAAGGGTACTGACTGATACCAATAACATTTACACGGTATTAAAGGGAAAACTATTAAATATTAATTAAATCTGAAATGTATATTTCCCATCTACAAAGGTAATAATCACAAAACTTTATCACATTAAAAGTAAATATTTCCAATAGATTAACGACAATGTTTAATGTCAAAAATGTAATTTAATGTAGAGATATTTTGAAAGTACCTTTGAAAGGTCAAATTAAGAAAGCACAAGTGCGCTGGTTTGGACACGTTCAGAGGATGGAAGGGGATAGACTTCCAAAACAACTGTATGAGGCAAGAATTGCTGGGAGAAGACACATGGGCCGGAGAATGACTTGGGAGGACAATGTGAGATGCTCTCTGCAGGGGCTGGGAGTGCTGTGGAATGAAGCCAAGGCTTTGGTCATGTAGAGACCACGGTGGCGAGACCTTTGCTCAACCTCTACACTTTGCGGTAGAAGAGGACTGGAATAAGAAGAAGATTTTGGAAGCGAGCCGATCGTCACTGTCCCGAATTAATGAACTTTTATAGGAAAATTCAATTAATCAACAATTCCTAAGGTATTTAAACAGTTCTACTTACAAGACTACTAACTGTACGAATCGGATACACGGGACAATAACACATTCAGCATTGCGCTACAAGACGCACGCCCAAATAAAGTCATGTATCGGAATTCATCCATCACTTTTATTAAATAGAACATCGTATAACGAACGGGTAATTTCATACGGCTAGCAAATTGATACGTCGTACTTTTATAATCGTTGTTTTTCCAGTATTCGGATAAAATCAAACTGCAGACCGACAAAGTAACGTAAAATTTTGGTTTTCTCATTCACTACGCTACATTAGTTTTGGTTATTTACCTATATGCCTGTCTGAAGGACACAGTTAACCACATAAAGAGTTTACTACCTTCAGAAAACATACGAATAACTTATTTGTTCGGGTACGTAAACGTTGTAGTTCGTACTCTGAAGATGATATTTTATTTTTGTTTCAAAATCTTTCTACTGCAAGATTTTACGAGTCGTATCGCATGGTAAACTGTTTCGTTAAGAAACTAATAGCCCATATGTTTGTTAACACTGAAAATATTCGAGCAGCGGTGTATAGGCTACACGTTCACGTTTCCAGCGGAGAGCACAGATCTATGGTCCCTGCCCACAGATCCCTCCCACACATTTCCCGTATAACGAGAACATGCCATATCCTTTAATTCCACCCACCACCTTTCATATCTTCTAATCCTGTCCGTACTCATGTTTAATACTTCTACACAAGACACTATAGAAGACACCTACACACACAGATGGGTCAAAGAATGATGAAAAAAGATTAAAAGAAACCAAGGACTGAACATTCTAACGACTTAAATTGGAACGCGGTAATTTCTGCACCAGAATGCAGGTAGCGACCGAAACATACGTAAAGTGCGCACTCGGCCAGGGATTAACAGTACGTTGCAAATACCTGCTCCCTGTTTTTACACCGATGATAATTGTGGAAGGAAGGCTTTCCGTCAGTAAAGTGTGGCAAGATGAGACTATCTTTTGGAAGTCATCAGTCCTCACGTTGCAAGGCAACGGCTCACGTTCTCCTAATCTCTCAGGTGCCATGCGACTTGGAACGCCGTATAAGTACTGTATATGGTTCACCAGACAGAAATCTCCCATCGTTTGGGAGTTTTGAAGAATGAAAATACAAATCAAAACATTAAAAGTCCACACTGGCTGAACATTAAAAGCTATGCGTTCAGCTGAAAACGAATATGAATCAATATCTAATGGCTTGTCACACTTGAATTTTTAAACTTTCATCATATTTCAGGACGCAGGGTGAAGAAATAACAGAATATACTAAGTGAGCACAGTATACTAATGGCATTACCTGGACATTTAAGTTATCAGGTAACATAACAGTCGTATACATGAAACAATGAAGACAACAATAAACTTTCTTAGATAACCTACGCATAATTACTCAATGACCTCTCCATCGATGTCTAGTAATAAATATTTTACACACGCACGGGCGCGCGTACACCAGATTTTTTAAATACTTATTATACGGAAATTGAAATAATGTAGGCACCAAAGTATATGCATTATCGTGGTTAACTTATCGGACGCATGTTTTATTGGTTGAACATTTTAGTACTTTTATCTTTAACGTTTATTCATTAGTTCTGAACCGCGAATACTCGACCTCCCTACATGGCAAGTCTTTTTAACTTGCTACATAACAAATAGGCCTATCTAACAGTTGAAGGTCAATGAACACAATTCAAAATAAAACGATGGAAAATTTTTATGCTTTCTGAATTTATATGGTCTTGAAACAATAAAACCTGGCATCAAAAAATATAAAAATTCTCATTTATAATGGTATGATACTTAGGAACAAGAGAAAATAAACACAAGCACACAAATGGGAAATAATAACATTTGTCTAAGATGAACACTGATCGGCTGTAACACAGCGAGTCAACTTATAAGCGAGCCTGCATTCCTTCTACTTCATATTATTTTATGATTATGAGGAAACGAGAGTTTATCAAAACGTTCAAGAAACGCAATAAAATTTAATCTTTTATCAACGACTTTCTAACGACCATATGGAAGGCTGGTAGCCGGGGAATCTACACTCATTACGGGTTGACGGGGAACAAATATTCAATTAGATTCGATCAAAAACTATTCCACCAATACGGTTTCCTATCTGAAAATAATAAAACGAAAGCTTTATTGCTAACTACTTTTTGAAATCATATCTTCACAAACTGTATTTTTTCATAATTCGCTGATAATAAGCTTTTAAGAAACTGTGTGAACTATGCATCCCCTGAAACAGGAAGGCGGAAACGGTACTGTTTTCAGACAGGAGTAGTACAGAAAACGGAGATATGACAATATCAATGAGTACCGGTATCCGACGCCATGGGCACAAGACAAACAATAGACAGAAAAATACACGCCGGGTCTGTTGAAAGTCTACCTGGAAATGTTGATACAGTAAAATCCGGCCAGATACCGCTTCTAGAATCTAAATTAATTCTAGCAACCTGATAATGATAAAGCCAGCTGATATAAGCGTTCCGAGAGAAAAATGTATCAGATGCGAACTGAAATTACAATTTTCACGTTAAATTTATTGGTTATCTCCCTATGCGATTTGCGAGATAACGATCTTTTGCTGAGAACGGATCGTTTAGAACAGGGCTGTCCAGCCAGCGACCGTCGATAAGAGCGATCAAAAACTGACAGGAAAACTTCCCAACACTGTTGTTTGCTTGTTGATTACAATGAAATGCAAATTATTCTTTATAACTAAATTTTTAAATTTGAACTGTTTAAAAAGCAATATGTTTGTACTCAAATAAAATAAAATGTTCTACCTTGGTAAGCAATGTAAAATACGAAACTCATTAATTCTGGTTATTAATATACTGTGTTTAAAGAAGACATTAAATGACAACAATTTAATACTGCATAATGTTAGTATCGAATCGAATTATCTTTCTTCTTTCAGTAATTAATGATTTATAAACCGTCCTTGTTTCTCAACAAACTGTAAATCATTTCATTTTAACCCACATAATTTATACGACACTTGAATGTATTAAAATAGTGGAATTTTCGTGAAGGTGTCTCAGAATAATGGCGTACTAAATATACACGCCTATGCGTTTGTGCGTTTTTTCTCTGAGATATGTCACTTGGAATATGATACACAAATACAAAACACGAACTGGGTAAGTAAAGTATGGCTCTCGTGGTGTATTATTACAACATAAGTGGTCCTCTGGTACTAAGAAGTCCGAATATACAAAATATGCGCAAAGAAGAACTTTTCAACTTAGCGGAGATATATCCATTTAATACATTTTCACTAACGTAGTTCCAGTAATTTAACGCTACGTTTCGTGAGAAAAAGTGAATAAACCCGCAGATTTAGTAATTCTGATCACTAATTTGTTCTTAGCTGTAACATACATTTTTATTGTTACCACTGTCAGACAATGCGGTAATTCTACGAGGTGACATCTTCATTCTTGACAAATAAATCTTAAACAGAATTACCTTTGTTGCACACCACTATAGAAAAATTATTCCGATTAGCTCAACGCTTCAAGCTCCACAGCTCATCGTCAGATCGGAAATCCGATCAGATCAGATTTCCGATCTGATGATGAGCTGTGAAGCTTGGAAGCGCTAATCGGAATAATTTTTCTATAGAGGTGTGCAACAGTGATAAGACTGTTTGTGATTATAACCACCAACACAACTTTCTTAATTAAATAAATCTTAGTCTAACACTGAAGATGACAAATTCTCATCTACTGGCAGAAGGGAATATCTGGCTGAGTTAGAATTAGAAAATTGTACTATCTTAAGTTTTATGTGAAACGACAGTTCTCACACTGAGCTAGCCTAGCGACACTAAAAACAATGTTTTTTCTAAACTTATCTGCAAACGGATGCAGCTACTTCTACATTCCACCAGCTGAGGTTACCGCCGGCCAATACATCTGACATTATCAGCTTACCTGAAACATATAACAGACGTAATTAAACATTTTTTGCAGCTATAATTGAATATATTAGATTTCATGCATGAATTTATTGTTTTGAAGACAGAAAACATATTCTATGCAACGTCAAAAATTACAACTTGAACTTCTCAGGAAATCCCGTGTGTACGAAGTCACAATTTTCGTTTCTATCTTGGTGTAAAAACTGGTTTTTTGACGACTGCTTTCAAGTGGAATAAGGAAATCAGTAGGCTTGTGGCCTGACATTAATATACGACCAAAAACATCACTTCTCACTTTTCCCGAAAACTTCATTTTTCATATCGGCCTAGTTTGAATAAAGGCACGTCCTTTTCGTTAAACAATGAGCACTGTACCTTCGAATTCACGACAAAAGCGCCCAGCGACATAAGCGCACATGCTGAAATTTGCGACATAAGCGCCCAAACTACCCCTCCCTGCCTCTAGCTACCTGCGGTCAACACCCTCGCTGAAAAACAATGAAGTGGGAATCCCGAAGCTCCAACCCCCTACCTCGCCAACACTTGTCACTGTTGCTTTAGTTTTTCGTTTATTAAGACGTGTGTGCTGGTGCGGTGTGTGCTACATAATTTTGCTGGCTGGTGAAATGGAACTTACGACGACAAATAAGGGTAAGCCGTGCGCGCTGTACGGAGGCTACTCGTATGTCTTAAAGCGGCAGGATGTGGAAGGGGCAATATTCTGGAGGTGTTCAAGAGAGAGGTCTACAAGATGCCGAGGACTTATGAAGAGTAAGTCTGGCGAAGTTTTGAGTACTAGTGAACATCAATGTGGCGTTCCAGACGAAGCACGACTGGAAGTCAAAAAATCACTTCAAAAAGCAGAAAAGCGTGCCCGTGAAGAGGAAACGCAAATCTCGAGAATCTACAATCAAGAGTTGGGTGAACTTCACAAGAAAGGTTTCGATTTTGTCACAGAGATTCCAGCTCAGGCCACGACTAAAAGAACTCTCCAACGACGGAGATGTAAATCACAAGGGAATCAAACAGAGCCCGAGAATCGTGAAGACGTAGTTCTTGACGAAGATTTGTTGAAGATGAATGATGGTAGCAGCTTTCTACTGGCGGATGACAACTCACTCGGTGAAAGAATATTGATTTTTAGTGGAAATATAGGAAGAGAGGGGCTAAACAATTGTGAAGATTTTTTAATGGATGGAACTTTTAAAAGCTCCAGCAAACAGTTTTCGCAGATTTACTCTATCCATGCAGATTTTGGAAGCTCAGAAGAAGAAACAAATATATACCCCGTGGCTTTTGCATTGTTACCAGACAAGAAGAAAGAAACATACGTCAAGCTCTTTCGACTAATTATTCAAGCTATACCTAACTGGAAACCGAAAAAAGTCAATGTAGATTTTGAAGCAGCGGCTATAATGGCATTGCAAGAGATTTTCCCAGCTGCACAAATTCAAGGTTGTTATTTCCACCTGAAAAAGTGTCTATGGAGGAAGGTGCAAGAGTTAGGTCTTACGCGGGACTACAAAGAAAATGAGGAAGTTCGAACTGTGATAAAAATGTGTGCATCTCTCGCGTTTCTCAAGCCTGAGGATGTCGTCGATGGCTGGTTAGAGATTTACTCCCAGAACCCTGGAAATCCAAAACTTATAGAATTTTTTGACTATTTTACCGAAAGATGGTTGGAAAATGAGCAGATCAGCATACAACTATGGAACTGTTACAAGAGACGTCACCGGACCACAAACGCAGTTGAAGGATGGAACAATAAAGTGAACAGCACGTTTCAAAAGCCACGTCCTAGAGTTAAAGATTTGGTCCAAACTTTGAAAACGGAGGCCGAAAACTCAGCTGTGATCTACATGAGAATGCAATTGAACCTGGATGGAAAGCGAAGAAAACTGAAATATAAGAAACTGGACAAGAGCATCGAAAAAACAATCAAGCTGTATGAAGAAACTGGCAATATAAGGCAATGTCTTCGCACGCTCTCTTACCTTCAAAAGTTGGAGTAAACTTATAAAAAACCGAAATGACGAAGCTTTCTTCAAGGTGATTTTAAAAAAGCTAAAAACTTATAAAAAACCAAAAATTACAAAACTACAAAAAAAGATGTACAAAATGACGAAGCTTTCTTCAAGCTGATTTTAAAAAAGCTAAAAACTTATAAAAAACCAAAAATTACAAAATTACAAAAAAAAAGATGTACAAAATGACGAAGCTTTCTTCAAGCTGATTTTAAACACGCCTAAGTGAAAGAAATCATAATACATTGGTTTCTCTCATTTAGCCAGTCCAAAGCCTGGATAAAGTGTGATGGAAATCAGTAATCATTATTAAAATACTAAATGTTCGTTTTTCCTAAATATGCAGCCTCACCCATTCACTCGCACCCCTTTCAACCACTATCAGTTGTGAGCTTATGTCGCTGGGCGCTTATGTCGCTGGCCGCTTTTGTCGCGACACCAACACTTCGGATACGGCATATCTTTTCAATAAGTGACAATGACTGAAAACGCCTAATAACAAATTGCACTATTGATTTTTGCTTAAACAGGTTTGTGAGTATAATCATAATTATGATTAATTACATTAATTTGCGCGCTAGTGACAATGCATATCATATTTACACTTGAAGTTTCAAGTAGGTTGAGCTCCATATGTCCCAACCCATTTCAAGCCAATTTTTATGTTAAAATATTTTTTGATGTTTTTCTTGAAATTTATACTTTTCGCCTAAACACAAGGACATTATCTACCGTGAACTACAAACGATATTTCAATTACGCACAATGATGCTTCTTATGCTTCCGGAAAACATTTTTTGTCTACAAGTAGTCTAGGAGTAGCCTACCCCATGCACCGCTTCCTTCGGTACTTATTGTCAGACTGTTTTGGAACCCACATCGAACGTAACCCTTAAGAAACGTAAATATAATCTATTGATTTTATATGCAGAACCATGATTAATTTTAAGACGATTTGCTATTTAATCAACCGTCAGTCGTGAGTCTAATAGAACCATGTTAAAGCCAATGTTACAGCGTCGGCTGTGATGTTTGCGGGGGTTCGGCCCCTTCGCAGTGCCATTTTGTAAACGCGCACACTACGCACGTGCCCAGGGGCGAAACGTCAGTGCACGGAAAAATGAGGGGAAACGAGAAAACGTCCTTAACCTAAAAAATAAAAAACTTACAAAAAATGTGATAACTACGAAAGACGCCAGTGAATCGTATTTGTCTGTATTATTAGAATACAGTGACAATGTAGCAACGGAACGGGCATGGTACTAGATCTGCTCCAAGTTGGATGCTGGTTCTGAAAAAAAAAGAACCAAAGCAGAACAACCTCTTGGGTATGTCCTACTATGGACGGGTAAGCCACTCCAAAGACGTATTTATGTTTTGGCGTCTACGGGCTATACATGTTTGCGACCCCCCCCCCCATGATCGGAATTTAGCCAACCACCCATCCCCTCCCCCCATTACTAAAACGTAAACACATGAGAAAGGGCTATTGAAAAGTCGTTTTGAAAGATGGTGATTATAGTCAGATTTTTACTTTTCCTTCGCGTATCGCCCCGGTGGGAGAGGGGGGCCCTTGCTTAGGGTGCCCAGGGCGGTGTTGATGTCAAACGGTGGGCCTGCCCTTCGTGCATAACACTTGTGTCATATTTTAGAACCTTTAAAATCCAGTCGTCTGTATTGATTACGTTGCAGTAAACAGCTGTTTCTGTTGACTTCAGTGACCTGTAGATCACAAAAAACGGATCACTGAACGTAGCTCTAGGGGGGTGGGGGTGGGGCAACTCAAAGAGAAGCGGCCGTACGACAACGAAACCTTGAAACTTGAAAACTGCACAGTAATATTAGTGTACAGCTTTTAAACTCGCGCATCACACGAAAACGACAGTGTTGCCAACAGTAAACAAACTGCGTATTCACTACGGACAATTAATGAATCACCTCGCGTACAATTTTAAAACGTGCAACAATTTAGCAACACAACCAAACAAATTATCACCGAAATGACTAAGCTACTTTCTTCATCTGAATAAGCAGTTTATAGGTTGCACAACCGTTACCGATCGATTCCTAACTGTTATCTGCGATCGATAGTATCTTCTATTTTAATTATACAATGTACTGACCCTACCGACTGCCAAAGACCGAATATGAAATGACTTACAGTTTGTACAATAACAAAATTAGTCCCGAGTGTCAGTAAAAACCGTTTTGGAGTAGTGATTTAATTATTCACGTCATCATTAAAAATGGCCTTGCTTGTGGAGTAAAAAACTATCTGTATATCGATCGTAAGTTACATGACATTTTTTCCATATACCGTATGTAATTATACAAATACTGTCAACATTAAGAGGGCTAGCAATGTTATGGACTACATTTCTAACAGCATATTTTTGTTTAAAGCTTAACAAATGCAAACTCTATTATCATTTACTGTGCAAACTCTATTTATCATTTACTGTAATGGTGCGAATTCTTCTTCCTGTATATCTGGATATAATTTTGTATATTTAAAATGAAATGTTTACTTAACGAAACCAGTCTGTGTTTAAGATTATCATAATATACAATGAAACAAGACCAGTCTTAATTTCACGTTCGAGAAACATAGTAACCATTAATGAAAATCGTTATTTCAAGACAGTTTTACAACATATTAACAAGAACTGACGAAACAAAAGTATTTCACTGACGGTATTTAAAATGTTATAAAATATAAAAACCTGTAAATAGTAAATAGCAACAAAAACTACCCGTATACGTGAAGTCACTCTTCTAAAATCATGACTGTATACTTCTGAATACAGTAGTTCAAGCGAGGTAGTCGGCCATGGTAGTATACGCGGCGCAATACCATGATCAAGGTTATGGCCTGTGTCATCAACAAAAGCTACACAAAGAGATATAATCTCTCGCTAGATATAAAGATAGCCGCTATTCAATTTTAAGGGGACCATGTACCCGCCTATCTTCCCCATGTTAAATTAATCAACTTTATGTACCTTTTTCTCAAAACCTGTTCAAGGTACAAACTTGAGGTTTGGTCAGCATATCCTGGGAAGGTATTTTAACCATCTGAACCAAAAAAATTACGTTTTATTATCTCACATTTATTTAATTAATTTTTTGAAAAATTGTCTAAATATTTTAATTTTTTTAAAGAGTTAATAATTTTTTATAATTTTTTGGTTACTTTCTTCTTCTGTTTTTGAGGTTCAGTAGATACACTGTAATTAGCCCTACAACTTAAAAACAGAATCGTGTTTCTATCTTTTACAGAAGCTGAGAAAAAGGTACATAAATATGGTAAAAAGTCATTTTTTGAGAAAACTTACTTTATTGTCAATGTTACCATAGTTGCACAACAAAGCTACATTTAAAATAGTCCTGCGCCGTACTGTGGGTCTTCCTCATTTTCTTCTGATTTCTTCTTGTTTTCTTGCCTTTTTATTTTACCTTCTACCTTACTTTGCTCTGTCATTTTCTTATCAGCTTCTTTTACTCTCCTCTCATCGATTCGTCTCAACCGTGCCCGACAAGACTCACTTACTTTCAGTCCCAGTTTCTCCATCACAGTACATTTGCTGTAAGCTCCGCTGTTGAAAGCAAGCACTGCATCATACACTACCACTTTAATTGTATTTATCCCAACGTAAATTGTCTTTGGTAACCTTTTCCAAATTAGGGCATTGAACGATTCATTCGGGTTTTGTGTTTTACCAAAAAGGCACTTGCCCAGTAAAGTTTCATTGCTTAGGTCCCTGAATATGTTTTATTTTATGAAGCTCAGGTAAAGGCAGTGAATGCTCATGTTTGTATTCCTCACCTGTAATAATGACAAGAGTAGCCAACCTAACCTATAACACAAAAATTCCCTTTTGTATGTGAAAAAAAAAAACAAATATATTAAAAGATTCCAAGCCTGAAAATGCAAGCGGTCAACACAAAATTGTGTACTTTTTATTTATTTATTTTTGTAAATTTTATTTCTCATAGGTAAACAAATTTTATATCATTTTTTTCAGAATTAACTGTAGTTTCTGAAAATTTGAAAAACAGAAAAAGTGAAATTTTAAAAAAATTTCGGGTACATGGTCCCCTTAAGGCTTCTGCTTACGCGCGTAAATACTGTATACAACTTTTCACATGCTACGCGAAGAATAGCCAAAACGGCCGTTAACATATGGTACGTGCTACACAGTACACGTGGCGCGAAATTCTTTCATCTTATCAGTAAAACGCAGATAGTACATGTTACACGACCGTATGAAAAAGACAGGGTTTGAGGGCGAGGCATGACTTAATAGTGAGTGACCATTATTGATGTTTAGAATCCAATCCCACCAGTAATAACTACAAACCGTTAAAACAAGTATAACCATAATCGCGGGCAAATATTAAACATTAATAAGACGATCCAAATTACAAGAAATGATAATTTCTATATCAAATTTTTATAAATTTTTGCAAAACACTTGCAATAATAATAATAATAATACGTACCTTACGGCATCAGAACTGATCACCTAGGCCTACACAACTTTTTGCAATAGTAGGCTACAAATCTCTGCAAGTATTAAGGAAAACTATCTCTTTTACTTACGAATTTTATTAAAAATTGGTCTCCGTTAAGAGGAAGACAGACGGACAGATACGAGAGGCAATACTGTATTGCTAATGGCAAAACGATCACAAGAAAAAATGGGAGAGTACGGAATACTTTGAGAGTCTGTCTCAAAGCTGACGAAGGCGAACACCACGCCGAAACGCGTACGAGAAGAAAAGACAAGTAAGTTTCACAAGTTGAAAGTTTCAATATTCTATAAAGGAATATTTCTTTCTGAATTCTGTGAAGTTTACAGATAATATAATTTGTTGAGTTAATAATTTGTATACTTAACAACCTATTAGGCTCAAGAATCGTAGAAAGAATTGTGGTGACGTAGTACGGCTCGGCAACTAACAACGTGCCTACAGTCCAGAAGTAGCACCTCAGACGATACCAGACAACAGAGAAGTTAAACTTATCTTGCTCAAGGTCGTCTTCCTAATCCGGACATTACAATGGTACGTTACCTGACTGACGTCATACCTTTTGTTCGAGTTTTGGGTCAACGGATTATAAAGGTTATGAAGTACTGATTTAATCGTAATCTTCACATCGCGGCATAGGCAAGATGCTCCCTGTTCCGTCCTCAAAGGTCCTCCAGCCACCTAATCCTGGATCTCCACATATATCTATGTCCTACAGGTTTGTATTTCCAGACTCATTTGGCCAGTCTTGAATCTGAGATTCTTGCAATCACGGTCACAACAAGTGGACCCTCGAAGTGTAGGTAAGTACGAACTGAGCAACAGACCGCAGAAGGATTGGTAAAGGGTCCAATAAGCCTAGGTGTGCAACATATCCCTTCAGGTAAGACAAAATGAAAACATTATACCAGACATTAAAAGAAGCATATTGTAGTGCACGAGTATCCTGACAAGTACTACGACTCCCACAACTTAAATTTCTTTAAGTGAAATTTGTTTAGTAAGTATATTTTTTGTTATAATTCTTATTACTTTTATGATTGATAGGTATTTTTAATTACTTTATTTAAACGTGCACGTCAGTACATTTTAGAGTAAGGAACAAAACTTCTGAGACTGATGTGTTTAATATACTTAAAATCTGTATACATCTGATATTTTACGTACTGTTTTTACTGTTTTACTGTTATGCCTCCATATATTCTATAAGCTTCGAAATGTGAAGTAACTAATTGTTTGTTTGTTATGTTATACTATGCCTTGTAAATTACCTTGCGGGTTACTCGTTTCATTGACTTATTTAGTTATGGCTAATAAAACTACTTTAACTATTGCGTTAAGAGTATATCACTATTAATAACATTAATTGCGTGGTTTAAATAATTGTCGTGAGTACAGGGGTGTGTTTACGAGGGGGACGAACGGGACCGGATCCCCCCCCCCAGAGGGTAGAAAAAGTTACTCTCTTAATTTTTATACTATTTCATTATTTTTCACCTGTGTACAGTAATATGATAGTACATCTTTTCTAAATATACAAACAGGTTTATTACACTGCATTTGCGTAAACGTTTGAAATGTGAAATATACGAAATCAGTTCAGTCAATAAGTATCTTCTCAACAATAACGCGTATTTTTATTGTGTTATTACCGTTTACTTTAATGGGATCGATTTCACGATAATATCACAAGTTTTTTAACCACTTTAAAAATAGTAATATTGATTAGTCTTCACATGTTTTTTCTTTTGTATGAAGTCGACTCGACTCGACCCCCCCCCCCCCAACCAAATACGCCGCTGTGTGAGTACGCCTACTATTAAGTATACAATTACTTTTAGTATACTAGAATTATCAAGTATGCAAGACTGTCACCAATAAAGATTTCTGACAGACTGAACCAGACGTTTTACCAAAAACGAAACCGATATGTATTAGATTCAATTATGTTTCTATGCTACGTGTTCATGTGCGTCTATGTTATACCAATCTCTTGTAAGCATTAGGAAACGCCAAAGGCTCCAATAAAGCAGTCGATCAATGCTCAGTGTTCAATGTTCATTCCTCAATTCATTCTGGGCCAAAAGAGCAGTCTCTGGTCCGTTTATGGTCCACTTATGCTCAGCAAAGTACCAATGTAGGTACCTATGGCTGGCTATTCAATTCATGCCAGCCATTCGAAGTAGGAAAGCTACCGTACCTACTGTTCGGGATTCTCTAACCAACGAGTGTGAAGACGCTGTCTCCATCACAAATGACTTTCAAAGTATGTGGAAACAATGAAATATTCAGTTATTTGAAAATGTTGAGAAAAGTCTGTAATCATAACGAAAGTGTGTTAAATACTGTATTTAGCACGTTTAACTACTCCAAACATACTGTTGCCAACTAAACCAGCTGTACAAAATTGTTGTACTGTTGTTGAACGTACAAAATTAAGACTGTGCAGTTCATAAGAGAAAAAAGTCATGTTAGCACTTTAAATACATAAGCTTGTGTTCACTATTTAAGAACACTAAAATGTGTATACCGTATATTTACTGACACTATGAACATGTTTCCTCACAGCGCAGCGAACAAAACAGTATCTCATTAAACTTCCTCGTATTGATACAATTCTACACAACCGATAAGTTTTGGTATTTCCTGTTTTAGCAGTAACATAGTAACATGTCGAAGGCGGAGAAACGATAAACTCAACACACCGGTAACGAAATTCAAGCTTTGTTATCAACGTACCGAAACCACAAGATAAAACAAAAACACATCCTCAAGGAAACTCTAAAACTATTCAGGTCATTACCAGACCGCAAACAATTAATAATTCACAAAGAACAAGGGAGAAAGGAATAATTGTAAACAGTGTTCTTACGCAACGACAAATATTTAAAAAGTAGGCTTATCTACAACGATACGACACGAAAACACATGAAAGAAGACATGAAGTGGAGATTTGTGGTAAATGAATGGAAAATCGAACATACGAAGAGGACAGCACGTACATATATACTGAAAAATGAAATGGAAGCTTTATATACACATACATTCTTACACCGCCGTACAAATGTTATAAGTAATTATAGGACAGTAACATCATAAAGAAAAATCATCATCATCATTATCACAACATGGTATAAGCAAGGTGCTGCTCGTTCTGCCTTCAAAGATCCTGCAGCCATCTCTTCCTGGGTCTACCCACACACCTGTGTCCTTTATGTTTGTACTTTCAGACTTGTTTGGCCAGTCTGGAATCTGACATTCTACCTAAGTGTCTTTCCATCGTTGTTTGTAATCTTAAATTTTTCATTCAAATTAAAAACTTGTAACTCTTCTCTTACGGCCTCGCTTTTATACGGTTAATTTTAGAACACCTTTAACTCATCTTAAGAACGCCATTTCCGAGGCCTGTATTTTACTGTAATCTTTCTTGGCTGTTGTCCATAAGTCACAGCCATAGGACAGTACAGGGACTCCCATAACTTTGTAAATCTTTAATTTTGTATCTCGACGTACCTTGTTTCAAAGAATACGGTTGATTGACCCACAGATCGTCTGGAACTTACCTAACTTAACATCAATATCATAATTCTTATCACAGCCGATATCATTTCCCTAGTAATTACAATGGCTCACCCTGTTCTAAAATTTGATCATTAAGAAAAATAAATAAATATAATTAATTCACTACCGACTCGGAACACAAAGTTTTTAAAGGGTAAAAACATAAAAGTTTTTCCTTATAGCCTGAACCAGTTTTCGCTTTTAAAAACCTTCTTCAGAAGCTGCCGCTGGGAGCACGACAGCGGCAACCTCTGAAGAAGCTTTTTAAAAGCGAAAACTGGTTCAGGCTATAAGGTAAAACTTTTACGTTTTTACCCTTAAAAAACTTTGTGTTCCGAGTCGGTAGTGAATTAATTATATTTAGTTAAGTAACGGACAAGTCATGGACAACGAAATCCAAGAAAAATAAATAAAAATGAAATGGAAACGTATAATGCAATAATAAAGATAACCCACTGCTGAGATATATGGCATTGGAAGGTAACACAGAAAAAGAAATTAGTGAAACCAAAATAGATTTCTGAAGACGAGGAGCCGAAACGTCCAGAAGACGAAGAATCGCACACAGGCAACCCTAAGATAGATACACTCGACAACGACTTTCACAATGACTTTACGATCAAGACGGAGATCGAAAATCGGAAAAGGTCGGAGAAGTTTAAAACCCATCTATAATTACGATTTACATGAACTGCCAAAAACAACGAACCTTTAGACTCATGGTTCTTAGTATCCAAGATCACTACGCATTATTTTAATCACTGTATCATTCAACAGACCATTTTCTCTCTGTCCTATGGCACTACAGCCCTTGTTGAGGCCTGGCCTCCTTCAATTTTTCCCCCCATTCTCTTCTGTCGGTAGCCATCCTCCTCCAGGAACGCACTTTCAGTATTTCTTTCGCATCCTCATCCACCGCGTCCTCCCATCTTCTCCTAGGTCTTCCCACTGGTCTTTTTCCGTGGATTCTAGTATTCAATAGTTATCGTGATATTCTGTCTTCCCCCATCCTGGCTACATGACCAGCCCACCTTAGACGCTGTAGTTTTATGTACTGTGTTAGCGGTGGTTCTTTATACAGTTGATACAATTCAAAGTTATATCTTATTCTCCAGCCGTGTACGTCATTAACTGGTCCCAGGATTCTTCGTAATATTTTCTTTCAAAGATATCGAGAGTGGTTGCTGCTTTGGAGTTCAGGATACACGTTTCGCAGCCGTAGGTTAAGGGGGTCTTATTATTGATTTGTATATCCTTAGTTTCGTGTTACCAACAGACCATTTTAATGAACCATATTTCCTAATCCTAAATCAACACACAACAGTATTTTACTATCTCCGCATTATTGAATCAGCCTCATAACTGAATCGGTTTCTGAAATCTCATTATGATTCCAATAAGCAGTAGTTAATCAATCGACATAAGCTACACTTCATACAAAAAATCCGTAGTTATTCTCACGCTACTTCATTACTGCCCCTTTGCTGCTGAGATTCACGGCTGTTTTATTTTCTTTATTTATTTTCCTCATCTGTATTACATTGACTCATAACCGTAAAACAAAAAAGTGCGTATAACTGTAGAACTTGTCTTGGAAATCTGACACTAGGGTTCAGAAGTACTTTTAAAATGAAAAGAAACATAACGACATAGATAAAACTGTAGAAATTATTAATGAATCAACTCAATTCAACTGACAAATACGCGGTGAAATTAAATTCTGACATTTTACCACGTCGACTGTATAATGGGATATTGCTAATCTTTAGAATGTCTAAATAATTTTTTCATTTTTTTTTTAATAAATAAAAAATAAAGGTGTCATTTGTTTTTAAAAAGACTTTAAGTGTGTTATATTTGGTTGTTGTTAACGACAAATAATACTAATGCTTACTTTACTAATTCACTACAGCCCATCTAAATTTTCATTACGAAATTATTTAGTTCTAAAAGCCTTTTTCGTCATTCACTTACGTCTGCTCCATCTATGACAGTAATTTCTTTGTGATTAATGACAACGCTTTTTTATATTATCATCGCGGTTCCCAATATAGCTGTATGTGTTGAAAACTATTTTTATTTAGCAGACTAACATCCGGGCTTCTTATTCTTTTCCTTTTTCTTCTTCAGCCCAACGTGAGCCCTGGCTTCCAACAACAATCTTCTCCAAAGTCTCCTGTCCGTTGCCATGTCATTGTAAACCCTCACATCCATTCTTCTGAGATCTTCTAGCACATCATCCAACCACTTTATCCTAATTCGGCCCAACTTTCTGCTTTTATACACCTGCGCCCTCAAAATTTTCTTTGGCATACACCGATCATCCATCCGCTCTAGGAGAACTAACCATTGTATTTGTTGAGCCTTTATGAATCTTACAATGTCTTCCTGATTCAATAGGTCATCTATCTCCCGGTTATTTCTGATTCTCCGTTCGTCATCTTCTTTAACTGCGCTATAAACACGCCTTAAGATCTTACTCGACGAAAGCCTTTTTTTGTCATTACTTAAACCTAGTCCATCTCTGTCACAGTAATTTTCTTGCAGATTAATGATAACGCATTTTATATTATCTTCGCGGTTCTTAATATAACTGCATGAGCTGAAAATTATTTTTCTTTAATTGACAAAAATCCGTGGGGCTAGTAATTTTAAATCGTTTTAAACCATTGACGATAGAACACAAACTACACTTTACGATGCACACTTAGATAGTTAGACTATTAGACTAGACTAGACTAGTTAGATTAGATTCTTATATCTTGACATGATATGTGCAGTTCATGAATCAGAAGTACGTAAAGTAGCAGCCTGGCGGAGTAAGCTGGGTGAGAAAGTGTGACAATATGTGCTTCACCTTCGAGCGCCGATTAAAATTATCGTGAGAATAACACAAAGTAATTCAAATTCTGTTTTCCATGTCTACGTGAGATGCTGATGATGATGATGATGATGTCCATAACGCAGGCGAAGACGTATATTAATTGGATTGACGAAATGTACGTGGATTAAAAGTTGTGAACGATACGATTCGGCTGACACTGAAAGTTCAAACGACCTTCTATCGCCATACTGATGATCGTTTGTCGTTTCTCTACAGTGAGATGACTCTTATGCAACACACAACCCTGCAATACTAATTTGAAGGAATTGGTGTGTAATCGGAATATTAATATATTGTAATATTTATACGCTTTTCTCGTCACAACAGAAAATGACTTGACTGAATATCGTAACTCGACTACGACGATGGTGAAGTAATCCCTACAGACAAAATTAAAAACTCTGATTTCCATTTACTGTCTCTGAGAGAAAAGTAACATGGAATAAAATATGTGAAGGGTTAATCTTTCAAAATGTGACAAGTCACACAATTTGGGTGGCACCGAAGACGAAGGCAGTGATTGTATTTAGTGATAATGACAATTAACGATGTTACTTACCTTATTATTATTATTTACGCTAAGTGGTTCCAGGATGGATATGAATGCCTGAATTAGAGATGGGTTTTTAGTGGGTGAGAGTCCCACACACCAGACGAAGCACGGCCTCCTCTGACGGTGCATAAAGCATTTCCCCCTTCTATCTATAAAAAATTATCATCATCATCATCAGCAGCAGCAGCAGCAGCACCACCACCACCACCACCACCATCATCATCATCGACTATCTTTCCTTGTCCATAAGTCACACCCATAGGACAGTACAGGGACTGCCACAACGTTTTAGAACTTTAATGTTGTTCATTAAAACATAATATAATTACTAAAACATTAGTATACCAAATGCCTTATTAATTACCACATATTAACTAACAATGTTCAATTTAAATTAAAAAATGTAATTATCAATTTGTACAACTTCCATCGTTTGCAGTATAACTTCAACGTACTTATATGACCACACTGATACAAAAAGTTGTTTATTCGAAGGCGCACGCGAACAAATGACGATTTTTTTACACTTTTTGTAGACCCTACGCTGCTATGACGCAAATCAACGTGATTAATGTTTCTGGCGTTCCACCAAACTTTCGAGTAACCCAACGAAACGCCTAATTACAGTCTCATCGATTCTGACTATCTGCCGCCAAAGCAACATACACAATCAAAGTCGTCTTGTAAATTGACCGTAAGACGGTAACATAACCGTTGCAAACCTATACGCTATCTTTTTGGCTGTTCTCATCGTGTTGATCACAACTGTTTCCATGGGCAATAATTTCTTGCTGCCTTCTATTGATCTACGTGCAATGTATATTTTGGGTATGAACCGCTATCACACGCGAACCAATTCACATAACACGCGCTCGCACTTTAGTTTTTTTTTATAATTCTTAAAATAAATCAGTGTTTGAAATGTTTTAATACAAGTGAAATTAAATAATCGTCAAACAGTGAACAACAACTTACTGACCATACCACTTCAGAGATAATGCCGTGCAATGCTGAACATAAAAATCGAAATGCAAACGAGACAACCGCTTGCCTACTGCGAAAGACCAAAAGGAAATTAATTTTATATTAACGGAACGTTTCAACAAATATCTGTTCTAAAATGAAGTTTTCAAATCGAAACAAGTATGACCACACTCACTCTACTCAAACAAAAACCATAATATCCTATGTGATCAACATTATCCACAGTAGCATATTTTTGCTCAAGAGTGCGTGCTGTTTTCTATCTCTAACACCGTGTAGCCTATTCAATCTTTGTTAAAATCTAGTTACTAGTTAAACTTAACCCGAATAATTTCTTATCAGACGTTAATAATGTACCTCACACCCGACGTCTCACAAAGTCCCTCCGCGACTCCACATATCTATAATTTAAAACCAACTGCTTCTGTTTTATTGATGACAATTTTCATTAAAAACGCGTCTAGTTTTTAATAAATCCACAACAATTACGCTTTACAGAAAAACAGTAAACAAATCGTTAACGGGATTTCTAATGCAGTCACAGTAGCTACGAGGGGTTATTACCATCAGGGGCGTACTTACGGGGGGGGGCGAACACGACCGGACCCCGCCCCCAGAGAGACGAAAAAACTTTAATTAATTTTATTTTCTCAATTTTTAGGCTAGTTTATTATTTTTTCAGTTGTGTACGCTAATATAGTAATAATCCTTTTTTAATATACAAACAGGTTTATTATACAGCATTTGCGTATAGTTTGAAATATGACATATAGGAAAATCAATTAAGTATCTTCTAAACTATTTTTCATTTACGTGTATTTTATTGTGTTATTACTGTTTACTTTAATGAGATTGACTTCAGGATACTGTCACACGATTTCAACCACTTTAAAACTAATAGTGTTGATTAGTCATAATTTGTTTATTCTTCTGTATATGCCGACTCGACCGGACCCCCCCCCCAGGCCAAACTCTAGATACGCCACTGACTGCCATAATAAGATTAGTTCAACATTGAGAAAGATTTTTGGAAAAATATTAGTAATAATTAGTTTATACCCCCCCCCCCGACTAACAAATCCCTTATCATCAGATAGACGAATTATAAGAAAGCAATTTATTCGTTGTTTTCACAGTAGCTTCACACACACGCTTTTACACAATAATTAATTTTGATAACAGTGATTTCAGATTCTATGAGACACAATTTCCGTCGGCCGTCAGACCACGTTTTGATACTAAAATAATTTTCCATAGTCACATTCTACATCCGATGTCGTATCGAAAACCTCATTACGGCTTCGATTATAAAATCTATTAAGATAAGCATTCTTAATGTGGGTTGACGTCGCCTGGGATCCAATAAATCGTTATCATTATACGGATTAAGTATGCATTTTCATCAAATTTATAAAACGTTTCTGTACACACACTGTGAGACTATGCGATTTTCACGTGCTGCAACGTGAAAGTTTCATTAAACCCATGTACGTAACTAACTCATTTCTCTTCAGTATGTGTTATTTCAAAACTCTATCCTAATATAACTGTTAAATTTAAATGTAAATTTACTAGTAACAAAACAAGTAGGCCGGACGCAACTCTGTTCCACTTTAGTTCGTCCACAACAAGGTAGACGATGAATAATTTAGAGTTTGTGCACGTGAAACGGTCACCTGTTCGTATGAATCAATATTCAATATAAAAGATATCTGTTAGTAACGTACACAGGATGATACGTTTTTCGACTCCACAATTCCAAGACTAAGTTTTTTCGTCTATAGGTAACACAATGACTGGCGACCCCACTGATAGTTGACATGATGGCGAATGCCGATTGTGTCATTTGATGAGACAGAGATTCACATTAATTTTAATATCCAATTTTGTAAAACGATACATTCTTTCTTATCTGTTCGCTGTTTTGTTGGGGCCTACTACTCACCGAGCTGTCGCTAAAATTGAAGAAAGACGAAACACACACATTTACAGTTGCTTCAACAAAAAGTGTTTTTGTTGAAGAAAACAATAAGTTTGTTTAATCCATTAGAGGAATATGAAATTATACAGGGTGAACATAATTCGGTGGAAAGAAAGTTGAGCGAGCCGGCACAGTGGTAGCGCCTCCGACTCATAATCAGAGCGTTGCTGTGCTGCCGATGTGGTGAGATCGCGTCAAGGTCACGGCTCGATTTGCTTGTCCACCCGCACGTACGCGGACAAATAATACGTAGCCTACGTCTTCTCTGACATACCCGGGCCACATAAGTAACAATGGCACACAATATATACTACACACACAAACAACACTCTTCCCCTCCCCCACCGCACGGCTTGCCCCGGGGCGTGGGTTAAAGGTTGGCTAATATCTCTCTGGCTGGGGTGGGGCGTGAGTTCTATCACGGCCGGAGGGCGCAACAGGTCTATGATCTAATGCCTGAAGAAGAAGAAGAAGAAGAAGAAAAAGAAAGTCACCATGTCTATGATCTAATGCCTGAAGAAGAAGAAGAAGAAAGTTGAGAGAAGGACTTGAAATATTGAAGGAAAGAAAAAGTAATTTAAATAGTTTAATTAATTCGAAGGTGAAATTTGATAATGAAGCTATATTTTACAACATATAAAGGAGAGAAATGTAGAACATAAAGGTTGGTAGCAGTCTGATACTTAGTTACTAGACAACAATGGAAAAGTATTGGGACAAGGGGTGGTGACTTGGCTGATTTTTTTCTGGCTAAGGCGTAACAAAGGCGTTTACCAGCTATGTTTGTTTATGCCAACTTGACGCTTCCGGGTTGTAGATAAGATATATAAAGGGGTGAAGGTTTCTAGGTGGGTTCTTGTGTTCCATCTGAAGATGACCCGAGAGGCTTGAAAGCGCTAATGGAAAGTATAATTGCGTGTTAGTAGTTGAAATACAAGTTTATTAAAAATTTACAGTTGCTGTTTATTTAGTGTAACGTTTGTTTTACGGTCAATTAAAAAAAAAATGAATACATCCATTAATAGTTTACAAATTAATGCACAGCGTTATTTTCTATTTTCTTTGGTGAGCATTGGAAAAAATAAGTTTTTGCTTCTATAAAGTGCTTATTGATGTAATGCTTTTAGACACTACTTCACCGTTGTGATAAATAAAACTATTTTTATTATTTTTATCAAAACTGGCGTATAAAGAAAAAACAAGAGAATATCAAAACTGAAACGCACTACAAACATCAGTACACTTTAATTCACGAAATACATTTCAATGTTACAAGGTTAGTACTTTTCACATGTTGTGATGCATGTATAGGTTCAAAAATGACTGAAACCCGCTAATAATTGCAAGAAAATTAGCAAAGCCGTTATATTTACTTGCCTCTGTATTCCTATATCTTGACTACACTTCATAAGAGTTTTACATGCTATTGCAGGAGCGCTTAATATCGAAAAGCAGTCCAATAGGAAACCAAGTCGAGTAATATAATTATTGAAAATCACATCCAAATAATGTTAGTAGGTAAAGTATCTAGCGTCTATTTATGTAAGAACCCTTACGTTAAGTCGGGGATTATACAAGCACCCCAAACTTCAAGAAAAACTCCTGTCATTAAAACTAGGATCTTCGAATGGAAAAACTGAAATATTTTAACACTGAACGTAGGTGATAATTCTTTTCAATCTTCTCATTATATAATCAAGCATAGAGCTATCATACTGTTTGTAAAAGTGTCTTACTAGAACACCCATCAACATTTTGTGTGTACTCACGTTTCTAGTAACACTTAGACCGGGTTAATTTCTGAAACTCGTTTCCTGTCTAGAAATTCCCTATGTATGTAATGAAGTACCTGCTTAAAATTTTATCTCACAACGTTTGCAATAGCTGTATATTTTAATACAATTTCCATTTAAGGATACTGCTTACGTTACAGAATGGAAATGTCAACTGTAATATACTGTTTAATTTTGACTCTTGATTTTTGTGGTTCACGTTCAGGCCATTCTATGACATGCCTACATCGTGTATAATTAACGTAGTCCCACAATAGCAAATAATAGTTTACATATTTTCTGATGTTACCTCTTACACTTGGCTATGGGCACTACGTCTACGTCTTATACGCTGCTATAGAATCTCGGCCGTATCCGAGATTTCCGGATATCTCGGTCAAAACGAGTTAAGAAAAACTGAATCCTTAGCCTTACAAAGTGATGAAACTCGTCTTAGTTTCATGACATAGTTCTTGTGTGTGCAAATACTTGCTTTATGAAAGACCCTTACACAAATCTGTCAAAGCTCCAAGTGTTTCTAAATTCCATTTACCACAACATTTCTTCATGTACTTCGACCCCAATACATTACAATATCAGAATACTGGTACGAACATTAATAGTTTCTAATTGAATCTTATTACCATAACAATTATTTCACCCAGCATGGGTAATATGAACGAGTAATAATTAATAATAATCATCATCATCTTCTGGCGCTACGGCCCACGATAGTCGCCTCCGAACACCTCGGTCCTCCAATCCCCGATACCCATCATCCTGAAGTCACCTTCTATGCTTTGTATGACGATGGTTGGCGTGTGGACCCTTGGCCTACCAGCTGCCTCTCCCCCATTGTAATACTTCCGCCCGGGCTCGACATCAGCTAATTGCCGCGTGAGTCACCTCACTGTACGTCCAGTATGAAACAATTTTTTTTTTTTTTGCCTCGCCCAATACTGGTAAAATTTTGTTATATTTGAAATCAGTGAAATAGTACGATGAAAATGACACCAAACACGACTAAAAAATATTAAATTTTAAGGTGTTTCAAGGTAAAAGCTCAACAACTACTTTAATACACATCTTCAGTGCATAATGCTTTATAACGCCCAATTTTTAATATTCCTTAGTCGTGTTTGGTGTCATTTTCATCCCATTATTTCGCTGATTTCAAATATAACAAAATTTTACCAGTATTGGGCGAGGCAAAAAAAAAATTGTTTCATACTGGACGCACAGTGAGGTGACTCACGCGGCAATTAGCTGCTGTCGAGGCCGGGCGGAAGTATTACAATGGTGGAGAGGCAGCAGGTAGGCTAAGGGTCCACAGCCAACCATCGTCGTCGTACAGAGCATACGTCCTGTATCCACCTTCGTCTAGGACTTGCTTTCCTTCTTTGCCCATATATTGTCCCTCTAAGAATTGCTTTGGGCATTCTGTCGCCTCCACGCGCATCACATGACCCAACCAGCTAATCCTCATAGACTTGAAACTACACTAAACACTCGTTTATCCGAAAATCCGGTTTATCCGAAACAATTTTTAGTAAATTTTAAAAATACATAAAAGCATTGTCCTGTCGCTATAATCTATATTTAATAGCGTACACAAGCGATTCCAAGTGATATAAAGTAGAAAGCTTAGGTAAAAACTATGATTGATTACTGTATGAACAAGCAATAGGACTGTTCCAGTAGGCCTACTGTAGAAACTATAATTTAGAGTGCGGTGCCGTTTATAGTTTATTGTGTCATATTAACTGTAAGTAACTTTTAAATTATTATTATTAAATAAAGTTACTGTACTTGCATATGTATTATTATTTAAATAGAAGTTTCGGTTTATCCGATATTTTGTTTTACCCGAAACAGGCGCGGTCCCATCAAATTCGGATAAACGAGTTTTTAGTGTATCACTGAACCTCACTATGTTGACACCATCTAAATACAGTAGTTAATAATCATAATGTCAGGTTTTTTAAAAATTTCGAAGTTCAAATTTTGGAATGTCTTGTAGAAACTACTTTCCTTGTTTTCCTGAACAAATACCAGTCGGTACATAAGTGTTTTGCTTAGACCTTACCCAATATACTTCTCATCGTCTCCACGTATAAATTCAGAGGGCCGCAGCCTCCATCTACGAACCTATTTATTGAAAAAATATTTTGCACGCCATAAATAAAATGCGCATTTTATATTAGCGAGCTACTCATACACAGACACGCGTTTATACGTTTCTTGATGACCAGGAAATACATGTAATCTTAAAATTAGAAAGCATACGCATTCCCAAAAAATAACAAAGCATATTTACTTTATCGTGAACGTATTTCAGGTTGTATTCGCTGAAAACACGACTACTGCACCCTTTCCTGAACAATGAAAGAAAGGCCAATAAGCACGGTTGTATTGTTGGCGCGACGCAAGAAAGTAAACATGTGCACAAACAACCGCGCCTATGTGCAAACTGCAATTTCATGCTGTGTGTAGTGTAACGTGATTGGACAAACAAAAACTGTACATGTACTAGTAGCTAGACAGACTACGGTACACTTTCACCATTACACCGTACTGCACCCACATACCTCTGCCTACTCCACCTGACCTTTCGTATCAGCTGTTATTTAACTAACCAGTAACATTTAACTGACCAGTACGCGTACGCGAGCACACACCTTAATGGTCTGACCACTATAATTCTGACACGATATATCATTCCCACATAATCTGGTTTTCGAGGACAAATTAATTCATAAACATTCTTTTATAAAATCCGCTCGTTCAGAACCGGATAGATTCGTTCAAATAGTTTAACATTCAAACGCTTGACATTTCTATACGACAGTGATATTTCGATATTGTTTTTTCCTTTTATTTGGAAACGGAAAATGAAATATCAAGCTGGCTGGTTCATCTACACGAATAGGACACCACAAAGGGACGTCTATATTTTATCCGTAGCAATTTAATAATTACTGCACTGTAACGAGCAGAAAATTTTAAAAAATTTTTAAATTCTCACCTCGGCAGAGTACGTTCACACGAGGCAAGTGTCAACGACTTATGGTGGAGCAATAAATAAGGAGTAATGAGAAGGTGTCAGTGAAGCGTTGCTGACTTGACAATAGAAACGCATTAAGTTCTATCCAACTATAGAATTTGGTGGCGTAAGATGACAGGGAAAGTTTCGTCCAGAATTATTGCTCTCCGCAGCTGTAACAAAGTAAGGAGGACATTCACACCCGTACCAAGAATTGTAGCAGATGTGGCCGTATTACGTCAGTAGACGATAAGCGACAAAAACAAGTAATGCTCCATACTACAATGAAACGGAAACGCTGCACCTTAAGTAACAATACTGGAAGATAGGCTGACAAAAACTAAAGTCATGTTACACAGCTGGAGGTATCGTCTAATTGACAGACAAGAATTTACGAAGGGAAAGTTGGAGTGACTTCAACGACCAGCAGATGTTCGAAATTAGTAATAGCCAGAAAAAAAGGGGTAAGAGCATAGAACAATACGCCAGGAAGACTGTAAGTACAGATAATGGGAATCTATAGAAACGCAGAGTTTACTCAGACAATAGGCTGTTAGACAAATTGTTTATAGCCCTAGTTTCTTCGAAGCGGGTCAACGATCGTCTAGCTGGAGAGCAGGGAGACCTACGGACCTATCAGAGACCTTCAGCCAGCGAGAAATTTGATGGTGAGGGATGTTTCCATAGCAACTGAGGCGAAGAACCTATCGAAAGAACTATGACGTCGGATTTTGACAGAGTGGGACAGTATTTTCCGAGAAAATCAAAAACTGACCAATCTCGAAAAGAAGTGGGCGTGAAGCGCGCCAGAGACAAAATTTTGAGTAGGGACGAATTAATAAAACTAGCTGTCCAGGAAGACGGAGCGTCAGTTGTACTCAATTTTTGGTCAGTTATACTCAATTTTTACGCAGCCACACTCAAAATTTCGTCAGTTATACTAAAGTTTTTGCAGTTAGAATTTTCAGACAGTTTTCATTTCAATTATCAAGTAATTTAACTACAAGTGCGAGAGACGGTACATCATAAACTTTCCATTGTTTACTCGAATCATTCGGAAGTTAGATTAATAACAAGGAACTTAAAACGTAATAATACATTCATATCGCGGTAGTGAACTTTACCGGAGTGCGCATTAACAGACTTAGTGAAAATTACACCAAGTGAACAATCAGACCGTTACACTAACAGACAGCATCACTAAACGATATACAACTTATTGGAACTTAATATTGTGTCTCAACAACATAATGAACACGAAACATTAAACAAACTAACCAATTATAGGATCGTTTGTGGAAGCAGCGACAAATGAAACTAGACATGTTTATTGACTTTAAAACAAACACACAGCAAACACAGTAAGATAGAACATTGATTGAACACTGAACTTCAATTACCCACACATATACAAACACCTACGCGAGTGACCGGAAGAATAAAGTGATAAGTGGCAGTGATAAAACAACTAACGACGGAATGGATCTACGAGCCATCTCCATCACCAGAACGAGACTACGTCAACAACTAATGGATATTCACTAACCAAGTAACCATTATTATAATTACTTCTAATTTGTAACTTCTACTGACCTGGTTTCTTTCAAAGAATTCACACCTGAGAATTTATTAAGAAAAGTAATGAGTAAAATTGAAATAAGTAGTTAATGAACGTATAAACAAAAGCTTATTTGGGATTTAATGAACGCATTAAATAAGTAAAATATTGAATTGTAACATCATTTGATTTATATATGTATGTATGTTTTCTTTATTTCAGCATATATTGAGATATATCTTTGTTTATTATAAATATGTATGTATTTCAGGTACAGCGACGTATTCTATGTACTATTATAATATGTCATAAACGATAATTAAACTAGTATTTTAGTTAACCAGAAACATGCGTTCATTATTACCAATGCAACCCGAATATTGACTTAAAGTTTGAAAGAATGCAAATGGATTTTAAGAGTTTCTTATGTTCAATTAAATAAATGATATCACGTATGTGTTGATGAACGTAGATAGTTAGAATCACCATTAAGATTAAATTATATACATACTTGTCAGTGATCGTTAAATTTATATATTTAATAATTAATTTATTGTGCTATCAATACGCATATCAAATGAATGTTATAAATGGCGTCCAACTTAAGGGCTAGATAAATTTAAGAAATTATTAAATTAACACATTAAGTAATTCAATCGCGGTTAGCACAATAGATTTATAACTTATTCATGTTATAAAATGGCGCCCATTCGCACGGCATGATACGTATTAACACAGATTGTTAACACGTACGGCTTAGGTAAAGAACAGGCAGTAGAAGTAGTAGAAAAAGTAGTGCTTTAGAAGTAGAAGTTAGATAAGTGTTATTAGTGTAAGTCAGTTTGAATGATTACGCGCAGTAGGGCCAAAATGGCGAGCAATTCAGACAGTGTAGAATATGACATTAATAACCAATTAGACGCAGTAAATACCGAGGACAATACTACGCCTAGCGGACCAAGTAGTGTGGTGGAGAGTCCAGAAGATAGGGCGCGAGGACAGACATCAAAACTAGAGGATGGAACTATACAGATGTTGATGGAGTTCATCCGTCAACAGAACGAAAAACAGAACGAGAATATTAAATTAATTAGCGAAGAAAGTAACAGAAAACAAGAAGAACGAGACGAGAAACAAGAAGAACGAAGCAAGAAACTAGAAGAAAATATTAAATTAATTAGAGAAGAAAGTCTTCAATTAATTAGTGAAAAGTTAGAAAAACAAAATGAAAAACTCGACCAGCATAAGGAAGAGATGACACAAATAAGGTCCGAGATACGTGACTACCAGCAGACTTGGGAAAGAAAGGTCGATGAATTACAGAAAAGGCAAGATGAGATCGTGAGGGACTTGAGAGAGGAAGCCGACAAGAAGTACGTAGAAATACAAGAAAAACAAGATAATGATCGACAAGAATGGATGGCGGCGGTACACTCTACCCAGACGACCGTTAAAAAGATTAATCACAAGTTCGATGTTCACGTTAAGGATTACAATAAGAAGCACGAAGAACTTAAGGGCGAGATGCACAATACCATGCTGCAGAGACAACAGGAGCAAGAAGGAACAAATAGTAATATTATACAAAGATTAGAAGACGTAGACGGTAGACAACGTTCAACAGAACAGAAGTTGGACGAGACTACGAAAGAAAAGACAACTAGGATCGAAGAATTAAAAGGACATTTAAATAAGGTAAGAGAAAACCAAGAGAGGTTACAGCGACAACTGATGGAAGGTGATTGTGGAATATTAAATCGATTTAACGGACCTAACCACAATGATCTCAAATATAATGGCACAGACAGATTCCCTATGGAATTCCTCAAAGAATTGTCCGAAGTTCAAGAGTTATATTATCCCGCTGACAATATCAAGTGGATTGGCAAACATCTGGAGTTAGACGCAGGAATTTGGTGGCGAGTGATACGTGACCAGATATCAAACTTCGCAGAATTCAAGGAAGCGTTCTCTCTAAAATATTGGGGCCAGGAACGACAGGACAGTATTCGGGACCATTTGGAGTTTGGCAGATTTGATTGGCGCGGACCAGTTACTGCTATTCAATATATTGAACGGATTTTATTGGAAAGTAAGCAGTTAACACCTACTTTATCTGATTATCAGTTAATACGTAAGATCTCTCGTCACTTTGGGCGTGACATCCAGCTTGCGGTGGTTACAAGAGGAATTGTGACGATACCAAACTTCGAGTCTCTGATCATCGAGTATTCACAGATTCAACCAAGAATTAACAGAGAAGCGAACTATGCGGCGAACGAGGGCAGAAATGCATATAAGGAAGGTGAAAGTAACTTGAACAAAGGAGGCGGAATACAGAAGAAAACCTGGGGTGATAGACCTGCCATAAATAATCAGCCCCGTAACACGGACCGGCGCGCTGTCAACACAATAGAGTTTACAAACACGACAGCTGGTGCATCGGGCATTGAACCTAAGAGAAATCGTCAACAAGAAGAGGAAAAAAAAAATCCCTCCACCCATTAACGAAGATAGCCATCAAAACAAATGACTACCAGACGAATATTATCCTACCGGACTTACGAAGCGATTTGTTGTGTAATGATGATGAAGAAATTTCTCAACGAATAATCAGGTGTCCAGAGATAAATATCAAGTTCAATAATAATGTTAGTGTGCAAGCGTTAATCGATACTGGATCGGTAATAGCTGGGTTATCTGAGTCGTGGTTTCACCAAAACAAACATGACATTACACCTTATGAAATATTACCGATGTCTAACACATTAATAGTTAGCGCAGTTGGTAATAAATCAAAGCTAATCAGAAAACAAATATTATGTGATATCTATATTGAAGAAATTAAATATGAATGTGTTTTCCTAATAATACCAGATTTGATAAAACCATGCATATTAGGAACCAATTTTCTTCAAGAAACAGGGTGTCTCATTGACATGGGAAGAAGAATCGTCGAGATAAGAAGAGAGGATAACGAAGCGACGTACACGGTGCCTATGATGCATATAGAAGTGGTGGACGTAGAAGAAGAAGAAGAGATCATCAGAAACATTAACAAGAAGATAGAAAGTATAGAATGCGGAGATAGAGGAACGTTGGAAAGATTAAGGGAGATTCTAATAAGAAATTGTAGTTTATTCAGAGAATGCCCCGGAAGAATCGATGGGTATGTCCATGAGTTCCGAGTCACCGACCAGACACCGTACTTCCAGAGAGGATGGCCTGTCCCATTAGCCTATAAAGGGAAGGTAGATGAGGAGATTCGGAAAATGTTACGGTATGGGGTCATTGAGAGATGCAACAGCGCATATATCAACCCACTAGTTACGGTAATCAAGACGGATGGTAGCGTACGATTGTGTTTGGATGCGAGGAAGGTGAACAGTGTGACTATCCCGGACTATGAGGGAGCCCCTCCAATAAACGACATTTTGGCGAGATGTGGAGAGATGAAGTACCTATCTACCGTAGATCTAACTAGCAGTTTCTGGCAAGTACCACTGAAATCGGAATGCCGGAACTTCACCGCTTTTATGTACGACGGCAAGTGTTATCGTTTTACAGTTACACCATTTGGCCTGAGTACCAGTTCTGCCGCACTGACCAGGGGATTGGACACAGTATTGGACGAAGAAGTAAAAGAAAATACCATTATTTATGTCGACGATTGCCTGTGTTATTCAGAAGATTTAGAAACGGACTTGTTACATTTAGACTTATTATTATCTAATTTAAGAAGGGCAAATTTAACCATCAATTTGGAGAAGTCGCAGTTCTTCAGACAAGAAATCGCGTACCTCGGTTATCAACTAACAACGCAAGGAATACGAGCAACGGACGAGAAGATAGATGCCATTATGAAGTTCCCTGCACCTCGGAACCAAAAACAATTAAAAGGTTTCCTGGGGTTGACAAATTTCTATAATCGTTTTACAGACAAATACGCTGAAACTACTAAACCATTACTCGAGTTGCTACGGAAAGGACAGAAATTCACCTGGACACAGGAATTAAATGAGTGTTTTCAGCAGGTAAAAAGGTTATTCGTAGAAACAGTCATCTTAAAGTTTCCCCGAATAAACCAAAGATATTATATGCAATGTGACGCCAGCAACTTTGCATATGGCGGACAACTATATCAATTGGATGAAGAAGGAAGAATTGGAGTAATAGCTTTTACCAGCAGGACATTCAAGGGTGCGGAAATAAATTATTACACTACGGAGAAGGAGCTTTTGTGTATTGTAAGATGTCTTGAACGGTTCCGTATATACATACTAGGACAACCGTTAACCATCATTACTGATAATAAAGCACTGACTTTTATGAATAAATGTCATTTAAACAACTCGCGTATTACACGCTGGATCTTAAGTATTCAGGAGTACAAATTTGACATTGTCCATTGTAGAGGTAAGGACAATATTATTGCCGATCTTCTGAGCAGAAATCCAGAAGATGCCACACCAGAAGTAATTAGTGACAATATTTCCGAATATTTAATTAACCACCTGACAATCAAAATGGATAAGAAGGTAAGCAAGATCCTAATGGATATTGGAAGGCACCAAATTCAAGATCATAAGCTTAAGTATATTATTGATAAGATTAGGGAAAATTGTATAGATAAGAAATTAAATAAATTTTATAGATTTGTCGATGAGAAATTGTACAGATTACGCAAAGGAGAGTGGAAACTATACGTACCGAACAGTGTGTCTGGCGAAATAATTGCAGAAATACACCGTATGTATGGGCATCCTGGTGCGAAGAGATGTATCAAATTATTGCAGGAGTACTTTACCATGGACGGAATGTTAAAGAGGGTGAAAAATTACGTACGGACTTGCGACAATTGTCAGAAAAAAAAGGATTCCGGCAACAGAAATTCGTTTGGAGGAACAAAAGCCATAATACCGTTATGCAAGGGTGACCTAGTGAGCGCGGACTTTTACGGACCGTTACCTGCTTCGTCTAGTGGGGTGAGGTATCTGTTAATAATGGTTGACAACTTTACCAAATACGTACGACTTTTCACACTTCGAAGGGCAACGACCGTCGCTACACTGAGGAGAGTACACCAATATTGTGAAGAACTAGGATCTCCTAGAGTGATTATCACAGACAACGGAACGCAATTTTCATCTAAAAAATGGTTAGATGGATTAACTGAACTAAATATCCAACCACGATTTACCGCAATAAGGAACCCTTGTGCGAATCTGGCTGAAAGAATCAACAGACAGCTTGGGAACTTATTTAGGATCTTTGTTGGTGATCAACATACAAAGTGGTCGCGTTACGTACCAATCGTCGAGAGTTGTATTAACGAAACGTACCACGAGACGATAGAAGTAACACCGTACGAAGCTCAGCTCGGAAGAAAACCTCCCAGAGCGTGGGAAAAATACATCAACAAGGATATGCTCCTAGTTAAAGGGGTAGATCATAAACAAATATATATCAAAATGAAGGAGAAGAGAGAAAAACAAGCAAAATTATGTAATGAGACTAAAACCATTACAAGATTCAACATTGGTGAGAAAGTGTTAATCAGAACATATCATCAATCGGACGCGGTCCAGAAAAGAATTGAAAAATTTTGCGAACTGTACTGCGGACCATATAAAGTGCATCAAATTCTCGGAGAAGCTACTTATCTACTCGTTGATTGCGATGATGACAAGAAACTCCGTGGAAAATTTAATGCCAGACAATTGAAAAAATACTATGAACCAGAGAATTGAAGATGAAGGAAGAGGAAGAAATAGAAGAAGATGTCTTAAGAAGCTGGCCGATGCTGATGAATCAACTGCGTTAGGGTAATTGACGCGGTGATATCATTCAAGCTGGCTTATCCAAGAAAGTTATGTACTTTAATTGTTGTAACATAACATCAAAATTGTATTTAGTCAATTAAGCACTAAGTAAATGTTAGATAATAAGATAAATTAACATTTAGTGTGACATTTTATAAAAATATTGCAGTGAATGCAAAGGACATTTAATTGCTATTAATTGATTTATATGGTAATAAGTTAAAAGGACAAAGTGAGAAAAATGGACACTTAAATCAGATAAGTGATAATATTTAACAAACTAGATAGTGAATGAACTTTATTAATGTGAATGTATGTAATTAGTAGGTTAGGATTATAAATGATGTTATCATGAAGTAGGTCAATCATTGAAACTAAATGTTAGACGTATATGTAAATTATTAAGATAATTACAGTTAACGTAGCGATTGTGTCAATTAACAATCTAATTTTAAAATAATAGTTTAAAAGATTTTATTGGTAAGATCATTAATAGTGCACAAAGGTGTATATGTATAGGAGATTTTCTTTGATATCACGTAAATGTTACATTGAACCGCTTAACTGTTTGATAATATCTTGTGAATATGATATTTTAGAAGGTAAGATCTTATTCAATTGATGAAATTATTTAATTGCTTATGGAATTTATGACTTATCTTATAAATTATAAAGATAAGGTATTTATATGTCAATTCGACAATGTGAAATGCGTTCAGCTATCCCAAATAGCTGGCAATAAATTCAGAGAACTAATTAAAACCAAAAGGGGGTGTACCACTGGTCATATAAGCTTTTGAAAGTAGGTTATTGTGTATACCTTCCCCTGAAGAAGATGGACACGAGGCGACGTACAGGGCGCAGAATTTAGATTTGAGTTGTTCCCAGAGGTCACATCGTCAAATCGAAATTGAGGACACTGTAACGAGCAGAAAATTTTAAAAAATTTTTAAATTCTCACCTCGGCAGAGTACGTTCACACGAGGCAAGTGTCAACGACTTATGGTGGAGCAATAAATAAGGAGTAATGAGAAGGTGTCAGTGAAGCGTTGCTGACTTGACAATAGAAACGCATTAAGTTCTATCCAACTATAGAATTTGGTGGCGTAAGATGACAGGGAAAGTTTCGTCCAGAATTATTGCTCTCCGCAGCTGTAACAAAGTAAGGAGGACATTCACACCCGTACCAAGAATTGTAGCAGATGTGGCCGTATTACGTCAGTAGACGATAAGCGACAAAAACAAGTAATGCTCCATACTACAATGAAACGGAAACGCTGCACCTTAAGTAACAATACTGGAAGATAGGCTGACAAAAACTAAAGTCATGTTACACAGCTGGAGGTATCGTCTAATTGACAGACAAGAATTTACGAAGGGAAAGTTGGAGTGACTTCAACGACCAGCAGATGTTCGAAATTAGTAATAGCCAGAAAAAAAGGGGTAAGAGCATAGAACAATACGCCAGGAAGACTGTTAAGTACAGATAATGGGAATCTATAGAAACGCAGAGTTTACTCAGACAATAGGCTGTTAGACAAATTGTTTATAGCCCTAGTTTCTTCGAAGCGGGTCAACGATCGTCTAGCTGGAGAGCAGGGAGACCTACGGACCTATCAGAGACCTTCAGCCAGCGAGAAATTTGATGGTGAGGGATGTTTCCATAGCAACTGAGGCGAAGAACCTATCGAAAGAACTATGACGTCGGATTTTGACAGAGTGGGACAGTATTTTCCGATAAAATCAAAAACTGACCAATCTCGAAAAGAAGTGGGCGTGAAGCGCGCCAGAGACAAAATTTTGAGTAGGGACGAATTAATAAAACTAGCTGTCCAGGAAGACGGAGCGTCAGTTGTACTCAATTTTTGGTCAGTTATACTCAATTTTTACGCAGCCACACTCAAAATTTCGTCAGTTATACTAAAGTTTTTGCAGTTAGAATTTTCAGACAGTTTTCATTTCAATTATCAAGTAATTTAACTACAAGTGCGAGAGACGGTACATCATAAACTTTCCATTGTTTACTCGAATCATTCGGAAGTTAGATTAATAACAAGGAACTTAAAACGTAATAATACATTCATATCGCGGTAGTGAACTTTACCGGAGTGCGCATTAACAGACTTAGTGAAAATTACACCAAGTGAACAATCAGACCGTTACACTAACAGACAGCATCACTAAACGATATACAACTTATTGGAACTTAATATTGTGTCTCAACAACATAATGAACACGAAACATTAAACAAACTAACCAATTATAGGATCGTTTGTGGAAGCAGCGACAAATGAAACTAGACATGTTTATTGACTTTAAAACAAACACACAGCAAACACAGTAAGATAGAACATTGATTGAACACTGAACTTCAATTACCCACACATATACAAACACCTACGCGAGTGACCGGAAGAATAAAGTGATAAGTGGCAGTGATAAAACAACTAACGACGGAATGGATCTACGAGCCATCTCCATCACCAGAACGAGACTACGTCAACAACTAATGGATATTCACTAACCAAGTAACCATTATTATAATTACTTCTAATTTGTAACTTCTACTGACCTGGTTTCTTTCAAAGAATTCACACCTGAGAATTTATTAAGAAAAGTAATGAGTAAAATTGAAATAAGTAGTTAATGAACGTATAAACAAAAGCTTATTTGGGATTTAATGAACGCATTAAATAAGTAAAATATTGAATTGTAACATCATTTGATTTATATATGTTGTGACGGCAGCGGTATGCGAACATCTGCTCTCCAGTACCAGCGGTGGACACAGCGAGCCAATCAAACAACGTGCTCGGAGCGAGCCAATCAGCGATCCCGGTTAGTCAATAAAACCCGGGCCGGCAGAAAATTTTGCGCACACTTCATCGCCACGCCATCGAACGCACTTCATCTCCTCTCCTCTCTCGGACGACATCGGGGCGGAGTCAGCCGGAAGGAACAGCCGAAGAATAGAACCGCCGCCGTTCTTGCGTCTTCGCACTCCCGTTCCGCGCCAGCGATGGATTTCGCTGGGCCGGCAGCCGACTCTACAACCGGTGCCGAAAGAAGAGGAGGACTGCAGTACGCCACGATCAGCGGGCGCAGCCGCCGAACATCTCAGCGCGGCACGACCAACATCACCGTTCTCGCCACTCGGTCCTTTTTAGGGCCACCAAAAACGATAGTGTGTACGATTGGCGCCAGTTGTCATGCGGCAAGCCTTTTGTCCGGTGACAAGTGGCGCCCAACGTGGGGCGACGATCATCTTGCGGATGCAAGATCCAGCCACGCCAGCGAGCTACCAGCCGGCACACCAATCAACATGGCGCCCAACAGACACCTCCACAACATCTGGAGAAGAGCAGTAGGCTGGCTACCGGAGAGCATTCAAGACCCGGTGGAGTTGTGACGGCAGCGGTATGCGAACATCTGCTCTCCAGTACCAGCGGTGGACACAGCGAGCCAATCAAACAACGTGCTCGGAGCGAGCCAATCAGCGATCCCGGTTAGTCAATAAAACCCGGGCCGGCAGAAAATTTTGCGCACACTTCATCGCCACGCCATCGAACGCACTTCATCTCCTCTCCTCTCTCGGACGACATCGGGGCGGAGTCAGCCGGAAGGAACAGCCGAAGAATAGAACCGCCGCCGTTCTTGCGTCTTCGCACTCCCGTTCCGCGCCAGCGATGGATTTCGCTGGGCCGGCAGCCGACTCTACAACCGGTGCCGAAAGAAGAGGAGGACTGCAGTACGCCACGATCAGCGGGCGCAGCCGCCGAACATCTCAGCGCGGCACGACCAACATCACCGTTCTCGCCACTCGGTCCTTTTTAGGGCCACCAAAAACGATAGTGTGTACGATTGGCGCCAGTTGTCATGCGGCAAGCCTTTTGTCCGGTGACAATGTATGTATGTTTTCTTTATTTCAGCATATATTGAGATATATCTTTGTTTATTATAAATATGTATGTATTTCAGGTACAGCGACGTATTCTATGTACTATTATAATATGTCATAAACGATAATTAAACTAGTATTTTAGTTAACCAGAAACATGCGTTCATTATTACCAATGCAACCCGAATATTGACTTAAAGTTTGAAAGAATGCAAATGGATTTTAAGAGTTTCTTATGTTCAATTAAATAAATGATATCACGTATGTGTTGATGAACGTAGATAGTTAGAATCACCATTAAGATTAAATTATATACATACTTGTCAGTGATCGTTAAATTTATATATTTAATAATTAATTTATTGTGCTATCAATACGCATATCAAATGAATGTTATAAATGGCGTCCAACTTAAGGGCTAGATAAATTTAAGAAATTATTAAATTAACACATTAAGTAATTCAATCGCGGTTAGCACAATAGATTTATAACTTATTCATGTTATAGCACCCTTAATATAAACCAAAGGCCAGTTGAACGTGTAAGCTAATTTACATATCTTGGTACTATAGTCAATTATAATGGGACCTCTCTCAAGAAATAAAGAGAAGAATTGAAAAGGCAAGAAACCTTTGCAGTGTACACTAGAATGAGCAGCTTATTCAAAAGTCACGACTTACCAATAAACACAAAGATGAGACTTCTACGCTGCTACGTATTCTCGGTCCTCTTCTACGGTGTAGAATCTTGGACTTTGACTGAAGCTACAACTAAGAAATTGGAATCTTTCGAAATGTAGCTCTACCATAGAATACTGAGCATTTCATGGACAGCACATATAACTACTGTCGAAGCTCTTAGAAAGACGAAGAAAGATAGGGAAGTTAATAACACAGTGAAGATAAGAAAGCTTCAGTATCTGGGACATCTCATGAGAAATGAACAGAGATTTTACTTATTGCAGTCCACACTACAGGGAAAAGTACTAGGAAAGAGAGGAGTTGGGCGACCGAGAATATCATGGCTGAGAAATTTAAGGACCTGGTTTGGCATGAATACAACTGACTTATTCCGTACAGCAGTGCAGAAAGTTAAAATAGCCTGTATGATATCCAACATCCGAAACGCACAGGAACTATCAGAAGACGAAGAATTTTACAATCTCTCTCTCTCTCTCTCTCTCTCTCTCTCTCTCTCTCTCTCTCTCTCTCTCTCTCTCTCTCTCTCTCTCTCTCTCTCTCTCTCTGTGTGTGTGTGTGTGTGTGTGTGTGCGTGCGTGCGTGCGTGCGTGCGTGCGTGCGTGCGTGCGTGTGTGTGTGTGTGTGTGTGTGTGTGTGTGTGTGTGTGTGTGTGTGTGTGTGTGTGTGTGTGTGTGTGTGTGTGTGTGTGTGTGTGTGTGTGTGTGGCGCGCGCTCCAGACTCACACCAAAAAGCTCAATCTCAAAAGTAACCACTTTCTAACTGTTGATCTGTAATACACAGCTTACTCTTTGGGTAAAATAAATATATAATAAATCCGAACTCAACGGTAGCCAAACACATAAAACAACAGTCTTGTGAATATGGTCCAATACAACAACATTTAACCGTATTGAAAACATGGAGTGATAAAATAAGATCGAATATATATGAACAATACCGAATATACAAACATGTAAAAGAAGAGGGCCATGAAAATCTATTAAACATCATGACAGACTTCAAAAATCATATCAAATTTGAAATATTGACGCAAAATGAAAATCAACATTCAGTAATCAGCTGATATAATGTGTAGAACGAATGTAAACATGAACACTCTATGACAGGATCAGTTCTTGGGAAGCTTTGGACAACGACATATGTATCAAATTCATTAACAATGTCTACAAATTCGTATTTGTAAATAGTAGTATTTTACGATATTGTGACCGCAAGTGTGCTGTATATAACCTGACGATGGTCTATGACCAAAATCGATCGTTTTTAAGAATGTGAATAATTTTATTACACATCGTATGTATGGTACCTTTAGGCTATAAACAATAAATACAATACAATAGCAAATCAGAACATGTACTATCAAAATATTGACCGAAAACAAGACGGACGTAAATTTACTTATGCATAAATATATGCATTACATAAGAATCGACACAACAAGTTAGTTTGTTGAACAATTTTCTAAGCGTGTTAACAGAATTGTTAAGTTATATTGTTAACTCAGCCTCATATTATTTCGAAAGGAAGTTTAGGATGGCGCAGGAAAAAACCGGTGAACTTTCACGAGGGAAGAGACAATACGTAGATTTAGACGTACAAAGAAAAATTATGGTCGTGTAAATACATGTTATAACTATATTTTTAAAAGCAAAACATACCATAAACGCGAGCGCGCGCGTCCCCCCCCACACACACACACACAATCAAAAGGAGCTGTAATTGCTGGCAGGCTGCCTGAAACCCCCCCCCCCCGTTGTGGAAAACCAATCTGATCTTCGCATCTCTTCGGATAATCACTGTGTCAGTTACACACAAGAGATCATCAAGTTCCTCTTCTTTGGCACTAGAAAGTTACGTGAAAATACTCTGAGGGGCCGAGTTTTGTAATTACAGACTACAGAGCCATCATCGGAATTTCATTCCCAGTCGAATCAACAGTCCACAAACGGCTGGTATGTAGCCTACGTATTTACGGTATGGTAAGTACGTTTCTCATTAAAAGACGTTCAAAATACAAATGTGTACCATTTTTTACTTCATATACACACATTACATTATTAAAAATACCATGTTAGCCCTCATATACTCCCAGAGTACTTTTCTCGGACTTAAAATAAACACAACAGCTTAAAATATACACAACGATAATGCTCTTTACTGTAAAAATTCTATAAAAGCTATAATATGCGGGAACCGCTATTTACGTATTGTAACGTGCCTTACAGGACTACTTAAAGTCTCACGAATACTACACAATTTGTCAAACTGTTATCAAAACATTCAAAATGTTTATCATATGCCAAACTGCAAAAATGCCCATAACACATAATATATATTTTTAACTGAGACGAACAGAAGTGTTCAGCCATTGTATGAAGACACAGGACACGATAATTAACGAACATTTGATGATGATGATGATGAGAATAATGGCTACTTTTTAAACCAGCGGAGCACAGTTGATGGGAACTTCTCTTGCATACCGGAAACGTGCACACAAACGATGACGATGATTATACGATGACAAAGCACGGTTTTTATTAAAGCTTACTGAAAATTCCTCTGATCCAAATTAACGTCAATTACACTGGTCTACTCAATTTTCAAAACATTGACCAAACCGACTTTTTCTTTTTCATTTTACTCCCCCTTAACAGTTATCCTATTATATTACTCATAGCACGTCACATTTGTTGTTAATATACATAGTAGGCCTATATATATATATATATTGCAACAAAATACAGGACGATGAGCTATGAATAAGAATATCTGAACATGGATGACGGACATTAACATGTTTTAAATTGATTTATGCAATTTTTGTCAATTAGCTATAAGTTTTGTATTTAGTGATGGATAAGGACTTATACCAAATTCTTTGTAAATTTTTGCTATATAATGTCATGTAGGTCTACTTGGTGTGTGAATATGTGCGCGCGTTCGCGTGTGGTGAACATTCGTTGTTATATCTTCCGCGGTAGTTAACCTATCGGCGTGAAACTTGGAGACAGTACATTATTTATGAAAATAGCTACATTTTCTATATACTCTGATGTTCTCAGCCATTTTTTAAATATGGTTTTTTTGTGATTGAAAACTCAACTTTTTACGCTTATCTATTGAAGAGTAATAACATTTCTAGATAAAATCTAGGCAGGCTCTCGCAGACTTATACAAAGAGTTGCCTGCAACCCGTGAGCGGCGGTCATTGTGCAGAGATGAGTGACGTCACGCGGAGCGGAGTGACGTCACGCCGAGTATATGGAATTTTACATATCAAGTAAAAAACATCCAAACTGAACTATATAGACTCTTTTATAAATCATAAAATACTATTCATGACATTTGTGTAACTTTAAATATATGTTTAAAAGGAATAAATCCCAAATGTTTAGTACCAAGCCACGTGTTGTTCAATCAAATATATTGGAACTTACCGTCTGCGGCTTTCCAGAAACAGCGTCTTTATAAATTTACATGTTTCGGGACCCTTGTCCCATAATCAGAATTTAAAAGTAATATCATGATACACAACTACTTTTAAATTCTGATGATGGGACAAGGGTCCCGAAACATGTAAATTTATAAAGACGCTGTTTCTGGAAAGCCGCAGACGGTAAGTTCCAATATATTTGATTTAAATATATCATATAAACAAGCATTTACTTGTGTGACAAATAAATAATTTTTCTACACCTCCAATATAGACTTGTTTATAATTTATACACACACAGTTATCCTATGCGAAAGTGTCTATTTGTATCGTCGCAAAATATATATATATATATATATAATAGTACAATTGTGTGGTAAAAATATCCAAAGAAATAGGACAATTTTTTTCTTTGGCAGTTGGCAGCACTGCTGAGCTTGGGATTGTGAGTATTGTTTTTGTTTTGTTCTCCCTAACCTCTCAGAGTGATACATTAACATGTGAAATGAGTATGTTAGTTATTTCAAGTGTTCATTTTGTTTAGTAATGGTTAGTACAACTCGACGAGGTTGTAACAATTCGTCAGATATGTTTTGTTACATTTGTGGGCACTATGTGTTAAAATCACAGTGCAGACCAATATCAGAACAAGTTAAAAAGTTTATCATTTATATTTTGGTTGTCGGATTGGTGACCAGGACAAGTAGTACTGGGCTCCTCATGTGTGTTGTGTAAGCTGCAACGTTGGTCTTGTCGAGTGGATGAAAGGTAGGAAGAAGAACCTGGAACTGCCAATGTTGAGGACATGCCACTTGTTGATCCACAGAAAGTACTCCTTCCACCGTTGTATATCGAGCTAGGCTTGATGAAGAATTTTGTAAAGGCTACGGATAAGAATGGCGAAGGCTTCCAATTTCTAGTGACCTTTTTCCTGAGCTTAGTGAGGCCAAACTCAAAGTATGTTTATTTGTAGGACCACAAGTAAGGAAAGTTACGAGAAATCACGAGTTTGAGAGAGATTCCATCAAGACATCAAAACCATGGAAACTCGATATCAGGGATGCTGGGGGCCTGTTATGATGGGTGACTATTGCTGGTTTTTGATGAGAGAAGATAAAACCGAACACAAGAGGAAAAATAAAACAATCCACCCAAGCTATAGTTACAGTGGGCAGTTTGACTTTTTATTTTCTATGAATGTAAAGACTTCCATTAAGAAATATAATTATTTATGTTTGGATTGTATTAGTTTGAAAAACGTAAGATTGTCAAATACATGTTTGATCAAAAAATGAGTTTCTATTGAATTTCTCCATCCCTATAACAAAAAAACTGTACATGTTAAGATATATTAGCATCATATTTGAACACACGGGTATAAAATACGGTAAATCCATTTTCATTTCTGTTATAGAAAGTTTTTTTTTAGTAGGGCTGTGTTATTACTGTCATACACAGATTTTAATTAATGTTAAAGGTTGTACATCCATTTAATGATGAAGATTTGCCATAAGTGAATTATATAATTTACGAAAATTGAGTCTTCCATTGATCTCGACAACGCCAGAAGAAATACTAAGCGCTCGAATTAGAAATAATTTCGTCGTTCTTCTGATTACAAAGGATATGTCAACTACTGTTACTCCAACAGAGATTTGGTCAAAACCGTATCTGTTCAAGGTTGGAAAATACCAATACCCGTGCCAAGCTTCTATCCGATAAAACGTAATACGATGAAAGATAATAGTGAATGACGATAAGATAACAATATTTACTTATAGTATTTATTCGATCTATAGCGGCCTATATATAAAAGTAAAATTGTTTTGTACCAACACTTTTCGACGCAACACTTCTAGACTTGTACACATAAAACCTCACCCTCATGGTTAACCATGCTCATACGACGCGACATTACCATACACACAGTGTAACTTCAAATTATGCGATTTAATTAGCAGACACACTCACGCCGAACACGATTGCTTCTCATCATCATCGTCTTAATGGTTTTAGGTTTTAGCGGCCTGTTCCTATTCCACAGTCCACCGTTTCTTAAGCCTACCAACTTTTCTTCTGGCTCTATGGTTGTAATCTTTCGCTATCTTCGGTATTTTACTTTCTTCCATTCTATCTATGTGTAGAATCCATTTTCTTCTGTATTCTTTAATACTTTCATTAACTGCAAAAATATCTAAATCACTTTTTATCACCTCATTTCTTATGTTCTCGTCTATTACACCTTTCAACTGATCTCAGAAATTTCATTTCTGCTGTTTGTATCTTCTGTTCATCTTTTTTCTTTATGACCCAAGTTTCAGAACCATACAGTAGTGTAGGTATGGCGATCGTTTTATAAAATTTTATTTGGGTTTCTTTTCGACTTTATATTTTCACGTCCAGAAGTAGGATATGCGGAACATAGAGCCGTTTGGACCAGAGCCTCAAGACCTACCTACCTACCTACTCATGACCGTCGTGCGTGGTGAAGAATCACACCCTTTTCGAGGTGGTCCTATAACTGAACACGACGGATCTAGTCCAGAGAAGGTCGATAAAAAATCTAGCCGTCATAGGCTTGGTTGCCCTAAACGGTGGTCTCAATCAACAACTCACAATTTCAACCGTAGCTTCGAAAACCAGGACGATTGCTTCTATGTAACCTAAATAATTAGAAGCCAAAACACAATGCTATGAACTGTGCTCCGAATATTGCACATTCTAATATAGTCACAAAAATTCCTCAACTTCATCGTCCTGCTCCGCCTGGTTGATGTGACTGACTACTATAACCGATTTACACATTGAAATGTAAATAAACGGCAACTAAAAGACGACCAAAACAAAATCTGTACTGTTTCGGAGTCTGAACAGTAACACAGCCTGCGTTAATATAAATAAATACGGACCAGGCACGCAGCATTCACTCGCCTGTTCATAAGAATACGAAACGTGCAGGATCCCGTCAGTACAGGCGTTATCCGTCATTCACTGATGGCCCTAATTTCAAATTTGACCCTCGGAATCGAATACCGAACGGAAAACATCGTTAGAAGATATTACAATAAATTTAAACACATCTGCGTTATTAACATTTTTTACATTACTCTCCAGAAAACATTTTTTTCTCGACAGTATAATATATTCTTCTTCTACTTCTTTTCCACTACAGCCTAGCGTGAGTCCTGGCTTCCGACACCAATCTTCTCCAATGTCTCCTATCCATTGCCATCTCAGTGTAACCCCTCACATCCGTTCTTCTGAGATCTTCTGACACATCATCCAACCATCTTATCCTTCCCTCTTTCTGCTTTTATAGACTTGCTCCCTCAGGATTTTCTTTGGCATACGCTGATCAACCATCCGCTCTAGGTGACCGAGCCGTTCTCCTCATTCTTACAATGTCCTCATGCTTCAATAGCTCATCCATCTCCTGGTTATTTCTTATTCTCCACTCGTCACCTTCTTTAACCGGGCCATAAACACGTCTTACGATCTTTCTTTCAAACGTTTTACGTGCCTCTTGTTCCTTTTTTGTCCATGTCCATGTCTCGCCTCCAAAAGTAACAGCCGGTCTGATAATGAGTTTGCTCCTCAATAGTCTACTGTTATATGCCCTACTTCCTATTGCTATCCTGTCATGTATTGTCGTGTTTATGGACGCTTCATTATGTATTATGTTATCCAGGCATCTGAATTTATTAAATGCATCAAATGAATTATCCTCTAAGCACAAATTATATAAATATTTTTCTCCTTTCTGATGCAGAAATCAGCATCCATTTGGTTTTGCTGATATTTATGTTAAGTCCCATTTCACCGGATGTTACAGTATAATACATTAGCACTACATAATCAAGTGAACGGACCCATAATTAAAACATACCTACACTTAAGTCAGTGAATAAACATCACTCTCAAATTCATCTATTTCGTTCTAATTTACTACTACTTTAGAACGTATTTTATACTTACGTAACTCATATTTCAGACAGCCGTATACACAATTAACGCTCTATACAAACAGTTCCACAAACAGAAATTTACTGAACTAATTTACCACACATGGTCAAATCGTCTCTTGCTGACTCTTTTATTTCCCCCCTCTCTACATTAACAGGATTTATTTATCGCTCTGAATGTCTGCGCTGCGGCGACAGCAGCCGGCGCCTATAGGCCTACTGTTCCCCCGCCCCCTTCAAAACGTCGGAAAAAGCACATCTGTAATAACACTTACCCGTACACCAAAATAGTACAAAACAATTCATAATAAAATATCACGGAATAATGAACAGAGTAATAAACAACGGATGACGGATGACGAATACTGCTTTCAAAGTACTATATCTTCTATTCAGTATGGTGTAATAATCACGGATGAATAATGATAATACACACGACAATAATACACAGTTCGCTCATTTTTTAAAATAGCATCTTACGTAAATAAAGACGTAATTGTGGTACTTTCAATTAGCATAGAAAAACACAATTATTTATACTATTATTGTTAATGGAATAAATCCGCTTATAGTCCAAGCCACGTATTTTATAATCAACTAAACGCTATGCAACTCACCGTCTGTGGCTTTAGTAAATGTCTTTTTATACAACTGACATGTTTCGGGACGCTTGTCCCATCCTCAGAATTTTTAAAAATGTCTCTTCATACCATCATACGATGGCACAGTCGTCAATATATTAAAATATAAAAATTATTTTAATATATTGACGACTGTGCCATCGTATGATGTATGAAGACATTTTTAAAAATTCTGAGGATGGGACAAGCGTCCCGAAACATGTCAATTGTATAAAAAGACATTTACTAAAGCCACAGACGGTGAGTTGCATAGCGTTTAGTTGATTATTTGTACTAAATGAACACTAATCTTCGGTACTCATGAAGTTCAAAATATTTTTAAAATACAAAATTTTTAGATAGGCCTACTCAAAACAATCAAAAGAACACACGAGAGCAATAATGAGAAAACGTGCTAAAAAATTGTCGAATTTATATAAGCAAATAATTTTAAAAATAAACTGCAGTTAGCGATTGCATTTTACGAAAACTATCTGTTATGTAATTTGAACATCGTAAACACCATGCTGAAGACACGTTTTTTCGTTATTTACTCTTCAATTATGAACCTTCTAATAGACTGATTATAATCGAGCGTATTTTGTTTCGCAATGTATTTTATAATACTAAGGTCTGACTTGCCATAGTTCAGAGAAATCGCTGTTTCCAAAGGGAAAAAACAAGCGGCAATTACGCTAACAAACAGGTCGGTAAACGTCCTTGCAACAGAAACAGCCTTGGTAACAACGGTGGCATAATGATGATTTGGCTGCAGGCTGCCTCTCACTTGTGCACCGTCGCACTTTACTTGTAATGCACAGAAAACCAGATCTGTGCGGAGAGAGCCAAACAAACCTTACTGAAATGTCTCGTTTAAAACGTTTACGAACGAAACCTTCGGAGACGGCAACTATTTTATCCTAAACTCAGCACGAAATCTCTGTACGACATGATTTCTTGAAAGACAACAATATACCACAACAAATTTTACGCGTAAATTTTCACTGCAGCAGGAAAACGTATGGGGTTATGTGCTGTAATTGAACGAGCAAAGAGAGTTTTCTTTCGACCATATAGCATCTCTCTCTCTCTCGCTCTCTCTCTCTCTCTCTCTCTCTCTCTCTCTCTCTCTCTCTCAACCGAATTTCGTAAAACTTGGCATGCATGTCCATACTTTTACCCCACAGAACACTATTGTTTTTAAGACATGTCCCTCCAAATATAGGGGGATGGAAGCAAAAATGAGGTGGGGCAAAATTGTACAAAATCGTAAAAATTCATGTGGGGTATCAATTTAAAGACAATTTAAACTACGATCTAAATACAATATTAATTTTGAAAACTTTAACATTTTTGGACGTCAGGGTCACAAAAAGTAGGTGAAAGTTTTTATAAAGCGCAAAAATGTATGTGCGGTATCAAATTAAAAACAATTATAACTAACAAATGAGTACAGTGTTTTGTATAGGAAATTTTAAAATTTTAGGACCCAGGGCCCAGAAAAAAGAAATCAAAATTTGACAATTTTGAAAATCCAGATAGGTCTCGGATTAAAAGGAATTGTAAGCCAAATCCGAATGTTTCGAATTTTTAGTATTTACTACATGATTCTATGCTCTATAATTCATATATTTTTAAAGAAACAGTATAAATATATTTGTGGTACGATTTATAGAAATCTCAGAAACAAAACAACACAGAGCACAAGGATTAAATTTTATAAGACAATTCCAATACCCACACTGACATATACGAGTGAGGCGTGGGTCATGACAACAAAGGAATGCGGCAAGATTCAGAGTGCTGAAATGCAGTTTCTTCGAAATACTTTAAATTATACATTGCAAGATAGAATAAGGAATGAGGATATCAGAGCAGAACTCGAAGCAAATGACATAAATGTAATTGTTTCAATTTACAGAAGACAATGGTGGGATCATCTGCAAAGGATGACAAGAGGATGCGATGGGTGCCGGAACAGGTTTATGTAACCTAAACTTGAGGAGGAGGGGGACATGGAGCGGAGGGGGAGAGGAGGAGAAGAAGAAATAGTACAGAAATCGGGATTTTTGTAATTTTTCTCTTAAGGGATAAAATATCTAATATCGAAATTTATGTAATAATAAATATACTTCGTTTAAAATAGTGAGAGTTCTGCAGCTCAGGGAGCGCACTAGTATTGAATATTCTGAATTTCGAGAGTAGAAGATACAGAGGCAAACGCGAATGCTTTCTTAAAGAAGAGTTTGATCTAAACGGAACAAATACTAACACCTACATTCATAATCCATGACAGAGATTTATCTGCGATTCTCTATTTCTGCAAATTAATTTCTATTTAACGATAGTCAATGGTGTTGCTAAAACTTGAAATACGTTTAGAATACATGTTTTATGCGCGGACAATGGTTATGGGAAAAATGGCAACGACATAAAACTATTGAATTCTAAACTTCACTGTATACCGGAAAAGTGGTTCTTGTATCTCCTGTAACATTCGAAGGCTCACTAACGAATAAAGTATTCTATTACTGGGTTGGAAACCAATAAGTAATTACTGCATAAGCATTGAAATCTGTACAATTTATGAGATACTGGTATTTTCCCTTTCATTCTTAGTTGCAAATATGAATAAGGATAAAATGGCATTTTAAAACGAACAATACTCTTTCTAGTATTACAACACTTCACAAAAATATTGCGTAAAGAATATCTCAAACAAACCACTTGACAGCATTCATAAGGTGAATTCTCAATGTCACCTCAGTTGTAACCACTGCGCCAGGATATTCTATTCACAATATTATGAAATCCTCTATACGTCCCCTACACGTAGATTCAGTATCTTCCCAATGTGAGGCGTCACGTGAGCCTTGCTCGGACGTCTCTGGTTCCGAATGGTTCAGTTACTGTTACACACCATTCATTTATAACAATCTCAATACTGTCTCATTATTTATACTAGTATGCTCTCTGAGGTTCAGAACCCCCTCACTATTTTGAACGGAATGCATTTACTGATAATATTAAAAGTCATGAATACACTTTTCCAAACTTTTCATACCTTTTTCGGCCCCTGGTGTCTTAAAATTTTCAAATTTTTAAAACTGAACACTGTGCATAGATTTTGTTTAAAATTCTGTTTAATTTGATACATGGGATGGATTTTTACGATTTTTTCTTAAATTTTTGTACGCTTTTTTACACCATGATTTTGTCAAAAGTTTTAAATTTCCGAAAGTGAACCATCATCATCATCATCATCATCAACCTCACGGGTTAGACTCACCCTGAACCTGTTCCGGGACCCACTTAGCTCTCGGCCGTTCTACATCTCCTCTCTTCCCCACTGGTCTATATTCCATTGCTTTCACTGGAATTCTGTCACCCGCCATTCTTCCCAAACGTTCACACCACCTTCTTTTGTTGCTCCTTAGCTGTTCCAACAATGGGTCGACCCCCAGTTCCGTACTTATATCCACATTCTTCTTTCTATCGAGAATGGTACAGCCAGAGTACTCATCATAAAACGTCATCTCCGCTGCCTGAATCGAAAGTGAATATAATTCAAATTATCATTAAACGTCGCTTTAATCTGATGTCCTAGATGAATGTTTACAATTTTTACGTCTCAGATGTTCGTCCCCTGTCCCCCTATTTTCTTTGCGGGGGGATACAATCACAGAAGCAATAGGGCTTTGTAGAGAAAGGTGTGGACACGTGTGCCATGTTTTAGGAAAATTTATGCATCAAAAGTTATAGTGAGGCATATCCCAAACTGATAGACAGGCAAATACGAAATGGAGAAATCGCTTCAAATACGATTAAAATCGTTGTGGCGCATGTATCGCGCGTCTACATATTTGTAACAATGGCTACCATTTGCGGAATTTTCACAACATGGCTGAATTCTCAAAGGGACTGGACGGATTTATTTTTGTTCGTCTTTTGAATCGATTTCCATGAGAAATCGAATACAGTGTAGTCAAATAGGTAAAAAAGTGGGTCTCATATTATAATGTAGAGAAGTTATCATTACGGAAAGTACGTTTATACCAAAAGTCCAAAATTTATTTCCTGACAGTATTACATAACGTTACCCACACATTTAACGTGAATGTGTTTTCCGGCAGGAGACAGTATAACAGTTTACGTTCAATCACCTGGAAATGGTACGTATATTTATTTTCACTTGACCGGGAAGTGAACTTCCTGAATGCTACAAGTCGATGTTGCGAATCAACATTAAGCTGAAAGTAATATAAAATTCATACAATATATACTTACATAAATGCCTTATCGTCATTTTGTTCAAATCTTTAACAATAATGTTTTTCCCTAAAATGAAACGAATTACCCAATGCTTAACCGTTATTGGAACTATATATGACGTAGGATCTTTCTGTCATTTTTTGAAACCAGCGTTGTGTGTGTACATCACTGTGATAAACAGACTGTCTTCTATCATTGCAAGTCCAGTGCACCCATATGCGACTTGAATGATATACAACTCTCGTTCATTTTAAAACGTATGTATTTAATCTGAAATAAATAACCTACATTGATATTTGAGGTCCAGTTATGTCTATAATTTTTGTGTCCACGTTTCCATTGTATAAAAAAGCTGCTGCGCAAGCAAGTTTTATTTACGAAGCACTGAAAATAACAAACATCAGATCTCACACAAACGTTCTTTGAATACACTCGAATTTAAGGGGAGTCGGATGACCTTATCTTCTCCTTATTAATTTGAGCAACTTGAGGTACATTTTTCTCAAAAAGTGTAAAAGGTACAGATGTAACTGCTTTTTTACTTTAAAGTTCATACTATTCTCTAGACTTTAAACAGAGGATTTTTTATAATAATTTTAGGAAACAATGTTTCGAATTTTAAAAAATTACGTTGCAAAAAGTAAAAAAATAAAAATAATTTTTACATATTTATTAAAGTAATGAGAATTTTACAGTCATTTGTTCAAAATGTAAAGCTGAGCATGAGAAACAAAACAAAACAAGAATTATGCAATTATGTCTTACGGTTCCTGAGAAAAGAGTACCTGTAATTGAAAAAATTACATTTTTCAGGAAACGCATATAAAACAGACCTTACACTACACGCTATTGTTCTTAAAAAAAACTGCCTTATTTTAATGCATCCCTGCTCGATATAAGGAATTGTCTGGGTCCTCCTGCTTTTTAAATATATCTTCTAGCTTCCTTTTGGCTAATGTGATTTTCTGACGACACTTTTCCCTATTTCTTGAATCGCCTTTTCAGCTTTCTTGATTCTCGCGTCATCAAATTCTCTCATTGTCTTTATACAGTTTGTGCCAGGGTAAATTCCTAGTTTTTTTAATATTTTGATATATTTCCTTTATTAAAAGAGGCAGTAGCTTTATAAAATCCTAACTCTAAAGTTGTTTTCATAACAAAGGTCGATTTGGGAATCCTCGACCAAATTATGTTATTCAGTGCTTCACTGGGATTTTGGGTACCACCATGCAAACATTTCCGCAGAAGATCTGGGCTGGATAAGTCTCTAAAAATGGGCTTGATTTCATCCATAAGAACCCTTGGAAGGTGAGTGTGTTCATTGTGCTCATATCTTTCACTGTTTACTGCAGCTTTATGAAATTTGCGCCAGCTGTCCGAGTCTTTCGGGCAAAGGTCAAATGCAGTAGATTCATTGTCTGAGGTACCGTAGGTATTCTGCCCACACAGCCTTTCTCATCTTATCTAAACTCTTCACATTTCTCCGAATTGCCAATCCATAATAATTCTGAATATCATTTATGGCTGCACTTGTGAGACGTCCACGCCCTCCAATGTTTTACCGTCGGATAGTGTTGTTCTGCCCATTTTGGTTTTCAGTTTCCTAAGACGGCTGCACATACGGTTTTGTACATGGCCAACACATATTATATTTTTTTAATTAAAAAATCTGGGCCATATGGTTTTGCTGTTACTACAGTTTGGTAAGAAGCACTGTCACCATCTCCAAGGTAATATATATATATATATATATATATATATATAGCGCAGATTTATAGACTGTTTTGCTGCGGGAGTTTTGTAGCCATAAAATGTCAAGTGCACGCTCTCATAAAAATGTCCACAAGATGTGATATACTGCACCTAATTATATAATATTGGTATTAAATTAAAGCTAAAGATATGTAGAAAAAGAAAAAATTAAAACCCGAAAATCGATTTTTTTTTACCCACTGGGTCCATCCGACTCCCCTTAAGACGTAAGTAAATGAATTTAGATGTCAAATGAAAAAGTGCGTACACTAGCAGCCGAAAAAGCATAAATTACATCCTTTCGATGAATTGTGCAAGCAAGCTGATGCAACAAATACACTTTCAGCTGTAATGACATGACAAATACCTCCATCCCTCCTTTTACTTCTAGTTGCACAAACTTGAATCCACGTTCTTAAGCTTACACTACACGGCCGGCTTCAACAGTCTTGAAATTCTTATCAACCGGGGTGTTAGGCCGTGGTGCACAGCTGTCGTTGCTGACAAACGTTTCGGTCCCACCATCGTGGGTCATCATCAGTGTCTAGATTGGCACGTTGTACGCCAATTCACCTCAGAGACGAGGTAGAGACTATCACACTGGCGGACACCGTGCCAATCTAGACACTGATAATGGCCTCCGACGGTGGGGCCGAAACGTTTATCAATAACGAGAACTGTGGACCACGGCCTAACAGCCCGGCTGATAATAATACTTTCAATAATCTTGAACGTCCGGAAGTTCTATCCTGGTCCAACTTGCATCGTGTGTCAACCATTCTCATACACGTACAAGCACAAAGTCCGTGTAAGAGAACGGTCACAGAATGTAGCCAGCCAGCCACTGGCCTGGACACGCTTAAACTGGAATGCTCTGACGCCAGTTCAGCAATTACCACTATCCTCGTTTACGGTTGAAATGAGAACGCAGAACGAACCAAACGCATGAAACTGAAAGAAAACCACATATAGGCACGTACAGTTTTACGGATGATAAGCCTCTTCGATGAAATTTGTTTCAATTTCAACATAAGCGACATTACAACCATTAAAAAATTTTCCAACATTTCGACATTATAATACATTAAAAATTAATCTCTCTCTCTCTCTCTCTCTCTCTCTCTCTCTCTCTCTCTCTCTCTCTCTCTCTCTCTTTCTCTCTCTCTCTCTCTCCCCCCTCCCTCCCTCTAAGTATATATAATTTCAAACTTTCTGACAATTTCAATCTACTTATTACACAATGTATAACATAAAATTGTCAAAAAAATTCACGCTTAACAATTACCAAAACGTTAAAATGTCTGGCATTGCGTTCTTTTGTGCATATCTTGACCAAAAGTAGGTTGTACAGAATGTTTTTAACAATTTGTGTAGGAATTTTTTTTTCCTCAAACGTTGGCAAATCTCTGATTCGTAGCATATAATTCAGTTGTTCCTTCTTATCAGTTTACTGTCGAATAGCTTCCTATCGCAAAATGCATGTCACAAAACGCATCAGTGAATTAAAAAAAAATAAAACTATCGACACGCGTGCTTGATATGAATAAACCCTATGCAAATAAAATTACACGCTCACAACAAAAGTAATCAGCACATGCGCAATGAGCGCTAACATCTGTTTACATTTTTATACTGGACAACTTTGGACTATTCAATATAAAGTCTTTATAAAAACATCTAGGTAATACTTCCATCTACGTGTGTTGTTTTTCGGTCATCAGGCCCAATAACTTGTTCGAAGTTATCCATACTTAAAGGAAATCCAATGAACGAAAAATGTTAATCACTCTGCTTTTCATTCATTTACATTTTCTAGTATCCTGCTGAATATATTACATTCAAAGTATCCTATATATCATGCGTATATTCCACAGTACAAGTATAGTTTATATTCTTACAATTTTAAAAACCTGGCGCGAATCCACGGAACGGAAAATGCGGAAATCCCCCCCCCATGATGACTTCAGACGAAAATTTTTCCGTTTTATGATTGTGAATATGATAAAAATGTCATATCACGTTATGTACGTTCATAGTTTTGCTCTGGCATTACTCTAAATTGTAACTGTACCTTACCAGCATGTTAATTTTTGTTTGACATATACCACACACGAGTAGTGTGTTTTAAACTGTAAATAAATACAATTTTTTAAAACAACAACGACCTGACAAACATATGATTTTATGCTTGGACGTCAATAAACATCTTATGTCGATAATAACAAACTGTATTCGTATCATTCCTATTTCAGTTTGTATATCAAACTCATTCCTATCATTTATATTTTGGGCCTTCAAAAAATGGTCCAACTTCCCACTTCTCCAAATCAACCTCCACAAACTGCTTGCTGGATCCGTCCTTGATTAAGATAACATTAGTAGCACTAGATGTAGGTTTACATAACACCATAACAGATCGTTATGGTTCTCATGCAAATTATTATTGCCATTATTATTAAAAAACGTAATATACGCATAGGTGTTAAGCTGATAAACAAATGATAACACTAGTACAAACACAAACTTTTTCTGTGTAAATGAAATTTCCGATTTCTAATTAATTTGGAACTGGAAAATTAAAAAATAATTGCAGACGATCTGTAACATAACCAACTCTACACGCCATTAAAAATGGAACAAAATTTGAAAATTCGTTTTGACAAGTATCTTTGTTGTTTTTCACGAAATAACATATCATTCGACTACTTAAACGTAGTTTAGTCTATATGAAAAGAAAATAACAAAATAAGTTAACACACTCTAAATACGATATAGCTTTCTTATTTTTTCCTTTTATGTGCAGTCAAATACTCTGCAGAGTCGTGCATCACTTTAATATCAGCCCAGTATATATACTCTTTTATTTTGGTTTCAATTAAAGTGCAAAAAGTTCACGTGAATGTTTGAAGCCTTCACCTTCCGTATCCACCGGCTCTACTACAATTTCATCAATCTCACATTTTCCATGTGAAGCGGAGGAAGAGGAATCTTTTCCAATTCAACAAGTGGGGCGTACGAGAAATTTTGATCACCTGGTCTCTAATTTCCCTTTGGTCAGTCTTCTTTTACAAAATGCTGTTGTGTTCCTCTGCTACCCCATACACATAAAGAACACCAATATTTTGTGGATTCACCTTGAAGGCCCATTAAGACAGTTATAACCTTAAATTCAAATCCTCATAAATTTGTCAGATAAAACTGTTTGTACTGTCCGTTAAAAGATTACAAACAACGGTGGAAAGAACACTTAAATAGAATGTCAGACTCCAGACTGGCCAAACAAGTCTGGTAATACAAACCTATAGGACACAGGTGAGGTGCCAGGAAGAAGTGGCTGAAGAATTTTTGAAAGCGGAACAGGCAGCATCTTGCCTATGCCGCGTTGTGAAGATGATGATGAAACTGTTTGTATTTATTTGCCTTCAAAATGGCCATAATGTTATCATATGTTTGTTTCTTCAAAACTGATTAAGCAACTGGTATAGATGCCTTTTTGTTTCCATTGTAGAGTAAAACTGCTTTCAATCTATGTTTAGATAAATTAATAAAAAGGCTCCCAGTTTACGGTCTATTCCTAGTTCAGCCAATCAGCCATATTCCTGTGCCAAAACATATGCAAAAAGACAGCCCCCAATTTTATAAAACACTGAAAAAGCAGCATTTTTTTTTTCTAAAACATGTAGCGCTTGTTCCATTAGATCCCATTCTTACAATCTAGAACCGAGTTGGGCCAGTTGTTTTTTACCCAAGTCACGCAAAAATCATTTAATTCGTTTTGATGGATAAGGTGGGGTTCAGTGGATATTTAATAAAATCACAACTGACTTTAAATAGGATCACAATTGTTCTCAGAACGATCTACATTTTCTTCAGTTTGTGTATCATCACTGTCATTAAGGTATGAAATATTATTATTACCTGGATGGTGGAGTTTGAATTGATAAGCCTCCTCCGTGAGGAACTAGTGTAAGAGCAGATGGTACGTTCGAGTATTCAATATAATGTTTTTGTTTTTTTGAATATCCTTCTATATTCGAAGACAAAAACAGAAAACTTCAAAATGATTGCTAGGCTCACGCCACGCCATAAGGGGACAAATGGCAGAGAGCTACTCTTGCCTTTCATTCACTGAACTAGAGTCACATTACAGCTTACACAAGAACCATGAGGAACCCAATTTTTTTTCTTGATCATAAATTTGTACAGAAATTAATTTTCTGCTTCTGCAAGTTATTTATATATATTTTTTTTCAACACTTACAAGTTACAACACTTTTTCATTAGAACTGATATATATCAATGATTTATCACAAGACAATGGACTTTCCATGAAGATAATGTTCATGTAATTTCCTTATGAACATCACTTCTGGATTAAATCCAAAAGGAATACTTCTTTAAGGTTTTTTCTTGTGTTTGTATCGGTGCACCCAACAACTAGGTAATGTGATTTACGATGTTATCACCATACAGAACGAGTTTCCTCGAATAACCAATTGACTAAACACAAATCAAATACTCTATCAAGATCTTTGAAATACGCAGAAAAACATCGTAAAACAAAACAAGTTTCTACTTAAGTATAGGCTACTTCAGTGATGCTCGACGTTTCTGTAAGTTTAGCACTTACATTCGTCTATCGCTTTTTAGACCTGATACGAGCGGCATTTTCAAGTTAAATTAGTATTTCAGTTATACTCTGCTTTAACGTGAATTTCGTTTGGAGCTGATAAACGTGTGAAATGCCTTCCGCACACAATACGAAAGCGTTGTAACTAGAAACACGCCTGTGTTATTTTAGTTACCTGTTGACGATCCGAGCTACATGTATTTCTGAACCTAAAATGTATTTAATTAGAACACCACTGCGAAAACCCGATGCTTGGCTACTTCATGGATGCTTGGACTTAATGGATTCTTTTTACTAGACTCTACCTTAAATATTTTGAAGTGTGCAGAATGAAAATAATTTTTACTTAAAAACCACAGGCAGTAAACTTTATTATTAAAGTTTCCTCATATCGGCAACATTTCAGACTAGAGAACAAGAGCGCATTTCCGTGTTACACTGACATACAAAAAATTTTCCACCGTTGTTATACACAACGGTTTATGTAATATAATTTACCATTCAAGCATGATCAACTTACCTCAGAGGACATAACTGTGACTGAGACATTCTGTTCTAACTTAAAGAATATACATCTCCTACGAAGATACAGGAGTTCTGAACCGGCTGCTTCAAAGATCTGGATTCGAATCCAAACACAGTCTTACTACTTAATTGACAAATATCAGCGAGTGTGATTTTTTTATGACTATTTACTGAACTAAGTAACATACTGTCTACGAGACATATGAATAGACCCGCAATCCTGTCCACTGTGTAAAGAATGTGAAGGTCACTGCTTGCAAAGTGAACAACAACGCTGTCTGAAATATATCAACCCGCAGCCCGCAGCCCGCAGCACAGTTACTCATAGTTGTTTCTTTTATGCAGCACGTACGTGTTCCTGTAATGTGTATTGCCGTGAGTTGTAAATATTTTGTTATATATGTTTTAAATTGCTTCTTTTTTCGTACCGTGATCTTGTTTTTGTTAATCGTGTGCGTGTGTATAAATAGTCTATAGCAACAATTCCTTTTTTTTTTGTCTTAGACTGATTTTATCATGAGTGTTGAACGTAAACGAGGTGAAACAATTCGAAGCAAAGAAAGACAAGTGATTAGGAATGTTATAAAACAGTGTGACCGTGAGAAATACGCAAAATCGTTAACAATCCCAATAAACAAAGCTACTAAAAGAGCTGCATTATACTGTAACGTGTCAGTTTGTACAATAAAAAATATAAGAAAAGAAGGAAAAGATCGTCCAAGTGAAACACTAGGAACACCTGGTAAGAAACGTTGTGCGGAGAAACGGACAGCTTCGGTCGATAACTTTGACCGTCGTGTCATTTTGAATATAATACACGACTTTTATGTAAATAAAAAAACCGTACCAGCTTGTAAAAAATTGCTCCCGATCTTAAAAGAACGGATTAACTTTCAGTGGAGTGAATGGACTTTAAGAAAAATTATGAAAGAGATGGGGTTTGTGTGGAAGAGGTGCATGTCCAAGAGAAAAATTCTCATTGAGAGGCCTGACATTATCAATTGGCGATGTAATTACCTGCAAAAATTAAAGAAATACAGGGAACAAGGAAGATGTATATTTTATTTAGAAGAAACGTGGGTTGATGCCAATTTAACGTTTCACAAGTGCTGGCAACACCAAGAAGTTGACGGTACAATGACGACAATAAGTGCATAAAACCGTTTAATAGTAGCGCATTTAGGATCAGAAAACGGATTTTTAAATAATGCGAAATTAATTTTTAAAGCAGGTAATTCGACAGGTGACTATCATGGCCAAATGAATAGTACAAACTTTGAGAAGTGGGTCTGTGAAAAGGTCATTCATAATCTCCCAGCGAATTCGGTTGTTATATTGGACAATGCACCGTATCATTGCCGGCAAGAAGATAAACCACCATCTCAGTAATCGTTGAAAAGTGACATGTTAACTTGGTTACGGAAGCAAGGCATTGAATGCGATGCATCTATGAGGAAATCTGATCTCCACGAAAAAATAGAAAAAGTGAGACCAAAAAATAAAATTTATGCGGTCGATACGTTACTTCAACTTAACGGCCATGAGGTGCTGAGAACTCCACCATACATGTGTGATCTGAGTGCTATAGAGCTGGCGTGGTCAAAACTTAAATATTTTATAAGGTCACATAATACAGCTGGGGACTTTTCTTTAACGAGACTACAACAAATACTTTCTGAAGGATTAGCTGCTATAACACCAGAAGACTGGTCTAGTTACAGTAGGTATGTAATTAACGTAGAAAGTGAATATTGGCAAAAGGATGGAATACTGGAAGACGCGATTGATCGTATCATTGTAAGTGTTGGGGGTTGTGATGAAGATGACACCGATCTGAGCAGTGATGGAAGTGACGAATCTGTCAGTGATAGTGATTTAGTACGACCACTGGAGTAAAATCGTGAGTTCTTTTAAAGACAATTGAGTGAAAGTGTTTTTTTCTTAAGCTCTAAGTAAAAACTATACAATTATTCCCTTACACCTAGGCCTACTGGAACTATTTTATTTCGTGTAATAACACGCATATTCTTTCTTTTTTAATGGCGTTTCTTCGTAACAGGTTAGTAGAAATTTCTGTTCGTATTGTTTTACTTTTTAAGGCAGTAACAAATTTTGAGCCGTTTCATCAGTAAACGACTACATCGTTTAATGTTTCTTTTGTTAACATACACAATTCAATATAACCATTTCATTAATAGCTTATAATCTTTGTGGTACTTTATGTTATAAAGTAAGAATATAATATAACCGTGACATAACCATTTCAATATACTTATCTGGGCAAAGTACATAAGATACAAAGATAGTAAAAAACTTAATGCAGACCACAGTCAAAAATTCTACAGCCAATATTCTCGGAACAGACAGTGCACATTACGTGTGACGTCACTCCCCTCTTTCACCCGCAAAAAGCGGGCTATTCTCATATCTCGTTACCAGTATATTATCCAGTTATATTCTTCTTCAATCTGTTGCAGATCAAGTAAAATATGTGTACGTTATTTTCATTTGCCTGGGACACCTCATCACCCACAATGATTTAACACATTGGCTGATAACAGTAAATTAATGATGTTCCTTAGGTGCTAAGGCACACTGAAACCAATACACTGATAGAAACACGGCCCGGGCCGTGGCCCGCAGTCGACGTGTTACACGTGGCCATCAGCTCAAATCTCACTGAATTGAATAGCCTACACTATTTTGGTCTTCTTAGAGTGCTAGAGACACGTCTGGCTTTTTGACTAGTGAAAACATCAGACCACGGCCTAACAGACCGGAAACCATTTTCGATCACCATGACAACTCCGGCCATCAGAATCTGCGTTCTCGTATTCTCAAAATACTGTCTATATAAAGCACTAAGAGTAAGGTTAAACACCATTCTTGTAATAAATCTACTAAAACCCTTACTACGTTCCCATAAACTCAAACAATTTTATACGTATTTCATGAAGACTTGCGAAGTCTAACCACTCTTGATATTTTTCGGAAGAATGTTTTTGTTACGTTTTTGGCGAGTTTTCGAAGTGAGTTCGCTTCACTTAGCAATCTGTTTCTGGTGAAAATGTTATCAATTCACTACAAAATGTAAACTTTCCGAACTACATTTTGGTCTTTTAATGTTTTCCGATTTAATGAACGTGTAAAATAACAAAGGTCTGTCAGCACATAACGGTAGCTATCTTTCCTTTTCTATCCGTTTAATCAGACTCGTGTTTGTAAAGCTGCTAGCAAAATTTACGATATAGAGAGCGAGTCAAAAGTTACTGTCCTTGGGCGAGGCTCAGCTACTGGCCAGGTCGCAGTTAGTAGACAGTGGAAATTCATTCAGACACGGTGGACACCTGTGAATAAGGCTGGATCAAATAAGAGCCCCGAACCGAGGCAGCAGCGTTATCAGCGTCCACTGACGGTGTTCTGTGGCGGGGTTACACACACATGGGTGGTACGTGCCCCCCACTGAATAAGCATTGCCCCGTAATGCCTTGTACGTGTGGGGGTGGGAGCGCTTAACGCTAGGAGGACACTCCAAAATCAAACGATAGGAATACCTTTGCCGATGTGAAGGTAATCTATCTAAGGCGAGGGCATGGCCACACACTCGTAAAGTCTCCTGGTTCTTCAGGTTGGGGGTTGTGCGAGGTAACTCTTCCATGTCACATCCAGTTTACTCTAGTCTTCAACAGAGAATATTCCGGCTGGATATACAATCCCGCTGAATAACTCCGTGTTGCCAGACAAAAAAACAAATTGAGGGTAACACACACGAAAGGCAATTTCACAATGATATACAGAAGAGTCTTGACAATAATGTTTTAAAATTATTCTTATACAAAGACCAAATAACACTGGTACAAATTTGGTTTGTACCTACAAAGAAAGCCGATGAAGCAAATTGAGCTTTTCTCAGAAATTGACCTTATAATGATAAAAAGGCGTTACAACATAGAAAAGCTACTGGTTTCGATGGAATGAACTCAGAACTTGAAATGTGGAGGAAAAGATTTGATGAACCGAATTTGATCAGTTTATACAAATAGTTGTCTGCACACAAACTCTGAATGACGCATACAAGGTGGAATGGAAGGCCTCTGCATATCAAGATTATGTGGGTTGAGGGACCATCTCTTAAATGTAAAGATAAAGAAAAGACCTCAAGATATCACTAGTTATTGATAGGAAAGGTATACAGACAAGATTGAAAGTATCATATGTAACGCATAATACACACTGTATTCTTAAACAAGCGCTGAAGTATTGACCAGCTGGCACGAGGGATCCTGGGAGACCCGGGAAACAAAGGCCAGAGACTCTCTGGGTCGGAACGGGCTACAGCCCAATCGGAGGCGGAGGCGGAGGCGGAGGCGGAGGAGGAGGAGGAGAAGGAGGAGGAGGAGGAGGAGGAGGAGGAGGAGGAGGAGGAGGAGGAGGAGGAGGAGGAGGAAATAAACTGTCACCAACAAGCTTTTAAAATAATCCACTAATACGTGAATTGTTCAATAGAAACACGTTTGATCTGCGCAGCCGTGACTTTGTCACCATGGCAACGGAATTCATTTGTTTATATTGTCTGTTTAAGTACTGTACTAGTGACGCGTCTGTCAAAAATATTTGCAGTTCGCTCTTTTCTAAGCGTTGTGACTGGGTTGAAAAATGGCATCTATGATAGAAAATCCGTCCAAAGATAATCAGACCGTTATTCAGTTTTTAGCCGCCGAGGGGCGTCAGCCAATGGAAATTTATACGAGAATGAAAGCTGTGTATGGTGACCATAGTTGCTCTTACGGCAGTGGTTGAATGGTGCAATAAATTTCGACCAGGAAAAGAATTCACTAAAGATTTGGCCTGTCCCAGACCTGCACGTGTTGCAGCATCAGATGAAAATGTGAGACAGCTAGAAACTGCTTTACGCGCAAATAGGCGCATCAAAGTTAGAGAATTTTCTCAAATGTTGAGCATCGGCGTGGGAACTGTTCATTCCATCATTCGTAGTCTTGGCTATCACAAACTTGCTGCTCAGTGGATTCCACGACTGCTTACTGTTGAGCAGAAAAATTTGCGTTCGGCCTTATCATTACAGCATTTGATGCGCTATCAACAAGATAATGCCTTTCTACACCAAATTGTTGCCGGTGGTGAGTCTTAGTGTTATCACTACGAACCAGAATCCAAACGTCAGAGTATGCAGTGGAATCATGCATAATCTCCGAAGACGAAAAAATGTCGGCCCTACCTTTGGCAGGAAAAGTAATGGTGACCGTATTTTTTTTATTATCAGGGTGTGCTGTTCTTAGATTTTAAAGAACCTGGTGTCAACATCAACGCTGAGCGATATCCAGACAGCTTAAAACGCTTACAGGTCAGCATCAAGAATAAACGTTCCGGGAAGCTCACAAATGGTATCACTCTTCTGCATGATAATGCTCGGCCCCATGTAGCCCAGACGATTCAAGATCTGCTTGGTCGTATGAAGTGGGAAGTCTCACAACATCCACCTTACAGTCCCGACTTGTCCGCGTACGATTATCGTGTTTTTGGCCCGTTAAAGAAATCACTAAAAGGACGGCGGCGGTTCAAATCGAACGCTGAGGTAGAGGTTTGCTGTTAGCGAATGGTTCCGCAAACAGCCGAAAGAATTTTACAAACAGGGAATCTACAGATTAGCTCAACAGTGGGACACATGCCTTAATGTTAATGGAGACTACTTTTAAAATCGTTGAATAAAAAATGCTTTACAGCCTCTATAAACGTGTTTCTATTTTAACAATCCTCGTATATATAACGTCCGATTTATGGAAGAAAGGAATTACGGAAAATCCATCCCACATAATTCCCCCACAATTATGAAGGAAACAAAACAACCCGCATTGTGCAAAATTTCAAACAAATAGGCCCACGCCAGTTTCACTGATGCAACACAACGGTTTAGTTACAGATATTACAAAATAAACATTACGTCAGACGTTACTTCATTAAACAGGTTGCTTCCATTACACATTATCTTATGACAGAAACGACCAAACGCTAGGAACCGAGAGCGTCTGTATCTGAGAATAACCCTCACAACAAGTTATCGATCGTTTCACTCGCTAGCTGGTTTGGCGTTGTGTACCGTTTTAGAATTCGGATCACGCCTCAGTAAGAGGCGAATGACGCTGTGGAGTTTCCACTTAGTCCTAATCTTACAACCCCATCACCGACCCCTTGCCAGTGCAAAAACAAGGTCAGCTGTTCCATCAATACGCCTAAAAGTAACTTTTCTTGAGTACATACACGATGAATAACGAACTTTCAACAATATTTTCACAATGCTCCCTGTACTAAGAATTAAAATTAACACAATTCTATTCTTTTGCAATTTAGGCTACGTACTAGATACTCGCCACAAGTTGACAGTTCTTCTTAATGTGCAATCGCCTCCCAATTCAAACGGATACAGGTAACTCGAAATTCGGTTCCGCGTGATAGTCATAAAAGATTTGCGATCGTTGCTTTTATTTTACTAGCATGTAAATACAAAACCAAGTTGTCACATCAAAAAAATTAGTTTTTAAAAGTCAACAGTGTCAGAAGTGACACAGTAAACAGAATGTATCTGTTGAGAATATACTGGAAAACTCTACATTCATTCTTAAGTGGGTGTACCTGTCATTGTAGAGGTGAACGTTTGTGTTGTGCGGTGGGGGGTCGAGCTGCCTGGGCGGGGCCTCAGCCCGCATACATGCGCGTTACTGTGAGAGTCTAGAAAAGTAATGTTCTCGAAGTTTTAAATAAAAGGAAAGATCTGGAAGCTGTTTTTCTATATAAATAGAGATGCACTCGACAAGTTCAGTTCAGTTTTAAATGTGCTCTTGTAATGTGTATTTCGTGTGTCCGTTTTATGTATACTTGCTACTAAACTGTTTCTTTTCAATAAAGCGTGTGTTTGCTCCTGTACTTAAATTATTCATTATTTTTACCCATACCTCAACAGGTTATGGGCCCAGTGGCATTTAAAAATCGGAGTGCAGTGTGTAATTGGAGTGCAAGTATAAAATATTTGTGCAAAAATGGAACCGAATATAAAAATTGAAAAACTTCGAGACAAAGATAATTGGCATCAATGGCGCTTCGTAGTACGCACATTGATGGAAGAGGATGATGATGTGCTGGATGTTTGCGAAGGAAGATTAGCCGAGCCAGCTGCGGGTGCAGAAGATCGTGACGCGTTGTTGGAAAAGTTCAAGAAGGCGGACAAAATTGCCAGAAAGTTAATTGTTACAACAGTGGAGAGAAAGCCTCTCGAACTTATAATGGGTTGTTCTACTGCCAAGGAGATGTGGGACAAATTGAATACAGCATATGATCTAAAATCTGATGAAAATCTGTCGATGATTCAAAAACAATTTTTTGAGTTTAAGTGGACAAAGAGTGAAAGTGTTACGTATAATATTTCAAAAATAGAACAGTTGGCTAGAAAAATGAAAAATCTCGGGGGAAAAATTGAAAAGACTATGGTGATGACTCGTGTTTTAACATCTTTGCCACAAAAGTTTAATCATTTTCACAGTGCTTGGGATTCGGTATCTGACGATAAGAAGAATCTCGAAAATTTGACTGAGCGCTTGATGGCAGAGGAATTTAAGATTACAAGAGCAAAAGGAAGTACACGAAGAGACGACAGCGTTGATAGCTAATCTGAAAATCGGTCATAAGGAACAGAAGAATGACTCTTATAAATATGAGAAGAATGACTTGAAACAAGAGCAGTGTTATAATTGTGGAAGACAAGGTCATTTAAAAAGGGACTGCTTCAGGTGTTATACGTGCAAAAGAAAAGGTCTTAAAAGTAACAACTGCTTCATGAATAAGAATAATGGACAGCGAAGATGGTCGAATAATCAAGAAAGAAGTAACTCGTCTTCTGGACAGAAGAAATCAACATCGAGGATAGCACTAACAGGTCACCTATTTGTCACAAAGGCAGCTGTGGCAATCGGGATGATCTCTGGATTGTGGATTCGGGTGCGACGGATCATATGTCGAAGCATCGAGGATGGTTTTCAACGTTCGAAGAATATACAACACCAGTCAGTGTAAGAATGGGCAACGGTATGACAATGTCTGCATATGGTAAAGGTAATATTGACTTTGAAACTTATAAAAATAGTAAACGAGTAGAAGGTACTATCTATAATGTATTATATGTTCCTGATTCAATGTATAATCTGTTTTCTGTTAAATATGCGGGTAAAAGGGGTATAGATTATGAAATAACACATAATGCTACGAGATGTACTTTAAAGCATGGTAATGAAATTCTTGTAACTGGTTCCGAATATGAGCCTGGTAGTTTGCTAAAATTAGACATTCAAACTTTAATTCCAAAAGAATGTAACGTGGTAGAACAAAAGAGTAGATCGAGCATTGCCAACGGTAATGTTTTACAATTATGGCACGAAAGACTTTGCCATCAAAATGTAAAACATGTGAAGAATTTTTTGAAAAATCTAAATATAAAATTTACGGATGAAAATTTCTTTTGTGAAGGTTGCGCTTATGGCAAAAATCATAGATTGCCTTTTCACAAAAAGATCGATCGTGCCACTAAAACTCGCGAAATAATTTATACTGACGTTTGTGGTCCTATGGAAGTAGTCTCTCGGTAGAAAGTTATATTTCGTTTCTTTTAAAGACGATTTTTTCAAGTTATAGAGAAATTCATTTTATTCGAGAAAAATCTGAAGTAATAGAAAAACTAAAATCATTTTGTATCGGGGTTGAGAATCAATTTGCAACAAATATTAAAGAAATTCATTTTGATAGTGGTAAAGAATACGATAATAAAGCTGTGATCTCTTTTTTAAATAGTAAAGGTATAAAATATTCGATTAATGTTCCATATACGCCCGAACAAAATTCAATTGCAGAGCGCGATAACCGAATCATTGTAGAGGCTGCTCGATCAATGTTATATTCAAATTCAAACTTACCTCTATTCTTATGGGCAGAAGCAATGAATACTGCTGTACATGTAATTAATAGAACAGGCCCAACAAAACAAAATAATAAAACTCCTTATGAGTTATGGAATGGAAAAACAGCTACTGTTGATAGATTTAAAATATTTGGAACCATGTGTTATGTACATATATCAAAAGAAAAGCGTAAGAAACTTGATAAAAAATCGATGAGGAGTTATCTGGTCGGATATCATGAGGATTGTAAAGGTTATCGTGTATATGTTCCGGAAGTGCGAGATGTCATTATAAGTAGAGATGTACTTTTTAAACCTGAAAGAGTATTAGCTGATTCAATTATTTTGAATTCTTTGAACAATAATAATAAAGAAACTGAAGAAAATGAAATTATAACTCCTAAAAATAATGAACTTTTACTTAAAAATTAATCAAATGAGTTTGAAGAAAGAGAACCTTTACAATCTTCAAATAGCGATAACAATCAAACTGGACGACAATTGCGCGATAGAACAAAATTAAAACCTACAGAATATTATGGATGTCCGATCACGTTTATTGCTGAAAAGTTACCATCTAATTATAACGAAGCAATTACAAGTAAAGAAAAAGATAGTTGACAAGCTGCAATGCAGGACGAAATGAACTCTTTGTATGAAATAAGACATGGGTATTAGTGGAAAAGCCAAAAGATAAAAAGGTGATTAACAATCGTTGGGTTTTTGTGAAGAAGCTCAATCCAGATGGTACAGAACGTTATAAAGCGCGGTTGGTTATTAAAGGTTATTCGCAACAGAAAGATATAGATTATAAAGAAACTTTTAGTCCGGTTGTTCGCTTTGATACAATAAGATTGATACTTAGTATTTCTGGTCGTGAAAATTTACATATCGGTAAATTTGATACAAAAACGGCTTTTTTATACGGTGACTTAAAGGAAGATATATATATGAAACAACCTGAAGGTTTTGACGATGGAAGCTCACGCGTATGTAAATTAATTAAAAGTTTATACGGCTCAAAACAAGCACCAAGATGCTGGACTAAGCACTTCACTAATTTTCTTGTAAATTTAGATTTTTGTCAAAGTACGGGTGACCCATGTTTATACATATATAACAAAAATAATAATAAGATCTTGTTAGCAATTTATGTTGATGATGGACTTACTGCAGCTTCAAATGAAAGTTTGATTGATAAATTGTTGAATGATTTGAGTAAAAAATTTAAAATTACTAGTACTAAAGAAGTTACTAATTATCTTGGAATGGAAATTTGTAGACTGAATGAAACAGACCGTTTTCATTCATCAAAGTACTTATATTAACAAAATCTTAGAAACGTTTAACATGTCAGAAGCTAATATTGTATCTACGCCAAATGATTGTAATCATGATGAATATTTATCAAAAACTATAGTAAGTAATGTACCTTATCGTGAAGCTGTCGGCAATTTGATGTTTTTGCAAATTGTAAGTCGTCCGGACATAAGTTTTGCTGTAAATGTTGTATCTTGAGTTTTAGACAAACCAAGTGTAGCTCATTGGTCAATTGTTAAACGAATTTTACGTTATCTAAAAGGTAAGGTACGACTGATTTTGGATTACTATATTGTAAGGATTGCAACTTTAAAGCTTATAGTAATGCTGATTATGCTAGCGATACAGTTACACGTAAATCAACTTCTGGCGTAGCTTGTATGTATGCAAATGCTGCAATTACTTGGCGAAGTAAGAACCAACAATCTGTATCATTGTCAACAACCGAGTCAGAATTTGTAAGTGCAGCATTAGCAATAACTGAAATAATGTGGTTAAAGAAGTTATTTAATGAATGTGATTGTAAGACTGATAAATATGATTTATATATAGATAATATGAGTGCATTAAAACTTATAAGTAATCCTGAATTCCATCAAAGGACAAAACATATTGATGTGAAATATAATTATGTACGTGATTGTTTTCAAAATGGAGAAATTGATGTACATTATGTTAAAAGTGATGAACAAGTCGCTGATATACTTACGAAAGCTTTGTCAAAACCAAAATTTGTTTATTTAAGATCTAAACTTGGACTTAAGAGTAAAAATGAATTTTTTTTTTAATTAATGTGATTGTGAGAATGTAGAGTTTTAGGGAGGGTGTTGAGAATATACTGGAAAACTCTACATTCATTCTTAAGTGGGTGTACCTGTCATTGTAGAGCTGAAAGTTTGTATTGTGCGGTGGGGGGTCGAGCTGCCTGGGCGGGGCCTCAGCCCGCACACATGCGCGTTACTGTGAGAGTCTAGAAAAGTAATGTTCTCGAAGTTTTAAATAAAATGAAAGATCTGGAAGCTGTTTTTCTATATAAATAGAGATACACTCGACAAGTTCAGTTCAGTTTTAAATGTGCTCTTGTAATGTGTATTTCGTGTGTCCGTTTTATGTATACTTGCTACTAAACTGTTTCTTCAATAAAGCGTGTGTTTGCTCCTGTACTTAAATTATTCATTATTTTTACCCATACCTCAACAGTATCCGTACCCACTATAATTAAATGCATCCGGTTTTCTACTGTGAAGAAATCGAGTAATTAATTACTCTGGAAGAGTTACCAGCCCTTCGCAGAGGGTTACATGACAGGACTGCTGTCTTATGGCTTAAGTCTAGCCATCATGCGTACTATTCCCAAATGAGGGGTTGGTCCATCCGCTCATCTCTGCCCGCTAGAGTCTTCACCTTTGTTACCCCGGGTTTCGGGCCTCCATACCATCCCTGGAAGTTGGGGATGTGATATCCATACGGATCTTTAATGCGAAGGTTTCTCCTCCCCTCCTACATCCTACGCCGTTGCTCAAATGATGGGCCATACGCCTTTACACCTTTAGAGGGAATTTCTTACCCCAAGGGCAAGAGAGTGTCCTAAACTCTACCTGTAATAACAAGCAGAGGAGGACTGCTTATACCGGATTTTTAAATTTATTTAAAAATTCCGTCTTATACCCGATATTTGTTTAATATCGAGGCTTCAGATGATGTGTGGCGTCATACATAGAACGTTGAGCAAAAAGACAAGGAAAGAGACAAGGCTTAAATCTTATAAAACAATGGCAGTGCCTGTTTTACTATGGGTTCCTACAAAGATTAAACCAAATTCAAACTTCAGAAATGAAGTTCCTGAGAAGGGTTGTAAGAGACAGGTTGTTTGCGCAATGATAATATTCGAGAAGAGCTGCAGGTATTTTTCGTAAATGATAAAATCCAGACATTCCGCGGGGTTGTTTACTGCATCTGGCCAGAATGTAGGATGGACGACTACCTAAGGTTGCGTTTCGATATAGACCCTTTGGTACAAGAGACGGTGAGTGAGATGGAGGGATACCCTCTGAAAGACGGAACAGGCAAAGTGCCTACTCTGTGAGGTGGAGGAGAAGAAGAAGAAGAAGAAGACGAAGACCCATAATTTGTCAGGATAACAACACCGAGAACGAAGAGTCATAACCACCGGCATATCAAATGTCTGATATTTGGACCTTTAGTCTACAGTGTGACTCTTAAACTGTAAGCACAATTGTCGGGCAACGTTGGCAGCAATTAATGCCACAATCCACGAGTGATGGACGTTGTTTCAAGTTATAGCTACTCATTCTCGACTGGAAATATGAAACGGACAGAAGTTTATATTGACCGTGATTACTTTCGCTGGGGGGTCTAAAACAATACCTGCTTCTTATTGTATAAAACGCAAGCACGTGTTCGCGAATAGCAAGTGGAAAGAAGTTGACGAACGTATAAACGGCATTACAATTTATGTAGGCCTACCTACTAGCCACTGCAGGAGCATACTAACGCTCGCTGTATCATATTAACTCCGGTTTCCAGCAGAAAGTAAAACAATCAAGTAATCAATAAACGATCAAAGTGAAATGTAATAAAAGTAACACAAAATCGTAGTCAGACCTGTCGGACGAGACAAGCCCACGTACTGTTAGCTGCACCAAGGTCGGTCGGTACAGTGCACCAGGACCTAACACACGGCCTTGCACTTTACCTGCTGCCTTGTCGGTGTCGTCCCAAAATAAAATCACTGTAAACCACCCGATTCATTAACGTTTCTCTATGATAGACAATCAGCAACTAAGGGCAAATTTTAATGGTCGCTTCTACGAACAGTATATCTCAAGCGTTAATGTCAAAACTATACATAACGTTTATCATGTTCGTTTGAAGATTTCATATGGAGTTTAAATGAAGATTTCACTTAACAAAAACCGACTGCCGTTTTTATATATTATTCTTCTTGCCTCACAAACAAATTCAGTGTCTCCGCACAGATCGCTTGTAAGGTGTTTCAACTGCACAACAAACTATGTTTTCCAAAGCTGATTACATTAACCAAGATTTGCAACTAAATGTACTAAAGTAGTAAGGCAGGAATTTATTATTTTGCAGACGCTTTTTAATATACAGTATATTGCAACAGTACACAGGATATGAAGTTCTTTTAAGTGGAATACTACTGCTATATAACATTTTCTGATGGCCATAGACATGTTTTAAATTGATTTTGTTCCTTCTTTGTAAAGTAGTCATAAGTTGTGAACCAGCTAGGTGAGGGTGACCAAATCATTTTCGGAGAAAACCGGGACACAACCAGCCGGGCTCCAATGGACCCCTCCCCCCAAATGTACCCAGGTTTTTTAATTTTTAATATTAATGTTTTGTTAATACATTTTGTTAACCCGACCTTTCTTGATAAAATTCCACTCCTTACAATAACTGTCACTGAATTTGCAGGCACGTTTCGGCATTGCGTTTTGCAACTCAATGGCAACAATACGACTAATACGAGAAGCCACCGGTACAGCTTGTATGACATAACATCAACAACTACACTATTCTGACTCTGACAATGACAGTGGCAAGTGGCGCGACAATCGGACAGTTTTCATAACTCTTCTCAAGTTGCAACCCTGGAACTGTTACAACAATACAACTACTCACCAGCCACAGTACCGCTCAAAATAAATTATTGTTTCAGTGTATCAATATTGATACTGTGATTACTGTGGGACTATGGAGGTTAGAGAAATAAGCTAAAATGTATTGATTTATCGTGTCGTATTCCGTTTACTCGAGCGAAATCTCTAAAAACTTATGAGCGTCCCGAAACAATCTTTCGGGACACCGTATGTTATGATGAAAAATTGGGACAATCCCGGTTTTCCGGGACGTTTGGTCACCCTAAGCTAGGTTTAAAAAATTATGTTATGTCAAAATATTCACGATTTTATTCTCTTTTATGTCATGTGAAATATTTGTGTGTAAGTGCGCGGGTGCGCGTGTGATTTACATTTTATTTAATAACATTTCGTTCTGAAACTTGGACAGAGTATTTTCATGGTTATAAGCTATATTTTACATATACTGTACTCAATTCTCCACACCTATGATTTTTATATGGTTTTTTTTAATGAATTCAATCTTCTTTTATTCTCGTTATCTTCAAGAAAGTAATAAAATTTATAGTTTAGATCTAGACAGGCCTTTGCAGAATCGGACAGAGTTTAAGCCTGATTTCAGTCTATGTTCTCATCTTTGACGTTGCTAAAGCTTCAACCAATCAGAGGGTCTAAAATTTATTCAGATTTGCCATCTGCCGAGAGCACTTCCGGCAGTTCCTTCCAAAGACTCGTTACAGAAAGACGTATACTTGCTGCCACGAGTTTTTCGTGACCAGACAGGTCGTTTCCCTTTAAACTTAGAAGTTGGTTCACAGTTCGAGGTCTTCGAAACCATTACCACTTACAGAACTCAATTTAAATAGATCATCATACTCTAGTGCTTTTCGCGTACAGTAGAAGATATCCGCTAGGGACAAAATATCTACCGAGATATTTTGATACTTACGCGAGAACACTTCAAGAAGCCGGATTTGTGTAAGCTCAATACACACAGATCTATTTTACCCAGTTTTAAAACCCTGAGATAATTTTATAAACAATAACAGTTCCTATCGTAGTGTACGTGGGTGCAACGACGTGAAGTGTCTGCAGTAGTGATCTTCGATCAGTCTACGGGCAGAGTTCCAGCTATCCAGTCGAACTACGTGCGCAGAGCGTCGGTGGCTACGCAAACAGTGGATTTCACACGTCAAGTAACATAATTGTAACGCAAGCCAATAGACTCAATTTTGAAAGACAAATTTTAAATAAACAGTTTTATAGTATAAATTAATAAGACAATAGTAAATTTTAATGATTGAATTTAATAAATTTTCCTACCTCCAGATATAGACTTTGTTGTAATAATTTCTATAATACCTATCTATGCAGTTTTAAATCTGTATCGTTGCTGTGTGTGTGTGTGTGTGTGTGTGTGTGTGTGTGTGTGTGTGTGTGTGTGTGTGTGTGTGTGTGTGTGTGTGTGTGTGTGTGTGTGTGTGTGTGTGTGTGTGTGTGTGTGTGTGTGTGTGTGTGTGTGTGTGTGTTGCGACAATACAAGCATATGCTGTAATGCGCATATAAAATAAAATAAAATAAATATTTAAATTAATTTTTGTAATATGTAATAGACGAGCAGGTGTGAAATTGGAAGCTGGCTTATAAACAGGAATCAACAGGAAACATCACGCGATTACCGCTGTGAGCGTGTACACAAGTAAATAGAGTGTGTGCGTGAAGCCTGTTCGAGCCTGAAAGTTTGCAATCTCGCCCCAAATAAATGCTAAATTAAGATTTTATTTAATTTTAAGCAAACCATAAATATTAGAAAGAGTGTAAAGACTTCTAAAAATGCGTAAAAATCAGACACATGTGCAGTGCGAATTCTATGTAATTCTGACAATTAGTGCGAATTCTGTGCGATTTTTAAAGCATAGTAATTACAATAATGATGCGATCATTATGATAATTACATATAATATGTGTAATTAAATTAGACAATATTAGATCACCTTGAAATCCACATTAAACATTGCGATTGGAGAAAAAGTGCGAATATGTGAAATGAGACGAGAGTGAGGGAACAGACGCTGCGGACAGTTTCTGACATGCAGATTCCTGAGCCGAGGTGTGGGTTTTTTTGTGAATATAAATACGAGCCCAGGAGAGCCAAACTCTCTCTTCTATCAGTCTTCAGTCGTGGCGGTACGCTGTGTCCGTCAGAGACGCGAATTTTTAATTACTTCAGACAAGAGTTAGACGCTATGTCTAACATCGACAAGATTTTTATATTATAAACTGTAAAGTATTACGGAAAATGTTTTCTTTCAAGTAGTAATAAAAAAAAAGAACAGTAACTAAAATCATCGGACGTCTACAAGCAGTCTACAACTACGAACATAAACTCTAGACAGATGGCGAGAGAACATCAAGCAGAGGAACGATACGCAGAGCAATAGAGACGGTTTATATAACAACAACAGCCGATCCAGAGCAACACGTCATTCCATTCTACAGCCAGCCGATAGGACCATGAAGGACGAGAGACGGGAGGACAACCAGTGGAACCGGAAAACACAAGAGGGCATCCAGTAGGAGAAGACCGACAGATCACTGGAGGACACGGGACAATCTGCAGAATTGAGGTGACGAAAAACCAATTTGTAATAATAAAAGAATAAAGACACTGAAAGACATTAATAAAAACCTTTTAAATTAAAGGAAAACTATGTAGATAGAGATAAGAGAATGTAATTTACTTGTAATCAGAATTTTCTTTAATGATATTTTCTTTAATGATGAACAGTCAATTTAAAGGTAATTTAAATCCTTGCTTGGAGAATTAACAATTGATTTAATAAGTTAAATTTTTTTATTGAAAGCACGTAAAGTAAAGTAGTTGGAAATATTCAATTAGTTCGTTAAAATGATTATAAAGCCGTTAAAGGAATGTCAAGTATAGAATAATAAGGTAAATATTACCAATTATAAAGCACACATTCAGACTGAGTAGTCGAGAATTTATAATATGACTAAGAAATGTTTTACTTAGAATTGATAATATAAGACAAAGATATAAAATATATTTTTATGATGAATGTACGGCAACCAAAGAAACATTGAAACAATAGATAATGAAGTTCTTATGGCGAAGTAAATATTATTATTATCTTATAATTTTTATTTTTATTTTGTTTGTTTGAATAAATAAATGAAAACATATTACGATTCCTAAAAGGACTACTCTTATTATAATTACACCTGAACTCCAATTATACATATACGGTCTCAGTAAGGTTGTACGAATGTAAACACAGCACCAATAGTGTTTGTTTACTATTGTATTTGTGCCGTTGTAATATATATATATATATATATATATATATATATATATATAAACGACATGATCCCATCATGGAGACAAGCTATTGCCTCAGGAATTCGACATAACCAGAAGACGAGTTTGGATATTTTATCGTAAGCTTACGATGCAGTCTTAGTACAGAAAACAGAGGATGAGTTGCAGTATTTTTTACATCGATTAAATCATATTTGTAAACAATATCTAAGCATAAAACAAAAATAACGGCTTTTTAGGGGAAGTATCCGGTCAGATCAAAATTGTTCTTGAGGGAACGGTTTTGGAACAAGTCTCCGACTTCAACTACCTGGGTTGCACTATCAGAATTGGGAATGACACAGGCCGAGATATTACATAAATATCGAAGTTTCAGATGACGTGTGGTGTTATACACAGAACGTTCAGGAAAAAGACAAGGAAAGAGACAACGCTTAAATTTTATACAACAATGGCAGTGCTATACGGATGTGAAACATGAGTGTCTACAAAGAAGATTATAAACCAGATCCAATCTATGGAAATGAAGTTTCTGAGAAGAATAAAGAGTTGCACGAGACAGGATCGTTTGCGCAATGAGGATATTAGAGAATATCAGGTATCCTCCATTAATGTTGAAATCCAGACATAAGGTTAAGTTTCGATATAACCATAAGTTTCCTTTGGTACAAGACATGGAGAGATACTCTGTGAAGACGGAACGGGTAAAGTGCCTACTCCGTGACGTGCACGACAAGAAGAAGATTTATGAAAGTATATAAGTTACGTGACTAGAGACAGTTAAAAAAATCACAGAAATAATTAGAACGATATAACAGAACATACCACATAATTATAACAGAACATTGTACCATAACTACATGGAATTGGAACCTTTTTCTAAGACAGCTTCGATAGATGGTATCGTCAATTCTTTAACCAATGACAAACGCTACCAAGACGAGCTTACAGATTATCGTACGTTAAGGTAGAATTAGGATGATGGCAAGAATCGTAGTGCCATCGACAAACGTGGCTTTCATTGTGTCTGAGGTTATAGGAATGGCTAAAGTAAACAAAAGATACTGCCAACAACGTAAAACGTAACTGTTACTATATAACGCATATAAATCAATATGAATACACGTTACGTAAAGAATACAGTACATGCCATATAATACCGAGATAAGTCAAATCCGTTCGTGCATAATCCACTTCATAAAAAAAACACATGAATACGTTTATTCTAAACAAAACAAGTACCTTTATAAACAGACGCCAGTACTCGCGCACCGAGCTGCCAACACACAAAAGAATATTAACGCACAGAGAAGACACATAAAAAGAGAAGCGCTCATTAATATTCCAAACACTTGAAGACAAGTTTTATGATGTGCTGCGCACTGCGAGTGTGAGCACCCGTCTAGCCAGGAAACCTGACATTGTGCACACACGCACACACGCACACACACACATGAATATACGCATACTACACGTGTTCCAAACTACACGGCCTGAATTTTAATGAAACCTCGATTCACAGTATACCGCGCTCCGCTCATGCTGTAATATACGAACCGCATACCTTCGTCTGATTTCATCATTAGATGTAACGTACAGTCCGATATAATTATACCCATTTGCCGATACCACGAATACGGCAAAAGGATTGATATTATTGATTCACAATTATCACGAAAAACATAACTGATGTAGTACATAATTTTCTCATCATCATCTTCTTCTTCTTAACGGTGGTTTTAGGCTTTGCGGCCTGTTCCTAATCCACACTCCACCTTTTCTTAGGTCTACCAACTTTTCTTCTGCCTCTAGGGTTGTAATCTGTCAAAATCTTATCCGTCCTCGTTTACGAGGCTACTGTTGGAATTGTGAGTTGTTGATTGAGACCACTGTATAGGCCAACCAACCCTATGCCAGCTACATTTTTTTATCGACCTTCTCTGGTCTAGATCCGTCGTGTTCTGTTATAGGACCACCTCGAAAAGGCTGTCCCTCTTCACCACGCACGACGGTCTTCAGTAGGTAGAGGCTCTGGTCCAAACGACTCTATATTGCGTATATCCTACTCCTCTGGTTGTGAAAACATCCTAAGGCCCTAAGGTACATAATTTTTCTGTCGAAGCAAATGATTACTAACGTCCGAGGACCGTCCTCCAGAACGTCTTGGCTCCTCGCATCCTAGTGAAAAAATGCACGAACAGCGTACGATTCTGAAACCACCCCTTCGATATAAAATTTTTCCTGTAATCAGGTGGTTATTCCAAAAAAATTTAGTTCTCTCGCCCCAAAGCGCAATGAATACCCCGATGAATTTCTTGTAAAAATGTATATGTGTTAATTCATATTCTGTAGAAACTATCAATAATTCGGCAAACTGGCATAAAAGTACTATGCTACAATGTAGCATAATGCGTCTGTTACATAATATAAGAAATGGAACTTATGAGTCACTCTGAGAATTCTACATGCACTAAATATAAGTTCGTTTAAATGCACAAGGTAAATGTACGTAGCAGTTTGTATCTTTCCACACACACGACTTGGGAGGGGGGAGAGGCGCAAGACGCGAGTTGTGCAAAGTCCCGAGTCTCCAAATGGACTCCTGCCACTGGGTCAGAGTTATATTTATTTAATTTATAATTGTGGAAGGGCATGAAGCGACCCTCGATTGGTAGATTTTACCACCGAGGCTAAGAAACGGGGTTGTTTCGAAGACTCATCTGGCCTTGGAGTGTATTTGCCGAGTCCGGAGATAAGGGGAGTGTGGATGACACGAGCCGCCCGACCAAAAAATCTACGCACTAGGCGTCTCAATGTGTCGTCCAGGGAGCGGACACATAGGCCTCTTCTCAAAGCTCGAGAAGAGAACCTACGGGGGACTTGCAAGTCTCCGGTCGAGAACGCTCTGGAGACACGATCTGTGACAACGTGCGAGGTATCCCCAAACGGGACAGGCGTAGGTAATCACCGGCAACTGGTACAGCAGAGTTTGTAAAGGACACCCTCGTGCCAGACGAGGTCGAAGGCTTTCTTTACGTCCAGAGAGAACGCAGTCGTCTGTTTGCCTTATCAACCGGCCTCGGTTTATGCTCTCCACGAGTCTCATCAGTTGATGAGTCGAGGAGTGCATTTCGCGAAAGCCGAACTGTTCGGGGATCAGCACGTTCAGTCTGTCCAGGTGGTCGCGGATGCGACGCTGGATCAACCGCTCGAAAGTCTCTTTCCAAGTGGGCTAGCTTTGTCATGTATATACGAAAATGAGCCCTCTAACTTACGACTGGTTTTCCAGAACAACTCCACCATCCGAATCTCTGGATACGTGAGTTTCCAGTACAATTTTCATCATGTCTACACGTACAAACTGACATGTTTTTCAACTTTCTTAATCAACTTTATTCATTTTCCGGAACGCAATATTTTTAATTTCGATGACTTATCGTACAATGTACTTTTATAGCACAGAACAATGAGATTCACAACACGGCACTAGTAAGGAAACAAAATATTGATATTGTAACGTGATGTTTCCCTCAACATAAAGAATATACCTTAACATAAACAATTGTCTTATTAAAACAATGAAGGACAAAACTATAATTAAGTAAGTAATGAGATATATATGTTAAACCATAAATATAAGATCATTGTAAAATAAAATAATAAGACCAAGATACCACATATGACTATCTAGAACTTTGTAACAAATAACTCCAGTAGAATGAATAAAGAATATGGCACAAAATAGGGGAAAGCCTATTCAGCAGAACCTAACTGGGTTACCAATTAGGAAAGTGATTATAAACTAAATAAAAATTTAATGAAACCAAACAATAAAGCTAGAGAATAATTCTACCTGTGTGAATGAAATCACATATACAAGTCAGAGAATAATTATTCTAAGATAAGTGTATAATAACAGTTTTAATTTTGTATAAACATGGTACAATGTAGGTTAGGTTAAGAACCACTGTTATATGTTAAAGAAAGAGAAGAATATAAAGAAGATTGTAAGATAAATAATTTCATAATAGAAAGTATAACCAATAAACTGAATAATAGATAAGACAATGATACGTAACTGTTGTTGGTTATGAACCAAATAATAATATAAATAGTAAGAAACTACTGTTACACCCCAAGCCTACATATACTTGGTAGGAAAAAAGAAAATAATTTTACATAAAACATGTTGAATCATACTCTATACATTAAAAGATAATGTATTTTAGTAGAGTAAGTTATTAGTAATCAAAGGTGTAAATAATGGACCATTCATAATGTAAATAATAACATATCAACTTTGACAAACAACATACATCTACTGTGTAAGTTAGTAATGAACATTACAGGGAATAAAGATTGTATTAGATTATAAAAGATATAGGAAAAGTTCATGTAATACATAAGGAATAATTAATAACTGTTGAATTGTATTAGAGTTAAGTAATTTTGTTTAAAGAAAAGAACAATAGTCCATAGAACAATGGACATTATGATGCCTAGAGGGCAATTCAATGTTTTGTTAAAAAGTTAATGTTTATAGTTATCAGTACTAGTATTAAAATGTCTTTTGTTAACATAAGATAAGATCTACAACAACGAAAATTAAGATATGTATCAAAAGGGACTAGTTTTAAACAAAAATGTTAGAATAGGCCATCAGTTAAAAATGTTATTTTTGTTATTACTGGACAGAAATATGGCTTATGAGATCTCAAAAATATCACCACAAAAAATGCATTTTAATGGTGGTAATATCTTTTTTATATTCTGTAGCATAAGGAAAATATGTCAATTTTAAGATTTTTTGATAAATTTGATCAAAAAAGTGACGCTTAGTTTGGCGTCTGTTGGTGTGCATGAACCCAAAGTCGGACGCTTAAAACGGAATTTTTGAGATTAAAAACGGAATGTTTGGTAATTCCACCAATCGGAATCTTTCACCTGTCAGGTGAATCAACCCAAAACGCGCCGCCGCCGAGTTAGTCGTTCGTCGGTAGTCATACAGTAAAGAACACCTTCTCTGTGACACGGAAAATGTAAATAGCCTCCAACCCAAAACGTAAATAGTCTCCAACCCAAAGTGTAAATAGTCTTGTCCTCAAAATATATTTATAGTCTCGAACCCGAGTCGGGTTAAGTGAAGTGTAAACAAAAGGCGATCTAACCTACAAGCGGGGACGTAACCTAACAGGTGAACATCAAGTGTTGTGAAGTGTTTTTTTAATAATTAAAGGGCATTATAGTGAATAAATAATAACAGTGAATTATAAAGAGGGTATAAAGAAAAGGATAGTACAGTGTTCATTTCGAAAATTTATACCACAACTTAATAATTAATGATCATCACGATCCCACGGTAACTTTTCATATACACTTGTGAACCTATTTTTATACTATCACTGTATATAAACACTAAAACTATTATCATTATTTCTTGTTTAACTATTGTTCCTTGTATCAAATATTTAAAACTGAATAACCTAGCCAAACTTGGTAAACATCAAAACCGGACACTGTCCAATATACGAACTGTTCGTCACTTGAGATTTAAGTTATTGTTTTATAATATTATATTTAATTTTGTATTGTAATGTTTTGTTCTTCAAAAAAGAAATTTTTGTTAATTATTGTAGTCAAAAGAACCCAAAAGGTTATATTTTCATAAAGTAAAATAGTAACCTATATCTCTGAGAATGTGAACTCATGCTACCAACTGTTGAACTATCAATATAACGAGCCTGGTCAATTATTAATACAAGAAATGTTATTCATTTTAATATCAGAATAGGATAAAATTCTAAAAGAAAAGAAAAGAAAAGTGAAAGGAATTAATGGTGTATGAATTATTATTTTTTAATAATTAACATTTTTATTTGCAATTTATGAACATTAGTGTTTACATCAACTCCAGAAGAATAAGTTGGCAGTACCTATTTCGGAACAACACTTGCTTTTCAAATGATTTAACTAGGTCAGTGAACTCTAATAAGGTAAAGAGAATAAATTAGACAAAACTTACGGATAATAATTAATACAAACTTTTAATATCTCAATTAATAATAAATAAATAAAAGAAAAATCATGGTTACATACCATGAGTACAAGGGAATAATTCTACTATAGTTACAAACCAAACCCACCTGTTTAATTCATAATTTAAATTTGTAAAATTGTCTTAAACCACGACCAATGAATTATTAAGTCAATAGAATAAGGTCAATTATATTTAACCGTAAGAAACCAACTACTTTATTCAATTACATATTTCGTATTACATAATTTGGCTTCCACAACGAGTGGCTTGTTATATCCTAATGAGGGCACTACTAACAAATTATTTATTCAACGTATACCAAATTTTAAAGACAAACAAACAAAAATAATTGAGCGGTACAATATACATTGTTCGCGAATGTTCACAGAGATCACCGATTAGTTGCACAAATCAGGCGCGTTTAAGTATTTCATAACAACAAGCAATAAACACTATTAGCTTTGAGAAATGATAATACTACAGAACCAATTATTTTTAAATTCCTAATCACATTAACGTTTTTACTGTACAGGCATCACTGACTTGCGACCTGATTCTAATAGCGGCGCTTACTATATGTGTTACTTTGCAACTTCAACGATATTTGTGCATTAGTGACACAGACAGATCACAGCAAAACTACATTACGTTTAAAATCTACAAGCAACGCAAGTTCCAATACCATGTGTGGAAATTGAAAACTGGGTCTCAAACTGAAGATGTAAAAGCAGTGGAAATTGATTTTTAAGGAAAGTGGAAGGTACAGCATTAAGAGATCAACAAACAAATGAAGAATCAGAAAACTAAACATTTTCTCATTTAACGAATGAAGTACAGGAAATTATAAAGGATCGTAGAATAAACTGGAAAGAATACGTATGTGGTAAGGCTGTTAAGACTTGCACAGAATTAGTTCTCCATCTGTCATTCATCCCAAGACAGATGAGAATTATAAGAAGACCGATGTATCTATAAAACATCGCAGAAAAGTAAAGAGAAATCAGGTATGATGAGGGGGGCGGATCTACACGAGACAGTCCTCTGAACATAGGGTGAGCAACAAGACTCCGAAGGGAAACATAAAATAGCCTACGCTAACATAGAGACTGCAACTATCGAATGTGAATTAACGAAACCTACAGTTTTCCCTTTAACAACGGAAACTTTACACACCCGAACCACATACATCATCATTACTCATGAACGTACAAGTCTGGTTAGTTCTTCATCAAACTCTACAGAATTTATTAATGCTTACGTAAACGAAATTTTTCATAAGACTGCCTCGTTACTTTTTGAAATAAATAAGGCGCGTACCAAATCTTTACATCTCTTGTATAACACCTGACGGGAGAAAGTCCTGCATGCACAAGATTTTAAGCAGCCACTTGTACCAAGACCTCTTGTAAAATGAAGTGAAAGCTGCTGCATCTTCTGACAGAGAATACCCGCTACTCTTATACGTGTATATTATTTATGCCTGTATAATATAACAGACTGAAAGCTGACATGCTAAAATTTGTTTGCGCACCGTGACAGCAGTAACTCCTTTTCTGCGCCAAAAAACTGCCGCAGCGCGCCGCACTGCCACTATACGTGAAGAAAACATCGTCATGCTTGATAGGAACTCCTCGAACTTACCCCTAACTAGTTTTAATAATTGGATAAAAGTATATTCTGATATACAACTATGACGAGGAATACAATTCAAACATACATTAATGTTTCCGTTACTGTCGAACAAAACAGTGGAAAACGGTTAACATGAAATATGGCTCAGGTCCCGACTGTTGCTTCTATTTTAGAATTACAGTTTGTACGGTTAACACGAAAATTTTTGTTACAATAATTTTGTTGCTGGCTTTCAGTAGCTGGATAATAACAAATCCATACATGCACGCCCATGTAACAGTGCAAGTTAAAAACTGTATCTGTGGGCCTCCAAACTCTCAAACTTGGGAGTCACAGATGCAACTACATGCTTTAATGAAGGCTGTATTGGAAAGCCAAATGTTCTTCAAAGGCTTAAAATCAATCCTGGGAAATTTACAGTTGAAGGTCTCAAACAGATTGACGCAGAACGTTTGCTGGTAAGGAGAGTCAAGAACAAAATACACGACAAAGAGTGAGACGAAGACTGTTAAGAAGAACAGAGAGAAGAATGTGAAAGTGAAAGTTATTGTACTGGTGGATTTTAGAGACATAACGTTTAAAGCGTGTTTGCAACTTGTAAACGTGATTTTCCGAAAGTTTCCATTTTCCAATTTTAGGTAGGAATTTTTCAATATATTTCTAAAAAACTATGAAGCTTACACGCCTGATATCTTGCAGACATGTTATTTTACTCTTATACAAGTTATCCTTAGCAGAATTATAAAAAAATAATTAGTAGAACCTTTAATTTAAAAAATCTAATTTCAAATTTTACGTAAATGAAACTTGTACAAGTTAAATTTTTTTTCAATCGTAACCAGACAAGATATTTTAGTAAATCTGTTACAGTAACACAAGGTAAGTGTTCGTAGTATTTGTTAAAAATTTTAGAGAAATCGGATTAACAGTTTTTGAAATAATCGTACCTAAAACTAGCTAGTTTTCCCGTTTAAATAGCACTAGATCGGAAAATGTACCAACTCCCCTTATACAGAGGCGTAGCGGGGGGGTGGCAAGGGGGCAGCCGCCCCGGGCGGCATAGCCAGGAAGGCGGCAAAGTGAGCATTGACTTGAAAAAATTGTTTTCAGTTTACAAAACTACAAACAACCTGTTTCTTTGATATGACTATTTCTTAACAACTACAAGAACATAAGATTTTCTTAATATAAGATTAAGAACTACAACAAGTTCCAAAGAGTTTACGAAGTCTTTTATTCAAGGAAAATCGAATCCTGAGTGTCAAAATATTACAATTAACAAGGAATCAACTTGCGATCATAAAATGGATGTTATTAGCGACGAGGCTGTTCATAAATACAGTAAAGTGAACGACGTGAATACTTCAAACTGTGAAAGTGTCAAAGAACAGTTACAAAATTCAGTTGGTTCTAGTACCATGGATGATGTTGCTTCGTGCAGTCTTGAAATTACATGCGATGAAGGACAGTACATTAATAACAACAATGTAGACCGTGTTCCCGGTACATCTCTACAAGATATGGGAGCATGGCGAAGCGAGAAATCTTAATCCTTCCGAGATATAATGGTGAATAGAGGAACATGTCAGTTGCAGAACAAGGATTGCCATTTTCCTGAAGATGAAGCTGGACGATCCTTAAACAAGTACTGATTTGATAAAACTTTGCAACATGGGAAAAATGTAACTTGGATGTGTTTTTCTCTAACTAAAAAATCTCTATTTTACTTCCATATTCCTTAAGGAATGGAAGTATGGTGATGGCAAAAAAAATGGTGTTCGAGATTATTGCAGATTCTGATTCTACTACACTCAAAACATGAAAAAAGTCGTTTTCCGAAAAGTGTCTGTGTGTCTGTCTGTCTGTGTGTGTGTCTGTCTGTGTGTGTGTGTCTGTAGTTTTTTTTTCTATGGCCAACGATAACTGCCGCAAATTTAAAAAAATCAAATAATTTTTTGCATACAGCCCTGATTTGTAGAGTACTCACGACCTATTGTTTTTGGTGAAGATCGGTTAAGGGAAAGGGGTAGTTTACCTGCAACGTTTTATGTTTTAACAAGGGTATTTTCTATGGCAAACGATAACAGACGCAAATTCAAACAGAATCAAACGATTATTTGCATACAGCCCTAAATTGTAGAGTTCTCAAGACTTATTGTTTTTGGTGAAGATCGGTTGAGGGAAAGGGGTAGTTTACCTGCAACGTTTTTTTAACAAGGGTATTTTCTATGGCAAACGATAACAGCCGTAAATTCAAACAGAATCAAATAATGTTTTGCATACAGCCCTGATTTGTAGAGTACTCAAGACCTATTGTTTTTGGTGAAGATCGGTTGAGGGGAAAGGGGTAGTTTACCTGCAACGTTTTTTTATCAAGCGTATTTTCTATGGCAAACGATAACAGCCGCAAATTGAAACAGAATCAAATAATTTTTTGCATACGTCCCTGAATTGTAAAGGTCTCAATGACTTTCGATTTTGGTGAAGATCGGTTAAGGGGAAGGGGTAGTTTACCTGCAACCTTTTACGTTTTAACAAGAGTAAAGTACTTGAAAATTTATTTAAACTTTTTGAAACAATGGTAATTGTTAAAAATAAAATAATTTTGTTGCCAGGCAATAAAATTATAATTTTTTCATTTTAATGTAATATAATATTTTTCATTTAATACAGCAATAAAAAGGCAGGTAAGACACAGCCTGGCTGCTTGGCTGAAAATGATTTTAAATATAAATCTTAGAATATGGAAGTCATGTATGGTTCTCCTACCGATATTGCTTTTGTTGCACTTTATTTCCACACAAAAATCTATCAAAGAAGCCATTTCAATAGTAAAAATGTGTTTTCGTCGTGGCGAAAGTTAAATCGCCGTATTCAGGATCGTGATAATAGTCCTGTTCATTGCTCTGCGTTTTTTTAATGGAAGAAATTGGAACGTTCTTTAAACAAAGGGGGACTTATTGATGACCTACTTCAGGAACAAATGAGTAAAGCAGGTAAGACATGGAAAGAAATCCACGAACGGGTTATTGTCACAGTACAAAGTTTTGCAGAACAAAATCTGCCACTAATAGGGCTGGTAGGAGTCAATTACTAACGATCCAAATCCTGGAAACTTTCTAGCTTTGTTAAAATACTTGGATAAATTTTTAACGTATAATATCGGTATGGAGAACCATACATGACTTCCATATTCTAAGATTTATATTTAAAATCATTTTCGAAATGAAATATTACCATAGAAACTACTTCTTTCTACTTACTGCTTCAGCCTTAACCACAGTACTGTGGTCACTAACGTATAACCACCTCACGTTATCGCACTCGATTTTCACTGATGATGGAAGTCGATGGCATTGCCGAAACGTCTGGTTTTGTAGAAAACATTGGACTACGGTCAAATATCCCGGGAAGGAATTTTAACAAAAACTACTTCTTTGTTGCCGATAACTTTGTACACATATATATATATAAAATATGCATAAAATTAATGGCTTGTATAAGTTAATGATTGATCTCCATTAAGTAGTGCTCAAGTTTCCAAAGTTTTAATATTATGATGTCCATAATTAAAACATCAGAGCAGGTTTAGTGTGAATGAGGGTACACTAAGGACAAAAATTTTCAACATTTCCTATTGAGCGTTGCTTAGAGTAAAGCTGCGAATCTACAGTGTATGTTTCACAGAACAAACACGCGAAAAAGAAGGAGCGCTCCGAAGTCACTCATGGACCCTCAGCATCTTGCAGAGGGTTCATTCCCTAAAGACGAAAAGTCTGTCTATGAATCGTTCCTCTGTAAACACGTGCAGTTACATTGCCCAGCGATCCACAGGAAGCAAACTGATGTCCATTTTTTCGGCTTGCACCCGTTATGTTGGTGTGGGTTTCGGCACTTTCCATTTAAAAAGCGTGCAAATGTAAGAAAATAAACATGAGTGAGGCCAGAAATAACGTGAAAAGTGTGTGTGTGTGTGTGTGTGTGTGTGTGTGTGTGTGTGTGTGTGTGTGTGTGTGTGTGTGTGTGTGTGTGTGTGTGTGTGTGTGTGTGTGTGTGTGTGTGTGTGTGTGTGTGTGTGTGTGTGTGTGTGTGTGTGTGTGTGTGTGTGTGTGTGTGTGTGTGTGTGTGTGTGTGTGTGTGTGTGTGTGTGTGTGTGTCTTACCTGCCTTTTTATTGCTGTAGGCATAATAATAAAATGGAAACGTAAACATTACATAACTGAGATATGCTTACCTGCCACGATCGATATATTATTTTATACATGGAGTTGTTCAGTGACATACACACGTACAGAAGAATTATATATATAAAGATATTAACTCATACATAATTTACATTAAAATGAAAAAATTATAATTTTATTGCCTGGCAACAAAATTATTTTATTTTTAACAATTACCATTGTTTCAAAAAGTTTAAATGAATTTTCGAGTACTTTACTGTTGTTAAAACGTAAAAGGTTGCAGGTAAACTACCCCTTCCCCTTAACCGATCTTCACCAAAATCGAAAGTCCTTGAGACCTCTACAATTCAGGGCTGTTTGCAAAAAATTGTATGATTCTGTTTGAATTTGCGGCTGTTATCGTTTGCCATAGAAAATACGCTTGATAAAAAAACGTTGCAGGTAAACTATCCCTTCCCCTTAACCGATCTTCACCAAAAACAATAGGTCTTGAGTACTCTACAAATCAGGGCTGTTTGCAAAAAATTGTATGATTCTGTTTGAATTTGCGGCTGTTATCGTTTGCCATAGAAAATACGCTTGATAAAAAAACGTTGCAGGTAAACTACCCCTTTCCCTTAACCGATCTTCACCAAAAACAATAGATCTTGAGAACTCTACAATTCAGGGCTGTATGTAGAAATACATACAGCCGCAAATTCAAACAGAATCAAATAATTTTTTGCATACAGCCCTGATTTGTAGAGTACTCACGACCTACTGTTTTTGGTGAAGATCGGTTGAGGGAAAGGGGTTGTTTACCTGCAACGGTTTTTTTTATCAAGGGAAATTTTTTTGTTTGGCAAACGATAACAGCCGCAAATTCAAACAGAATTAAATAATGTATCGCATACAGCCCTGAATTGTAGAGTTCTCAAGACCTATTGTTTTTGGTAAAGATCGGTTAAGGGAAAGGGGTAGTTTAACTGTAACGTTTTATGTTTTAACAAGGGTATTTTCTATGGCAAACGATAACAGCCGCAAATTCAAACAGAATCATACAATTTTTTGCATACGTCCCTGAATTGTAGAGGTCTCAAGGACTTTCGATTTTGGTGAAGATCGGTTAAGGGGAAGGGGTAGTTTACCTGCAACCTTTTACGTTTTAACAACAGTAAAGTACTCGAAAATTCATTTAAACTTTTTGAAACAATGGTAATTGTTAAAAATAAAATAATTTTGTTGCCAGGCAATAAAATTATAATTTTTTCATTTTAATGTAAATTATGTATGAGTTAATATCTTTATATATATATAATTTTTCTGTACGTGTGTATGTCACTGAACTCCTCCATGTATAAAATAATATATCGTTCGTGGCAGGTAAGCATATCTCAGTTATGTAATGTTTACGTTTCCATTTTATTATTATGCCTACAGCAATAAAAAGGCAGGTAAGACACACACACACACACACACACACACACACACACACACACACACACACACACACACTTTTCACGTTATTTCTGGCCTCACTCATGTTTATTTTCTTACATTTGCACGCTTTTTAAATGGAAAGTGCCGAAACCCACACCAACATAACGGGTGCAAGCCGAAAAAATGGACATCAATTTGCTTCCTGTGGATCGCTGGGCAATGTAACTGCACGTGTTTACAGAGGAACGATTCATAGACAGACTTTTCGTCTTTAGGGAATGAACCCTCTGCAAGATTCTGAGGGTCCATGAGTGACTTCGGAGTGCTCCTTCTTTTTCGCGTGTTTGTTCTGTGAAACATACACTGTAGATTCGCAGCTTTACTCTAAGCAACGCTCAATAGGAAATGTTGAAAATTTTTGTCCACAGTGTACCCTCATTCACACTAAACCTGCTCTGATGTTTTAATTACGGACATCATAATATTAAAACTTTGGAAACTTGAGCACTACTTAATGGAGATCAATCATTAACTTATACAAGCCATTAATTTTATGCATATTATATATATATATATATATGTGTGTGTGTGTGTACAAAGTTATCGGCAACAAAGAAGTAGTTTTTGTTAAAATTCCTTCCCGGGATATTTGGCCGTAGTCCAATGTTTTCTACAAAACCAGACGTTTCGGCAATGCCATCGACTTCCATCATCAGTGAAAATCGAGTGCGATAACGTGAGGTGGTATACGTTAGTGACCACAGTACTGTGGTTAAGGCTGAAGCAAGTAGAAAGAAGTAGTTTCTATGGTAATATTTCATTTCGAAAATGATTTTAAATATAAATCTTCGAATATGGAAGTCATGTATGGTTCTCCATACCGATATTTTTTCATGTTTTGAGTGTAGTACAATCAGAATCTGCAATAATCTCGAACACGATTTTTTTTTGCCATCACCATACTTCCATTTCCTTAAGGAATATGGAAGTAAAAATATACTTTGTGCATAACGTGTTAAAATACTTTATTATGCTTTGGATAAATAAAGCATCGACACTTCTGGAGACGCTAACGGACAAATTAAAAGTTTGGAGGAATGAGCTGTGTGACAATGTCGTTACTAAGACAGAGCAGGTATGTAATTAATGGGAGTGTCAGTATGGACGTCGGTCAGTTGCGTCCGCCTGAAAAAGAACCCGGTCAATTGCGTCCCTCATAGGAAATTTTACCCGGTCAACTCCGTCCCTCGTAGGAAATTGTACCTTGCTATTCCGAAAAATTGATCGTAATAATAAGTATAAATACTAGTGTATCTTCCTCTAATCATTTGTGGTTTTAATATCCCAATGAAAAGCAAAAACATATTTCACACTTATTAGTGATCACCAGCTGTAGATATCCTTTGAAAGGAACTACAGTATGTTTTGTCTAGCCACTTATAATAGTTTTGTAAATTCTCTGTTACATTTTTTATTTTATTTTTTTGATGCTGTTTGTCTAGGTACTTAAAATAGTTTTGTCAATGTTCTATGCAACTTTTATTTTTATTTATTTTTTACTTTTTTTTTTTAAATTTATTTCTATGTATTTTATTTTTTTGCTGCTGTTTGTCTAGCTACTTATAATTTTGTCAATCTTCTGTTACTTTATTTTATTGGTAAAAATTTCATGCAGACAGCCTCTACACACTGTATTCCAGCACAGGTTTTTCTGGTGAATTTATTCATTTGTTCCCGAATATACATTTCCTTTTCTTCTATCCGTTTATATTTCCTTACATTTTCTTTGCTTCTTAATTTGATATATGTATCAGCCTGGAATTTTTTCAAAACATCAACAACATTGTATATGTTGGGATGAGAAGTTGGAAGTGCGCATTTAATCGAGCGTTAAACGATTCGCAGTTGTTCGTCGTACGATTCGTTGAAACGCTGAAATCCGCCCATATTCTTGGAGGAAACGTAGCATCAGGAGAAATGTAATTGTCGAATACGTAATCTGTGAATATTCTTATGTTTTCTTTTCCGTCTGGTAGTAATGGCATTAGGTCGTCTGTGAAACAGTCGTCTATGTCGTCGGGACTTAGGAAGGGTAAGTCAAAAAATAATTTCAAAAAAGGACTGGTTTCCGTGTTCGATTTATATTCAGAAGACAACCCAAGAGCTTGAATTTTTTTCCACCAGTTTTGCCCCAAATGAAAACGACAACCCTTGATCTTCACTGAAGGTCAAACAACTTTTGCAGCACCATGTATTGCAGATTCGAAGTCCATAAACATTTCCTCAGGATCAAGGGACAAACTATGCGATTCGCACTTCGCGACAACTGACTTGAACATTTCGGTATAAGTGCAAGAGTCTTTGTCCGGTAATAGAAAAAAAACTAGTGGCACATACATACCATTTACATATCCATGTATTGTGAATATCTATTTGAAAAATTTTGGGCAACTTTTAAATGTACCATCAACATAGAGTTTTGGCGTTTCACACAGAATTTTTAAATTTGTCATTGTCGAGAAACAAACAAGTCATTTTTCTGGGTCGTTCATCATGAGGAAGTCTTCCCCAGTATTGGTGACAATTTCCATTTCTTGCAGAGTGCGATGAGTTGCACAACGACTTTTTGGAAGACTTGGATGAATCGATTCTCTGTCCCGCCTAATTACTCGCTTGATTAACTCAACGTCTCCATTATTTGACAATTCTCTCTGTAAAAGTTTTGACGGCCTACATGAAATATCTTCAGCTGCTTTTCTTTTCACAGAATTTGCTATTTTTTGTCTGTTAATTATATTTTCTTCCAAACGTGCATGAGTGTGTTCTTGAACACTTTCTGTAATTTTATTTTCCACATCAATTTTTAAGTAACACTTACAAGTCTTTGTGGTGCATGCATTGCATGCCCATCGCTGAATTCCGTCCATCAGATGGGTTTGTGAATCTGAATTTGTAACCACCAACTACGAAGATCGATTTACCCTTCTCACTTTTCGTAACTTCCATGATCGATGCGCTACACTTGCTACACACTACACACAATTTGACAACTCTTACTAACGATAACTAAATGAGGAATAAATCCTGAAAAAGGTATAAATACAACAAGAATCAGGTGGGGTGGGGGTGTTGAACCGTTCTTATTGTTAGCAGTAACGGGGACGCAACTGACCGGTTTGAAAAGGGGAGTCAGGTAGCGGCGGACGGAATTGACCGACCCCGGTCAGTATAACAAAAAGGATAAGAAGGAAGCGCACGATGCCAGGGGAGTTTTTGAAATACGTCCTACTTTTATTTAAAAGGGAAAACGTTAACAGAGAACAAAAAGACTTTGCACCTCAGGGACTGCTATAATACATTTCTTGGATCTTTTCGGTTAATTGGCAGCATGAGACTCTACGTAGCAATCGCCAGTAACCACGCATTTCCCCCTCCAACGCATTTTGCAAACATTCCACGGTGACAGCACTGGCCCTGTCGCTCTGTATGCAGCAGTCGTAGTAGTAGTACAAGTGTAATTTCCTTCAGAAGTGTAGTAAAATCATGAATTTCCTTTAGTTAACGGCACAGGTTCACGACAAAGATTCAGCGATAGACTTTCTAAGAAACAAAAAAATTTTACATAACCCAATGTAATTTCTAATCTTCAATGAGATTAGAAGCCTACAAAACACTAGCAAGAGCTTTAAAAAAATTTTCTTACTTTAACAGTATATGTGTCTTGTTGTAAAAGATCGTTTAGTAATCTTAAATTGATTAAATCGTACCTACGATCAACAATAACTCAGGACAGGGTATCAAATCTAGCGATACTTTCAACTGAAAACGACATTGCTTCGTCTTTATATTATAGTGATTTAATAACCCACTTTGCAGCAATTAAGACCAGGAAAGTTACATTTTAAAATGTCTCGTTTTAAACATTTATTAAATATTAAAAATAATTATTAAGTGTTTATTAATAGAAGCGGAACCCTTGCCCTGTAATGGCAAGTGATTTGTTGTATTAGTTTTAATGTAATTCTTTGTTTAACTTTATGTTGATTTAGGATATTGTTTTGACGCTTTAGACCTAAAACAAATTTGCATGTTTATTAGACATTTTTTCGTTATGAATTTTTTATATTACTATATTTGTTAATAATAAATGTATACAAACTGAATACCGGTAATATTATAATATGTAATTTCTTAATTTTGACTTAACAAATATTGTTAAGACGTTTGCTGGACGTGCTTTCATACAAAAATCTACACATTTGCATTTATTAAGTATTTTGTTCACTGGATGAGCCTTAATTTTTGCTCTTTTGTCTCCCTTTAATTGTGACGGTGAGGCGGCCGACGATCGCCTTGCCCCGTGCGCCAAAAAGCCTAGCTACGCCACTGCCCTTATAACATCAGTAATAGATGTATAATACAACAGAACGTATGATAAACGAAAGGCAGCGGTAATATACCGAGGCAAACATACCCACGCGTTACAACACAACTGTTTATACAAAATAATTTTAGGTGTAACTACCACAGACGTTAGTACTTACTACCGATACAGATACTGTACTGGTATTCGCGTGAAAATACGTCATTACCAAAACCGCCACGTACCAAAAGTCTAAAAATAATTTTGACTACGAGCTGCTAATAAAGCAACTTTTTTTTATATGGGGTCTTGTTTGTAATACAAATATTCGTACAGCTGGCTTAAAAGCGTTTCAAAACCTACATTGTGAAACAACACGTATGAAGGTACGTGTAAACAGTGAGACATCGCGCGCGCACACACACATACGGAACGCTAGACAACAAGAGAGCCTTTATAAAGTATAAAGCACACTGTTGTCTGATTCGGTTACTAACTAACAAGTGTCAGTATTAACGGGCCCCTGCCTCGCTACACACCTTCTCGCCATTAAACGGTTCACCTATAGACACAATCAATTTGAATGTGAATGGCCATTCCCTCATATTACAAGGGTTTATATAGTACTATCTATATATATATATATATATATATATATATATATATATATATATATATATATATAACTCAAAGTCTGAGGATTTATGGGTACTTAAAACAAATCCACACCGTTACACCGACTCCCACCAAATTCTGCACAGGTAACCTTTGACACAAGGCGAAAAATACTGTCTAACCTGGAATTTGATAGTTTGCCCCGTTCTCACGATTTAGGCCCTTTTAATTATGCCTTTTCGTTGACGCGTATAAAGATGTCATCAACACCATGGAGACAAGAATTAATTACCATACTAACAAGTAAATAAACAAATGATATTTAGCGGCATCGGAACTGTACCTTTATCCGTTCCTGGAGTTTTTTATAATATGCGATTGTATCGATATATTACGATGTGCAAAAGAAGAAGTGTACAAATTGTAAATTGTCCCATACTTAATGCAAAGCGAAAATACGTGTTGCTTTCATTTGTGAGGTTAGGTGACAACGGTTTTTGGTTTTTAGTTTACTGTTGAAATAAATAAAAGCCATGGTTGAGAAAAACATAACTTTTAATGTGTTATACAATGCTTCTAACACAGTAACACTTAAAATAAAGAATTTACCGTTTTTGATTTAACAGGTACTTTATAAATATCTCCAAAGGCTTTATAAACGGGTACTTTTAACTTTTAAATCTCCAAAGGCTGTTGCGCCAACATAATTTAGTACAAGTTAAAATAGTACAAGTGTTGAAAACAGCTTTGGACAGAATTTGACTAATGAGTACAAAATTCTTATACGAGTTGACAGAACGCCATACAGACATAGACAATAAAAATATATAAATTACTTATTAAAAGTCCAATATTCGCGTCCGAAGCCGCGCGTAACAGCCAGTTAAACTATAATTTGAACGGATTCACACGCAAGTGCGTGCGTATGATCTATTAGAGTTTATGTTCATCAATTATACTGTAAATTTGTATTTGGCATTTGGTGTTTTCGTAGCAAAATACCAAAAATTCATTCCGAAAATTATACCCCGTTCCGTGTGTACGTTACTTCACATATTTTTACCAAATGTATGTTATTTACGGCCTAAAACTTCGTCAAATAACGTCAAATACTAAAACCTGCCTCTTACGTGTAAACGAACGTGTTATTACGTGTAGCCTAATCTGTAGTCATTACAACGTTCGGACGCTTAAACCAAAATTGCAATCGTTGTTTATTCATAAAATCAAACGAAACATTTAATAATAATATCTGCGACGTAGGCTTGAAAATATTTTAAAGAAACTAACCTAAACAAAAAAAGTAATCATTTTTACCTAACCCACGCCACAGCCCAGTAGTACTAAGATTGTAACTGCCCTCTTACCTGAAACAGAAAAAAGAAAACATGTTATGTTATATATTAAAGTACACTATGCGAAGCAACATGATACAAATCGATCATTAACACTACTGCAACGTCAGTACTAAGGAATCCGCTAATTAAGTTGTTGACTTGACTCGTACTCGTCGACTTGTAGCTTCGGTTCAGCCTGATAACATTCGATTTCACAAGCGTTCTACTAAATAATAGCAAAACATGTTTTGATTTTAGCTGCTGCTGTCCGACAATTCACGCTTCTGAAGCTTGATTCAAAATTTTAATACCTGATAACGAAATTTTCCTCCGTTATATGGAAAGGAAAGGTTTCTTCTAAGAACGTACCTCGTTTTCAATTCGGTCGTCAAATAGAGGACTCGGTCTTTTTCGATATAACCCGGCATTCGTTAACTTCGGCAATTTGTTCATTTTTCATTGTACTATCTACACTCTATACACTGTCTACAGTCGGAAGATTATTAATTAATCTCAGTGACTTCCCTCCAATACATGAAACGTCTATTGATGATACACATGATACAGTTAGTTCAACATACCACTAATTGTGTCAAGCAGTTTCAGCGGTTCTGTCTGGTATAGCATAAAGAAAACACTCTTTATCTTCGAGGCAGATAACCGCCAAACACCCACTGTTGTGGATATACACGGACGACTTCGAATTTCCTGCGAGAGAAGCACGACTCGTCTACTTCAACAGTTTTTCCCGGCCCTCCTGTCACTATGGGATGACAGAGCAGAGAGCTGGCGCAAACTTAACGCTTAACGCGTGCAACTTTTATTACTGTCGCTACGTAGTCGTATCTCTCTATCTTGACACGTTAAGAAAACAGGTTAACAATTTCTACATTATTGGAATGTAGAAATATTTCTGAGGTATCCATTTGGCAAAGACAACATATTCGGCTGGAGCGTCGAAGTCAGTGACGGCATACAGTTAACACTACGGAAAAAAACAAAGGCACATACGACCCAAGAAGAAACACAGATATACGGCAGGAACTGAATATTATGAGTATACTCGACATGATGAAAGAAATATGACGCAACTGAGAGACGACTGACATGGGGTTAACGATGTCGAGAAATACGACCATGTTACTTATACAACAAGCATTAAAACTGTTTAAATTACTACTACGTAGCCTACAGTTCTTGTGGACAAACGTTTCGGCCCCACCATCGGAACCATCGTCAGTGTCCGAAACAACGGGCACGGTGACCGCCAATTCACCCCCCAGTGATGAGGTAGGTAGACACAAGGTCAACTGGCGGACACAGTCCCGACATGACATGAGACAGTGATGATGTGCACCCGATGGTGGGGCCGAAACGTTTGTCCGTAACAACTGTAGACCACGGCCTTACAGCCCGGATAGTAGTAATAATGCTGACGTCGGCCGTGAAAGCTTAAGAACTTGCAGGCGTTCAAATTTTTGTTAGTTCATCATTCATGGCATCAACAATATTCCTAGAATATGAAAAAGAAAGGTCTGTAAAAAAGTATCTGCTCCAAATCCAAATCGGGTAAAACAACTTATTGTCAGGACCTGTTAGAATATACCTAAAACATATTAAAAAATGTATAAATCAAATCAATTTATTGGTTAAATTTTAAAGAATTCTTACTTCCTTAATTGTACTCTGTTTACGAAACGCGCAAGTCTACTCCCCTGCTGACGACAGGATTATACAATAAAAAAACCGCCTAAGAAAGTGAAAACCTGTGAAAGCATTTCATTCGGCCGGCTTTACGTAACGTACAAAATACAGAATGATGGAAGTGCTACTGTTCAATAAATGTCAACAGTGAAAACAGATCCTCCCGTTTTTAGAAAAGGTCAACAGGTGCCGCTCGCATAATTAAAAAGAAAGTAGACTATTCAGTGTGTGTGTGTGTGTGTGTGTGTGTGTGTGTGTGTGTGTGTGTGTGTGTGTGTGTGTGTGCGTGTGCGCGCGCGCGCAAAACGTTTGTGAATTAATGCGACACAACTCGTCCTATCGCAGAAAACAAAATTAACGGTATCGTTCGCCCCTCACTCCACATGTCTGGGGCGTTTAAATATATCCACGTTCGCCTGTAGTCTTCGAAATTTACACCCGTATCTCTCTGTAAAACAGGAGCGTATTATTTTTTTCAATTTTACGTTGCTGTTTTCTGACTATAAAATAAAACCATTATAACTGAAGAAAGAACAGAAATGAAGTTGCAGTAAAGCTGTCACCGACAGACCGGCATAACGGCTCTGCCTGTAACCACGTTTACACAATAAATACAACCAACCAGTCTGAATATCAAGGTGAACAACTACTCGCCTCGCGCTCGCGCTGTACCTTACAACTGTCCGATTTTTGTTGTCTTTCGTCATTTTTATTGCAAACAACATGCTAGGTTCTACCCACTAAGCTTTTTTTTATATGAACTCAACTAAAACACGTCGGAGAACTGTACAAAATACTTTTGCAAAGCGGTGCTACGTAACCGCAGAATCGACTTAGAAACTAGTTACCGATACCCATGAACGATCCGGTGAAAATTGTCATTCAACCCAGCTTCTTAATTCAGCGTGCACGCACGCACAAGAAGGTAAAAGGATACCAACTTGAGAATGTGCAGTGAGGAGGCGCTGCCACCACCTTAACGGAATTCAAAAATACTTTGCATTCGAAATATCTGCAAAGTAAGATCGATTTCTCAGAACCCAATGAGAATCTCAGAATCAGTTATCAAATTTTATCCACTTCTAACCTGACGAGCTGATATTCTAGATCAGTGGTTCCCAAACTTTTCAGTCCGCGGACCACCCCCCCACCAAATAATTAAAAAATTCACGGACCCCGTCTGAGTTCAGAAATAAAACAAACAGTAAATATGGTAGAAACGCTTATAGTTTAATTAAAATGTATTAAAATCAAAACTCTCTTAACTTACAAAATTATAATATTAATGATATCAAACATAGTTTAATACGAACAATGAAGCTACTTTTGAACAATTGGCTATGCAATATTGGGTTTAATGTCTGATAATTTAAATATTAAGTCACTCTCGACATCAAGTTTATTTCTTAACTTTGACTTCAAGTACGTGAGCAGGGAGAATGCGGTTTCACACATGTAAGTAGATGGAAACAGTTAAACGCTTTGTGAAGCAATTACAGTAGAGAATTTTTTTTTGAGTAAACGGCACTGTAGCGGGCGTCAACTGTCAAGAGTGATGCATGTTATAGCCAAACGGCCGCCGTTAGACAGTGACTTAAGAAAGACAATGCCTCGGCACACAGCAGATGTTGGACGTGGATGAACCACATAAGCGCAAGTGGCGACAATAACAAAGAAACAAAAGATTGTGTCTTTTCGTCACAATTACCGACAAAGCGTGTACTAAGGGGACGCCAACATTTTCGACATACACGTGTGAGTTAGCGGCTGCACATGGACATAACATTTTCCACAAAAGCAGTCTAAGAGCGGATGCAATTAAGAACAAAAGAACATACATAGCCCCACAGCGGGCAACTTGCTTACTGGCACGACATACGGAGCATCTTATAGGGCTGCAGAACAGATGTTAGTTCCTGGAAGATGACCACCATCAGCGTGTGAACGTAACAAGGGAAGTCGAGGACAATACGGCGATTCGACACACCCGGGTTATGGTACACACATGTGCGGAAAGGAAATCGCTTGGAAAGGACACTAGGGAACGTAAGACAATCACGTAACAGACAACCGTGTAATTAGGTCCGTCGTCATACGGGGAGGTGGTGTAGACAGCAAGACTCTTAGAGAGGGGTCTTGACTGACCTATCAGGAACAAGGAATTCGGCAAAGGCGGGTGTTAAGAAGACGTCAACATGGAGACTAGGGTGAAGAGCTAATAGGAAGTAGACTAGAGGCCCCAGCCAGAGTATCTAGGAGGAGCCTTCGCAGAATCGGAAGCGAGAAGCCAATCATGACAGTAAGGGTATGATATCCGTGGAGGGAGTCGTGTTGCTGAAGTAATAAAATAAGGTGTTCGCAGAGAAGGAAGGTCAGTCGATTTGGAGAGTTCAGTCTATTTTAAATCTCAAACAGTCAATTTGAGTTCAATCTCAGTTCGGTCGTATTCCAATTTTTGTCAGTCAATTCTATTTCGGTATAAATCAGCCAGAGTCTTTCAGATGGACTGTAGTAAAGTGTATTGATACAAGCAGAGAGATCGTTCGGGAGTGTATCAGAAACTATGTAAAACCGTAGAACTAACCCGTGACTAAATACTAAGACAATGTCGAGTTAAGTACGATCAGACTTTGTGATCATAAAAATCCCGTTTTATGAATCGAATGCGTGTGATAAAGTATTGACAATCTCACATTACCGTGACGTAAGTGACATGAGACAATATAGTGAGATTGTGCCACGAATTAACTCACTGAAATGCAAATAAAACCAATTATATTTGCATAGTGAATACATTATAAATGGTACAATCGCTCTAGTTGAACGCGGCGTAAACTATTGCACACGTACACCGAGAGTGACAGAAAACCTGCACGCAAAAGTGTTTTAGACAATGAAGAAATATTCGAATTAACGCAATTAGTCATTTCATGCGAGTATCCGAATAAAATGTGGAACAAATAGTGTCGTGACGGAGTGTCAAGTGAAACTTAATTGGCGTATCACAATTCAATGACGCGGAGTAGATTAATCGTCTTATCTTCAGCCTGGACCTCGTCGCAGAATGAGGAACTACGCAGTTAGTCACCGCAAATTGGATACAAACACCAAGTAAATTATTATTATTCATGTACCATTAGATTAGGTTGCCACTGTCCTGCCACTCAAAAAGAACTCGCCACTGAGTTGAATATACATTTATTTAATTGCTCTAAGTAACGCAAATTGAGAAATATGAATCCATAGAGTAGGATATATTGATATTTATAAAGTCATTAATTAACCTTTATTGATTTGTAGATGTTCATAAATGTTAGAGATAATATACGGCATTGTGTATTTAATGTTGTATAGAAACGCTAACTTTATTCAGAATTTAAATGACATTGAAAATATATAATAAATTTGTATTGTTCGCAAAAGTTAATAGTGTCCGAGTCACATAATTGTTATTCACCCAAAACACCTGTTTACATATGGTGCTCCAGAACGCGGGACGTATTAAAGTTCAGTGATATCAGAGTGCATCATCATATATGGTATGCCCGTCCTGGAGCAGTAAACAAGATCTGTAGTAAAAGCCTACATTTATGGAAAACTCCTTAGAATGGTATACAATTAATTATCATACCTTACATGATGAAGTTCCTATGAGCAGATATATTTAGCATCGATAATAAACCATTTATCCAAACTGATAAAGAGTCGTCAATCATAGTAAACAAGGTAATTTAGTTATTTGAACAATTAACATTTACACTCATAACTTCACAGAAAATATAAAGTCGTATATAACCACCCAAACTTGGGGTTGCGACCTAATTAAAATCAATTAACTAATCTATGCAGATACGTTTGCATAAAATATATAATATTGTATATGGCGCCCAACGCGATTGCACGAAGCGATTGCTCGATTAATTAATAATAAATATTATTAGTGAGTAGGTTGAGGACAGGCAGTGGCTATAAGCAATTGTTAGACAATAAGTCAGTAGTAGAAAATAGACTTAGTTTAAGCATACTTGAATGATTACGCGTAGTCGCGCGAAAATGACAACCAATAATTCAGATAGTATGGAGTTCGACGTGAACAACCAGCTAGGCGTCGAAGGACGTGAGGAAGATACGACGCAGAGTGAAAACGCCAGCGCCGGCGAGACTACAAGGGCGGGGGGACAATCGTTAGTACCTCGCGAGATGAACTTTCAGTTATTGCTCGAGTTCATTAAACAACAGAATGAAGAAATGAGCGAAAAAATGAAACAACAGAATGAAGAATTAAGCGAGAAACTAAGTGAGAAACAGAATAAACTAGGCGAGGAATTGAAACGACATAACGAAGAACAGATTGGAAAAATAAAAGTAGAATTGCAAGAACACACCAAGAAATGGGAAGAGAAAATTAGCGAGCTACAGAAAAAGAATGAACGTGGGATGAAAGAGTTGAAGAATGAATTAACAAGACATACCAAAGAAAGTAAAGAATTGAGAGAGAAGGACCGACAAGAATGGCAAGAAGCAATTAATAATACACAGAAGTCAGTAGACCAAATAAATAACAAAATAGACACACATATTCAAGAAACCAACAGCAGGAATGAAGAATTGAAAGGAGTTGTCATGAACAACGTAGAACGACTACGGACAGAACAAGGAGAAGCAGTAAACTCGTTAAAACAGAAGATCGTAGAAGTAGATGACAGACAACGATCGGCTGTACAGAAAATCAGTGAGACAGATAAAGAGAAGGAGACACGACTAGAAGAATTAAGAAACCACATCGCCAAAGTTAAAGAAGGCCAAGAACGACTACAGCGTCAATTAGCCAACGCAGAAGTCGGATCGACCGCAAGAACAGGTGGGCCGCATAACAACGAATTAAAATACAACGGCACAGACCGATATCCCATCGAATTTCTCAAAGAACTGACCGAAATCCAGAACACATTCTACCCAAGTGACGATGTCAAATGGATCGGTCGACATTTAGAAGCAGACGCCGCGATTTGGTGGAGGGTGATACGAGACCAAATCCGTAATTTTGATGAATTTAAAGACCTCTTTACACAAAAGTATTGGGGAGAAGAAAGACAGGACGCAGTCAGAGACAGCCTAGAATTTGGCCGGTTTAATTGGAAGGGCAATCTGAGCGCAATACAGTATATGGAGCGCAAGCTACTTGAAAGCCGCCAATTAACGCCAACAATCACTGATCGTCAGTTAATCAAAAAGATAGCGCGCCATTTTGGTAAGAATATTGAAATTGCTGTGGTGACAAGGGGGATTAATTCTATCCAAAATCTTGAATCATTGATTGCAGAGTACGCCACGATTAATCAGCGAACAACCAGAGACAATGACTTTGTAGCGAGTCACGAGAAGGTGAATGCCCGAGGTGTGGGAGAAGCAACAAATACACCCCAACCATTTCACAATAAGGGTGTCAGCTGGAAACAAAAACAGCATGTGCCGAACAAGGAAAGTGAAAGCGGTCACAACGTTAAGGGGTTTGGACGACACACTAACCGACAGCCCATAAATTCCTTGGAATTTGTAAACAACGGTGCGTCAACCTCGACTGGTAAGGGGAACGACGTAGATAAAGAAAAAAAAAATTAACCCTACAATACAATGAGATAGCCGATATACTGACTAAGAACCGACTTCACGAAACTAACATACTATTACCAGATCTTAGAAATGAATTAACTTATGAAGATGAATTAAAATTCGAACAACGGATTTCTAAGTGTCTAGAAATATTAATTAAGTTCAATAATAATATTACGGTCCTTGCCTTATTGGATACAGGGAGCGCGATTAATGCGTTGTCAGAAGAATGGTTCAACCAAAATAAACATTATTTAGAACCTTATGAGGAATTAAGCATGACTAATACACTGATTATTAGTGCAGTAGGTAGTAAGTCTAAGCTAGTACGGAAACAGATTTTATGTGACATTTACATTAGTGATATCAAGATAGACTGTGTATTTTTAATTATTCCAAAATTAATTAGAAATTGTATATTAGGTATTAGCTTTATGAAAGATGAAAGATGTTTGATTGACGTGGAAAAGGGAGTCGCCGAATTTAGAGGAAGAGAGGAAGAACAAAATGTCAGCATACCCATTGTACACATGGAAGTAGTAGAAGCAGAAGAAGAGGATGAAATCGAGAAGAAAATAAACGCGAAAGTGGACAACATAACAGGTGTGGATGAGGAAACATTAGAAAATCTGAGAGAAGTCTTAAATGAATAATAAAAGTTTGTTTCGGGAGAGTCCAGGGAGAATGGAATATTATCAACATGAATTTAAAGTAACGGACAACACGCCTTATTTTCAACGCGGGTGGCCAATTCCACTTGCATACAAGCAAAGAGTTGATGCCGAAATCAACAAAATGTTGAAACACGGTGTAATTGAGAGGGGAAATAGCCCATTTATTAATCCAATGGTCGCCGTAATAAAGAAAGACGGAAACGTCAGGCTGTGTTTGGACGCACGAAAAATCAATAGTGTTACCATTCCCGACTATGAAGGACCAACTCCTATCCAAGAGATATTAGCAAGGTGTAGAAGAATGAAGTACCTGTCCACAGTGGATTTAACCAGCAGTTTTTGGCAGGTGCCACTAAAGAAATGATGTCGCGATTACACCGCTTTCATGTATGAGGGGAAATGTTATAGATATACAGTAACACCATTCGGATTAAGCACCAGTTCTGCCGCTCTGACGTGAGGACTAGACATGGCACTTGAAGATCCGGTGAAGGAAAAGACGATCATCTATGTTGACGACTGTCTTTGTTACTCGAACGACATCAAGACGCATCTGGTACATTTAAATTTATTATTAAGCAATCTACGCAGAGCAAACCTAACGATTAACCTCGATAAATCGCAATTCTTTCGTCAAGAAATCGCCTATCTAGGGTATCGCTTAACTACGGAAGGAGTACAAGCAAGAGAAGAAAAGGTTGCTGCGATCAGAAATTTCCCAGTTCCGAGAAACCAGAAGCAATTGAAAGGATTCTTAGGATTGACTAACTTTTATAATAGATTTACTGCTAAGTACGCAGAAACTATTCAACCATTACTGGATTTATTGAAAAAAAATAAAAGGTTTATATGGACATCAGAACTAGATCGATGCTTCAAGGAAGTAAAGGATTTATTTATTGAGACGGTTATATTAAAATTTCCGAAAGTCAACCAACGATATTTTCTTCAATGCGATGCGAGTAAATACGCCTACGGTGGACAACTGTATCAGTTGGATGAAGAGGGGAATGTGGGTGTTATTGCCTACACAAGTAAAACTTTTAAGGGTGCGGAAAAGAACTATTTCACGACTGAAAAAGAACTATTAAGCATTGTCAGATGTTTAGAGAAGTTTCGAATATATATCTTGGGTCAACCATTAACGATTATAACTGATAATAAAGCACTCACTTTCATGCATAAATGCCATCTAAACAACTCCAGGATAACTAGGTGGATCCTATCCATACAAGAATATAACTTTAACATCCTTCACTGTAAAGGTAAAGAGAATGTAGTGGCCGACATACTCAGCCGGTATCCAGAAGACGTAACGGAAGAGGACCAAGTTGATGAGAACTTCGAATATCACATAAATCAGGTAACTATAAAAATGAAGAAAGACGTATGTAGTATGATAAGAGACATAGGAAAATTCCAGGAGGAGGATACGAAGTTGGGATCTATTATAGATAATCTAAATAATGGTAATGAAAATGATATGTGTAAGTTTTATAAGTATATTGATAACAAATTGTATAGGAAGTGTAAGAACAAATGGAAATTATACGTGCCAGAGAGTATTACGGACATAATCATCTCCGAAATACACCAGATGTACGGCCATTTAGGAGGTAAGAAATGTACCAAACTGTTACAGGAGAGTTTCACATTTGACAAAATGTCAAGGAAAATTAAAGAGTACGTGAAAACTTGTGACAAATGTCAACGTTGCAAGGATAGCCAAAATAGGAACCTGTTTGGCGGAACGATACCTATTTTACCATCAGAGAAAGGAGAACTCATTAGCGGTGATTATTACGGACCGTTACCAGTGTCGACGGATGGCGTAAAATACATCTTCGTCATGGTTGATAACTTTACAAAATACGTGAAGTTATACACGTTGAGAAGGGCAACAACGGCCGCAACTATCAGGAGAGTCCGACAATACATCGAAGAAATTGTAAAACCGAAAGCAATATTAACGGACAATGCGACGCAGTTTACATCGAAACAATGGGTGAGAGGAATGAGTGAACTTCAAATACAACCGAAGTACACTGCCATTCGTAACCCGTGCGCCAACCTTGCCGAACGTATTAATCGACAGTTAGGAAACATGTTCCGTATATTCGTCGGCGAACAACACACTAAGTGGTCACGTTTTATTACAACAATAGAAAGCTGCATTAATGAAACGTATCACGACACCATAGAAATAACACCATACGAAGCGCAGTTCGGTAGGAGACCAGCACGCGTTTGGGAAAAATACTTAAACCAAGAAATACATGAACATAGTATAACGGACAACCACCAAATCTTTGTGAAAATGAAGCTGAAGAGAGAGAAGCACGCAAAGAAAATGAACGAGGATAACAAAATTACGAAATTTAAAATGGGAGATCTAGTATTGGTAAGGACATATTGCCAATCGGATGCCATGCAGAAGAAAATTGACAAATTTTGTGAATTGTATTGTGGGCCCTATAAGGTGAAACAGGTCTTAGGGGAAGCTACATATATCTTGGTTGAATGCAGCGATGAACAGAAGGTCCGCGGCAAATTTAACATAAGGCAATTAAAAGCATCATTCCCGGAAGGAAAGGGATTAAAGAAAGACATCAACGTGAAAAATAATACATCAAATTATTTAAGGACAAGACGTGTGTTTATGTTACATAAAGGAAGGAAAAGGCAAATTACTCAACGGCTAAGTGGGGAGAAGTTAGAGGAATGCGTAACGCCTCTAACGGTAATAAAACAAACCATTCAAGTTTGCTTAGCTAAGAGATAGAATTGTCTTTGTAATTAAATCAAGAACTATGTCATTGTGTTATAGTTAGTAGTGAAATCATAGACTAATTTGTAAAAATTTAAATTGTCTTGTTTCATGGTAAAATTTTGAATAATGTACGTGATAAGATAGAAATCGATAGAAGACAGTAAGAAAGGTTTGTTACTTAATCATATGAAATAATTAGCTATAAATTATTGGAATGTACAACAAGCAGTAATAAATTACAAGAATGTACAATAAAAAAAAAAAATTTAATATAAATTGTGTAATCGTAAAAACTTTAATGAGAATTATAGTGTGGTAGTTGTTAAGTTCAAATAGAAGGGGAAATGTAAATAAGGTTTTGTTCTATTGAAATGAGATTTTGTTGAGAAATTGTAAAATTTTAGGGGAAGAAAATTTTTTCTGATACGTATAAGAAGTACATTATTAATGTTTATATGTGTAAAATTTAGCGTAAATCAAATTGTAATATAATCTTTGGAAAATCTAACCAAGGATAATTGGAGTGAATAGGTTATCAAGATATTTATACGTAAGCTTATTGTGTTTTCTTTTGTTGTAACCAAGTTGGTAGAACGCTTGTCAACAAAATGTAAAATTTAGCCTGTAGATTATTTAGGAGTAATGCATATTAAAAACTGAAACGAAAAGAAAAAAAATGTGATAACTAGTTAGCAACAAAAGAACATTTTTTTTTACTTTATTTACTTAAAAAGAAGGAATTTTGTAGATATAGAACATGTAAATGAATATTAACTTAACCATTTAATTACTAGAAAATCTGTAAATGGATTCATAATCTCAAACAAGCGAGCAATAAATTCAGTATCGAGGTTATGAACGACAGTGGTGTAATAATGACAGACAGTGTTGAAAATGGGGGAAGGAAAGGGTAAGTGACGCTACACTCTTTCATGTGGAAGATGATCTTTGGTGACTACACTCTTTTCAATGAAGAATGACCATTGATGAAACTTCAGCAAGGGCATTAATTTGCGATTCCTTGATTCGGGACTCATCAATGAACCCAAATTGGGGACTCTGTGAAGCAATTACAGTAGAGAATTTTTTTTTGAGTAAACGGCACTGTAGCGGGCGTCAACTGTCAAGAGTGATGCATGTTATAGCCAAACGGCCACCGTTAGACAGTGACTTAAGAAAGACAATGCCTCGGCACACAGCAGATGTTGGACGTGGATGAACGACATAAGCGCAAGTGGCGACAATAACAAAGAAACAAAAGACTGTGTCTTTTCGTCACAATTACCGACAAAGCGTGTACTAAGGGGACGCCAACATTTTCGACATACACGTGTGAGTTAGCGGCTGCACATGGACATAACATTTTCCACAAAAGCAGTCTAAGAGCGGATGCAATTAAGAACAAAAGAACATACATAGCCCCACAGCGGGCAACTTGCTTACTGGCACGACATACGGAGCATCTTATAGGGCTGCAGAACAGATGTTAGTTCCTGGAAGATGACCACCATCAGCGTGTGAACGTAACAAGGGAAGTCGAGGACAATACGGCGATTCGACACACCCGGGTTATGGTACACACATGTGCGGAAAGGAAATCGCTTGGAAAGGACACTAGGGAACGTAAGACAATCACGTAACAGACAACCGTGTAATTAGGTCCGTCGTCATACGGGGAGGTGGTGTAGACAGCAAGACTCTTAGAGAGGGGTCTTGACTGACCTATCAGGAACAAGGAATTCGGCAAAGGCGGGTGTTAAGAAGACGTCAACATGGAGACTAGGGTGAAGAGCTAATAGGAAGTAGACTAGAGGCCCCAGCCAGAGTATCTACGAGGAGCCTTCGCAGAATCGGAAGCGAGAAGCCAATCATGACAGTAAGGGTATGATATCCGTGGAGGGAGTCGTGTTGCTGAAGTAATAAAATAAGGTGTTCGCAGAGAAGGAAGGTCAGTCGATTTGGAGAGTTCAGTCTATTTTAAATCTCAAACAGTCAATTTGAGTTCAATCTCAGTTCGGTCGTATTCCAATTTTTGTCAGTCAATTCTATTTCGGTATAAATCAGCCAGAGTCTTTCAGATGGACTGTAGTAAAGTGTATTGATACAAGCAGAGAGATCGTTCGGGAGTGTATCAGAAACTATGTAAAACCGTAGAACTAACCCGTGACTAAATACTAAGACAATGTCGAGTTAAGTACGATCAGACTTTGTGATCATAAAAATCCCGTTTTATGAATCGAATGCGTGTGATAAAGTATTGACAATCTCACATTACCGTGACGTAAGTGACATGAGACAATATAGTGAGATTGTGCCACGAATTAACTCACTGAAATGCAAATAAAACCAATTATATTTGCATAGTGAATACATTATAAATGGTACAATCGCTCTAGTTGAACGCGGCGTAAACTATTGCACACGTACACCGAGAGTGACAGAAAACCTGCACGCAAAAGTGTTTTAGACAATGAAGAAATATTCGAATTAACGCAATTAGTCATTTCATGCGAGTATCCGAATAAAATGTGGAACAAATAGTGTCGTGACGGAGTGTCAAGTGAAACTTAATTGGCGTATCACAATTCAATGACGCGGAGTAGATTAATCGTCTTATCTTCAGCCTGGACCTCGTCGCAGAATGAGGAACTACGCAGTTAGTCACCGCAAATTGGATACAAACACCAAGTAAATTATTATTATTCATGTACCATTAGATTAGGTTGCCACTGTCCTGCCACTCAAAAAGAACTCGCCACTGAGTTGAATATACATTTATTTAATTGCTCTAAGTAACGCAAATTGAGAAATATGAATCCATAGAGTAGGATATATTGATATTTATAAAGTCATTAATTAACCTTTATTGATTTGTAGATGTTCATAAATGTTAGAGATAATATACGGCATTGTGTATTTAATGTTGTATAGAAACGCTAACTTTATTCAGAATTTAAATGACATTGAAAATATATAATAAATTTGTATTGTTCACAAAAGTTAATAGTGTCCGAGTCACATAATTGTTATTCACCCAAAACACCTGTTTACATATGGTGCTCCAGAACGCGGGACGTATTAAAGTTCAGTGATATCAGAGTGCATCATCATATATGGTATGCCCGTCCTGGAGCAGTAAACAAGATCTGTAGTAAAAGCCTACATTTATGGAAAACTCCTTAGAATGGTATACAATTAATTATCATACCTTACATGATGAAGTTCCTATGAGCAGATATATTTAGCATCGATAATAAACCATTTATCCAAACTGATAAAGAGTCGTCAATCATAGTAAACAAGGTAATTTAGTTATTTGAACAATTAACATTTACACTCATAACTTCACAGAAAATATAAAGTCGTATATAACCACCCAAACTTGGGGTTGCGACCTAATTAAAATCAATCAACTAATCTATGCAGATAAGTTTGCATAAAATATATAATATTGTATATGGTGCCCCAACGCGTGACACGAGGAAGCATATTCTAGTAGATAATTGTAACCAAGAGAAAAATTTATATAATTAAAAATTCAATTAATTTATGCAATTAATAAATTTGCATAATTATTACATTTGTATATGGCTCCCAAAGAACGTGGGGCATAACAAACTATATATACAACAAATTTAACGTTGTATATGGCTTCCCAACGCGTGGCAATAAAACATTGTATATGGCGTCCAACTGCGGGGCAACAAGCAAGATTTATTTAATTAATAATTTCAATTAATTTATGCAATAAGAGACGTACATAAAAATTAACATTGTAGCTTCAAAGCTTTTTTTGCGAGTTCAGGATAGTCAGTTACTAGATATAACCAGAAGTCAGCTAGCTGTAGTTGCGAAAACTGTAATTTTAATGACTGTCAGGTCTGCCAATGAATCTTCTTGTAGTCTAAGATAGAGGTCTAGTCAGTTCGCCTACAAACACATCTGCTACACGACATGATTTAAAGACATTATTAAAGCTATTAGTTTGAACTTACTTTTACAATTACAATTAGTCAGAACCCTCCCCTCAAAAAAATAATGGAATCTTCTATTAATCGTTTGAAGATTCTACATTTTAGATTTTACAGCATACAAATCGGAGAAAATTACGGTATACTCTAATTTTTCTTAGAAGTATCTGCGGGCCCCCTGAAACATTGTCGCGGATCCCACTTTGGGAACCACTGTCTAGATTATTTCCAGCCTCCTGCTTAAAGTGTTTTCAGTCCCAACTCTAACATTAATAACATTATTATGATTAAGAAACTCAGAATGTTGAAAGCTCTACTTAACTACTACGAAAAACACGTAAAATCCATGTTTGACGAACTTTCCAGCCTAAAAACTACCTGCCAAATGATGTGCTCCTCCTTTACGCTCAGAGGAAGATAGTATGAATAAAGAGGATGTACGGTGCCTTCAATATATTGTAAACACACAATGCTACAAAATGGACCCAGTGCTCTCCCTTCTCGTTGCAGGAACCCATACAGCTGTAAAACGAAACGAAAAGAAGGGGGAGATGCACAAGTAATGGGGAAACATTATTTGGGTGTATTCACAGGTAACAAGCATTGTACTTGTCACAAAAGCTAAGCATTCTCTGTTATCTGTAAACTACTGCTACGCTGATTTCAACTTCATATCCATTATACCTACGTACGTTACTCCACTGTTTACAAGTAAACTATTTGTGCGGCCATGTACACTTGACCACAGCAGTTATACAGTAAACTGTTTGTGCGGCCATGTACACTTGACCACAGCAGTTATACAGGCAAAATCTATTTGAACAGATAAAATTCTATTTATTTTATTCTAACACATAAGCACATACGAAATGTTACGATCCGTTACAAGCACCAATCTACAACTACTTCGAGTTTTAATATATCTTGACGCCATTTCGCTTTTAGACATGTTTAGTGTTTTAAACTTCTTTTAGCTATTGCGAATGAAGTTACAAGTATTTCTAATTCAAACTGGCTTTATGACTATATCAGTAACAGCTATATAGTAGCTGTCATACGAAGAAATGCTCGTATTATAAACGAAGGAGATAGTCCCTTTACAATAATCTATTAGAAAATAAACGATTTCGAAAACATGAAGCAGAAAAAGGTTTACGCGATTCACGACGAGAATATAATACTGTAAGCTGACAAACAATGAAATGTACGAACTACTGTTCTACCGTAAGATACTATTCCGTATAAATACTTCACACTACTGGTATAGCTAACGTGCAGGTACTGACCACGTCCTCCAAGACCGCTCCCTCAGTTTCACCTCTACATGTCAATTTCATTTCAGCAAATTCGTTTACAGGCCGACTATGAAAAACAAAACCTCCTACAGCACGTTTTTCGAAAATGACATCCTTTTGGTACAACTAATGTACTGGCGTCTAGAAATCAACGAAACAGCTGTAAATTGTCAAAACAGAAGTCAGAATGTTTAACAACCTGTGAAAAGTAAACTGTATCCACAAAAGCAACACGATGAGATGACAGAATATGAGGCTTATGACGCACCGAGGCTCAAAAGAAAAGATGTTCTACTACACCAAACGAGCGACATGACATTGTTATATCAATGTGCACAAAACCTGACGCTCCTAATACTCTCACGTCAATGGTTTTCTTATTGTTTAAAAATACCCGCAGCACTTGTGTACAATTTACTTGTACGTCAAAACCAAACAGTGTTGTGGCCAAACAATACTGAACGCTCAACAAACAAAAGGATTGTACTCAACCAGCAGCGCGTCGTTTATCGATACCATACAGTATAATACGAACAAATAAACACATACAGTATAATACAGTAGGAAGGAACGAACACTATCACTGGAGAATTCGATGAGAATATAACAACTGTAACCACCGAATTTGTGCATTAATCCCTGTCTAAATTTTACCTCACAATCGACAGGAACTGTACGAGATGTCGAGAACTTTTTCTTCATTATCACCAACTTACACCTAATCTGAAATAATTTTACGTACGTCCTTCCTACGTAGATATAAAAGCTCTCCTTAAACAGGGCACATACACTGATTATAAAAAATACGTGAGTATATCAGACATCACAAGAATTCTGCACACATCTAGAATACAAAAACTCACATTACGTCAGTAAAACGACACAATATTGCTCATCACACAAAAGTATACCGACTTTCGTAAACACAACACTGACAACAAACTACGTTATACGTACGTTCCGTACGATCGGGAATTTGTGTACGAAACCGACAACGAGACAGAGCAGGGGGAGAAACGAATCTAACAAAAGAGGGCACTGGATGAATGCGATGTTCCTCTTGCCGTCTGAGCCGCGAAGATCAATAAACGGTATCTCGAATCGTACAACAAAAACGCTACACGTTTAACGTTTTGATTGCGTTCACCGACTGTTGGAAGTACTTTAACATTTCTTGCTTTCCTCACTTCTATAAACGTACACGATTTATGAGCGCCATTAATTATAATGACTACAATTTAGCAATCCTACAATTTAGCAATCATTCAACACGTTTTGTATTACACGTTTCTGTGCGTTCCTGTCAGTGGACCTTTTTCGATATTATTCGTCTTAGCCAACAAAAAGCCGATAAAAATGCACTGATTTAAATGCATAAACATACACGAAAAATTAAACGAATTTCCGTGCATGCGCACATCTATGTGCGTCGTCTGAATTCTGAAAAAAAGTTTAGTTGACATATAGAGTAAATAAGTCTGTTCGAAACTACAAAGGTTAGTCTTCTGTACTCAGAGTGCACTAATTAACCCTGTAGGTCTTTTTATCAATACCGCTTTCCAAGCAAAAAATGAAAGTAAAAAGCAAATAATGTAATTCGGAGCCTTTTGAGCCTTAAAGGCTGGAGGTATTGTAAACATATGAAAGTCCAAGGAATCTTTCAACTCCCAACTAAAGTTTGTTCATTCTTAGAACGGAACCTGATGTAAACAAAACCATGTGTTTGTACTTAAACCGGATCGAGTAGACGAATGGTCGCATCACTAAATCCTCCGCCAGAAATAAAGTAGTTACCAAATGATTAGTCTTATCTGATTAAAAATATATCCACAAGCTTTACTTAATACAATTGGGATTAATACAACTAAAAATAAGGTAAACGATGTTGATATTTCTTTAGGTTGTGTTTGTTTTGTTAAGAAAGTTTCAACTTCGTACTATATATGCCTGTGTTGTACCACACCGCTTTGTTCACATCAAGATCCACTACATCCTACATACAATTCAGGACGATGTAGGCAACTGTGGTATTATGAAAGAAAACGCCTTGGGCCGAGGTTAATTAAATATGAAACCGCGTCCCTACACAACTCTCAATGCCGTTGAATACACACTTAAAACTATAAGTTATTTACACCACAAATCAAACGATGTCATAAGCGACTAGCAGATACCAGACACAACAAAAGTAAAATTTTAGGACATACATAGGCGGGAAAATATTTCGTCTCCGTGAGAGATCAGTGAGAAAGTTCAAACTAAATACACTTTTTTTAACGAGCCCTTCGCTTACGGTTTAAACCAAACAGTGTGAAATTCTACCGCCCCTACTGGTTAACATACTGAATGAAGTGAAATTTTTATGTAATCCAGAAGTACGTTCTTTCCGTCAAAATCGGTCAGGGTATCTGCACACCATTCTATGTCTTTGAAAAATTACTTTCGTTACACGTACCATTCACTATAAAAAATCCGAAAGGTTTTCTCTCAAATGATAGTCTGTGGTGAAGCTATACACACTTCAATATTGGTTCCAAGATCAACCAAAACGGCCACTTCTCATCTGATCAGACTTACAAAAAACTGAATACTTGAGAGCCAATTTTGTTACTAAAGGGACTAAAATTAACTTCCGTTTTGTTGTGAGGCATCTTTTTATTGTCTCCAACACTTTTATATGTAGCACAAGAATATTCAGATTATATAAATGAAGAGATCTATAATACGAACAGAGAGTAAAATGATAACAAAATCAAAAACATGTAATTACAGTTTGAAAGGAGTGACAATTTTTTTTCATTAAAACCCTGTTTTGGTTTAATCGTAAGAACACCTGAAAAACAAGCCCCCCCCCCCAAAAAAAAATAAGAGGTTTCTAAAGGAATGAATACTAATTTATTTTCGAGTACTAATTTTTTACTTAGGAAGTTAAATTATACTCTTACAGTACATGCAAAAGTAGTTCTTCTCTCTAAAAGTGGAAACTATAAAACAGAGTTAAAATACAATTCGGTACAAGTGTTATTTTTCATTAGTACTAGTCTCTCACTACAGATAATATTAAGTCGTTGCTTTTGCAAATGTTATATGAAGCCTCGAGCGCACGCCAAGTAAACTATATGAAAGCTGTCAACAGGTCTGACATTAATGGTAACACACTGAAGTTATAAAACATGTCAATAACTTGTACTTCGTACGGCAAGTTGGACAACTCTGCAACACGGTCTCATGTCTCCTGCGATACAAGGCAACAATCTCCACTTATTTCCCAAACACGATGCAGGTATCCAAACAAGAGGCACAATATTCTTCAAATCTATTCAACTGTTTTAGTACACGCAAATTAGACGAAAAATGGGCGATCAGTGGAAATAATTCGGAACAAGCTGAAATTTGGTACACGTGTTTGAGTTAGGCCTAGAAATAAGCCAGCAAAACTCGATTAAAATCAATGGCCGGGAACGGCCGTCGTCTTGAAAAATCTATTTCCGGTATGTTTTTCAGCATATTTTTGTTTTTTGTGCAAAAACCATTCAAGACAGAATAAAATTGTACTGAACCTTTTTTCTAGAGCATAAAATTTCCTTTTATTTGAAAAAAAAATATTTTCTGTGGGGCTTAGACTCTATGGCAGGGAACGGCCGCCGTCTTGAGAAATATACCTCCGGCACGTGTTTTCAGCATACAGTATTTTTGTTTTTTGTGCAAAAACCGTTCAAGATAGGATACAATTGCACTCGACCTTTTTTGTAGAGCATGAAATTTCACATAAATGGGAGTGTGTCAAAGAGTGTCCCATCTCCACCAATGGGTGTGCCAACAAGTCCAATAACAAAATTAACACGCTTACCATCAGCCAAAGAAATTCAGTCTCGTGCCGAAATCCCAACAAAACCATTCTACAGGAAGAAGGGTTCGGTCTTCAAAAAGTCATCATCAAGGATCATGAAGAAATGCGTTCACTTACGGTCAAGAAGTATTACACTACTCCTGCCGAATTGACTTGGATGACACGTCGATTTTAAAGGATGGAGAACATTCCGAACTGGTCAGTATTCATGCAGATACTTTTTCAGTCTGAAAACAAAGGTACAGCCAAAATTCTTTTTCTACCCTTCATCAACTTGAAGGCAGATAGCAATGACGGAATCAACACAGTACTCCATTTTGCTGCCAATGAATGTCGTAGGCTACAGAAAACCATGACGATTTTGATTTTTTATCAACCTTTGTACATGCGAGCCCAAAATTTTGTTCACAGTCAACAAGGGGACACTCACTTGTCTAATATAGTTCTTCGACTTGGTGGTTTTCACTTACTTATGTAATTTTTAAGAGTGGTTGGCTACATGACTGATGGCAGCGGACTTACAGAGTTGTGGGAAACGGTTTATGCACCTAACACAACAGAGCACATGATGTCAGGTCATCAATATGCACGCTCCTTAGGCCAAACTGCTCTATGAATGTTGATACTAAATGAGATGAGCCTGTCACCTGAGCTATATGAAGAAGTACAAGACAAGCTTTTTGTTAGAAGCTGATTCACCTACCAATGAGGACAGCTCGGAATTGATTACAATGACTTTAGAGACCTTCAATAAGGAACTGGAACGTCTCGAGGGAAATGGTGCTACAGCCAAGCTTTGTATTCAATATTATAAAATGATATCCTTGCTTCGGCTATTCATCCAAGCTGAGCGCATATGCGATTGGAATCTGCATCTTCAATGTGTGAGGCCTTTGCAAACATGATCCCTTTGTTTCATGCTGCTGGACATATACATTATGCAAAAGCAGCGCACTTATATTTGCAGGAAATGGTTGAGCTCGAAGACAAATTGACTCCTTTTGAATATGAACAATTCGCTGGAAAGGGGTACTTCTCAATACGTAGATCAGTAAAGGTTTGGGCAGGTATATGGCCAGATATGACTATATAACAGACTCTAATGAGATCTATGAAGACTTCAGGGGGGTTGACCCATGGCAGAGGAGTATCGCCATCAGCTTTAGCACAATGGATACTGGAAATGCCAGTGTGTGTTTAAATATGCTCTCAATTAGAAGTCTTCGTCAGTCATGAGTACACTGGGAGTGATCAACATTCTTCTGCATGCCACTCTTCTGTCAAACGTGATGTAAAAGATCTGCAGATTTTCGAAAAGTGGCTTAAAGATCACCAACCACTGGTTCCCAGAAATCATAACGTTATGTCCCTAGCAACAGGTATTATTGGGGATAAAATCATCAACTGTCATCGCAGTGAAGAAGTTGGCACAGATCTTGTCAACATAAATGCTGGAAACAACTTTCATGATGTCCAATTCAAGCTTAAAACGAAGTTTTGCCACTCTCTGCAGTTAACCCACAGTCTCGATTAAACGATAATGTGTTACCTTTGACATCTACCATCCTGTATCAAAGAATGATTAGAACTGTGAAAGACAAAAATGAAATATGTTCATATTTTGAATATGAGTTATCGCCAGTGCCATTGTCATTGTTTGATGAAAGCAGTATGAGGAAGACCCTCAAATCTGCTCTTTGCTCTATTTTCAGACCGATTTCGATTTTCATCTACAGAATTGCAAGTATGTAGTTGACGGGGGCCACCTTCTACACAAAGTGGTCTGGTCTTCTCAAACGACTTACGAGTGTATATACAAAGTGTACAGCAATTATGTGGTAGAACACTATGGCCATGATGCGATAGTCGTGTTTGATGGTTATGATTCTAGTTCGGTTCTAACTAAAAACATGGAAAGACAGAGACGTTCTTTAAAAATCTCCTGCCCTGACATTCTCTTTGAAGAAACTATGAGCTCAACTGTCGAACAAAGCAAGTTTCTGTCAAATTTGACTAATAAAAGCCGATTCATTAATCAGCTGACCAAGAAACTTGAAGATGAAGGCGTTATTGTTATCCAGGCCAATGACGATGCACACACTCATCGTCCAAACAGCTATAGTAGAGTGTCAACGCAACACCACCAAGCCTGTTGTTGTCGTAGTGGGAGAAGATGTGGATTTGTTGATTCTGATGACTGCACTACATAATTAATTAAGTAAGAAAGCGCTCAATATTAACAAAATACGAAATTTGATATTATCAAATCCCTTTTTCCCCTTGTCAAAAACAGTAATCAAACCTTAAACCCCTAATAGTCTATATTATAATCATTTGTATGTTTAATTTCTTTAATAATTTTTTTTAACCATTTAATTTTTCCTCACCATATAGCTTTAAAATGTCTTCTTTGATTATGTGAAACAGTAATTTAAGGTGTCCAGTTCATTTTTAAAACTTAAAGTCTAGCAGACCCAATGGTGATTTATTGCGGCGCATTGAACCGCACAGCTTCACTAGTTTAATAATAATAGTCTTTAGCCCACAGACACAAAAATTTACAGTTTGATAGAAAATTTTATGTCCTACAAAAAAGGTCTACTACAATGTTATCGTATCTTGAGAAAGGTCTACTACAATGTTATCGTATCTAGAGAAAGGTCTACTACAATGTTATCGTATCTTGAGTGGTATTTCAGAAAAACACAAAGATACACTGGAAAACACGAAACCAGAAATATATTTCTCAAGATGGCGGCCGTTCCCAGCCGTAAAGTCTATGGCCCACAGAGATGATTGTTTATCTTTACATAGGAAATTTTATGTTCTACAACAACAGTATAATTTTATTCTATCTTGAATGGTTTTTGCACAAAAAACAAAAATATGCTGAAAAACACATACCGGAAATGGATTTTTCAAGATGGCGGCCGTTCCCACCATTGATATTTTAATTGAGTTTTGCTGGGTTGTTTCTAGGCCTAACCCAGACGTGTACCAAATTTCAGCTTGTTCCGAATTATTTCCACTGATAAATCTAATTTGCCTGTACTATTTGACATATGACGACGACATTCACAGCATTATACCATTCGGCTGAGGAAATGAGGCTAATGGAAAATGAGGAGAAAACTAAATATATGATAGTAAAAAATAGGTGACTTTGTAACCCATCAGCATCGCATTAAAAATTATGAATGGTTTGGTCTCAAGTTTTCCATATTTGGGCTCTCTGGTAAATGAAAACAATGATATAAATGAAGAGGTAAGTAAAAGGATTCAGAATGCTAATAGATGCTACTATGGGCTCGTGAAATCACGACTTCTACACCGTGAAACGAAAGCTAGACATGTAGAACATTAATAAAACCGGTCCTGATGTACGGAAGGGAAACACGGGTACTGACAAAGGGCGACCTGTTTAGACTTGCATCTTTTGAAAGGAAAATACTTAGGAAAATTTATGGACCCATTAGGGAATGTGGAGAGTGGAGAATCATGTACAACAGAGAGCTCTATGAGTTATATATATCGCCTGATATTGTGACATCAATTGGGATAGCTAGGCTGAGATGGGCAGGACATGTACACAGAATGAATGAGGAGGATGTTCTTAAGAGGATTATGAAATGCACGCCAGAAGGAAAGAGAGGACATTGAAGACCTAGACTACGATGGATTGATGGAATCCTAGAAGATGTGAAAGTACTTGGAGAAAAAATTGATAGACATTGGCTAAGCATAGGAAGTCTGGAGGAAAATCCTGAGGGAAGCTGAGACCCACGGTGGGCTGTGGGAGCTCTTGATGATGATGATGATGATGGCGACGACGACGACGATGCCACACGAAGCGAACTAACAAAAATTTCTTCTTCTCGCTCCCCGTAATATGTGACTGCCTAAATAACCGAAATTAGTAGGATACGTGTCGCTGGCCGGCTACGACCACTGCCACTCTATCGGCGGTTTACCCTACCCACGAGCAGCCAACGATGTTCATCCACCCGCGCAATCCAATAATTTATTGCTTTGACCCTTCATTTGTTGACTGAATGCCGCCACCTTGATTGCTTATACATTCACTCTTCGTCCTAAACAACCTTCATTCCAGCAGTTACCAGAATTTGCTCAGTCATGTGATTCGACTCGTGTTTCTGAATCACACGTTAAGGTAGATCGTACCGCGGCTTATTCATATATGCTCAAAATTTTCTTGATATTTTATATTAGGCCTATTATTAATAATAAATAAACTTTTTGAGTTTCATTTCGCTTGCCAAATTTTACTAAAAACGTTCTAAGAGAATAAACTCCTGTTCAAATTATACGTATCAGTTCAGGAAGTGGCTTTTATATTCATATCAATATTTAACAAATTATTTATTATTTCATATAATATGGACTAGAAATAGGTACACTTTTCGTAGACACCTGTTGCGGACAAAGTACTTGTGTTAATACAAGCAACCAAAAAGCTACGACAATCGCCCTTCAGGGCGTGATGCTTTGAAGGATTACTGTACCCAATTAATTTATAGTACCCATATGGCATAGCGTCACAATTCGTATAATCACAGCCCAGCAGAAGTTATAAGTGGTAATAGTTACTGACGCTGTAGGCAAACTTGGACGACAAACAATAAAGAACAATAATTGTGGACTGTCACTTCCCGTCAATTTGTTTTTATGTTTGCACGAACAAACGCAAAATGTTGTATTGTAATGGACAAAAACATAAATGAATAAGTACGCATTAGTGAACACGTAGAATTATGTTTGAAACGGTCGTCACTGTATGACAGAACGAGCTGACGGTGAACCGCATTTATGAATCGCTAAATTAAACGTATGTCACTCGCGTAAATTATATAAACTATATATTATATAAACTATATATGAGCGTATATAATTATATAAATAATCAAAGTTAATATAAATTTAGTATTTATTAATACACCAAAGCAAAACAGCAAATATATTTGAAATTTGCAATAGTATGGAAACTGGGTAATTGGCAAACAGGTAATATTATAAGAAAGCCGATCCTGTCTCTTCCTAGAATGTTACACTTTCTGAGAATAGGCGAGTATTATGCGACACAATACTCGGTTGAGAACACAAAGCTCAGTGATTGTTCTTACAGTGTTATTTCTTACACCACGACAAATATTAAAAATAATATTTTAGACAGTGCCTTAGATTGAACAAACAAATTTGCAAAATAACAGGAATTTTTTTTCCTTTAACACAATAATATGTACTGTTAAGAATGAGTACCGCCAGTATAATTACACTGAGGTCATATTATGTTTTAACCGTGTATTTTATTTCTCACGTATAAGAAAATTATCTATTTTACATGTAACGCAAATACGCGATTTACCTTTCTGTGTGAAAAGTCAGCATGTGAAATAATAACGCAATAAACTTGTATCACTAGCCCCCCCCCAAATCTAATTAAGGATACAGACGTTTAATTACCAAGCTGTGTTGCTATCCACAATTCTTGGCGACCGATAAACGGCTCTCTCGTCGGAACCTGAACTAACTACCCCTTCATCCCCTCCCATAACTTACCTTCACAAAAATAAAGTAGGCTAGGCACCGTCCCTTGTTTTCATTCGCCTATAGTACTGTACAATAGGTTGAGTCAACGACCCCTGTCATAGTTTCACCCAGTATTTTTCGTTTTTCCACATCTTTACACGTGAAACACCTGCGATGAGACCCTTGTTACCTGCCTCACGCTTACACCTGCTCTCCAAACGCGTTATTACCACCCATATTTAATAAGTGGTGGAAATACATCTTCACTTGCTAAGTTTGCGTTATTTATTGTTAACTATTCACTCATTTTTCTTTCTCCGTTAATTTAACCATTTCTCTATAAATTAATTTTGTTTATGATTATAATTCATTATTTCCCTCGAAATCGGGCATTTATGATTTCCAGTCTTCCGTCATTCTTCCTATACACTACACTATGAAAGAATGGTGGATGAACCCATATTGAAGACGAGAATTACAAGTCTTCTGAAACCTACAGTACCCAATTATACACTACAAAAATATCTCTCTCTCTCTCTCTCTCTCTCTCTCTCTCTCTCTCTCTCTCTCTCTCTCTCTCTCTCTCTCTCTCTCTCTCTCTCTCTCTCTCTCTCTCTGTGTGTGTGTGTGTGTGTGTGTGTGTGCGTGCGTGCGTGCGTGCGTGTGTGTGTTCCATTTTCATACATAGATTTCGTATTTATATACAGTATTTACTTTACGCATGTCTTTAATCGGAAACTCTTGTTTACTAGTGTTATAAAATGTTTTGTTTTGTCTTCTTCTTCCTCTCCCCGTCAAGGTATAGGCTTACAGCCTGTTCCGACTTCACTGAAGCCATCTCTTCCTTGGTCTACCTATATCACGTCTTCCCTGAGGTATGTATCGTATTACTTGTATAGTCTTCCATTCTCTCGATATGCTGCCTCCATTTTATTTGTCCTTCGCTTATTCTGCCGGCCATAGGATGTACATTTAGCTCAGTTCTCATATCTTCATTTCGTATTTGATCTCTAAGGGTGCAATCTTTGGTTTTCCTCAAGATTTTTATTTTGTACAAAATGTTATTTAATATCTCGTCACACAGTAAACGAGACTATTGTTGTAGGGCTCGGCCTGAGACCAGCGAGGAAAAACAGGGAAGTACACTGCCTTACCAAGCAAAAGTCCGTTCTACCAACTGAATAATAAAACATATTGTATCTACAACCTTTACTAAGATAATGAGGCTGTAACAGCAGCGTAATTACGGTGGGGATCAGGGAGATTAATCACTCCCACAGCTACTGAAAATTTCAACAAAACTCCATATCAACATCGGCCCACTTCTGAGCCAGTTGCGCGTGTTAAAATACTGCTTATAAATAACTGTAGAAATAAAATGAATTCCAATATTTGTAAATTAATAAAATTAAGTTAAAGTTTCCTTTAAAATGATAATCACTCAATATTTGGTAAATAGCGAGTATTTTCAAATATAAAAAAAAACATGATTATGTCTAGGCAGAGACTACTAATCTACATTTATCTTTTTTTCGCCCAGGAACACTTCACGTTACACGGTTGTCTATGTCAGGACTCGTCTATCCTAATATCTCTATGGTTTGAACCGTCATTTGTACACGGGCAAACTAACTGTTCTTGACCTTAATTCGGAAAAATGATACGATTTTATTGCTGATTTTGCATAATAATAACGTACTTTAACACGAATTATAAGTTGTTTAATTCATAAAGTTGTGTTATTGGTTATATCACAAACAGAATTAACACTGTTGCACACCACTATAGAAAATTTTACAAGGCATTGCACAAATGCAATGCACAGAGAAGGGCATTGAAAATGCTTCAATAAATCTAAAAAATATATATATTTATGTTCATTCACCAGTCAATGAATTCATTCTTCATTTACCAATGTACAGATTATAAGTTAAATGTAGTCGCATTCATAAGCGAAGTTTTATATGTGTACTACGTTATTGACAACAAAGAAGTAGTTTCTATGGAAACTCACCGGTTCCCATTTTCGATCACGCACCAGTGGTCGTTTTCAAATGTGCGACACGTCCTTATAAACATTTTCAATGTTAAAATTATTCCGATTAGCACTTTCAAGCTTCACAGCTCATCATCAGATCAGAAATCTGATATCATTTTTCAGATGATGATGAGCTGTGAAACTTGAAAGCGTTATACGGAATATTTTTTCTGTAGTGGTGTGCAACAGTGTTAATTATAAGTTGCTTAACCCTATTTCAGACAACTTCATTAAAGTGCGAAATGGGCGAAATGAGTTTTTCAAAATACCTTCAGAAAGACAATTTTTACAAGCTTTAATAAGAATACAAATTTATAATTAAGTGATTCCTAATGACAAGAGATTTATTACCCTTAATGTGAATAACAATTAACGAAGATAGAATATTTTGAAATCTGGTCTTTCCCATGTTTTTTTTTCAAACCTTTATACTTCACGTTGGGTTACTCAAAAACTTTGAGATTCAAAGAATTTATAAAATGTATTTATAAACTTATATGGGAAGAATCCTGAATTTCTCATTTGTCCTGAGGAAAAGAGGAGACCCAATCTTCAAGCCAGTCTCATCCCCCCCCCCCAAGAGCAACTCCTAGTTACGCCACTGGGTTTTAACTATAATAAAGAACAGTTTGAATAAAACAATTTTTTAAGTCATTTACTACGTATTTATGTAAATAAAAAAGCTAAACTTTTCTGTACTTTGTCAATGTTAAATTTATCTCCATATTCATTTCGGAAAGAAGAAAATCAGTGACAACTATTGAAACTGCAGTGAAAGCATCTGAAACTGTACAAGTTGCTGTACTTCGTTGTCATTTCCGTCAAAATCACGTTCCCCGACGTTAATAACACTTGTTCTCGTAAGTTAACAATGTCCAATTCTGGAGACAACTCCACTCTCCAATCCAATCTCCGAAATCATTCGTATTCGTTTCCTTTTTTTTTAATATCAAATAATTTTTTATGAAGTTGACGTACCCCAAACACTCAGCAATGTGACTAGTTACTCTGTCTCAGCCTTTGGTGACTAAGGTACAATCCAATAAATTTTATTTGTTTCCACCTTCCATTGTTTTTAATAATTTTAACCAGCAAGTTCCTGAATATAGCTATACACGTTAAAGAATTGGTAATACTCTGATCCCATAATTATAACACGTGATACTTGCTGTCGGAAGGTACGGCGGATGTCCCCCTATGAGTCACAATGATGTTTACTAAACTGTCGTGAATCACTGTTCTAAGTAGGCCCACCCCCTTCAACTTAGTCATTAGTGCCCTTCTCAGTCAAGTGTATACTGCTTTCACAATGCCACCGACATCACCATTTACAGAGTGTGAAATCTGTATGATTTTAAGTGCGATTTGTTTTTCACTAAGGAAGGTGAAAAAACTGGTGACAAGCGGTATCCTGTACACCAAACGAGTGGCCGACTGCCTTGGAGTTTCGCTTCGATCTATAAAAAAAAGTTAAAATAGAAAACGCTGAGAATGCAAGTGAGGAATCCCCTGTTCCAACAAATAAAACGTGGCTATCAACAGGACGTCCAAAAATTCAGGTTGACCCGTTTACAATCGGACTCATTCGCAGGTCTATCCATGACTTTTTTGGCGAAGATGTTTCCTACTATTGAGAAAACTTAAAAGAAAATATGCCGGAGTTCCCAGCAATGTCAAATATGAAACTTCGCCAGCTGGTTTAAAACTATTGGGTTTCGATTCAAGAAACTGAACAAGAGACCAGTACCTATGGAATCTGTGGCTATTGCTGCTTTACGGCATGCATTTTTAAGAAGAATACTGCGTCTAAAGTCCGGAGGTCCAAAGCTCTCATGAGAAAAGCTGGTGGAAAATGTATAACAACAGTAAAATGTTTTTATAACAATTTGGGAACGCAGCGTCAGTGAAAGTAGCCGATGCAATGCCCTCTTACTTGCCCAGACTGTACTACCCCAAACGGACGCGCATTGAATTCACGGCTGAGCACACACTACCTCACTACCAAATAAAAACCATTATAATATACAATTGTCACTTTACGTTTTTTGTAATTTATGAATTGATACAGAAAACTTATGATCTTTAAAACGGGCCCAAACGCGATTTATTCCGATTATTCGGTAATGAGAAAAAGATGTTTTACGAAACTGATAACTTCTTTTCTAACAGATGACAACTTTTAACTTTATACATGTATTAAAAACATTCCATTCTATAACGTTTCCGTATTTCATTAAGTAGGATGACGGGTTTTTATGTAATTTGTTTTAAAGTTGAGGTTTCCCTAGACTACGAAAAAAAGGGCAATTTTTTTTATTGTAACCAACGAGACTCTGACAAAAAAAGACTAAAACATTTTTGAGTACCACCACTCAACGCACAATGAAATAAGCCAAAAAGTGGTGTAATTTGATTTAAGATTAATTAGTGTAACCGTTATCTTGGAATTACGTTTCAAACTCTAGTGCACATAGTTTCTGCGCCGACAGTACTGGCAGAGAAACATGTTTTACAAACTTCAGCGATTGTCATGGAAGTTGCTTATATAATTAAAGATTTACTACAAAGTAAAACGGCTTATATTGAAAACTCCTAAGAAAATGATGAAAATGATATAAATGTACAATAGAAACCGATATAATACAATACGCTAAGGAATATAATAACAAACGGACGTGTACAATTGTATCTACTGGCAACTCTGCAATTGTATCGATGTGAAACTAATAAAAGCAATTTTCTGTTTTCCAATAAAATGCGCCGCGCAACCGTTCGATACACGTTACCAACAATTTACTTATGAATAACTGCGTCACATGCTGTCACACTTAATGCCCTGAGTGCACAGTTTTCCTCTAAAAAAAAACAAGAACGTTACGCCCATTTTATTACACCACTTGTGTACAGTAAACAGGCCTAAATGTAGATAAACGTACATTCTATTTAGAAACGTATTGTGTAGTCGATTAACACACGTACAAATCTGACTCGGTTACCTTCAAAATGTAATACATCACCTAACAGAGCACTGCTCGTGAGAGTCTAACCTAATAATGTACTATCTTAAAAATTTTATACATCACTTAACACAGCACTGCTCGTGAGAGTCGAACTTGTTAATGTACTCCTATCTTAAAAATTGTATACATCACCCTAACACAGCACTGCTCGTGAGAGTCTAACCTAATAATGTACTCCAATCTTAAAAATTTAATACATCACCTAACACAGCACTGCTCGTGAGAGTCTAACCTAATAATCTTAAAAATTTTATACATCACCTAATAGCACTCCTCGTGAGTCTAACCTAATAATGTACTCCTATCTTAAAAATTGTATACATCACCTAATAGCACTGCTCGTGAGAGTCTAACCTAATAATGTACTCCCCTCTCAGTTTACCTTACTGCTTATTATTACATAAAAATACATCGTCGTCACTTCACGGTGTAGGCTTATAGCTTGTTCCGTCTTCACTGCAGCAATCTCTTCCAGGGCCTACCCACAGATCTTCTGCCAACAGGTTTGTAGACTACAGCGCGCTTTACTAGCCTCTGGTGGGTCCATTTTGTAGACGTGCTCCATCCACTGCTGCTTTCGTTCTTCTGTCTTATTGATGGAGAATATTCCCAGTTCGGCCCTTATATGTTCATTAGGCATTCGATCCAATAGACGATAACCACTCACGTGCCTTAAAAAATTCATTTCAGCGGTTTCTATATGATGCTTTTCTTTCCCAGTTACCGTCTATGTTTCACTAACATATATAAAAACAGGTATCGCCATTACTTTATTTTAGATCAGATCTTGTTTTATTTCTTAAGTGTTCGTTGCACTCTACCTCACACCATCTGATACTTATTTACTTCTTTATTCTTATCATCAAGTTCACAACTTATGTCAACAACAAAGAAAAGCAAAGTGCAATACCTGCTCTAAAATCTTATCCCCAACAACTATTCTGGAATGTATTGGGATTTCCCCCTTGAAGCCCATGAGATATTTTAAAATTGTATGTCCCACATACACGGTTCAAGCGGTATATCGACTGCTGCTGGGCATCTTCGCTCTTCTGGAGTATCCCTTATCATCAGCGAATAACAGAGTATTTATGCATGTGGTGACAGGATGTAAGTTTATCCCTTGATTACAGGCTGGTAACCTGTATTGGGGACATTTTTTGAATACGCAGAATCTTCAGAAGCAACCGGATGGATTTCATGGAGTTACATAACAATACTTTATTAAAATTAATTAATCACAATATTACATTAGGTCTGTTTACGTACTGGCCTTTTACAAACGACCGTTTGGCTAACAGGAGCCTAGAAAAAGAAATGACTGCGCTCTAAATGACTTGAATGAAAGTGAACGTATTGTAAGCAGATCAGTATGTATTTGCTTATGTCATGGTTGCTGAAGAAACAGGTCGTCTACATTCATGATTTTGATGAGTCCTGCTCAAGGCTCATGTAAGCTACTTTTAGGCTGAACGTTTTATTTTTTGTCCGCATTGAAGGTCATAACTAACGCTTCCATAAGTTAAAATAAATTTAAATTGTCCGTTCACTTTCATACTAAATCAAATATAATTTTGTTTTCTAAATCTCTTGAATTCCAGTAGGCTATCGTGTTTTTCAAACCCGCATAAAAAGTAAACTTTATATTAGCAAATATACAGGTATAAATATTACACTAATGTAGTGTGTGTTGTTAAAATTCATTCCTGGGATGTTTGGCCGTGGTCCACTGTTTCTAACTAAAACAGACGTTTCGACAGTACCATCGACTGCCATCATCAGTGTAAAAATTCGAGCTGTACCAATGTAGGGTGGTACACGTTAGAGACCACAGTACTGATGGAGAATATACCCAGTTCGCCTATTATATGTTCATTACGCATTGTATCCACAGTACTGTGCTCTCTAACGTGTACCACACTACGTTAGTACAGCTCGAATTTTTACACTGACGCGATAGCAGTCGATGGTACTGTCGAAACGTCTGTTTTCTCTCTCTCCTATGGCGCTACAGCCCAAGTCGGGCCCTGGCCTCCACCAATCTCCGCCTCCAATCCACTCTATCCACTGCAACCCTCCTCCAGTTTCTTATCCCCATGTCTCTCGCGTCCTCTGCAACGCCATCTTCCCACCTCTTCCTCGGTCTACCTCTAGGTCTCGTTCCCTCCCATGTACCCAGCAAAGCCCTCTTAGGGTTCCTGCCATCCTCCATTCTCATAACATGTCCGGCCCAACGCAATCTTTGAATTCTTATAAATTTTGAGACTGGTATCTCTTTATATATTTGATACAGTTCGTTGTTGTATCTCAGTCTCCATGAGCCATTTTCTTGTATTGGGCCTATAATGCGTCTGAGGATTTTCCTTTCAAAGGTGTCTACTATGTCGACTGTTTTCTGTGTGACTGCCCATGCCTCACACCCGTAGCATAGCACCGGTCTGATGACAGTCCTATATATTTTCATTTTTGTTTCCCTGTGCACATCCCCAGACCTAAATGATGGCAGCAATGCGAAGTACGCCTTGTTAGCCATGGTGATCCGTCTTTGGATCTCCGGCTCCTCTGATCCAGTCTTTGCTAGATTCACTCCGAGATACGTGAAATTGTCCACCACCTCAATTGTGTCCTCCTCTATCTCGATGTTGTTATGAACCTGGTCCCTTCTTGTCTGGATAAGCATTTTTGTTTTATCCATATTTATGGCTAGCCCAACTTCCTTGGCTTTGTTTTTAAGCTCTATAAATATTTCTTTAGCTGCCGTGATCCGTCTTGACATGACGTTAATGTCATCTGCATATGCGGCTATCTGTACAGTTTTATTTGTTAGGTGGAACGGTGGAAGAGAAATGGCGGAGCCTTAAGTGCGCACTCCTGGAAACCGCCAGAGAGGTACTAGCAATAGAGGAGAGACGGAGGCGGGAGGACTGGTTTGATGAGGAATGCAGGGAGAGTGTTGCACGGAGGAATGAGGCTCACAGGAAGTATTCTCAGTGTAGGACTAGAGAAAGGAAGCAAGAATATGAAGAGAATAGAAGACTGGCAAATAAAGTAAGTAGAAAAAAGAAAAGAACTTTTGAAAACGGGCTGCTTCTCAAAATGGAGCAGGACTTTGCAGATGGAAGAATAAGGAATGCTTATAAATATCTTAAGCATCTCAGGGAAGGTTATAAACCATCTACAACACTATGTAGAGACAGAGAGAATAGAATCGTCAGTGATCCAGAGAAAATTAAAACTATCTGGCGAGAGTACTTCGATAGCCTCCTTGGTGGTATGCTACAGGGAGGAGAAATTGTTGCTCACACTCCGCGGAATGCAAACATTGGGGGCATGGAATCTGACCCACCATCAATTCAGGAAATAGAAGAAGCTATTAGCGCCCTCAGGAACAACAAGGCACCAGGTACAGACTTGATTCCTGCAGAACTGCTTAAAGCTGGAGGTGCTGATGTGGCGATCGCACTGCACTCCTTAATCGTGGACATATGGCAAACGGAACGAATCCCCATGGAATGGAATAAGTGCATTATATGCCCCATTTATAAAAAAGGCGACAAACTTCAATGTAGAAATTACAGAGGCATTTCGTTGCTGTGCACCTCCTACAAGGTTTTTGCGTACATCTCGAACCAAAGGCTGAGACCCCTCACAGAAAATATAATACGGGAATACCAAGCTGGATTCCGACCTGGAAGGTCTACAATCGACCAACTCTTCTCGGTAAAACAGATACTAAGATGCGGATGGGAACGTGATATTGATGTGTACGTCTGTTTTAGTTAGAAACAATGGGCCACGGCCAAAACAGCCAGGGAATGAATTTTTACAACAATGACTCCGGCCGTGTAAGCCTACTAAGTATAATGTAGTATACTTTAAATTCCATCTACAATTTTGTTTCATATCTTCCACCTGCTAGCCAAATACGCTTAGGCAAAAATTCATTTTAATCATTTTTTGTCGAAGCTCAGCAAATAATGTAAATAAAATAAACACTTTTTAAAGTAGAAAATAGAAATTTTCATGGTTTATTCTGCAACTACGTCGCCACATAATTTGAGAATAATCATATTCCTTGTCCACTGCGTTCTTCATGTCAGTACATTCAATACCTTTTTATTCCATACAACTCAATCACCGTCATCCAAGATTACGGTGCTACAAATTTTTATATCATAGAAATTGCATTTTGTTTCTTGTCGTAAAACTAACTTATTACCGATATTTATCCACTGTGTATAAGTACGACACGTTCTAACGCGCTGCGTGTAAAAATGATAGGCCTATATCAGAAAACTCGGACATATTGCAACAAAAACATGCACAAACTTCAAACTGCAATGGAATTAGTGTTTCTACGCGCATTCCAAAACTCAAATCTTGAAGTACAACTAAACTGAAAGCTTAAATCAATTAGAAAATCATGAAAAATCCTTCACGTTACGTAGGTTTTAGATTTACAACACGCTAAATAAAAACGAACGCTTGGCATTAACGGACACAACGTATTAAGGTACAATAAACATGTTGACCTACTACAGTTTATTGCACAGCGTTCACTACAAACAGATAAACCCAGATAACACCGGTATCTCTACGGGAGATTGTTATAACCACTCCGTATCGCTGCTACAAATAAAACCACTGGAAAATTACTTCAAAACTCAGAATACAAAACAATCATTAACAACATTGACTTTTACACACCAGACTATATCCAAAAACCATTTCTAATGCGAGATTTATGTGTCCGCGTATTTACACTCATGAATCTGACACGCTCAATCACGCTAAAATGACCTGTTCAAATGGCTGGAAAGAACACGTTTTAAGGTTTATAGGCCTACACTTAGCCTATAGTGTACAAGCAAGTTATTTACGAGTAAATGTAATGCTTAAATGTTTGTGCCTAAGGTCCCTTTTATGCACTCGCGCGACAAGGTTTTCTGCCGCGAGTTATTTTGCACCGCGTTTTGTAAGGCCCCTTTTATGCACTCGCGGGACCATGTTTTCTGCCGCGCAGCAAGGAATGCTGCCAACCTCTGAATACGTTCTCTCACATTCATTTGGCACTGCTCTTGGACGATGGATCCGATCGTGTTATATTACGCGAATCGACAACGACGGAAAAAGACGATGGGATGTTCATCCCATCGATCGTAGTTTCTGTTGACGGGGCATTCCATAACCTCTATGGAAAATACGGGAAGACGGAGAGACGTTTTTTAAATTTTTTCGAATCTCTGTGGGAACATTTGATGAGGATGAGTTGGTCAGTAAATGCCAGAAATGATTCAAACGAGACAGGATTTAGTCCAGCGGTTGGCATTTACTCCACAGGAAATGCTGGCAATAACTATCAGATAAATCACGTAAATTAAATTTGATCTAAGAAAAAATACTAAATAAAATTTAATCTCAGAATACAAGTGTAGCTGAATCTTTTAAATTATCTGGCGTAGTGTGGCAGTGTACAAAAATAAGTAGATCTACTTTTTCGGTTATTTGCTCAGTATTGTCTGGAATTATTTTTTCCACTGACTGTTTAGTTAATTTAGTAATTTTCACTTTAATAAACAGAGTTAAAACTGAAACACCATTATAAATCTTAAAAACTATTTTCAAGTGAAAACAACATTGAAAAAATATTACATTACTATAGTTAAACACAGTGAGAGCCAACTAACAGAAAAGTACCTCCACATACCTACAAAAATACAATTCCTGTTTTAAACAAGTATTTTTTGTTCGACATCACATTTAAAGAAGAAAATAAACTTGTTTTATGAACATTTATTAAGTTATACAATTAATAGTAAGAATTAAATAATTTGAACAGAAATAAAAAAATATATTCTATATTTTCATCATACATATTTCATTGTACAGAAAAAAAATTACTTTTTGCGTCATTAAAATCACTATTATAGTTATTGACGAATCTTTAGAAACAAAAACTAATGTGTATTGTAGAAGTTAGCTGTACTGAGGCCAAGAGAACGGGCAGCACATACGCCGCGCGTTTGCATGAAATTGTACTTACAACACGCGCGGCAAGAATTTCTCCCGCGCGTTTCCTAGGGTACGGCATGTTTTTCAGAACGCGCGACATGATTTTTGCTGCGCGTGTGCATAAATAGCCTCACTTGCCTCCGTTGTTTTACAAAACGCGCCGCAAAATGATGCGCAGCAGAAAACCTTGTGCGAGTCCATAAAAGGGGCCTACATCTGTAGGTACAGGCCTACATCGTGTGTCTCTGGGAATTTATTCCTTTAAACGTCGAAAACTGAGTCACTGTTGTTTCTATTACCCAAAAGTGGTTATAACGATTACAAACGGTTCGTGAACTTAATTTACTTAAAATCGGTGAACACGACAGTATTTTCTGTACGAAAAACAAATATCACAGTTACTTGCATGAGTAAGGTTTCCATAACAAAAGGGACACATTATGTTGGTAATTTACGTTTTAATCTCGAATAAACAAAACGCTGAAGAGGTCTAACGGCAAAGTCAACAATAAGAATATGCAATCTCCCCATAAGTAAACAACGCAGGCTTTCAAATTTTTGCAGTATGTATTAACAAATATTATAGATAAAAAAATATAGAAGTAAGCGGGAACCTAACAAATAAAATACTGAATTCAATGTAATGTTTCAAGAAAATGTCTGTACACTTCTCAGTACTCTCTCTACATCTATAATATCCATTAACTCCTCATGTCTCCTATTTATTTCAAATATTTTTATTTTCACACTTCTCCACTTCTCGTAATATCTATTCAACCTCACCTCAACTACCTCATCCCATGCAAAGGGCACAAGAAACTCATTATAACATCTCCTGGCTTTACCAGGCAAACCACAATTATCACTGGAGAGCCCCGTGTCCTCAAAAACCTCATGTGAAGACCCTACTCCACTTAACGGTGTAGTTTTAAATTTTATTAATAGAAAAATTTTGCGTAAAGTATGCCAAACACAATCAGGAGACGCGAGTTTGTAAATTAACAATATTCCCTAACAAAGGTACACTAATTTTATACACGTATCAATACTTCATAGTTTCATTCCAGTTCCCTTGAAGTTTGAAAACAACAGGAACAGGAAGTTTGCGACGTTTACAAGTCGAGATGCCCTCATCTCGACCATCGGAAAGAATACATGCGCGTACATTCAACTGGCATAAAACTAATCGTTTCAGCATTTAAAATAGGCCTACGGTGCTAATAAACAAGGCAGTAACCATGCGCCGTCTACCACGCTCTTGAACACGGAAACGGAATTCAAAATACAGTAAATTCCCGTTCATCCGAGGAACTGGGTGGCGCGATCGTCGCGGATAATCCACAATGTGTACAAAGAAGGGCAGAAAGTAATGAAAATTGTTTAACAAGCTCAGCTGTTTATTTAAAGTGAAGCAAGACAGTAAAACCCCGTTAACACGCTCATCATGGGACCTCGTGAAAACCGCGTATTAAGCGGGATAATACCAAGGTAGCAATATATTCATTCTGAAACTGTGCAACTACTAAGCACACTTTATGCAGTATATATGCAGTTTAAATACTAATTCACACGTACTTACATCTCGTGAAGTTTTATAACTGACTTTTTCTGAAGTTGTACTGATAAACTAGTGTATATCATCGTTGTATCATCTACACTGAGTATTTCTGAAGTTACTACTTATACACGTACAAAAGTTATGTGAACCAACAAAAAATCTAAGCGAACGTCTCCCACGCTTTCATGCACAGTTGGGATTAGATTCAGGAACGAATTAAGAAAAATTGTCAGAAAAAACATGTCAGTGAAGTCACTGCTGACCTGTCGACAAACACCACAGGTGGCGTTCAACGTCAATACCCAATTTTTCACACACGTTAAGTAAGCTAATATAGTACAACTGCTTTCAATTATACCTCGTGTACATAAAAACAAACGTACTGAGAAAATTAAATTAAATTACATGTTTCCGCTGTCGCAGTAAGGCGGCAAACAGTACTGTACCTGTCGGCGAGCGGTGGCACGCTCCGTCCCTCGGACATACCTTTACATAAATTAAATAATTTTTATAAAACATTGTTAACGCTAGATGATTAAATAGTGTATTACGGTTAGTGGAAAAGAATCACTATTATTCACCCGAAATTTATTTCTGCTCATTAAAACGTAATCCGCGGGCACTCGCGGACAATCGGGAGTTTACTGTAATACAGAAAGGCCGGATGTTAATATTCCATCCAGCACAACAAACTCGCGCTAAGACTAGCCACCACCACAAAAAGGAAATTCACTGGATAGAAATAATAAACACACAATCATTTAGCCTCCACATAACACAAGCGTTAGACAAATATTTACCATATTTGTGCGTTGGAATATGCATTCCAAGACAATACATCGCTCGTTTATGTATTCCAAGACAATAATATGCTGCTCATTTGCTGAATAGTTTTGGAAACACGTCCGTAAACATAGCCTAAAACGTGATCACTGGTTCACACTATCGGCTGCTGACTGCCAACTTTTACCATATCTACGGTTCTGAAGGACACATCCGATTCACGTTTTGTATCGAATTTCGTTACGTAAATAACAGATCAAGTTGGAAGAGAAGCGTGGAATGATCACATCGTACGGACGGGGAACACTGTTTAATGCGCACCGTTGGAGACAAGTCGCTGACAGGAGCGAGATCTCGAGGCCGACTAGCGAAGAAGTGGCAAATATCCAAATAGTCTGAATTAAACATAACAAGTTGTTACGTAAACAGAAAAATGACAAATTTTTTCAAAGCTCGACTGCCTACATCTTGTGTACCACATTGCCAAGAAATACATTACAAGTCTAACGTTAACACGTATACGCGGGATTGAAAATAATCGGACAGTTTATAGAGGTACACAATGTTTACCGTGCTTTGTCTACACAAAGTTCTATACAAACTGTTACCTTCTTGATTGGTCGTTCCACTAAACGACGTCTACACGTTAAACTAAGGGCGTACACCTCTCCTTCCCTGCACAGCTATGTAGACCTACGAGCTTCACTATGCCCTAGACAGCTCGTATACATACGAAAGCGTGTAGGAAGGAACAGAGACTCAACTCTCACTCCTCTGCCGCCAATACGAAATTACGTTGCCATAATTATTTAAACCCTGGAATGAAATCAATAACAGCAACGTCTCCATAACACATCGAGACACGATTATACACACAACAAGAACAATAATAAAAAAAGTAAATACGCGTACTAATAACTAGGGCAATGATTCTGCCACAAAATTGTATACTCCAGTTGAACAGAGCACATATCTGTCTACAAAATCTGCATATACAGTGGAACCTCACTAATTCGTCTCCCTCTGTAATTCGTCACCCACTCAAGCTTTTTTCTTTTTCTTTATTAACGAGTGAGTAATACACACGCTCTAATTATAGCCGGGGTAAACCAGAAACGTGCTTACTGTGGCCAGGGTTGTAATAATAGCCAGGAGAACGGATTGCGGAAGGCATTGGTTCCAAGAATGGGTTATTTTCTATTTGTGCACACGGCACTATAAGTGTTGTGATGTGTTGTTACAGCGTAATGCTGTTCCGAAAATTCAGTCGGAATGCTGATGCCTGGAAAGTATTCCGGAAAAGGCTCTAAAATCTGCCTGGAATACGTTTACGGCCATCTGAATTACAACCAGCAGCATCTACAGAACCAGAAGGTCTTGACCCCCATATCGGAATTGTTGCTATCTCCCAATCCCTACCACCATTTAACAGTTTTAATTAAGACGACGTCAAAAATTGGTGTGAAATAGACTTACCGGATGTAGGCTACGAAATTTTTAGTGATGATGAAATTGTTATACACATATCCACAGAACCTACAGAAGAAGCTAATAGTGAAGAAGATGACCAACCAATAAAACCTACAATCTCTCATAAAGAGTCCATTCAATCACTGGCTACAACAATCAAGTGGTACGAAGGCCAAGATGAAGCAGAACTGTCTAAAATAATTTCACTGCACCAAATACATAATTTGGCTCTTGAAAAGTACGGTAGATAGAGAAAAAAACAAAAGAAAATTACAGATTTTTTTCACAAGTATTAAACAATTTTGTTTTTTGCAATTACAGTGCTTAACTTGTGTGAGTTTGAAAATTTCCAGCAATAAATTTGTTCGAGCATAACATTAGTACTGAACATTGCTAGCGCTGTAATAAAACATTTTATGTTGTCTTTAATGGGATTGTTTCTTACTCCCTCACTAATTCGTCACCCCTTCGGTCCCGTAGGTGACGAATTAGTGAGGGTCTACTGTATATAGTATATTAAATTTTCTTATTTATGAAGAATTTCCTCGTTTATTTTATCTTGTCGTCTGAACCATGCAAAGTCAGTTTTCCAACAATTACGTGTTATAGTAGTAGCTGCTTTACGTGTAAGAAATTACTGCCAGAATGAACGCTGCAAACACAGCAGCATTTGCATAGCCTTACGTCATTCCTTCTTATCAAAAGGCCTTGTCGAGAAATGCCAAACTAACAGTTTATAATAGCTTAATAGAAGTAGTAGTGTTATATGACAGCGAGTCGTGGACGATAACATTCAGACAACAGCAGAAGTTAGAAAGAACTGAGAAAACACGAAAACTGGGAAAGAACAACACGGGACAGGAATAAAGGAAAGTCGTTATTAGAGAGGCTGAAATTCTACAAGGGATGCATGTTCGTAGGGCGTAAGTTAGTAGTAAATCAATTTTACATGTGTATGTGTGTGCATGCGTGCTAAAATGACCGTACATATAACAATAATACTTTTTCTATTACTATTAATAATAATAAAACTTTTTGTACAAGAATATATTTTTTATTATTCTGTCAATATTACAATGTTGCAATAGTATTAACTATCATCATCAGATATAGGCTATGTTAATTATAATAATATCTGATGATGATAGTTAAATACTATTGAAACATTGTAATATTTACAAAATAATAAAAAACATTCTTTTACAAAAAGTTGTATTATTGTTAATATATATATATATACACAATATTTAAAATTTGTATTTACTTTACCTCAAGATGTTATTTTTCCCTTATTTGGAACATGTTTCGAGAGCTATTGTGCTCTCATCCTCAGCCTTCGCGAGTCTGCGCTAGTGAAGTACCTGTGTGTTGGTCTGTCGCCATTGTGGTCTCCTGTTCGTCTCTGGTATCTCAAAGTGGTATTTTTGTGTGTGATTGTGGTGTATGTATTAGTATTTTGTGTATTTTCGATGTTGAGTGCTTTGAAAATTGTGTCGTGTTTTATATTGATTTGTATTTCTTCGGGTATTAGTTTGTTTTGTGTTTTATGTTTGTAAATTTTCCCAAATGTTCATTATGGTCCCTTTGTGTGGTATGTGTTTTATTAGTGTCACATTGGTTATGTCTGGGAATTCATGTCCCGTGTTTATTGCATGTGTGCCCAAATTGGATTTATATATTTCTGGTTTTTTGTATGCATTTACATACATACATACATACATCCTCGGCGCTACAGCCCAGTCCGGGCCCTGGCCTCCAAAAGAAATCTTCCCCACTGGTCTCTACTCCCGGCCAATGTCCACCAGTTTGCTGCACCCAGCCCCACTGCCTCCTTACCAACCTGGTCCAGCCATCTTGTACGCGGTCTTCCCTTCCTTCTCCTTCCCATCGGCAAATAATTCATCACTCTTTTTGGGATTCTATCCTCCGCCATTCTCTGCACATGACCAGCCCAACGCAATCTGTTAATTTGTATGAGTTTTGTATGCATTTAGATGTTCAAAATAACGTTTTTCCAGAACATCTAAATGCATACAGAAAAACCAGAAATATATAAATCCAATTTGGGCACACATGCAATAAACACGGGACATGAATTCCCAGACATAACCAATGTGACACTAATAAAACACATACCACACAAAGGGACCATAATGAACATTTGGGAAAATTTACAAATATAGAAACATAAAACACAAAACAAACTAATACCCGAACAAATACAAATCAATACAAAACACGACACAATTTTCAAAGCACTCAACATCGAAAATACACAAAATACTAACACATACGTACACCACAATCACACACAAAAATACCACTTTGAGATACCAGAGACCAACAGGAGATCACAATGGCGACAGACCAACACACAGGTACTTCACTAGACGCAGACTCGCGAAGGCTGAGGATGAGAGCACAATAGCTCTCGAAACATGTTCCAAATAAGGGAAAAATAACATCTTGAGGTAAAGTAAATAGAAATTTTAAATATTTTATATACATCAGAAACGGACTGTAGCAAAAAGTGACTATATATATATATATACACACATATACACACACAAGATAAACTGAGCAAATATGAATGTAACAATAATACTGTATATACTGTATAAAACACTGACTCACGTGGATCTGACTCTTTAAGACTTATTGGAAAATTGTACTATTGGCAAGTACTACGGCAAATAATGACATTTATCGTTTTATCATAGTGGTGATTCCGAAAAAGTGCTAATAATTTACAGACACAAGAAAAACCAGCGGTATTTACTAATACACCATAAGTTTTAAATTTTAAAACAAACGTTTTCAAACACCAAAATTTAATTTACAACCTATGTAAGAGTAGATAATATCCGTTAACTGATTTATTATGAAGGTCAGATATATACTGCTGGTAACTTCATTTCCTCTTTCTTTAGCTTGTTGCCAAGCGAACATTTGAACAAGGAAAAAACGAATAAAATAACTTAATTTCCGTGAAGCCTGAGTGTACACAGTGTGTACCTGTGCGAGCTTGCATCACCGCCTGGAGCACGAAGGCAACTGTCACGCAGCACACTCAACTACAACTAACCTGACGGGATAAACTCTTGCAATCGTTCACTTTCGTGTAATAAGAACAAAACATTTTTAAATATCCGAGACTCCCTTCCCGACAGAACTATTCAACAACAGGTTAAAACGAAGTGAAAACTATAAAATATAAAACTTTCAAGTTCCTTACACCAGACATGTAAGCGTGGATGTGCGAGTTTGGTGACTTTCGTATTATGACTTGGCATATCTCATACACCACGAATTTACAGGATTACTGTCTAAAACGTGTTCCTTTAAAGAAAAAATTCAGGACTAAAGATGGACACGACATCTCAGTGAAATATCCTTCAAATTCAATTACTTCTTTTACCCCATCTACTGATTCCAACAGTACTCACATTTATCGTCTTAACCTCTACCTTCACTTCAAGATCGTTACAGCCACTTCAACAGATATCAAGATTATATTCTATTAAATGTCTAAAACCATGTGCAAAAAAAAAACGGTTTTCTCTGTTCTACACACACTTATCATACACGTTAAACAAAACTGATGAAATGTCCACTCCTGCTGAACAGTTCTCTTTGCCCAGACAAAACTTTCATTAACTTACACGATAAATGATACGGCCTTCTTAAAAACTTTATAATGTGGAAGACACGCTGGCGGTTAAGATTATTTGCTAAACGTCTGATCGAAACGTCAACCAAACACGACATGGTTGTGATATATTTTAGATGAACAACTAAGTCTAATTTAATATTCATTTTGGCTTTAGAAATTAGTATTTTGCAAATGTAGACAGCATTTGTTACTGTAGAAAAAATACAAATTTTCATATTACCTACGTAATTTTGCACCACGAATGTAAATTGTAAATACATTTTTGTTTATAATCATCAAGATATCACCAACATACTTATTACTTTATAATAAGATCTTTATTAAGTACTCCAATTCTGCGTTTGCTTTGCTTTAGAACTCATATTTATCGCAATTCTGTGTTGTTTGGACTCATTTTTCTCACAATTTCACAGGGATTACAAAAATTATAGTTTAATTAGGATTATAAGCTAAATTAAAAATTGTATAGTTTTGGATTGGACCGTATACGTATACCTGAACCGCCCGGTGCGGTTGAGTGCGCGTGCGAGAGTAAGGATCTTCTAATCCCTTAAGTGCACATCCGGTTTGTAATACCCTATAGTACTGACCGCAGTCGAAAGTTGTTTATTCCGAAAAAATGTTCGCGCACACTACGCCAGCACGAACCGGCACAGACCTGCAAACAGTACACCCATCGCACACTTGTCCTGCACCAACCTGCATCTTTCGTGTAGGTGGGGGGTGTCGGTCTAGCTGAAATAACAATTTTGTCTTCAGTTTAGTTAGTTTCAAATCAAAGAGGAGTCGTTTAGCTCTGACGAGGAAATACTCTTTGTTGCATCGTTGTTATGCGAAGAGGAGGACGAAGAGGGCAGAACAAAGACGACACGGTTACGGATACATTCTATTAACCAGAAGAGGCCGTTTCTTGGTGAGTTTCATCACCTGTTTCCAGACCTCGAAGAGGATCCGAGAAAGTTCTTTCAGTATGTTCGGATGTCAAGATAGAAATTCTACGAGCTCTTGGACATAATTCGTTCCGATATACTCTATCAAAATATTAGTTTTTCTTCATCCATGTCTAGTACACAATTTTAACGAAAGTAAACGTAGACAGCAGCTGCACAATATGCAGTGCGCTGCATATATATCCCTCGTTATAGAATACCCCGAAAACAAGAACCCGAGAACTGCCGAGACGCGACGAACTGTAACGAAGGTCGAGCAACGGCTGAAACTGCTGGTTGCTGCTGGTCTCTGCCGGTCGCCTGCGCACACTACACCGTCAACTTGAGTCTGCAGACTGACAGCGTGAAGCCACTCGGGCAACTTCGTTACTGTTCGTCCGCCGCTACTGTCTACTCTCTCGTCAACCCACAATCCACACTTAACGTGTATAATGAAATCCACTATTTTATCCAAATCGGGTTTTTCCTGTGTGCATAGCGGATGAATTGAATATTAAAATGAATATTGATTGTGGTCACAGTTATAGAATAAACATAATATAGAATGAATTTAACCATATCGTTTTACTCCATTTATTACCCTGAATTGTAGTTTTTGTTTTAACCTTTGTTTCCTCCAGAAACAAACACAATTTCACTGGCTCCCCAGATAAATATGAACCTTTTGACTACATCGTCGCATTAGTATATAAAATATACGTTTATTAAGAAAACTTATTTTATATTGTTTTCCGGTTTTTAAGTTCAGTTTTTTGTACTCACAATGTTGGTTTTGATATATATTGGTGTAATCAGTTACGGTAAAACTCCTCTTTACCTGTGCACTAACTTCGCAGGTTGGTTTCGTATTTACCTGGAGTCAATTTAATCAATTATTTTTGTTTCTGGAGGGATAAACGCTGAAACAAAATATACAATTCAGGGTAATAAATGGTATGTAAGAAATGGTATGATATGAATTTATTCTCAATTGTGTTTATTATTTATCTTCGAGAATTATATAATTACCTTTATAACATAGGAAGTTAAAATTTGTACAGTTATTCTACTAATAACATGTCTACTAGAATTATAAAAATGTTTTAAAAACTGACCGAAATAAAAAAGGTTTTTATTTAAAAAATTTAGAAAATTATAAATTTTGTAAATTTATAAATTTATTATTCTAGTGCCATAACAATCTGAAAGTGCGATGATTAACCTGTACAAATTTCAAGTCTGTAGCACAAAATAGATGCTGAGAAAATGGCATTTTAACATATACGGTTCCCCCCCCTTAAATTGACAAGACTCCTTTGAAATGTTACACGAACTTCACATCGAACACTTACAGCGCGTGTACCTAATAAAAACTGTTACACTAGAAATAAAATGACAAAACTTTAAAATGAAACATCGAAATGCTTACAGGACATGTATAGGTAGGTTAGATACGAATACACACAGACACTTGAATACACGAAAAATTTACTCTTGAGTTTACGTATTTGAAGCCGTGAACTTAATAAAATTATTGTGCTAAAATAAAGACACAAACTTTAACCAAACGTTTACCAAACTCACATCTGACAACAGAATATAGGCGGGCATAGATGAGAAACACGGTAGCCGAAGTTGCCCGAGTGGCTTCACGCTGTCAGTCCGCAGACTCAAGTCACCGTCACGGCATGAACATGCAACCGTCAATGCAGGTCGAGATTCTACCCTGACCGTCACCACGACCTGCACTGCCGCTCGCTGCTGGTTGCAGGTCCGTGCCGGTGCTGTTCTAGTGTGCGCGCTTGTATTTGAAAACATGGAACCTTCATGACCGGCAAATGCCGGTGGGCTGCTGTGCTGGCGTAGTGTGCGCGGACCTTTGTACAACCAAATAACAGCCGATTAATACAAATAAACGTTCAAAATCCGGCAACACCGAAATAATGAATGTATCCAATATCAATATATCAATGTATCGAGTTTGTCGCGTTTTTTTAATAACTGAAGAACAAGCCTCGCCTGACAAACTGGGTTTGTTTGTCTCTGATGAGAAAAGTGAAGCGTCTATGTATGTTATCTTCACAGTGTTTTCTGTCCTTTTTACACACGCCAGAAATCTTTCTTAAAATTTATTAATACCACATACGAGATAAGGTGTACGATTCTGTCAATGTTGCCGATGCTCACGTGAGCATGTTCGGTACTCTGTAATCTCTATTACGTGTGCTGCTGACACGGTGTTGTTCTACAATTATATCACGTTTAAACAATTCAAAACAGAACACTGTACGCGACGTTTTGAAATTAAAAGTTTTTATGGGTTGTCGGTACGGTACTGAACGGGGCCGTAGTCGTCAGCTTACATGCTCGTACCCTTCACTCACAAGAAAGGTTATTTTTATGGCCACTAAAGAGGTGCATCTATTGTTAAGAGGGTTTGACAGCAGACCTACTGCGGCGGCCCCGTCCAGCGGATTGAGTGGCATTTTCCGTTGCATATAACTTTAGTTCGTTCAAAACATTTATTTTATTATTATATAATATTAATAGCGCACGATTATATATAACATTATGTAATATATTAATGTGAATATTAATACGATTTTATAATAGTAATATTAATAATAATGATGATCATGATTAATTATTCATAGGCCTAATTTAACACAAAATAATTATTTTATTTTTTTGATAAGAGAAATTTAATTTTGTTAACACCAAAGAATTCACTATTTTGTTTTTTAGAGAATATTCAGTTATTTTATTCCAAAATGTATATACGTTTATGACTGTCTAGGTTTACAGTATTCCAAGTGCTCAGATTATCCATTATATGCTGCTGGTTACTCAGTATTATTCTGACGTATTGGCATAACTACGGGGGCGAATCCGGGGGGGGGGTCACTTCCTTCCTCCAATGCTATTACCAGCGTCAGCCAAGTTCAATAATCACTTAACTGAGTTAATCACAATATTCCTGAGTTAGCTCCGTGTGTTAAAGTAGGGATTATGCATAACTATAGACATAAAGTATAAGGGTTTCGGTACTGGATGGGGCGGTAACCGTCCGCCAGACGGGCAGCGTTGGTGGAATAAGTGGCATTCCACCCTCCCTTTCCTCCTACTACTCCTACATTCAGCATTACTATTATTTTTGCTCATAAGTGCAACACGTGAGATACTATACGAATCACGAGCAGCTATTTGTGTATTTAAAGTTCATAATCACATTCAAAGTTTCAAGAGTTTATATTATTTTCTGTGTTGTATTTTAAAAGTATTAATTCTTTGAGAAATTACGTGAGGGACAACAGAATAAGGAAATGTATGACAGACTGAAACATTACACGCAACAGGATTGAATTAAATTTCTCTTATAAAAAAAAAAGAGAAATATTTTAGTTCTGAATTAGGCCTATAAATAAATAATAATAATCATTATCATTAATAATAGTAATAATAATAATAAGTATTAACAATAAAATAATAATAATTATATTATTACTATATAAAGAAAATATTATCATTAATATATGACATAATGTTAATAAAATAAATGTTTTTGAGCCAACTAAAGTTACATGCAACGGAAAATGCCACTCAATCCGCTGGACGGGGCCGCCGCAATAGATCTACTGTAAAACCCTCTTAACAATAGATGCACCTTTTTAGTGGCCATAGAAATAACCTTTCTTGAAGTGAAGGGTACGAGCATGTAAGCGGACGACTACGGCCCCGTTCAGTACCGACAACCCGTTTTTATGATAATTTTATGGAGACAAAACAATCACTAAGAAGTTAGAAAACAATGCGTTACAGTAGCAGATATGCGATAGCAGATATTAAACAAATGAAATCCTGAACAAGCGAACAGTATCCCTGAGAATGCAATTTATAGGGTGTTCCAAACCGGATGGCACCTAAGGGATTAAAAGACCCTAACTCTCGCACGCGCACTCACAACCGGCCCGGCCCGGCCAGGCACGCCCGGGCGGTCAGGTATAAGTATACGGTCCAATTAAAACTATAAAATTGTTTAATTGCTATAAATATGAGTTTTTATAGATTTCTAAAGCAAACACAGAATTGGAGTACTTAATAAAGATTTTGTTATAAAGTAGTAAGTATGTTTGTGATATCTTTATGATTATAAACAAAAATGTATTTACAATTTACATTCATGGTGCAAAATTATGTTGGTAATATGAAAATTTGTATTTTTTCTACAGTAACAAATGCTGTCTACGTTTGCAAAATACTAATTTCTCGTTTGCAAAATACTAATTTCTAAAGCCAAAATGAATGTTAAATTAGACTTAGTTGTTCATCTAAAATATATCACAACCGCGTCGTATCACAACAGTATCATTTTCTTTAAAATTTTATGGAGATTACAAATATGCTCGTTTGTTCAAAATTCATATGATAAAAGTTGCAGTTACGTAGTGGACGCCCCAGTACATGATTCATACCCTAGGCGTACGGGTCAGCTGCGCGCGCGTCTCTCTCTCTCTCTGTGTCTCCTACTCCCTCAGGTGCCATCCGACTTGGAACGCCGTATAGGAGAAGCAATCTTACAAAAATGGAGGAAGATGAACATACTGACAACGATTTCATTCAGTTCTTTACATCGTTTACATGTTATTTACATCATTACTTTTCAGTTCTTGAGAACACCGAGAAAGCGTTGGCACAACTACACACTCTATAGTGCAAAACTATTCCACTAGAATACTGTCCAGTCCGTACAAACGAAAAATAAAATTTCGACACAAAATTTAATCGTACGATTTTTTTACAATTTTTTACTACGCGACAGTAGTTAACCGGTGTTTACTATTCAGACGTTTTTTTCATAAAGCATAATGACACAGAACGTTTGATGTTTCTTAACCATGTTCACTAAACTATAAAGTTAGTTTACAAAACGTCTACGTTTACAGAGACAATACACGATACAACTTACCATAACAGTTCTATACTACACCCAACCAAGTATTTCGGTTAATTAGAAAAAGAAACATTCTTTACAAAAATCTATAAAAGGAAAGGCGACTGCATATTCCGACGTAATTACTGGATTCTGAAAGCCAACCAATTAAAATCCCGCTACCGCATTAATTAACAATAAACACATATTTCTATAATATGAGTAATTAAAACTACCGTATTTGTAAAAATGTTCGTCAAGAGGGTAACCCTTTTACCGTAATCGAAACTCTAAAAAAAAAACTGAATTCCAGAACAGTGGTCTGCTGTTTTATGCGTAACAAGTTGGCAACAATGCTAACACAATCACGCCAGATGACCCGCCTCATCAAATTATCTATTATTCCACACGACTTCTGTGTGTTCACGATGCCCTTGGTGGTTTTCTCATCAACTGTGTAAAGTAAAGCATACAGCTGTGTGTTGAGCAATATACTGCACGTCTCACCGGCTTTCCAACGACGACGACGAATCGATTTATCCGCACCGCTGCAGGAAAATCCATACAAACTATTACGACGCAAAACAAATCCACTTCACTACCGTAAACGTTCGATATTTTGAACATACAGGCGTATGTCTGCGACTGTAACAGGTCACTATCATTTGCACACCTTAACCGATACGTGAATAATACGATTCACTCGCCTGTTGTACAGTTTGCGAGCGATTCTCATTATCAGCAAGAGTAAAATTATTATAATGTTACAGGCTGAGAGAGCCTTATTAATCAAGAGCAATAATTTTATTATGAACAGCAGATAAACAGACTTAACACGTTATAGTATTTAACGTCGCTTGAGAGACCAAACGATTAGGCGGTCTTCATCACTTTCACTGAACCTTTTATTAAACATTTCGGCCATTTGATTTTGTTTTAGTGAAGAGGCTTATAGAATCAGAAAGCGCCAACTCCACCCATAGATTACATAAAATAACGTTGGATATCACGAAAATTGAACAGATTTAATTGCTAGATCACATTAAAAATGCCAAAACGTTTGGAAAAAATTCTACAAACAACAATCTCAAATTTGGAACTGAAGTGAAGTAAAAAACCGGTTTTAAAACAAATATCTTCTGAAACATTTTCAGAGTTTACCAAAAACATGAATTCAAAGTTCAGAATTTAGCATCGATTCACGTTCTAAACGTTTAACATGGATAAAAACTGACCGAGACAGAGATTTGAAAGTAGTGGTTTTCCTGTAAAAACTTGCAAAAACAATAAATTGTTCTTCCCATATTAACTCACTACCTCGGCGTTGTCTGCCTCAATTTAGTTGTAGAAGGCCTAGTAAACGAGAATTCTGTCTCTGAAATAGAAGAAAACTATGAAAAATGACAACTATGAGGATTTATAGAAGTACGAATGTTTTCTCATCATTACATGGTAAAATTAAAAAATATAACCAAACATTTATCGATACTTTTTCAGAGTCACTCGCCTTACAGTGTCTATTGTGTAATATTTATTTTGCACTTTCCATTAATTTTATTAACGTTTACATTTCAATACAAAATTAACAATATATTAAACAGCTTTCGTTTTACTTCTTTTTTAATAGTTCCACTAATATAACCAAGAGGCAACGTATTCCAACATAATTCAGTATTTTGGCCGTAACTAGGCCAATTTTTATTGCACAAGATGAGGCAGATGAAAAGTAATGATAATCGTCTTTGACGTGTGAATTATTTTTCTTGCGCCACTCTATAAGTTTTTGGGTAGGTCAAGTTAAACACGATGGTTGAAAAACGAGAAAGGAACGCTACTTTCGAACGCATTCATTCTATTTCAACGTTTATTAATATTAAACGAAATACGAAATAATTCGACTTTAAATTCGTATGTGTGATAAGTATTACGAAAGTGAGTATTTCTGAAGATATTAAAAAAAAGTGTTTGTTGCCTCTCATGCACTAATTTAAAGCAACTGTCTTAAGAAACATTTACCGAACCTGTTATGCGTTAAAATGCGCTATTTTTACGTGTACTCCGACAAAAAAAATTTTTATTTCTCTTTTTCTTTTTTAATCAGTCCTCGGAAAACGACTAATCATCACGACCTTGTAGTAACCACCAGACAACAAGTTTTGCTGAGTATCCCAGAACAGTTGTGATAACAATCAGCTAAACCTACTGTACTACCTGCCTACACAAGTAATTTAAAGGTACGGTAGCTGAATTAATATTATAACGGTAAACACTTTCTACACATCTCGAATGACAGCCAATCATACACAAAACCAATGTGGATGTACATATTACAAAACACCCCACACCACCCCGTTAAGGAAAAGTGTAATATCTGCAAAACTCTGGAACTTAAGAGTAGTAACCCCTACGACTGTTTTGGATCAAATACACGTTTAATTATTGTGTGAACGGCATTATGTTTTAGCCACAACAAAAACGGCAGAAACTACATAATGTTAGAATGTGAATTCGTTGCATATATAGCACATTTTCTTAGCAGGCTATTTAACGATTTTCTTAATATGTTTTCCGTTTCCTATTTAAGTTTGTTGCTTTTCTTTTCCCCTTTCGTCTTCAATATAGACTTGTAAAATGGTCTTCTTCTTCTTATTATTATTATTATTATTATGATTATTCCAATCCTCTTCTACCGCAAGGCATAGAGGTTGCGCAAAGGTCTCGCCACCTTGGTCTCTGCATGGTCAGAGCCTTGGCTTCTTTCCACTGCACTCCCAGCCCCTGCATAGAGCACCTCACGTTGGCCTCCCAAGTCACTCTTCTCCGGCCCCTGGGTCTTCTCCCAATAAGTCTTGCCTCAAACGGTTGTTCTAGAAAGCTATCTCCTTCTATCCTCTGAACGTGTCCAAACCAGCGCAAATGTGCTTTCTTAATTTGATCTTTCACAGGTACCGTCTTAAGACTCACTCGTATAGTAGTGTTACTGACTCGATCTCTTCTTGTTTTTACTTCAACTTTCCTGAGGTATCTCATCTCCATATTGTAAAATGGTACAGTATACAAAAACCAATACGTGAAATTGGGTAAATGTACAACTTCATAGGCAAATACGCTGGTCACATCAACAGCAGCTCACTTGAATGAACTAGGGGCCTATACTAATTAAACCAAAGCGCCCTTGATATCGCAGCTCAATGTTATATTCATCCTTCATATATCAGAGCTGTTCGTTTCGGGACACTCTTCAACACTTGTAATCTCTGTGTATATTACAAATATTCAAACAAACGTATAAACAAACATTCTATGTGGCTCATCTGTGTCCTTGTCAGTCGAACGACAGTGTTGTTTGAGAGATGTGCGCAGAAACCCGCTTGCCAATTTTACGCGACCACTACTATTACGTCTACAGTAAATTATATTATCACACACGCTTTCTGTAAACTGATTCTGCAGACTGATTCAAATACTGGGATCACTTATCTTAGCGTATAACCTACCCGCTACGAACAGATAAATGCAATGGCTGAAATTTCCATTAGAGGCGTTTCTGCTTATTTCATACGTACGCAAATTCAAATTTACTTGGCTATTTCCAAACCGCTACATCTCACAGACGTGGGATTATTATAATTTATAATAACTGCACTACACATTTACTTAATATCAAAAGCATTTTACCCTTTTTATACAAACCGGTCTTTGCGTATAAACGAAGCTGACAACCTTTCCATTAACTCTTATTAACGGCAAACTCGTTTTACCATTTACGTTCACCAGAACACCACTATTCACACTATATCATATGTTTTGCTTTATAAGAATGGTCTACATACTTAAAAGATATGAGTAGACAGTTCAGTTAAACTCCATTTTAACCGCCGAGTTTCGAAAGGGCTGTTTCATCTATCGGGTATTCGGAATCTTCACCGTCCTCCTTTATGCCTAAGCGTTAAAAATCAGGCGCTTAAAATGCCCTACGACATTTAAAATATCGGTATGGAGAACCATACATGACTTCCATATTCTAAGATTTATATTTAAAATCATTTTCAGCCAAACAGCCAGGCTGTGTCTTACCTGCCTTTTTATTGCTGTATTAAATGAAAAATATTATATTACATTAAAATGAAAAAATTATAATTTTATTGCCTGGCAACAAAATTATTTTATTTTTAACAATTACCATTGTTTCAAAAAGTTTAAATAAATTTTCAAGTACTTTACTCTTGTTAAAACGTAAAAGGTTGCAGGTAAACTACCCCTTCCCCTTAACCGATCTTCACCAAAATCGAAAGTCATTGAGACCTCTACAGTTCAGGGACGTATGCAAAAAATTATTTGATTCTGTTTCAATTTGCGGCTGTTATCGTTTGCCATAGAAAATACGCTTGATAAACAAACGTTGCAGGTAAACTACTCCTTCCCCTCAACCGATCTTCACCAAAAACAATAGGTCTTGAGTACTCTACAAATCAGGGCTGTATGCAAAACAGTATTTGATTCTGTTTGAATTTGCGGTTGTTATCGTTTGCCATAGAAAATACCCTTGTTAAAAAAACGTTGCAGGTAAACTACCCCTTTCCCTCAACCGATCTTCACCAAAAACAATAGGTCTTGAGAACTCTACAATTTAGGGCTGTATGCAAATAATCGTTTGATTCTGTTTGAATTTGCGGCTGTTATCGTTTGCCATAGGAAATACCCTTGTTAAAACATAAAACGTTACAGGTAAACTACCCCTTTCCCTTAACCGATCTTCACCAAAAACAATAGGTCTTGAGAACTCTACAATTCAGGGCTGTATGCGAAACATTATTTGATTCTGTTTGAATTTGCGGCAGTTATCGTTTGCCATAGAAAAAAAACTACAGACAGACACTTTTCGGAAAACGACTTTTTTTCATGTTTTGAGTGTAGTAGAATCAGAATCTGCAATAATCTCGAACACGATTTTTTTAGCCATCACCATACTTCCATTCCTTAAGGAATATGGAAGTAAAATTAATTCACAACTGTAAAAAGCTATAGTTGCATTTAAAAATTAAGTCACGGTACGATTGATAAATACTGTAAAACTTTCTTTTAGAAATAAATACAGTATACAGGCCTATAACTAGTAAGCTACTTTTGAACAAAATACATTTAATACGTTGTGATAAAGTCAAATTAATGTTTTTTGAACTGTGAGTAAATTGCTTCTATGACGATTCTTGCCGAGCGAGAAACATCACGAGAAGGTGGTGACCATACGTCGTTACCATGGTAATGTAGGTTTTGCATTAAAAAGTTAAAAAATAAATTACGAAAACTCCATAAAATAACAATTGTAAAGCATACAATCACTATTACTTTTTTATTATTATAAATATAGTACACGCTCGATATCCTGAACGCTGCATTTAGTGTTTTTAGTTATAACCATAACGCCTAATGAAAAATAATTTAGTCGTAGCTTTTATGCATGTTTCCATAGATATCTATAGGCCTATTTGTAATATTTTCACAAATACACGTAACTAATAAAAATATGTTTCTTTTTCCAAATATACCTTACAAACGTTTTCAAGGCGGTCCAAAAATTCAAGTAGCTGTTTTGCAAAATTTTATTCTTTTCACTCAACCAACTTTATTTTCGTTCCGCTCTACCGTATGACGATACAGGGAATTGTTGGTCTGACGGCGTCAAATACACAGTTGGAGTTGTCACGGCGCGCGGCGATGCGAAATAATACATGTTCATGACTCACCACAAGGCGATGTGAGAGTAAACAACTGAATGGTTTATTTCAGAAACCAGTCAAACAAAAAGTTTGTCATTTTGAGAAAAACAAAAAAACTGCCTAGCAACACACTAAATTTTTTGGGAGGGGTTTTAACATTTTTTGCTGAAAGTAGTGCATATTTAAATACTTTTTACAAAAATATTTTTTTTATTTAACTTTTTTGTAAAAAAAAAATTCCACTTGACTGGTTTCTGCAGTAAACGAACGGTGTAAACATTTTTTATAGCATAATTCTAAAATTTTTAGAGTTTTGTAATAAAAACGAGGTTTTTGGTGAATAACAACATTTATTATTATATTAGGCTACATTATTAATAAAAAAGCTTAATTAAAAGGATCGAAATCGATAGTGAAGAGCTATTCATCTTCATAAACAAACTCCACAGCACATTCTGCTTCTGTAGTAGGCCATTGAAAAATGTTATAAAAATGTTCGTACCCAACCAGGTAAGATTATAGGGCATTTAAGTCTTGTATCTTCTTGATACTGATAGGGACCTAAAACAATAATGACAAAATTTAGGGCCCAGACTGAAACATGAATGAAGAGTGTTAAAAAAAACAAGTACAGGCCACGATAATGTTTAAAATTTTTGTATAAGCTATTGGATGAAAGAATATTGTTACACGTAAGCCAAAGGAATATTATGGTAACTAATAAAATATTTGTATTGGTAAACTTACTTTTCCTGAGGGGTAGGCCATCCCGGTGGGTAAGTCAGGAGCAGGATCTACTTTCAGCAGAGTGAAAGTTGACGGAATAAATCCACATCAATATGTGGCTTTACTACAACTTTTCCAGGAGTTTCCTTGTTGTAACAATACTGTTTATATGTTGATATCTTGAAACTTTCTTTCTGGTCTTTAGGAACACCTCTACCAGAGGTTTCGTCTGAGTTAGTAAGTTTCATGTATGAATTATAGAAACCATGTTTTGAAGCTTATGATATCTTGAGGGCCTACTTTGTGAACAGTAAAACGATTTGTTTTGCTGGCTTTCAGTATCAGCTCAATGTTTCCTCTGGAGTGTAAATACGATCTAACTTTTCTTATCAAAAACGCTTTATAGCCCCAAAGTCTCTGTCACATGGCAAGTATGAGTGCCCACGAACTGGGAAGTTGTGAGTGATACTATCAAATCGCCTTTTGTCACAGAGATTCATAAAAAATCTCACAACTGTATGGTTTTTGTTCTTTCCTGATAGACCATCACTAAAAAGGATGAGTTTTTTACTGTGCTTGGTATTTCTGTGTTTATGTAGTTAAGTAAAAAACTGCATACCTCTTCTGGGGATTTATTACCCTCACCCTCATGATAAAGATAGATTTTTGACTTATTGGTTTTCAAATCGTGGATACTAAAAACGTTTACCCACAGCTGCCTCATGTAAAAAATTTCCTGGACAGGAATATCTGGGAGCGGTAAATTTTCCATATAGTCGAAACTTTCAATAAGTTGTTGTTCACAAAACTATAAAACACGAAGAAACAAAACAATCAATAAATTCCCGAAGCACAGCTGACGAATGACGATTCTGAATAACAGAGCAGCAGAGCCAACCTACCACGTGCAGCACAAAATTTACCCGCAGTTTAGAGCAGAAGCCAGCCAAGCGGCGTCGCTTAACTGGTTTCTGCACTAAACACGAACTTTGACGTGGTGTTTGACGACTATATGAGGACGGCGTTTGACTGATTTCTGCACTAAAATGTGCGTTTACCCTAAAAGACAAATATTCCGCCATTAACTCATTTTTTGGCGCTCGACTGGTTTCTGAAATAAACGATTCACTACTGTACTCCACGGCGCTACAGCTCATGAAGAGTGCTGGGCTCCAGAACGACGTGCCTCCACTCCTCTCTATCCTGTACGACTCTTCGCCACCTTCTGACCCCCACCCCAATCTTCTCAAGTCTTCATCTACATCGTTTACCCATCTTCTTCTTGGTCTCCCTCTTGCTCTTTTTTCTCCGGGTCCTCCAACGAATCTTTTTCCTCTGCCATTCTTTGTACGTGACCTGCCCATCTAATTCTACCTTGTCATATTACTGTGACGATGTCCGTTCCTTGTGTAGTTCGTACAATTCGGCATTTGTCCTCATACGACACATTCCGGCATCTAGTACACTTGTATATATCTTCCTCAGAATCTTTCTTTCCCATCTTCGTACACAACTACAACCATATAAAACATTCCAGAGAAAAATTAAATAAACAATTCTAGGTCATTCCCTTGGCATGCCCCGTTTGTAGACGGAGTAAGGCGCCAAGTTGGTCAGTAGACGAATTATTTTAAAAAGCGATTAGAATGAGGCAGGTTGTAGGAATGTTATCACACGTGAAATGGTATTAAGTTACAATTATGATTTAGTAACTTTATTGATAATGTTTGTTGTGGACTATGCGTAATAGATATCTGTACTTTTACGGTCAATTATTCTTTTACGACTGTGACGTTTTCGTGAAGTAAAAACTTGTAATTGCATGATTTTTTTTTGTACTAATCACTCTACAATACTAAACATCACTTTCTCCCTAAAAATATATACAAGACTACGAAGTTTTTGTAGGCTACTACATTCAACCGAGGTATCTCTCGGTTTGGAAACCAAAGCACAATTGTACTAATTCATTTCTTCTTTTACAACCCAGTCTTTTCAGTCGTCTTTAGTAACATCCTTCCATTACATCCTTCCTTTACAACAGTCCCATCCCCTCTCTAGCAAATCCTCAACATCTTCCAACCATCTTTCTACCTCTCCCTTTAATCATTCTACCCACACTCTACAATTCCAGTAACCTTTTACACGTTCATCCATCCACACCAATTTTCTTAGCCATTCCAATCTTCGCTTTTAATAAACCTTATGATGTCGATACTTACTATCAGGTTGTTTTGTTCGCGGTTCAGCTTGATTCGCAGTCCGGTCTTAATTCCTTACCGATCGGAAGATGTCTTTAACATGTTGCGCTGAAATACTGTGACATAGCCCTACATACTATTAACACTCAAGCTTCGCAATCGTTAAGTTTCTACGGGTTTTCCACGTACAATTTTAACTCTAAGTTTCTGTCTAACGCTTTAGATTTTAACAGAGTGTACTAACGATTTGCCCTAAGAATTGTAGCCTGACCATCACTATTTTGACACCTCCTCCTCTTCTTCATCACCTCCTACTTGTTCTTCTTCGTTGAGGAGTAAGTGACTCGTCTGTTTCGGTCAACATCAACGCTTTGTAGGTCTTCCTGTATCTTTGACAACGCTCGACGAATTGTTACACATATTGACTGAAATTTGGATAACTTGAGTTTTACATCTCAATTTACGTCATGATGTCTCAACCAAGATAGCTGAAACATAGTAACTGCCTTATGCTCTTATTATCTAAATGTTATTTACCCACAAAAGACATTGTTTTTGCTTTCTGCGCAGAAATGTTTGCATTATAGGCCTATACTTAAATACACATGCTGCAACTGAAATAACAATCTCTGTAGCATGCATATATTGTGTTGTACATTAGTCATCCAAATAGTACAACTTAAGTCTGATTAAAATTGCTAACCTAGATACGAATGTCCAAAACTGGTCATTTTTGTATTGCAGGTATAAATCGTGAATACAGAGTACTTAATTAACAAAGTTACCAAGTTCGTAGAAGTTACAACTCCCGATTACAATCTGGGTCAATTATCTTTCACCATCACGTGAGCTCCAATTCAACTGGCCGTAATTATTATTAAAAACCAAAATAATAACCAAGACGATTATCGTCGAGGTATTAATGATAATGTTTTATTGTAATTTCACGGTCCAACCAGTAATAACATAACCAGTGCATCTCGTGATTACATTAATGCCGGCTACAAATGAAAAGTATCCAACGACACATATAATTTACTTCAATTTTCTACTAAAGACTACTCTGCAAATTTCATGGAACTGAATTGCTTATTAGAACGGTTAACGCCTATTACATGAAACGCGCACTCAATAATTCAATAATTCATCACCTCTGACCATCAATTCTATCAGTTAACGCCTGATACTTGTGTTCTACACTTATATACAACATTCAAACAAACAATGTACAGAGGTCAATAAGGGTTACACTAACTGCCAACGATATGGCACATTGTAGTTCAATGTCTGTATTAATAATTATTATAATACCATTATTATTATTATTATTAATGAAAACTGTCTTAAAGAATTTAATATATGTCTTAAAAACCATTTGTTTGCTCAAAGCACCGTATCGAATAAAAGAGCGCTTTCTCAGCTTGGCTGAATACACCATCAATGAACACGGGACTTTTTAGCATCCTTTAACCAAGTATTTATAATGTAAACATTCTTTCCGCTGAAAACAACTGTTCCCAGGGCCGGCGAGAGGGGGGCAGGGGGCCAGAGCCCCGGGGCCCGGCGCATAACAATATCTTGTTCTGGCCATTTATTAACAGTGTAAAACCCATTTTTTACGATTAAAGTTAAGAATAACGAATTGTAGGGTCAATTAATAAATCCTAAACCATTAACAATCCAACAGTAATGATTTTGGTACGTTTTTCTTTGGGGGGGGCCAAAAATGTTTAGCCCCGGGGCCCGTGATCGCTCTCGCCGGCCCTGACTGTTCCCAACATAATTAGGTTTCACTTTTCTATTTTCAGTAAAGCAGAAAATCAACTCTAAATAACCTTCCTTTTGTTATCACCCTTCAATTTTAAGACATTTACAACCAGTTATCTTGCACCACGATATAAGAACGAAATCTTACCGAAATGGTCTTCATAATGCAGTTGCAAGACAAAACCGTTACATGCTTCGTTTAGAGTATGCTTTCTTATATAAATAACGTATCCACTCGCTTGTCGCTCTGCACAAGGACTTGGCTGACAATGCCGCGTCAGCCCTAGATGTCAGGCAGGCCTGAACGTTACACAAGGTTATACAACCAGTCTCTTTTCGATAGCCGTAGCCACGATAGAGACGGCGAGCTGCTGCCTCAGACAGAGGGCTCACCGTGAAGTCAGGATATGCTCCTAAACATCTTTTGGTTAGTGTAGTACGCTCAGGAGTTCTTCGGACTCAGATCCGTACAGCACAATTGCAATTCCCAGATACCCAACAACTCCGTTTGGATTTTAGCTGCCTCACGAGTCCTGCATTTCTTCGGTAACCTGAAATTACCGCTTATTACATTTTTTCTTGGAATCGTTCATGATGTTTTTTTAATAATGTATAACCCAGACTTCAGCTTCTGAATTGTTGGAAGGCTTGGGTAGTTTGAGGTAAGCAAATTTGTAAGGAGCTCAATGAAAAAGTTTTTATGAAATTAAAGTTTTATTTATGCCTTGTGTAGAGATTATCTATATAACTATCTCTATAATAATTGTATAATTGTATATTTCTACGTATAATCAATGCCCGCAAGAGTTTTGTGAAAAGAACAAATTGTTGCTGTATAAAATCCATCCTGTAAGTCGAGACATGTGCTATCACCGAGTAACCGATGTTCAATAAAAAACTTAATTTCTAATAAGATTACTAGAGCAATCTGGAAGGTTTCCAAGTAACACCCGGTGTTAAAGAAATACATTTATCACTTGTTACAGCAACGCTTAATAGAATCTGTATGCATAATAAATGCAGTTTGTGGAAAAACGTTTCATGAAGAAAATGTAAATACGTGCTAAGTGACAAACATGCCGATTCTTTATACCATAATTATCTGGGTTCTATTCTATACTACATCCACTAAAGTGACATTTCGATAAAACCCATAACTACTATACCCAGCACACCAAAGTCGTTCTGTTACGCGGGATTTTGCATATTTTTTTCTTACGTACGAGAGACAAATAAAATGCATCTAACAAATTAATAAATAGATAATTTTACTGTCTTTTATCGTACCTCCGACCGTCATGGTTTCTAAAACATACTTGATTTCCTAAGCCCAAATCCACTTCAACGTTTTACTTAGTATGCAACAACAAAAAATACCAACAGAGCAACTGATAAGAGGACAAAAACAATGTTACATAAATATATTTAGACAAACAAACTTGGAGATTATATATTACATGTGCTGTAGACTGCTAAGTACATTCAACAACTCTGCGACAGATGAAAATTATAATCATCATTAGTTTTAGTGTAGTCTGCTGAGAACATCATTTATACTGTCGCCACGGTGATGTCTCGTAGCTTTCTTAAAACACTTCGGCTACGACACAATATTCTTGACTAGCAATTTACTGCTTACTTTAATGTTAAATTATTTGTAGCTAGTGGCATCACACAAACAGCCTACTATAATTTTGAAACTACATACACAAAGGAATACCACTGTTCATAAGCAACGCGTGATTTAGGATATTATTTTCATCAGTGTAAACGTTTCCGTTATCTTGAAATACATTCCGTTCTTTAGACCTTATAAAAAACTTCCCATCGAATGTACATTACCGAACATTGCAAACACTGATTTCGACTCATTATTCTACTCTGGTGTAACATGGGGGTTTGAAATAATACACAGGCCTACCTGTCAATTATGAAAAAACGCAAAACAAAATTAAAGGGATAAAATCAGGTTCACGATCTGGAAGAATGTTAACCGGATAAAAAAGTTCATGTAATTTTTAAATTTCCCATACCACAAGTTTCCGATTAAAAAACGGTTTTTATATAATGTTGGTACCAATTTTCGCCATATTGGATGCACAGTTTAGATTTGAATAACAGACAGCTAATTGAGTAAGTAGTGCTTTGGTGTATCAGGCGACTTTTTGTCATTCAACAATGCAAGATTAAAGAACATGGATTGAAGTTTGTGTAAACTGTGAGATAAACTGCTCTATCCTGGTAAACGTGTTGGAGGAGGCTTCTGGCGAGACTGCTGTGCTCGAACAAGCGGTTTACAAGCTTCAAAGACTGCCGTGAGTTGAAGATCGTGGTAGTCAGATGCCAATTATGGTTTTGTGTTCCACGAAATTTCTTCGCTAGGCGCAACGGTAAATATGGAGTACTATTCGGCCATTTTACGTTATTTGTATGAAGCTATTCGTAGAAAACGGCCAAATTTACGGAAGAATAATTTAAGAAAATTGCAGCCCGATAATGCGCCTGGACGCACATTATTTCTTGCTAAGGATTTTGCTGCAAGGCAAAAAAGAACACCATAATGATGACAGCAACTGCCGTATTCGCCAGACGTGTCCCAATGCGACACGCCAGAGCAGGGCAGGTGTTGGAGTTGGAGACAGAAAACGGCCACCGATAATCAGCGATATAGCCCTCACTCCCACCTACTAAAGCTGTAGCCCAAGAGCGGCTTACCATTCCTAAATGGTCCTTCCCTGCCTGAATAACGTGGAGGTGCACTGCACGGACACGCTACTAGGGTTCACTACACGTTTTGACGTTAACGAGGTCCACCAGGACAGGAGTGGTTACCAGCGGAGCTACTTGCCAGGAACATGGAAAAGCCTGGCGCCACATTCCGTGACGAAGCTCGTCGCGGGACACATACCTTGGCCCGGCTAAAATCAGCGCCGTTCCGTCCGAAATGCCAGTTCACTCCATGCCCCGATGAGGAGGTGTGTGTCGGGCTGGTATGACAGAAGCTGGGAGCCACCGTGGATGGTTGTATAGGACCCCTTCCTCTAGCCCCGATGCTGTAGCACCAGGCCCCACCCCGCGGGGACGATTTTATGTACATGTTTAAAAGTGCATTGTGCATGAACGAATATGCTGTACTTAGAGAAGTAAAAGAGCGAAGTCGATAAGGTATAAACGTTTCCGTCACATATCTTGAAATACATTCCCTTTTTTAGAAGTTATAAAGAACTTGCCATTGAATGTACATTACCAAACGTTGTATGCACTGATTGCGACTCATTATTCCTCTTCTGGTGTAACATGGAAATTAGAAATGATATATAGACCTCCAATAAAACAAAATTAACGGGCTAAAATCACGTTCATGATTCTGGCAGACACTGTTATCACTGGAATGATCACGACAGCTACTGTCGAAGGATTACTGCAAATATATCCCATATGTCAGGAGAAACATATGTACGTGCAACAATGGATCATGGCCTCAATACCTGGAGAAAGAAATCAACGCAACGATTGCGTTCCGACCTTAGCAAAACCAAATGACCAGACGGGAAAGCTACAGCTCCACAAGATGTCCTACAGAAGGTTACAAAATTGCTTTGGTGGCTATATACAGACACAACTGCTACCTGAGAGTTAATAACAAGTCGACCAGCTTATCCAGCAAGATCACTGTCGCGGGAATGGTCAAAACAATCTCATACAAGTACTACCGAAACGACGAGTTGAAGTAAATCGGACAACGCACTACATGGTCATAACCCGAGAAATCAAAACAAAGCATGAATTAAATTCTGGGTGTGAAAAATTTAGAAGGCAGAACAACTGAAACACATTGCTACTGACAGAATGGGTTAAGACAAGAACGATTGCAGCGTACAGGCACAAGAAATAAAGCCTAATGCAAATCAAACTACGACATGCATACACGTAGACATCGATTTAATGTTGGGTAATAAGCCAAACAAACAATGCGATCGGTAGTAGCAAGGGCATTGGAATACGCAGTTATACATAATAGGCCTACAGAATTATTAGGCAAGCTTATTACTGAAATAACTCGCTTTACAACTGCGTAAACGTAAGGCGGTAAATATAAGGTAAACTTTATATTGTATATAAAGTACGCCTACCATTTTACCATTTCGCTTATTTAGAGAAAGCTTCCATCTACTCTGTAAGGGTAAGTGAATGTTGAAGTCTATACACTTGTGTAACATTCACGAATAAATATTGTTACGAACGTGTTATCTGTACATAAGCAATAAATTACACACACGCGCGCGCGCGCGGGGGGCCATAAGCTTGTCGCCATTTAAAACATGATACGAGCTTCTAAAATAGACGGCATTCGACATTCAAGATTAATTGTCGGTTGAGTGACAAGCACGCTCAACTTGTTAAACGTGTTCAGAAAGCACACGTATTGTCATAAAAACTCGTACGAAAAAGAAATATCGGTATGGAGAGAACCATACAACATGAATTACATGTTCTAAGACTTATATTTAAAATAATTTTGGAAATGAAATATTTCCATAGAAACTACTTCTATCTACTTCTTTCTTCAGCCTTAACCAGTACTGTGGTCACTAACGTTTACCACTTCACGTTATCGCACTCGATTGTCACTGATGATGGAAGTAGATGGCATTGCCGAAACGTCTGGTTTTGCAGAAAACATTGGACTACGGCCAAACAGCCCGGGAAGGAATTTTAATAAAAAAGTACTTCTTTGTTGCCGATAACGTAGTACAATAAAAAATTATCCCGTCCCCCTTCAACTATAATTTTCATTTATAGAAAATTACCCCCACCCCATTCAACTAGCCTCTTCATTTATACATATTTCATCTACTTTTCTACAGTGGATTATTATGATCTTCTTATCAGGATACTTTATTTATCAAAATCAGTACTTTACTCTTGTTAAAACATAAACGTTGCAGGTAAACTACCCCTTTCTCTTAACCGATCTTCACCAAAATCAATAGGCCTTGAGTACTCTACAATTCAGGACTGTATGCAAAAAATTATTCGATTCTCTTTTACTGTGCGGCAGTTATCGTTCGTCATAGAAAAATTACCATTGTTAAAACATAAAACGTTGCAGGTAAACTACCCCTTTCCCTTAACCGATCTTCACCAAAACAAAAGACTTTGAGTTCTCTATACTTCAGGAATGTATGCTAAAAATTATTTGATTCTGTTTGAATTTACGGCAGTTATTGTTCGTCATATAAAAATATCGGTATGGAGAACCATACACGACTTCCATGTTCTAAGATTTATATTTAAAATCATTTTCGAAATGAAATATTTCCATAGAAACTATTTCTTTCTTCAGCCTTAACCACAGTACTGTAGTCACTAACGTATACTACCTTACGTTATCGCACTCGATTTTCACAATGGAAGTCGATGGCACTGCCGAAACGTCTGGTTTTGCAGAAAACATTGGACTACCGCCAAACAGCCCGGGAAGGAATTTTAACAACAAACTCCTTCTTTGTTGCCGATAACGTAGTACACATAAAAAATGATTCCCTCCCCCTTCAACTATAATTTTTATTTATAAAAAATTACCCCCACCCCGTTCAACTAGCCTCTTCATTTATAGATATTTCATCTACTTGTCTACAGTGGATTATTATGATCTTCTTATCAGGGTACTTTATTTATCAGAATTAAGTAGTTTACTCTGGTTAAAACATAAAATGTTGCAGGTAAACTACCCTTTCCCTGTAACCGATCTTCACCAAAATCAATAGGCCTTGAGTCCTGTACAACTCAGGCACATATGTACAAAATTATTTGTTGTTTGAATTTACGGCAGTTATCATTCTTCTTAGAAAAAATTACCCTTGTTTAAACATAAAACGTTCCAGGTAAACTACCCCTTTCCCTTAACCGATCTTCACCAAAATCAAAAGACCTTGAGTTCTCTACAATTCAGTGACGTATGCAAAAAATTATTTGATTCTGTTTGAATGTGCGGCAGTTATCGTTCGTCATAGAAAAATTACCCTTGTTAAAACATAAAACGTTGCAGGTAAACTACCCCTTTCCCTTAACCGATCTTCACCAAAATCAATAGGCCTTGAGTACTCTACAAATCAGGACTGCATGCAAAAAATTATTCAATTCTCTTTGAATGTGCGGCAGTTATCGTTCGTCATGGAAAAATTACCCTTGTTAAAAACATAAAACGTTCCAGGTAAACTGCCCCTTTCCCTTAACCGATCTTCACCAAAAACATTAGGCCTTGAGTACTCTACAATTCAGGGTTGTATGCAAAACATTATTTGTTTCTGTTTGAATTTGCGGCTGTTTCCTTTGCCATAGAAAACATTCTACACACAGCCACACAGACACTTTTCGAAAAAATCGGTATGGAGAACCAAACATGACTTCTATGTCCTAAAATTTATATTTAAAATCATTTAAATATTAATTAAATAAGTGGATGCTTGAGTTCTGTAAAAATTATGTATCAGCTAAAATGGTACCACCATGTCAGGTGGATTAAGACTTTCCTCTATCTGGAACATGTTTCTTTTAACTTAAATTTTAAACAAACAATGTGTTTTACCGTAAACTGAGTATGCTATGTCAGAAGTCGGTAAACAATCCTATCCACTGATACCTTATTCATCGCTGTAGGCTTTGTATTAGTTGAGAAAAAGGGATGTTGACAACAGAAATTATATGATGATGATGATGATGATGATCACAAAATTTCGAAAGCGTTCTCTTCCGACCGAGATCTTTTCATATTTTAAAATGAAATAGACGTAAACCTAACTACTAATTTACAGACTCTACGGAGTCAGTGGCGTGGCGTAGGTAGATAACACCTGTTGCCGATTGTGATAGGCCTAAAACGTTACCTAAAAATTAATCCGAATTTTTTTGTACCAAGTGTTCTTTTTAGAACATTTTCTATCAATCGCTGGGAGAAGACGAGGGTCCCGGTTCAACGGGATCTGACTCTCATTATACTTACACAGAATAAATCAGAACACAAATAATCGAATTAAAAATAATAAAGACAAACAGAGAAACACATGAATAAACGAACAAAACACAAAGAGGTACGTAATATCTGCTGCACGTCAATTCCGAAAACGAACACAGCTCCTAACTAAGCGTTTTGCCGGTTCGTACAGCGGCAACACATTGGGTGAACGAATCTGTCCCCTTCCACAATTTGTACAGTGACAACTACTACGAGGTCAACGACCGTCTGAAGTACACAGCAGTTCGAAAACAATGTTACGCTTTTCTTCACGCTTCCTTACTAATATTTTTTGGATTTCAAATTATTCAATAACTAAAGTATTTATTCAGTGAAACATTAATATTATTTTCTCTTATTTCCAGTAATGTTGCCGCCGGCAACAGCGGTTACATGGACACCACGCTACCGACGGAGATATACCCTTATATTGCTCTACTTCGCGTATCGAGTGACAACAAACATTAACCCATAGTTGTGTTTCTAACACAGCAGCATACACGATTCGTGGCTTTGTTTCTAGATCAACCCAGGCGGCGGTAATAAGTGAAAACAACAGCGGTCAAACGGCACGCAAGAACGGTGATCTGGTTGGCAAACGCCTGACCGACTAATGAACCGCACTGATACAAACCGAGCAATTTACTAGCTGCTACATTCTACACGGTAAGTGTTGGAATCCCAAGCGTTTCCCAACAATGCCGTTTACGTCTCCTCACTATTGTGTGTGCGCGTGCGCCGTAAACTTACGTATATGCGCTACCTAACACTATGCACGCACATTCGCAACGACCGACCTCCTTGCCGAATCACACACACAAAACCTTCTTACTGTTATCAACGGAAGATAAACGCACTGATTAAATGATTACACAGTGATAAATTACATTTGACAAGAGTAAACAGAGAGGTGGCAACATTGCCAATAAACAACCTTGACACCGTCCATCGCACCCGATTCATGCGACTACTACTACACGTACACGTTACTTCCTTAGCGCTGTTTTGTGTGTGTGTGTGGGGGGGGGGGTTACAATCGTCGTCGTCGTCGTCGTCGTCGTTCCGTTGGCTCGTCGCAAAAATAATGCGCTCTGCTACACACCTAAGTCAACAATCATTTGGCAACGAGAGCGACAACTAGCCCCCATTCAAAACACGATCGGTTTATTTTTAAAGTACTCAACAACGCCACTTCGACGATAAACTATAAATATTTGTCAAGTGCATGTGATTGTAGTGCACGTTTTTCGCTTCATGAACGCGAATCTACAAATTTGGTTAGGACCGTTCGGATGCTTCCGACGATAATGGGTATCGATACTTCTCTCTCGATACAGGTATACTGGCATCGTTATTGGTGTCCGATATTATCATGGTAGGTCTCCAGGCCTAATTTAACGTTTTAGCGCCCTAGGCTGATCAATTTTTTGCGACCCCTTCACCGTTTACCTTCCAACCTCTCAAACAAAGAGTATGAATCACGGTTACATGATTACATGATAATTAGTTAGGAACATGTGCGTTATATAAATAAATATCGGTATGGAGAACCACGTTACCATAAATATCTGTGACTTCCATGTTCTAATATTTATATTTAAAATTATTTTCGAAATGAAATATTTCCATAGAAACTACTTCTTTCATCAGCTTTAACCACAGTATTGTGGTCATTAACGTATACCGCCTCACGTTAGCGCACTCGATTTTCACTGATGATGGTAGTCGATGGCACTGCCGAAACGTCTGGTTTTGCAGAAAACATTGGACCACGGCCAAACAGCCCGGGAAGGAATTTTAACAATATACTACTTCTTTGTTGCCGATAACGTAGTACACATATAAAATAAGAACCAGAGCTAGATACGGTGACAAAACATCAAATAAGCGGATGCTTGAGTTCTGAAGAAATTACGTATCAGCTAAAATGGTACCCCCATGTCAGGTGGGTGAAGACTATATTGAACCTTCGTGAGGAAGAACTACTTCTGGGTAAAATGTTTGTAGGTCGAACGAAGAGCTGGCCAAAGGGAGCTGTGATCTGATTCCTGTAATGAAATTGGACTCTCGCTGCGAGTTATCGGCCGCGGGTGAATGATGTCTATACTGTTATCAAAGTATTTCCTGTCAATACTATACTAGTCATTTTTCTTTTTAAAATAGAGTCTTTCTTTCTTTCTTCCCATTCGTCTTCTGATTTCCTGAACGACGAATCTGTTCACCCGTATAATTATAAATTTCTCAGCAAAACATTTCTTCCTTAATACGTTTGTGTCTTCTGTTTAACCCACCATTCTGATCCATGTCATAACGCTATATTCCACACAGGCTAGTAAATAACACAAGCTATTTATATATTTTTCATACATACGTACACACATGCACATAGTAGTTTGTATATAAATAAAAATTCGTTTTGTTTCCATTTTAATCACGTAAATTTATTTATTACAATGACAGGAGCGCACTGACAAATTATAAGTAACGACAATATTGCGAAAGCCCCATACTTTACTTAAACCTTTACACAAAGTAAATCAAAACGCTAAGAAGGGAAGGTTTTTCAAATAATTTTATGTCCACTATTAATTTCTGAACACTTTCTGTTTACTCAAACCTTATTTCTCTAGCTTTCGCCGTTCCAAATCGCTGAACTATTTCACTAAAAGAAATGCTTTGCGATTAAGAGATTTTTCCCTAAAAATGATATGATTTCGGGAACGACGTGATGAAAAAATATATACAATGCAACATAAGTTTTAGTTTTCTCAAGTTTTTGCCCCCCCCCCAAAAAAAAAGCTTGCGCCCTAGGCTACAGCCTACTCAACCTAATGGTAAATCAGGTCCTGGGAGGCCTATAGGAAGAAATGTTGCGTGTCGGTGCCCGAAGTGCCTTGAAAGAACTATCAATTCAAACGACAATTCTGATCAATTTAACTCAATTAAACGATTGTTGGGATTACTATCAGTTATCGTATAGAATTAAGTACCAATTATTCCGCTTTCATTGTGTTTGGAAAATAGTTCTTATTTACAATAAAGTGTACGGAGATTTTTTTAAATTAAATCCATGTGAGACACCAGATACTTATTCCACTGTACATTATACACTGGTAACTTAGGTACGGGAGAGTAAAAAGTTATAACTTATTGATGTTGTTGTGAATGAAGAATCTCACAGCTATACAACAGAGGAATTTCTAAAATGAACTTAAAATGAAAAACCAAATGTGTAAGTTATTTACAAACGCTATTCCGTTGCATAACATTTTCTTTTGTTCTTAAATATAAATTGCTAACCGATACTTTTAACAATATACTGAAAATACAGATACTCTGGAAGTATCAAACTTTATTGTAGCTGAATTCGACAGCAAAAATCGTAATCGTTTCAGGTCTCGCAACATCTTAACAGTTATGTTGGAGATAAGAGATTTCGGTCTTACAGTAATACCCCGCGCTTAGCACTGCTCCTTTTAGTGGATTCGTCATAGCGCTTTAGGATGAAAAGTCAAGGCCAGCTGAGTTTTATTTAGTTAACAATACGAAGAGTTTATTTATTCATTATTTACGCGTAGTTAGGTACTACGTATATTATTTTTATCATTAGTTCGTGTTATTTTTACCCATTATATTGCAAATTTTTCAATTTCTCAATCGCCAATCATATCGGTTCAAAGCCTGTTCATTCATGAAATAACATGCAAAGAAAAAGCATCAGCTTCAATGTGAAATTACAAGTGTTAAAACGATTAGAATCTGGTGAGCGGCAAGTGAATGTAGCCTATTCGTTTAACTTAGTACCATCGACAATAAGGATAATTTTTTTTTAATTCTGAAAAGATAAAAACATATGCTTCGATGTCGTCAAAATTATCTATTACTAAAATCGATACTACTGCTACTCAGTGTAGAAGCAGTGTGCTTGAAGAATTTAAAAAATAGACTAAGCATTTGGGCTGATGATCAAACCCAGCGTAACATGCCGTGAAGTCACCTCACCATCATGGAGAAAGCAAGAAGCATTTTTACTTATATTCGGGACGAAAAAGGAGATAAATCAGAAACATTAGGAGCTAGTACAGGACGGTTTGATAGGTTTCAGAAACGTTCAAATCTTCATGACTTTAAATAACAAGCGAACCAGTTAGCGCGGATTATCAGGCTGTGTTAAATTCACGTATAAGTAAGTAAAGTAAACAACAAAGAAATAAAGAATAAAACCAGTAGTAAACGATAAATATTGAAAAAATCGATCCCTTACAGCGCTGTTCCGTATACCGCTTTGTGATCGAGCGCTAAGCGAGGTATTACTGTATTTGAATCCATGTCTACCTAGAGGGCCAGTTTATATCGGAACAATGAAATAATAACAATAATAGCAAAAAAGTAGCTTGTTCATTGGTTTCTGTGTGGCAGCATGGTAAACGTCACTTCCTGTGAACTCAGGAAATACGTTAAGGTACAGGCAACCTCTCAACTCTTAACAGAGAATCTTATTACACGCGTTACGGGCAACTTATCGACACACAAAGCATTGCCGAAGCGAGATCGTTCGTACAAACCGCGATCTCCAAGTAAATATAATTTGTACATTACGGTTTAAAAAAAATTAAATTTGCTTAGTCATTCTGACTTGCAACAGGCACAATTTCTGTTACATCACAATTTATATACTTATTTTCAATTTATGTACAAATAATCAATCACACTCTTTACAACAATGTACTAAAATCACAATTTTAACATTTATAAAATATAAATATAATTTGTAATTTCTCAATTATAACCGCTACACACAAAACCGCTAATATATTCAAACGAATATGTCTTCAAAGAATCCATTCATTATCTTAGCGCAACGCACGGTTTTCGGCTAACACATTTCTCACGGCTAGTTCTAACCTAGTCCACGTTACCGGCACACGTCACATGTTTTTGTCTACAATAGTAACAGTGACGTCACGCCCCATTCACTAAACGATTTCGCGCAGTCAGGCTGTTTGCAAATGTTTCGGCCGCTTGCAAATCGTGACATGCGAAATTATTTTAGGAAGTTTTGACCGCAACACGGGCGATCCGTTGGCTCTACTGCACGCACACGACGCTTCAACGAGTCGTCCATTCTTCCGATACTGAAATATTCGAGACCTTTTGAGCACGCCCCTTAGAATATCACGTGCCGTGTAAATTGCGCAAATTCGTCCCTACGGAAACCGCTTATCTACTAGTAAGACAATACTGAAGGAACAAAGTTGCTATTTGAACATATAGTATCTTGGACATCATCAGAATAAGAAGTTCCGTTCTTATCACTTGTTGTATTGTTTTTTATAATAAATGTTAATGCCTTTCTATTTACGAAATAAGCGTTTCTGTAGAGACCGTGCAAAAAACTGTAGAGCTCCTACGTTTAAACGGCCGATTCCCTGACACAAGGAAAAAACTAAACGCCCCACATGTTCAAACACGCATAACCCGTATCTCTTGTATGTTCTCGATGTTGCATTCAATGGATAAACACAATATTCGTTCAGTTTTGACTGTTGTTTTCAATGCACATTAGTTATTTAGTGTATATTACATTATTGAAATATTTAGTTTTCCGTATACAGTGTGTTAATAAGAATGATCCGTCACGTGAGGACCAAAGGTTATGTTGAGATTCGGTCCGAGACCAAATAAAAATGTGTTGAATCTCGGCACGTGTGCTGTAAGATTTTTTCCATCAGAAAGAATGAAGCTTGGTGTGTTATCGCCAGGATGCAGAATGATAAAGATAGTGGACTGTATTAATACATTTATTAAGTTTCCTTTTTTTTACTCTCAACTCCTAGTAGTAAGATTGGCTAATTCTGAAGATTAATTTTGAAGAAACCGATTCGTAAACGAAGCTACATTTTGATGAGGCACAAATGCGTGCCACTCAACTACATTGAAAAACGTTGAGGCCTAAATAATTGTCGCGACAACAAGAAAATGAAAACGACAGAATCAGGCAGCAAACGTGATGACGCCGCTGGCAGCCAAGGCTCGAGGAACTGTATCGTAAAAACATGATAAGAACGATTTGAAAGCGTACAGATTAGCCAACCTATGAATGCGAAAATTACCACACTACTGTCCACAGTGTATTACGGCTTTAGCTCCATACGAAGTTATTATACACTCAAATTAAAACAAACAAATAGTAAAATCAATATTTCTGGGGGGGGGGGGAGTGCACTGTAACTGGCACCCACGCCTACTTCCTTCCGATTTTATCTGCAAATATAACCAGGAGTGGTTTCCTCTCAGTAACGTTGACAGATGTGTTGGTAACAAGAACCCTGTCGCGTCCCACTGTGTGTCGGTAAAATCTTACGCCAGTCAGGTCGATCGCGTCCGTTAATTAAACAAACAAAAAACAGTGGATTTAATCAGATCAGGCTCTTGAGTAGAAATCGTCACGCACTCTTTGCTCAGTTATATTTTCGCACAGGGGAAACTGACAATAAAACAATAAACAGGACCTTCAGACACACTACAGATAAAACTTACGGTTAACATGACCTGACCGGTAACTATTCGGTAACTGATACGAAACAAGAAACATTACCTGACTCTAAGTCGTAGGCACGTACTTTAGTCGTGTGCAGTGTATGAAACAGATCTTCACGTCTTGTGAAGTCACTCACTTACCTGAAACAAAATACAATACAATGTTAACTAAGTACAATCGATACAATACAGTTACCAAAATTAATTAGAAAGAAACGCGGATGACAGACGAGAAAATAGTGAAATAAATCATAACTGACGAAAACTCGGAGACAGAAATATAATTACAAAGTAGTAAAAAAAAATAGTCATTACTATCGTTAAATATACACAATATCAACAACAAACTACGAATAGTGTTAATAAACAACAGGAAATCAAATCGAAAAATATTAAAGGAGTGAAAGAATGTTTGAAGAAAATTGATAGTGAGAACGAAAGTACATGTAAAATAGATGCACGGTTCACAGTAAATGAAGCTAAACTGCAGAAATAAGTCAGAGGTATATTAACATAAAACCAAAAGATGGAAAACGATTCATCAATTCAGTCAATAAGCATCTTGTAAACAATGGTTCAATAACGCGTATTTTTAATGTGCTGTTACCTTTTACATTAATGGGATTGATTTCGGTCACTTTAAAGATAGTAATGTTGATTAGTCATAACTTGTTTTTTTTTTCTTTTTTACGAAGCCGAACCGACTCCGGACCCCTCCCCCACGGTATAATTCTAGATACGCCACTGTACTGTCGGACTTCAAATGAACATGGTTTTTAGTATCTTTAAAGAGAAAAACCAGACGAGTATGAACGCTTTCGCACTATTATTTTTTAAGATGGATCCGTCGATATAATACCAAGAGAACTGAAAATTAAGTGAATGAAAAATGCAGAAGAAGATACGGAAATTTCGGATATACGAGAAGCGTCTCTTTAATATTATACGGTTACTAATAACCGTAATAATCAATAACGAGACGTTATACGACATTAGTCTACAGAACAAAACTGTGATCACTCTATGGTTAAAACGTCTGTTGGAATGCTATGCAGTGATGCAACACTTAGGGTGTAACGTAATGTGGATTATACGGAACCTATTTGTTTCCAAACGGAAAGAAAATTACATAAATATGTTACTGTGTTAAATTCTGTCTGAGGCTTTCACGGTCGGTTTCCATCTTATGAGAACTTCGGCTTGTCGGGCGGTAAGGCTTGTTTGGTTCAAACGTTTCAAAGGACGTCAGAGACCCGCTCTCGTTGTGCGGAGTGTATGGAGTTCCTTGGAGTTGTACATCAGAACTACGAAACGCAGTGTTCATGCCCGCGTTGATGAACACAGCCGCTATTGTCGTTTGACGCAGCCGGAAAAATCTGCTATAGCGGAGCACGCACTCGCCAATGCCGACCGTCGCATACTCTTTGAAGAGACGAGGCTTCTGTCGTCGGTGAGTGCGCATTTCCCTCGCCTGCATATGGAGTCTGTCCAGATTCAGAAACATGCGTCAATTGCAATGAATCGGCGGGGTGAGTCCCTCTCATTGAGTGCTCTTTGGACGCGAGGTGTGGCGAACCAATAAGAATTTGCCTCTCTTCTGATTGGCTGGTGGTGTCAGACAACAACTTCTTGCGAGCGGACACCAAAAGTTTAGAAATATGGGTGTCCTACTCACACCCACTAGCCTTAACCACAGTTCAGTGGTCACTGACTACGAAACCTTTGTCAGTGGTTTGCAGCCTTCTATACTGAAGATGGCCATCGAAGGCACGGCCGTAACGTTTACACCAAACAATCTTGGACCACGGTCTTACAGCCCGTCAAGCCGAAGTTCTCATGTTACAGTAGAGCATCGATTATCCGAACTCAATAAAAAGTACAATTATGTATTGTACTGTACAGTAACGTCTTGGGACACGTGTAGGCGTATTGGAAATTTATTATTCTTCGTATTGTTTAAATTAGCAGCCATCCTTACTTTTCTTTTATAGAATTGCTAAACTGCTATAATTGTTTTTATTATTAAGACAAAGCTTTTCGTCATTACTGACATCTTCAGGTCTTAAACAACCAAGAGTTTATGGTTGTTTAAACAATCTTAAACGGTTGTTTAAGACCTGAAGATGTCAGTAATGACGAAAAGCTTTGTCTTAATAATAAAAACAATTATAGCAGTTTAGCAATTCTATAAAAGAAAAGGAAATTTATTAAACATAAAAAATGTGTCTACTATAAATTATTACAGTACTGTACAGTAATAAATAAACGCTGTAGCTATACAGCCTTACAATCGATAAACAAAGAATTGGCTAAAGGTGGATGAAGGCGATCCCGGTTTTCAGTTATTAACCGATGAAGAGATAGCTGTCATTAAATGAACGTAATGAAAACGAAACCGATTCAGATGAAGATGGCAAGAATGCTACTAATACAAAACCACCGATGACAGCAAAAGCTTTTGACGCACTTGAGACTGTTTTAAAGTGGGGCGAAACAGAAGACGAGATAGAGTGTATTCAGCTTATGAATCTTAAACGATTTCGGTCTTTAGCAGCGAGAAAACGGGGGTATCGGTTTCAAGCAGACAGTGATAGAACAATTCTTCAAAAAAGTCTAAATCCATGGTAGCTACTGTGTTTTGTTTTGTTTTTTTAATTTTTAGTTAATTTTATAGTACACTTTTGTCATTAAACTCTAATATTGTTTAAATTAACTTTTGGCTTTTATTAATTACACTGTTTTAAATTCACTAATTTTTAGCCTTAGTAATACATTACAGTGCAGTATACAGGTTGCTGTAATTATATAAGAGTATGTTAGAAATGATTTTGTACTAGAAATCTTTGTGTTTGTAAAGAGAATAATGTTTTCAATTTATGATCTATTATCCGAAATATCAATTATCAACGGGCCCTCGTCCCGAGAGGTTCGGATAATCGATGCTCTACTGTACTGTGTTACTAGAATCATTTGCGAAGAAAAAAGTAATAATTTTCGATAACCAAAATGTTGCTTCGCGGAATATAGGCCTAATTTTTCAATCGCATTTCAAGGCACGTCGTCGAGATGTTTTACTTTCGGTTCTGTTCAATACTATGTGTTCGGAATCACAAGCCGGACAAACGGTTTAACGTGTACGTACAAACGCGCTAATATATAGTTATTACTTGTCCCTGCTAATTACCGACACGCACGACATTATGTAGCTGAACAACTCCACTACTGGACACACAATGGTACTGAGTGTACAAGTTTTCTGCTTTAATGAAATTCCCTTGTGCAGTTTACTACACTCACATGACAAAAACGCTATAAAACACATTTACTCGGTGACATTATATAAGGTATCCTAGAGAAATCCGCATCGGCGACCGGTATTAAACAAGACATTATACATTCTTTTACGTAAAAACTGTTATTAAATACGTTTTCCTTTTTTAGGGTACAATAACTGTTCAACTCGTATACATAAACTGTTTACTTAATCTTACACTGTTACTCCTTACTTACTTTTAGCGAGAGAATAATTTTCTACTGCAATTGCTCATAATAAAATCAATATTACCCTCACTCTCTCCCACATCTACAGCGGCTTACAATACAATGCCAACGTGTGAGTATTAGTTTCTTTCAACCACTATTTACAAAATTATTATTACTATCAGTATTAATCCTTAAATTAGCAGTGAACATAAATCATAATTATGAAATGTTTGGTGTAGAGAAGATACAGAAATAATCAAACACATAAATACTTTATTGACTTAATACAGACGCGCGCGCGCGCACACAATTGGTATGTTTATGTGCTTGATTATTTTTCATTAACCTTTCACATGTTTTGGAAATGGCAATAAATATTGCCGAAACGTCGACACAATTAGTGTAAAAATTGTGTCCTCCTCACAAAACATTTCATCAACTATTAGTATTATTATTCCAAAATACTATTATTAATTATATTCATAAATGCTCAAATTTTTTGTTATATATTTTATATTATTATTACTAATAAAACTTTTTACAAGAATATATTTTATTTTCTAAATTACTAATGTTTCGATAGTAATCTATCATTATCTATGATGATGATATCAACTATATAAGATGATGATAGATTACTATCGAAATATATATAATTTACAAAATAAAATATATTCTTGTAAAGTTTTATTATTAATAATAATATTATTATTAATTACATAATTTCACTTTCCTGCAAGACCTAACGTATCATAGAAAACTACTTACTTCTTTTAAGTAATCCAAGATTCCACGAGTCGTTTATGGATCAGAAGTGTGGAGTATATCTAACGTGGAAACGTGGAAAGGTTAAGAGCGGCTGAAACGGAGTGCTGTAAGAGAAGGTGTTAACTTGAGACTACTCAACTACAGAAATGATGAACGGGGTAATACAGCTGAAATGGTTTGGCCACTTGTACACAATGCCTGAAATAAGATGGCTCCGAACAAACTACGGAAACGGAAACGGAAACGGAAACGGAAACGGAAACGGAAGAAGAAGAAGAAGAAGAAGAAGAAGAAGAAGAAGAAGAAGAAGAAGAAGAAGAAGAAGAAGAAGAAGAAGAAGAAGAAGAAGAAGAAGAAGAAGAAGAAGAAGAAGAAGAAGAAGAAGAAGAAGAAGAAGAAGAAGAAGAAGAAGAAGAAGAAGAAGAAGAAGAAGAAGAAGAAGAAGAAGAAGAAGAAGAAGAAGAAGAAGAAGAAGAAGAAGAAGAAGAAGAAGAAGAAGAAGAAGAAGAAGAAGAAGAAGAAGAAGAAGAAGAAGAAGAAGAAGAAGAAGAAGAAGAAGAAGAAGAAGAAGAAGAAGAAGAAGAAGAAGAAGAAGAAGAAGAAGAAGAAGAAGAAGAAGAAGAAGAAGAAGGGATGACGTAAAAATTTCTTGGAGCAGTGACACAGAAGACTGTAACTGTCGGAATCCGGCAGAGGTCCACAGATATAAAGTAAACTGCGTGCCTGCATGTGTCCAACACCTTTCATGGTTTTTCTTTTACCTGACCTCTTTTAGGGCCATAAATAGTGCACGAAGTGGATACTTTACAAACATCTCATGCTGTGATGTACTGCAGGAGGTATTGCGCCTCATTTGACCTGTTTCTTATCCCAACCTAGGTTTTACGTTTGCGTGAGCCCCTTATCCGCAAAAAAAACGGAGCACCGTTGTGTACCGCACTACAAGCATCGCCAAATAATAAATTATTATTTGCCCTTTATGCTTTACGTACAGGAATTTTCAGGACTGAATCTACTGTCCAGTTTAACGTATTGTACGCTGGATAAACTTTACGACGCACAAGATGTTCAAATGGAACATCATCTCGGCTCGCACACTATAAGACAACGCTTTCTTTAGTTAAGTCAAAAAGTACACTGTGTACTTTAAAATGTTTCATAAGTAAATTCTTTAAAGTATAGAGTGTTCAATACTTGTACGGTATCGAAGTGGAACGAAGTTTCGTTCGTTGCAGCCCGCTCTTTCAATTCATGACGCAGAACAAGATAAATATATCTTTATGGTTTCTAGTTGATATCAAGTTGCGATCGTAATAAAAATGCAGTCTTTATGCAACGTTTCATATATTGATTAATTAAGTTAATTTTGATACTGACAATGATTAATCAATTTCATCTATGATAAATTAAGTATTTATTCTCTGGTTAAGTATTCTATGATATTAATAGTAGAACTTATATACTACAATCAGAACTATCATTACAATTATACTTCTTTGTAATGTATGTTGTAAGCATGAATATCAGATTAAATAAATCTAGAAAAGTTGCATAAAAACTGCATTTGTATTACGACCAGAACTCGATATTATAACGTTACTTTCTTATGCCCGAAGTTGTTATGCTAATTACCCCAAGTTGTGGGTATCAATTAACAATAATTGTAACATACTTTAAGGAAACTCTTATTGATAGTTGTGAAGTTAATAGTATAATACTCAAGTACTATTTATTTACTCAGAAGTGATAAATACTAATTCTTTTATCTCAAGTAATAGTATTGTATAATCCATAAGATTAATCTTTAAATAATAAAAAAACAATGACACATTTATCAGTCTAACCAACATATTTATTACATTTAAATTAGCTGTCATTAATATCAATTCTCAATGGCTTTTAACATATTATTATTATTAATTATTTTATACATGATTTTACCAATAAACAATTTATATGCTAAAGTCTCTATATCTCAGGGTTCCTTAGATTTTGTAAATAAGCATGAATAACATTTACATCTAGTTACTTACTATATTACAATATATATATTCCAAATGGATTCATTTTAAGATATGAATAAATATTTTTAATCGAAATTGCTTAGTTCGCTTTTAGATTCTAATCATATGACAGTAAGTTTAATGTATACCTTATACGTAAATTCTTTTAGAAGGACAGACAGGTGTATTGTAAGTTAGTAATTAGTACATAAAATGTTACTGTTGGCACGAATATTCCTGTCTACGGCGGGCTGATGTACTGTGATCTCATCTCCATCTCATTAGGTCCCCTGATTAGCTGTAGATCCTCTCCTGAATCCCTTGCATATAGGATCGTTTCGATGACTCATAGTGTGGTTCACTCTCGTAGTGGATGATTGATGTACACTTTTAATCACTTCACTCTCACTAAGTAGGCTATATCTGACTTCTCCCGATATTGACATTAGTGTACGAACTGTTCACTAGTTCACAACGGTTATTCTCGTTACGCTAATTTACAGTTCGCAAACGACTTATTTCGTTTCAATAGCTTATATTGTTAGTAACACATGATACGATTCGATTGTTTGTTTTTACGAGTTACAAAACTAATAAAACTCTAGTTCTCAGTTTCTCGATATTTAACTCCGTTACACAAACTGTTAAATATGTGTTTTGACTCTACGAAAATTTAGAATGGATTTCCAAATTTTCACAAACTATTTACTCACGTTGACTCTACGGAAATGTTAAGTAAACTATCTGAACTTTCATCGTACACTCCGAAAATTTACAGTAGACTCCACGAAAATCTACCACCGACTCTTTCCGATTTTTAAGTAGAGACTTCAAAAGTTTAACGTAGACTCCCTGATCGCGCCTCAGTTCTTTGTATATATTGTAGCATGACAGAAAATCTACCTTATTATAATTCAAGAATAAGAAATATAAAATAAAAACAAACTGGCATAAAGAATAATTACTATAATAATTACTAAATAACAACAGTAAACTGAAATTCTAGATCCAAAGAAATCAAATTCATTAAAACCAAACGTACAATCTCTAATAAATAATAGGAAGATGATTATAGTCCATCGTATAGTGTAGATATACCCAGATAGAATAGGAGCAGGTAAGGAAAAACCATGGATAAACAAACCCACTGAATCGAAAAATAAATATTGAAAAACAATACCACACTATAAAGGGCCGTAAGTACGAATTACCAAAATTATTTAAAAGAGTCCATAGGAATGAACGGTGAAACCCATAAGAACATGACAAAATAACTAAATATAATTTAATTATAACTCTAAATGTAAACATAAAACCCCAAAAAGATAAAATAAGAAAGGTACAATACCATAAAATAAAAACGATGTAACTTAAGTTTAAGTAAAGATGTTAGATATAAGACGACCTCAAGACAAAAGATAAAAGCAATTATGTCATAAGATTATATGACTAAAGGTGGACGAGTGTAACTTATTTTATTGTGAAAAGTGACTACTAATAAGCAAACAGCATAATACCTATCAATGATGAACAAGAAATTGAGTTATTTTTTTTATATACAATACATAATTCAACTTGGAAGTGCAGTTGATAAACAATTAATAATGCAAATTAAGTGATGTTCCTTATTCCCCAAAACTAGATAAAATTATTAGAGATAAGATTAGGGAATACAGTGAATAGTGGGGGGAAACAGGGTAAATCCCTAAATCAATAAACAAAAATAGAAATAGACTGAATAAATGTTAATTTTAATAAACTGTTTAGATGAAGACAGATTTGTTTGTTGTATTAGAGGTTCATTGAACCCATAGCATTGAATGCTTGGGATTAAATTTAGTTTAAGAGAATACCTTTGTTATGTTTAAATAATGTTAATTAATCATAGACTATGTTGTAGTTAAGTAAGGGCAATTTAGTTGTTAGGATTTTATTGGAATTGTACGTCAGAAAGGGTAATAACAATCTGAAATAATTGTAAACTTAGTGATAGAACTAACATCAATACATAGGCCAAATTGTAAACCTCACCAACATTACAAATTAATAGTAAATAAGTTAATGAAACAAATTAAATGAATGAAAAATGTTGAATTTAACACACTAACAATTTATTATAAATGTAACAACACTTTGTGAAAGTTATTAAGGAATGTATAGGATATTATTAGAAAAAAGCAAATGTACTAACTCTGGGGCCTAGAGAAAAGTCTAAATTGAAGGTAGGGTTCAAATTAGCTACGTAAATCATCAAATTACTGAGAATTAAAGAAACCATGTGATAATAATTCAATCAATGATCTTGTTTAATGATAATTGTAATATGTAGTAATAAGTATATGTCTAACATATACTGTAAACCATTTAATTTGTAATGAAGTAAAGGAGGTAAAGGCCTACAAGCAAGTATTATGTAAATATGACTTTTGAGTTAAAACTACACTAAAATATATCATGTATGGTATTAAATTATGCAGAATTAAATAAGGAATTTGATTATATAATTAGAATTTAATAAGAATGGATAATAATCAAAATGTAATTTGTAATCTAATGTAAAATTCAATTCTTTTGAACAAAATCAAACTTGAGACTTAAGTGTCAGCTGACTGAAAACAATGTAAATTTACTAAGAAATCAGCCAGGGCCTTTTGAATGATGAAAAAAACTGGGAGTTGATTGTTAAACGTCAAAGCGAACGCATCGGAATGTTATAGCGAAAAAAGATTTAAAAAAAAATCTTTTGACAAGAACTAAGCCTAAGAAAGAAAATCTAAAATATGAGTTGTTCATAAAAAAACTAACTAATTCAAACCAAACCATTACTTTTATGAAGATTGGCATTTATAAAACAGATATAGAAACGGTCAAGGCACTAATAGAGAAAATTCCACTGTGAAAATCCTCACGACATTCTGGATGAACTATTTGAAACGAAGACACTTTTACCAACACCTATTACCGAACCAAAAACGGATTACGAACACTGAATAATCACACTACAACGAAGAAAACTAATAACTACTGCTCTGATGAGGGACACTTAAATAATAAACATTTATTTGGAGGAAAATCGTTGAGAAGATCTTTGTATAAATCCGAACTGAAGGAATCGGCCATTCTGATGAGATGACATGTTGAGACGACTCCAATCAGCTGTGATGACGTCAGTCCATGCGTAGCCTGTGGTTCGAACATTTCCATTTTACTAACATTTTTTATGATAAATATTATTTCTATATTATTAAGTAAGAACTTTTAGTTGTAAGTATTGTACTTTTCAGCACTGCCCTTTTCTGACTTCTGATACCAGTAAAAAGAACCCTATTAATGTTAAAATGTTATTAAATTAAAAAGAAAAATTATTCGATTCAAATCGACTTGAGATAAGAGTTCGAGCCGGGAATAATTATTTCGACTCAAAGTCGACTAATCGCAACAAGATCAACAAATTAAATTAAATATTCCATATTTGAGTTTTATTTCTTTATAAAGTATATAATTAAAGGAATTTCATATATTAATTGAAACCTGGACGTCAAGGAGGAAGAGAACGACATCGAAAAGGAGTAAAGACACCGAATCTACAATTACTATAAGTCGATTATTCAAATAACATAATCTATTTTAACGTTTTTTTAAACAAACTATTCATCACCAACCAAAATAAGTACTCTAAGAAAGGAATTTATATAACAACTAGGATTAATACAATCTCATAAAAAAAAAATTCATCTTTAATTGATCAATAAACAGACTTTGTTACAATATTCAATACACATATTTCCCCACTAGTTTTCCAACAATTCACTTTGCTCCGTTTTAATTGGTCCTTCTTCCTTTCTTCTAGGAAAATTCACTCCTGGAACCCGCCTACAGTACCTTTAAATCTGTTTTCTGATAGGTCATGTCTGTTCCATCCTTACTTCTGGCTCTGGTTCAACCACCTATGCCGCGGTCTGTCCGATTATCAGACTCGTAAATCTTTCTGGCGTTTTTCTATGCCATTTAGACAGAACACCCTTGTGTTCTCCAACGTCCAGCTGCCCTGTTAATTAGTTCATTCACCTCTCCTGTAGCTTTCTTGGTAAATCTCTCTCTGGCGTTTTTCTATTCCCTTTAACCAGAACAGCCCTTATTTTCTTTAAGCGTTCAGCTGCACTTGTTAAATTAGTTCAATCACCTCATGCGTGGCTTTCTTGGTATTTTCTAATTGTGCTCCTCTCTGGCGTCTTTCTATGCCATTCAGCCAGAACACCCTTTAGCTTCTCTAAGCATCCACCTGTCCCGTTGATTAGTGCAATCACCTCTGCTGTAGTTTTCTTAGTATTTCACAATTTTACTTCTCTCTGGCGTTTTTCTATGCCATTCAGCCAGAACAATCCCTTAAATTTCTCCAAGCATCCAGCTCCACTGTTAATTAGTTCATTCGCCTCTGTTGTGTCCTTCTCGGTAACCCTAATCGTACTGCTCTCTGGCGTCCAGCTGCACTGTTAGATTTATGATACATCCATACACCTGCACATCGACGTTAAAGGATGTCACACTCTTTTGTACTACTTCCTCTCATAGTTTCTCTACATACATCACCGTCATTTCAAGCGCGGACAGATGGTTTTCCTTTTTTTTTTCTTTTTTTTTAGCGTTATAATATCAACTAGAATCCATAATTAATACAGTCGATAAATAATATTCTTATAAATATCTGTATGCGCAAAAACAACACAGAAAGTAGAACCAGGAATTAACATCGGTCTGCTCGAATATTGTCCACGACTTCTGCTGTACGAGGTATACTTTCTTGTAAGCTTGACCTTACGAGCCTCGTCACGGGTGAACGAACGGATCTTACGATGTCGCAAATGAATACGTACGACACAAACTACGCACTGTTTTGAATATAAATAGTTCTGTATACACCGGGGAAATGATGTTTCTGACTAGACTGCTAACAATTTACCTTTGCTCATTTACACCAAGGTCAAGTTCTTAAGCGGACGACGTTAGGAATATGGGCTGTTCTTCTACACGTAAAAAAATTGAGCGCCATTTAAAAAGCGATGGTAATAGGAGACGTCAGGTACGTGTTCCACCTTCTACTCTTACACTTTCACTTAAGAATGCTTTGAAATCTATCAGACTTTCGTTTAAGGTACCGAAAAGAAATGATATCAGATCTTCTAAATCTTTATAACGAAAAGTGGAAAATATCACGAAGTGATTAGAATAATCACGACGAGAAAACTGACGGGAACTGGCAGCAAACAAATATACGCACCCCCGTGATTCGCCGCATGAAAATATTACGTATTTGGCTGCTGACGGACTGTAAAAACTCTGGCAGGTGACCGTCTCTGGAAAACAATCGTAAGGCAGACAAATATTTACCGCGAAGGCCTGTATTCTCGTAGCAGATGTCACACAAAAATGCAACTAGAGTTATTATAAAATGTATAGAAATTCTGAGCTTTCCTTTACTATTCTAATGAGTTCACGTGTTTTGCATGATATGATTAATGACCATTTGGCCTGAGAATCCGATCCTGCGATTCGTATCTGCATTAAGTTAGCAATTTTTTTTATGGAAAAGAACAGCATCATACAGACATATAAGCTTTAAAACATAAAATGACCAGAATATCAGTCATCCGTCACTTTATATTGAGTTGTGAAACATTAAACGGTGTAAGTTTAAGGAATAACTTCTCCTCTTCAAGGATTAGGTTATATAAACCTGTTCTGGCACCCATCTCATCCTCGGACGACCCACGTCTCTTCTACCAATGGCTTTATAGTTCAGTGCCGCTTTCGGCAATCGATCCTCTGTCATCCTTTGCAGATGATCCCACCATTGTCTTCTGTAAATTGAAATAATTTCATTTATGTCCTTTATTTCGAGTTCTGCTCTGATATCTTCATTCCTTATTCTATCTTGCAATGTATAATTTAAAGTACTTCGAAGAAACTGCATTTCAGCACCCTTAATCTTGCGGCTTTCTTTTTTGTCATGAGCCACGACTCACTCGCATAAATCAACATGTGTATTGCAATTGTCTCATAAAATTTAATCCTTGTGCTGTCTTGTTTTATTTCTAAGGTTTCTATGAATCGTACCACAAATATTCCTAAATTTATGTATCTTCTCACTTGTATTAAATTTAGATTCATAGCTTACTGCACAGCCGAGATATTTGAAAACGACTCACTTGTTTATACAGCACTTGTTTATTTGAAAGTGCTATTGTTTATAAATATCTTATTTCTCACTGGATATTTACCTCTAAAAGCCATGGTTTTGGTCTGTTTTATTGAAATTGTCAGCAAGTACTCTCTTGCCACTTCTTACAATTGAAGCATAGCTCTTTGTAAATTATCCTCATTTTCTTGAATAAGAACTATGTCATCCGCATGTAGCAGGGAACCCATACAAATTGATTTGTTAACCTGTATTCCCGAAATCATTCTGGATTTCCATGCTCTCAACATGTCGTCAATGTAGTTTAAGGAATAACTTGTACTGAATAAGTACGACTTAATCACTACTGTTACACGACTATTGCCAAATTACAAATTATAAATATAGACCTAGTACTTGTATCTGTAAGGATGCACATACTTTCTTCCAGTGTATACTTTCTTCTATTGTTTTTTAGGGGAAACTAATCTACAGTTAAAGAAAAACCTAATTACGTGCATCCGATCCAACACAACCTGCTAGAAAATTAGTGAGACTTAAAAAATGAGGTTCCCTCTTACATTTTGATTTACACAATTGGTCTTGTACCAGTACGTTCAATCTTATAAAATATATATAGCCTATATATGCTGATTTTATAGACTGATACAATTAAAAATCACGCATTCTTTTTTATGAGAAAACATTTTACTCCGAAAATACCTCTATTCGGGCGGGGATTTTCAACGTTACCTGTTTATGTTGTCAAAACAACTCACCGCATGCGTTCCCGCTGTTCAAATTAAAAGGTTTTTAATGTTAAACAATACAAAGGGGACTAAAAATACCGATATAAACAAAAGGCTGGTTCGTCTACGAAGGCACAAGTAACAACAAGACCCGGTCTCGTGGATTAAATAATAACCAAAGCCAACGCCACACCTTCCAAACGGATCGGTCTGCTAACGACATTAATGCCCAGAGGGAGAAAATTTTTAATTGATTTACGTCGCTCGACAAACATACTTCGACACAATTTCTTTCACAGTATATAATTATAAATTTCGCTAAAAATGGGTGGTACTCGTGTATCAATAGGTATAATTTGACTTGCGTGAATAATTTTTTGCGGCCACGTATTGTCTGCATAATTTTAAAAACCGGTTTGACAAGTGTTATATTCTAAATAGGTTTAGGCTTACTTTCTTTCATTCAGGTTTTTAAGATTTCTTTGGAGGACAGTAAGGTTTTTATGTCTGTAGCTGTTAGTCTGAAGAATTTTTAACTCACGTTCTTCTTTTTTGATGTACAAAATCACAAAAAAAAATACACTATTAGAATTGTTTTTCACTCATTTGTCTTTGTTTGTTTTAGATATTTTATAGTAATGCAAAATATATCATATACGAGGGGGATCTGAAAAGTTTCCGACCTAACATGAAAAGGGGGCAGATAGATTAATAGCAATACTAATTTATTCAATGTATCCCCCTCGCAGTACAATACACTTCCGACAACGGTCTGCAACAACTGTAACCCTTGGAGAAAAAATTATTTATCTTTGTGCTGAAGCCACGTGTTAACAGCATCGACGACAGCAACACTGTTTGCAAAATGTGTTCCTTTCAAGTCCATTTTCAATTTTGAAAACAGATAAAGTCCGACGGAGCTAGGTCCGGAGAATAAGAGGGATGGTCAATCACTTCATAGCCTAGGTGGTCCAATTTCTGCATTGTAATAAGCCCCTTGTGACATGGAGCGTTGTCCTTAAGAAACACGATGCTTTTCGCCAGCTTTTCCCGCCGTGTCTTTCGGATGGCTGCACGCAGTTTATCCAGAACATCGCAGTAGTAGTTGGCATTCATTGTGGACCCTTGCTGAACATAAGCGATGTGGATGATTCCTTCCGGATCACAAAACACAGTCGCCATCACTTTCGCAGCGGATTTCTGCTGTCTACATTTCTGTGCCTTAGTAAACCCGTGTGGCGCCACTGCATTGACTGCTGTTTGGATTCTGCATCGTAGTAGTGGAGCCACGTTTCATCGACAATCACCAAACGGCTCGGAGGAATCACGTTCAAAATGGGCCAACATTGCGGGTGAAGCAAGCACACGATGTCTTTTCTGATCGGCGTGCAACTCGGTGTTTAAATTGCAACTGAAGTACATACAAGAATCACTTTATCACATACTCCAGTTATACTAATCTATGTGCCCCCCTTCCACGTTAGGCCGGAAATTCTTCAAACCCCTCTCGTATATTGGGTTATAGTACAAGCATTCGTTTTGTGAAACTATTGTGATAAACCTATGCACAAGGAAAGAAAGGCGCCCCTGCTGTTAAAGGACTAATCACACACAATTAGTCTACTGAAACATTTTTAACTGTTCTAAAGAATCGATTATTTTTTATTAAGCCTTCCCAAAATCGTCAGTTACACGACGAATATTTTCTTTTCGCAGCACGACGATCAGAAAGTTGTCGATCTAAACGTATTTTAGACTTTAAATGAACATTTAATACTTTTTTATAGTTGCCATACACACAGCTGGCAGGTCACAGCGCATTCTCCTGTTCTTTATAACTCTACTTGTATCTTTTTTCTTTTTGGCGAGTGCTTTTAGTTCAGAATTACTAAAATTTTCTTGTTTTACACAAAATTTAGTTTTAGTTACAACTTAAAATATAGAACATCCGATCGTGTTATAACGTCTGTTAGTAATGAATCGGTACAATTCTAACGAGAGAAACGATGTACGCAGGAAACAAGATTAAAAATAACTTAACATGTAAATAATTATGAATCCTGTTGGATAAAGAAACTCAAACATTCTGTTGGAATGTGTTATGTGACAGGATGTCCTGTGGAACAGCATGGAATTTTATCCTATCGGAAAATTTATAAACTAACATGTACGGTTACAAGTTCGGGAGTATGTAACAATCACGATCAAAATAATAAATAAATTTCGAACTTTAATTTGCATGAAGTGATAATACTAAATTGTTTAAAAAATAAAACTCTCCAGCAATCGGTAAGATGAATTAGGAAATGTGCCATAAGGGCATAGAATCACTGTAAATGTGACACTGAGCACACATAATTACTAAGTAAACGGTAAAAACCATCTACGAGGAAAAAGTACCACCCTTTGCTTCAATCAAAAAAATTATTATTATTTGATACGCGGTGAAATGACAAACGTATGGAACAGGAAAGGGGCATGCCACATCACACACTCGCGAAGATGAAAAGAGGGTCAAGTCTATTAATAAATACTACTGTACAAAACGCGTACGTGTACAGGTGACGCTGATCTTAACGTCTCAACCTGTAAACACCGCCACTTTCAACAATGCTCATTCATTTTCACCTTCTTTAGTTATTTTATCTTCTCAGAGTAAATGCCTTCCACTGAAACGCGCGCAATTTACTGTACGCGTGATACAAATTCCCTCCTACCTTCTTACTAGTTTCCGAAATTAAATAAGAAAACGACTAACTTGCTTCAGAAAATAAAATACAAACGACGCGAAATCAAATGTTCTGTTTTACAATCATAATATTTAACCCTAACAATCTGACACAAGGCCGGCTGATAGTAAACCAGCAGCGATATTTAAAATTACCGTGTTTACTACGGCGACACGTGGTAATTGCGTAACACGTGACTAGAGCAGACACGGCCGGGCCGGGCCGGGGAAAGTAGTCTGGCGCGCGGAGGTGTAACCTGTCACATCACTACATTGCACATAAACTGCATTCAATATTGGGTCATATGTGTACTAGCCCACTACTTCACTTTCATATTATGCAACCGACTAATTAGTACAGTAATAATTACTCCAGTGCCTTACGGTACGACCGAACGTGCTGATTACCATCGAATCCGTTTACGTGAACATCTGTACGTCCGTACAGTAACCAATTTGTATGCGTTTGTATGAAGTACTGTTTGATTAAATGCGAGGAACGTTCAATAATTAACGAGACAAATGGCTGTAGCGAAAAAACTGTTTATTTAATCAGAATGACAATTTTTTTTTTACTTTTCAAAATAATCCCCAGCTACATTAATACACCTGTCCCATCTCTGAATAAGCTTTTTTTATGCATGCTGCAAGTGATCGAGGCCCACAAATGACATTGGACGTCCGAGGAGGAGATGGTTTGAAGATGTGGAAGGGGATTTGAGGGAGATGCGAGTGGCAGATTAGAGGAATCTTTGGACTTTGGACTGAGAAGAATGGAGGAGAATCATTGAGCAGGACAGAGTTCTACACGGACCGTAGTGCCAGAGGAAGAAGAAGAAGTCTGCTGCAAGGAAGGCATAAAACTTTGTACCACGTAACGCCTTCTCGAGTGAACCAATCAAGCGGAAATCAGATGGAGCAACGTCTGGACTGTAGGGAGGGTGAGGTAGGGTAGAGTCTCTCACCCCAATTTAATTATGGTTTCATGTGTTAACTGTGCTGTATACGGACAGGTGTTACCATGAAGGAAAATGACCTCTTTGCGCAGAAATCCAGGACGTTTTCTCATCATTGCCGGGTTTATTCGATTGACAAGCATGTCGGAGTAGTAGACCTATGTACTCTTTATTGTCCGCTGAGCTTGTAAGAAGCTGACAAAAAACGGGCCTGGAGTTGAAACCTCAACTGGACGTCCAGAACGGTGCTCATCAGTCACTTAAGTTTGACCATTTTTAGACCATTTCTACCCGCTTACAAAAATCTCCACGGTTCATACAGCTTTTGTCGTATTATTTAGTCATACGAGAGTACATTTTAATCGGTTTTCCAGCTTCAGAAAGCAAAAAACTGATCACCGCATGTTGTTCAACTAATTCTGAAACTTCAAGATGTCTCGTCATCGTTAAATAAGAATTTGAGGTTATAAACAAAACAATTCTAATAAAACAGCAGATCAGAAATTATCACAGGGATGCCAACTTACGGTTCTGAAACTATCGAATTCCGCCTACCAACCCTTTAACCCTTTTTCTTGTACAGCTATTTGTCTCTTTAATTACTGAATGGCCTTCGCAGAGGCTTATTCCAGAATATTTTGCGAGGCCTCGACGAAAAAAAAAAAAAAAAAAAAAAAAAAAAAAAGGAATCTCACAGAAAGTCTTCGTTATCCTAGTAACACGCAAAAAAAATTCAAGGAGCCTAGAAAGTAAGTAGAAAAAGTCACGATGATAAACATTGACAGGGAAGAAGAAAACCTTTTCAATCTGAGATGTTTTCTTTCCAGTGACAAGAAATTTCATGAAGTTTACGTTCTGACATCAGTAGACCATTATTCTCATATTTTTCTTCACAGCACCTATGAAAAACTGTTCCTGCTTACCGCTCCTATACGTCAAAATATACAATGTAAATAAACTGCGAATTGTAGCGAGAAATATACAATACACAAATGTACGCTTTATAAGTACATCTGTCACGAAAACTATTGTCAAATACTTCAACTACCTAAAAACCTCGTGCATCCAAATTAAATAATCATATGGTAGGCTGCGCCAACCCAGTATATTTTACACTTTATTATCTCATCAGTCAGTGTCACGTGCACTCAAAGTAACACTCAATTTGTTATCTTTAAGAACAGGATTACAAAACAACAAACACTGCTTATATAAAAATATATCAAACGATGAAATGTAGTATTACTTTAATTTAAAGCAATTTAAACTAACGTGTAAAATTAATTGTGCGCATCGAATGATTTTCAGTTTAACACTGGCAGATCAGAATTTTGGGCACACCAAAGGAGGCAAAAGACATTTCAAAATAAAGTACAGATATCAAAAAGAGGGTAGATGAAACCACGGATACTAGAATACACGGTAGGGGTCACGCGCAGGTGGGCTGTGAGCGGTGACATCACCGCGTACCCACTCGCCTCGCCACACCGCATAGAATCTTATAGGCACACCGCGCGCACATGTTTAACTCATACACGTTTGTGAATATAATCGAGATTTTACATGTTTTAGTGTATTATTATTATTACTAAGTTATTTATTAGTTAAATAAACAAATATATTTTTTCTATGGTCGGTGAAATGCTAGTATAAAGCCTCTGAAGGACGTCAACCTCTTTCACCATCTCGGAGGGCACTACTTTTTTTTGCTGGGGGAAGAGGCTCGCACAGGCTTAGACCACATAGACCTGTGGTACGGAGAAACCCACAATAATGTCATTTTAAACTCTTTAAAACAGTAAATTTTAATTTATCTTTACAAATTGTACATATCAAGTATATTTATATACATAATATAAATCAACTTTTCTACTTTCACACCAAAGCCTTTAACTGTATTAGGCTAACGTGTTTCCTTTTCTTTATTCTGGAAAGTTATGTTGCAACTTTTTTCATTTTCTTCACTTTTTGTCTTTGTTCGCCCTCAGTTCGCTTATTACCTTTGCATTTTTTTTTTTGTTGATAGCTTTCATTCTGATGAAAGTGCGGGTCCTTACAAAACACATCACAGCAAAGTCCTCTATTCCTGGATATTTCGCGTTTATAATGTCCTTTAATCTTACAAAAACTTTTGGATTACCATCAATGGAATTGCCGTGGAATCGTTGAAATTCTCTTTCCATTTTCAAAGCGAATTCCATTAACCGTTCAGTTGGCTTCATTAAAGATCCTCTTGAAATTGTTTGAAGCCAGTTCTTTCCTGAAAAATTTACGTGTTCAGTTATGTTACCATACAAATGTGCTAATTTGGGGTGTTTACGTTTAACTCTATAAGCAACATATCCTGCAATCATCTCTAACAACTCAACATTTTCCTTCAAATCTGGAACATTTTCCTCTTCGTATTCGGTGCAATTCTCAAAAATGTCGCCCACTTCTGAAATGATTTCTTCAACCTCCTTGTTCTCGCACTCGCTGTCTAAGCTATCCTGTAGACATGAAGTGTCTTGCTTCTTAGAAGATGACGGTTCTACAGTCGTATCTTCAGTTTCCGACAAAGCATTAGCACTTAAAATATCAATTTTTTCTCATTCTTGCATGTGCCACCTGATATGATTTCCCTCGCATTACGGCTCAAAATCAAAGACTTGATTCTTTCGGAGACGGTGGTAGGCAAAGGGTGATCGTAGAATCTCCCCAATCCTCTTACTTTAGAAAAGTAACTCTCAAGTATATCCTGATTCCATCTTGATGACATGACGTACGTGTAGCCTTCCAATGTTAACTCCTTAAACAAAGAGCGTAGACTGGTTTATAGACATTAAAAACCCCTTCTGAAAAGGGAGCAAATCATCAGTAGGTTTCTTTTCTTTTTTTTTTATTTACTCTTTTCTTTCTTCTCATTTCCTTTTGGTATGTGTTTTATTACTCTCATTGTGAGAATGAGGTCATACAGCTTGTTCTGGTAAACAATTTCCGTATGCACTTTTTAATTTATATCAATCAACAGGAGCTCTGGAGTTCAGCACATCAAATCCATTGTTTATGACCTTTACAGCCTCACCAACATAACTGAACTCAGGAAGGTTATGACAGATGGCTTGTCCTACAGTGAGAGAAAACAGCTCAGCTGCTTTCCTTACATTTTGCCTTTCCGTACCAGCAACAAGCAAATGGTTCATGGTTAGTTTATGAGCGTATTGTAAATCTACGCCGGTGTCTTGAAGTTCAACTAACTTAATGAACGCTTCTTTTGTGAGCAAACTACCAGATTTAAGTCGATAACCATCGTCAAGCAGATGATTCCTTAACAGTTGTAAGGCATGAGGCACATCACAAAAAAACCCATACTTTTCTGTTTTGATTTGATGGATTTTCGAATCCTGAGTCATCAAATGTAACCTTTAGATTCCTTATAAATTTTCTGTTTGATGGCCCCATATCACACACAATTGCTCTCACTTTAAATTCAACATTTTCTATGACTTTAATCATTTCAGTCAACAAGTCCTTAGAAACGGCCGTGTCAAAGTTATAATAAATGGGCTGCATCCATTTTCCTACTAAACTTCTGTTGACCGCAACTTGAGCATTGTTGTGGGGTCTTCTGATAATCTCCTCTACCTGGTCTAAACATAAGTCACTGTTAACTTTCATTTCATCAAAGCTAAGAATTACGTCTTTTTCAAATGTAGTTAGTAGCTTTGATTGGGTTTTCATGACAGTAAGGCTTAAATCACCTGGTGGAACGCTAAACTGCCTGAGTCTTCTTTTAATAGTGACTTCACTAGGAAGAGGATATTTCAATACATCTCTGACAAAAGATAACGTTTTATAAGATATACAACGTAAAGTCGCAGCCTTTGCAATATCTTCAGATGACCAATTAGTGCACCGTCCTTTCATAACCACTTGTTGTTGACAGTCAGAAAAAGAACCCTCAACCACTTTTAGCGAATGTTTTGTTTTAAGTAACTCATCATTACACCGAGAGAGACGATCCTGTAAATTTGTATTTTTTTGCCTAAGTTCTTTTATTTCTTTCTCCATAATTTCTAATTTTTGACATAAGCCCACAGTGTCGCATTTACAGCATTGTTTGTTTTCATAGTTGATGTTTTCTCTACTAGTAGTTTCTTCATTAGTTGGTAATATATTTACCTGTAAAATCTCTTCTACTTCTTTACGGTAACTTCGTTTTTGTCCCCGAATTTTTCTCTCATTATTAGGCTCATTACTACCCCTTAAATCAACACTGGAGGATGGGAGATGTAAAGTTGGAACAGCATCAGGCTTCAACTTGCGTTTCGGAGGAAGATTCAACAGTTCACTTTTCAAATCCCTTTCATAATCAGAATCAGCAAAATGTATTGAGCAAACACGAGCATTATCAACTGAAAACAAATTGGCACGTTTACAAGCATTTATCCATTTTTGTTTCGTCTCATTGTTCTTAGGAAATGTATGAAAATTAATTCCTAACTTACTTCCTTGTCTGCCGTGGTTAGTACAACTCGCGATCGCACAACAAACCATTATTTTTCACTCAAAACAACTTCAAACTTACTCTCAAAAACCCCTCACAATACACTGATAACTGCAGCGTAACTCTGCACTTAATCGTCAGTCACCGATAAGAATTCACACTCACGTAAACAACGTTGTATTCACTCATAAACGCAGTAACAACACAACAGGTTATGGCAGTGGAGCGGTGGCTGGGTTCGCGGTGACGTCAGCGGCGCGGCTTGCTACTGCGCACACACCCCATGACCCCTACGGTGTATTCTAGTATCCGTGGATGAAACCAACACTTAACTTGGTCTGCAAAACGGTTCAAACAACAAAATGTCAAAATTATACGTGAAAATACAACGATGTGTTCGAGTCCTGACCTGTGTGTCACGCGTGACAACAAACTACTAAGCTCCCAATTACGCTCTCAAAATATACGGAGACTATTAAATGAAACACCAACATTTACGAATGGCTTTACACGCTGACGAGGACATTTTGCGAGATTTAGTATTGCAAACGTTTTTATGTAAACGTACACAATCTGCACGAGAACGAGTTCCAACTTCACACCTCCCTCCGTTTCCCACGAATGATGAATAATGATTCCCCTCAATATCGACGTATTTCCTTAAAATGCAAATGGAAACACGGTGACGTTCGGATCAAGGTCGATATTTATGTATTCATGTCACGTGGCGAGAATCGGGATTCACGGATTACACCTTACGCAAGGCGCGCACTTGCGATTTTCAGTCGCAATCGCAAGAAATATTATGATGTACCCACTTGCGACTCAACAGTCAGATGAGATAACGGGCGAGATAATGAAGTACACTGAACGTACGGGTTTTACATTTCGCTACTATTACGCGACTTGGAAACCTCGACAGATAAAAATCAAGTACTACATAAGCCTACATGTACACAGTAGTAACAGTATTTTAACTCTTTATATTTTGGTATATTTTAAATAAATTTAAACAAAAACTGAGTACCTACAAATAAAATAAAAAACCATAGCACACTCCAGTTAGTATTAAACCCAAGATGTTCTTGCATACTGACAAAACGTTAGTTCAAAATGTGTTGTCTAGAAACATGTTGTGTTGTAGTTTTAGACAACCGTTGTGCATCCCAGGAAAGTCAGAAAAGGACTGGATGGATATCGCTTCGCAATTTTATAAACGAATAAATTTTCAAAACTATATTGATGCGGTAGATGGAAAGCATCATCATCTTCTTAACGGTTTTAGGCTTTAGCGGTCTGTTGCTATTCCACAGTCTACCTTTTTTTAGGTCTACCAACTTTTCTTCTGCCTCTAGTGTTGTAATCTTTCGCCACCTTCGGTATTCTATTTTCTTCCATTCTACTGATATGATGAATCCATTTTCTTATGTATTCTTTAATCCTTTCGTTAACTGTAAAAATATCTAAACCACTTCTTATCTCTTCATTTCTGTATATGATCTCGTCTATTACACCTTTTAACTGATCTCAGAAATTTCATTTCTGCTGTTTGTATCTTCTGTTCATCTTTTTTCTTTATGACCCAAGTTTCAGAACCTTACAGTAGTGTAGGTATTGCCATTGTTTTATGAAATGTTTGGGTTTCTTTTCTACACTTACTTCCCAACGTTCTCCAAATCGTTCCACACATTCTTGTGAAATTCGTCACTTTATTTTCTATATCTCTATCTTGATCATAAGTAATAGATGGAAAGCATATACGATTAAAGAAACCTGCATTCCTTTCATTACATAATTAACTGCGTGTCATTTGGCTAACGCGCATTCCCACGTCTTCTTGAACAATAATACAAGTTAAGGTCAAAAGTACAGTAAATACAGTATCGCAGGACCTTATAAAATTTAAATTCGCATTATGCGTTTATTAGTATCACGGATAATCGCCAACAGATTGTAATATTGCTACCAGAATATGTCGAAAGATAATTTACGTGGATGTTTAGGCACAACTGATAAACGGTAAAGTATTCAATAAAAATAAAAAATAAACGTACTTTTTTTTGTAAATCAGTCCAATTGATTATAAACATTTGCACAAATTTCGTAACATAGTTTTTCTTTTACATTACAACTGTATTCTTTTAACTTTTTGTCATACTGTAGCCGTCCCTTTTTCCACTTCATAGATAAATTTTGTTCCGTATCTAGAACAGCGTTTGACGGTGAATCACCAATAGAAGATTCGAAGTTGGGCACGATAAGATAATAAATCTTTTAATTTAATGGTTAATGACTCTTGCTTACACTGCGCTTAAACAGCACAGCAAAAAACAATAGCAAGTGCACATAGGTTCCTGCCTGACTATGTGATCCATTCTTATTTTGGGACAGTCACGTTGCTGGAAAAAACAGGACCAGTTGCGTTTTTTCAATCGCGTGTGCGTGTACTTATATTTAAAACTGAGATCCATCGTGCGACTAAATAATAATCATCAGTATCATCTTCAAGGATTAAACCAAGGATGGTTTGTTCCAGTCTCAAACGGGCAAAGATTAGAGCTGGTCACTCCAGCGCTTCCTCGGACGTCCCACACCTCTCCGTCCCCTGGGATTATAGTTCCATAGTTGTTTGGAGATGCAGCAGTCATCCATTCGGCAAAGATGTTCATACAAATTCAGCCGATACTGGGAAATCCTGTCGAGTATACTCATAATGTTCAGTTCCTGCCGTATATCTGTGTTTCTTCTATGATTATGGAGAATATATCCTGCCACGTGCTTCGATCCGACTGGCCTGGCCTTTCGTTAAGTCCAATTCTCAGACCCATAAAGCAGTGTGGGAAGGGCCATCATCTTGTAGAATTTTAGGCGTGTTCCTTTACTTGCTGACTTAAGGATCGCCTTCTGGTCCCGCATATAAGGTTGAACTTATGCAACTTATTCACAACATCGTTGCTTGCATTATAAGACACACTGTAGCCCAGGTACTCAAAATTGCTGACTCGTTCCAGGACAGTACCATCTATAACAATTTTTGCCCGTACGGGATCAGTTCCACGAAAAGCCATCACCTTGGTCTTAAGTGTGGATATTTGCAATCCTGAGTCTTTGCAGATTCTCTAAATAATCACGCGACTGAAAATCGCAAGTGCGCGCCGAGCAAAAGGCCATTCGCATTCTTCCCCAATAAAGATACACGTATACAGCCTGTCGCAGTGGCCTAGCATTTCTCTACAAGTAATTCTACTTAGTACGCCACACGAACAAACGCGTACAAGATGGCTGGACCAGGTTGGTAAGGAGGCAGTGAGGTTGGGTGCAGCAAACTGGTGGACATTGGCCGGGAGTAGAGACCAGTGGGGAAGATTTCTTTTGGAGGCCAGGGCCCGGACTGGGCTGTAGCGCCGAGGATGTATGTATGTATGTACGAAACACGAAAAACGGTAAAAACCTTCTCTCACCTCGGAAATGTAACGAACCCCAGTCTGTTGTAGTATTCGATAAAACTTTCCCCGAACACGACGATATGGTCCGTGTAACCTACACAATTTCACAATCGCGTTGCAGCGTTCGTAATAGAAATGAAAATTTCAAACACTTGGCAAAGGCATTTGTTAATTGGCATTCCGGCTAAACTCGGCTGACTTTCGCCTGCGTTTCCTTTCGTTGTGCAAATATTCGGGTGACGATGACTAATCAGGTGACGCGCTACAATGCTAAAGCACGCCCACACACTATACAACGCCGATGCAATTCAATATCCGAGCTGTCATTTAACAACATCACACTTACTACGGCCTTTCCAATATCAAGCATTATCATCGGTATCAGACCATACATGTTGCAAACGATAAAAGAAAAACTGACTACTGCCTAACGGAAACCGTAATGACCGTAGTGAATTCATACGACGTATGCCATAGGTTGACGTAACTTTTTTCTTATTAGGCTTACATCACACATATTTCCACACAAAAATTCTGTTCATTATACCGAAAGCAAACCGATCATTTTCTCCTTCGCAGAGTACACCATTAACACCACTGTGTACAATCCAGGTGCTCAAAATTTGGACATTTTTTTAACCTCATGTAAAACAGGTGATATATAAAAATCGCGCCCAGTGTAAGTATTCATGGCCAAGTTGCTCCCTATGAATCACTGACCATCCCGGTAAATGACCTCTTGAACAATGTAGCAGAAATTCCTTCCCCTTTAACCCCCCCCCTCCAGCTTTCTCTTTACCATCATTAGTGCTGATCTAACTATCCTGTTGTTCAGTTCTATTTGGGTCATTCATTTTGTGTGCACTGTGTGTTTGTACTGTGTTTGATATTATGGATGTATCAACGACCAGCCACGGTAAGCCATGTGCTCACTATGTATTTGACGGCTGGCTTGAAATACATTTTTTGAAGAGAGACGGCTGGAAAACAATGATGTCCCAGTGCAGTTTCTGAGTTGCTACAAGAGACGCCATAGAACCCACCAACGCTGTAGAAGGATGGCACAACAAAATCAACAATGTGCTTGGAAAGCCGAACCCAAGAATCAAGGACATATGTATGAACACAGAACCGGAACACGCAGCGTGTGCGCTGAGGGCAGAATTGAATATGGAAGGGAAACGAAGTAAAACGGCCTACATGAAATTAGACGAAAAACTGGATAAAACAGTTTAAAAAGTACGAGAAGAATGGTAATATCAGAGATCGCTTGAAAACCATCTTCTACTTGCAAAAACATGAATGATTAAAAGAAATGTAAAAGAAAGTTAAAAGTTAAATATAAATGTAAATAATCTTTGAATAATGTAAATAAAAAATGTATAATGTAAATAGTGGCTTTTAAGAATGAGAGAGAGCTAACTCTAGGCTCGAAAATTATTGACGATGTTTATACGCTGATTTTAAACATGGCTAAATGACAAAAATGTATTTTCGCCATTTAGCCAGTCAAAAGCCTGGACAAAGTGTTACGGGAATCAGTTCATTGTTTGAAACATACTCGCCCAAGAATACGTTTGACTGACAGGTATGGATCGTATTGGGCGCGATTTACAGGACAGCACACTTTCAAGAATACGTTTCATTGACAGGTATAAGGTAGGTACAAGGACCCTAACTGGGCGATTTACAGGACACCAAAAACAGGAGATTTCCTTTATTCACTATACAGAAGTTAACAGCTGTAAAAACGGGCAAAAGTCGATAATAAAATACAGCTTTTGAGAACACAACTAGCAAGACTGTTTCACATTAAGCCTACGATCCTGCCTTTGTAATGAATACCTCGCGTTTTGACATTTTAATGCTCAAATATTAACGTAAAAACAAAAATTTCGGATCCAGGGCGGTCAGTGGCCACGCAAACAGGAGTCGCTTACACCCATTTAAACCCATGCTCATGCCTTAACATAATTTTTACGCATAATCCCACTTCTGTTCAAATCCAGCCTTGTTCTCGTTGATGATCTTCAGCTCTGAAGGTTGATTTTTAGTTGTCCAAACTCTAAAACCATCCATCATGTTGCCAATTAATATCTACCTGATCGAGACAGTCAGCGATCTGATAATGATCATTCGCGCAGGTACTGCCGAGTGTTACAATGTAACAGTAACATAAATGACTCCACGAGAAACTGAAAGAGAGCGCACGATCAAAATCTATATTAATGTATTATGTATTCTCAATATGGCTCTGTAATATGGGTTCTTGGGAAAAAAATAGTGCAACGTACGACACATCACAAAACGAAAGCGCCCATGGATCCACAAAAAACTGTATTCGGCATCCGGGAAAAGATTTTTTTTATACTAAGTGACAAAGTGTGTTAATAGAGAAGGCAGTGGGACGCACACAGCGCACGGATAATGTGCGCATTCTGAATTTGGCTAGGGCTATACCACGACCTTCACCCCTTGCGCTCCGTCACGGCTATATCGACCCGCTGTAAAGGAAGATTTGGAAGACAAAGAAAGGGGTGGAGAATTCATGCACACATGAACTATTCGCATTCGTGTGCCTAACCCGCCGAGCGTATGTGACGAATTACTATACCCCCGCCGCCCCATTTAAACGTTAATTTGCTAACTTCAGTATAGAAGTTAATTTGCTTTGCTGTATAGAAACCTGGATTCCAGTGGAGTATCCAGTTTAGTTAGCCTTGGGAGGGGTCCGGTGGAATCGGCTTCATACAAAAGAAAAAAACGAGTCAAGACTAATCAACATTACTATCTTTAAAGTGGTTGAAAAACGTGTGATAACATCACGAAAAACAATCCCAATTAAAGTAAACGGTAATAACACAATAAAAATACGCGTTATTGAAACATTGTTTACAAGATACTTATTGACTGAATCGATTTTCCTATATTTCATATTTCAAACATACACGCAAATTCTGTGTAACAAACCTGTCTGTATATTTAAAAAAGAATTACTACTCTATACTAGCGTAAACAGCTAAAAAAATTAAGCAGCCTAAAAATTAAGAGATTAACAAAATTCGTCAACTTTTTCGACCCTCTAGGGGGGAGGTCCGGTCCCGTTCGTCTCCCTCCCCGTAAATACGCCTATGTAGGATACATGACCCTACGGACCTCTATATTCGAAAGGGTACAGAATGAGGAAAACGATTACGAGTACGGACTTCACGTTCTATATACACTGGAGCCGATCCACTACCATTTTTCCTTCTATTCTTAGAACGCGGTCAAGAAACGTGATGGAAAAATACTTGACGTTTCAAAAATAACTACTCCAATTAGGGTCTAACAATGACAAGATTTAAAAGACTCCGCACACACACGTTTAAAAAAACGGATAATGAAATGTTTATGTGCACGCGCGCCACATTCCGATATATAAAAGCCCAAGAAACACACGGTTGCATAACTTTCACCCAATTACGCAACCGAGTAGTAGGCAGGCAAGTTTTATTTGCATACTGAACTTCAAAGAATCGGCTTTATTATCTCGTGTGGCTTCAGATTTACCTGTTCACTACAAAGTTACAGACAAATCAGTCTTACATTGTTAATGGACAGAGCACTATTGTATACGCCACATACATTAAGCAGCTGGCGTTACAACAGAGTTGGAAACGTTCTTCCTTTCTATAAAAGCCATCGTTAAAGCCTATTGATCCCGCCCAAATCATAACTAGGGCTAGCGTTCTTGTGTCTTCAAATTGCATTAAATACTTATCAATTATAGGGAGTAAAAATTATAGTATCTATGGGTGAAAATTACGGCTAATTGGAAGCAAGACAAAGAAATAAAATCCAAAATTAATTTGAGAAAGACGGGTATCTCTACATTAAATAGACCATTAAATAGACTCCTGTGGGGTAAGCAAATTACAGCAGAAACTAAAACCAAAATATTTAAAACCACTGTTAGAAGTATCATGATTTACGGCTCAGAAGTTTGGACTACCAATAAACACACGAGAACAAAATTAATGACAGCAGAGATGGACTTCTGGAGACGTTCGGCAAGAGTATCCAGATGAGAGAAAATTAGAAATGAAGTTACTAAGCACTGAACGAATGTGAAAAATTCAATCGTTGATTTTATTAAAATAAAAAATTACAATAGTATGGACAGACAAAAAGAATGGCACAGGAAAGGTTGCCAATGAGCGTTATGGAATGGACCCCACCAGGAAGAAGGAAAAGAAGAAGACCCACCTATCACCTGGATAGAAGAAATTCAGACTATATTGAGGGAAAGAGAAATTGGAGAACATTTTTAGATGGACAAGCAGCAGTGGAAGATGAGAATTCAATCAATTCTGTAATCTTTGGTTCCGGAAAACGTGTAAAGATTGTACAACCAGAATAAAAACCAAACTTATCAATTATATAATGTTAAGTCTAGAAACGTGTGCGGAAAATCTGAAAAGCCCTGAAAATCTCTAAGCAGAATCGGGAAAATAGGTTCTTAAGGGAATATCTCCTGCAAGGGAAAGCTTCTCTCGTAAGGCCAAAAAGTAACAGTAATGTTGCTAAATGTCGGTCATCACCAAACACGCTTGTCATCACTGTCTGCGCTTCTGACTCCTTATATTTTGCACGACTTGAGATTTTTGGCTGCACCTTATACGCTTTCCCATACAACTCACAATACAGAAATTAATTTATCGCGGAATAAAACCTGCAAAAGCCGATCGCACATCGTCGTTCACCGCCCCACGGCGAATAATCGTTGGAAAATCTCTGATAACCAGACGGGGAATCGTGTCTAGCTATCAGTCACGTGGGTAAGTTCAAATCAATGTTTCCGGCGTGTAAATTACGTAATTTTTACGCACCAACATTAAAATATAGATTTACCTGCAAGCGTAAATAAAAATTAGGGTTCTAGGGCAACGAACCTCCAAACACATCCGCGTTTATTTTCGACAGAATAAATCCAATCACAAACGTGATTTTACGTGGTCACGCTTAAAATATAAGTATTTTAATGCAAAACTATGTTATTTACAGTAAAAGCCGAATCCTAATTATAAACATCATAAATAATAATAAAAATTATGTAGCAAGAAATTCATGCTAATCTGCACACCAACATACCAGGAAACGGGTGTGAATGATCTCAGGTTTGCTGTGAAAACGCTTTGTTTGCAACGGCATTAGAGAACGTTCTACATATTTCTAAGCTATCCCAGCAGAACCAGCTGTAATGTGTGTGTACGTGACTCTAAATATGCGTCAACCTGACCGAGGCTGTTCCAGACTTCACCGGTGCCCGCGCATTGTGTTCAACGCCGCAAGCAATTACGCTCTGGTGTTTTCTAGTAGTGTTGACGCGTATTATGGATTATTCTGGAATCTCAGCGGGGTATAAATATAAGCACATTCAGCTACGCTTAGTTTCAGTTTAAGTGGCGATTTATTCAAGTGAGGTTCGAGTTATTGTCGGGCGATTTACACAGTGCGTTTCAAGTGGTGTATTAGTAAAAAGTTATTATAGTGCGGAAGTCTTTATAGTTGACATTATTTGTGTGGACAGATTAACTTGAATTGTTATACGAGAATAATCTTGTTGGATAACTTGTTGATTACAAACTGTTAATTGTGATAACTAAAGCTGGTTTTTGGTGTCTTTATTGGTGTCTTGTATTTTGTTTTTCACTGTACCATACGACGATCAGTAGACCGTCGTAACAATATTAATACTGGTAGATTATATATTAGCTTTCCACGTGGTATACAATGGAAACGGAGGTATGTGAAGACGTGTCATGATTACAGAACAGCAAAGAAAACAAATTTAAATTAACACTGGCAAATCAAAACATAGAACGTATAGCAGCCGCACACCTGACGTACACGCAGGCAAGTTTATGTTATAAACAAAGCATTAACTAGTGCATCGCCTCTCCAGCAGATGGCGAGGTTCACTACAGTTTGCGAATACCAACACGGTACATAAAATGTAACGCGATTATAAACTCTGTAATGCAATGTTCAGTAACTCAGCTGCATACCAATGTTCGGTACACTTTTGTACGATCGACTACGTCTCGAATTAATTGGCAAATTAATAGTTATACGTACGCACAACTCATACAAATATAACATGAATCATATTTGGCTAACAACGAAAGAACAACAGTAATGTGCCAGTCTACAGACCTATACTACAGAAATGTAATTTAATAAACACATTACAAAAGTACCTGGATGGCGAAGGCATCGCGAGCTCACAATATGACATGAATCATATTTGGCTAACAACGAAAGAACAACAGTAATGTGCCAGTCTACAGACCTATACTACAGAAATGTAATTTAATAAACACATAAAAGTACCTGGATGGCGAAGGCATCGCGAGCACACAATTCATTTTAAAATTAATTCCCTCTTATCTGACCCGATTAAGATTACAGACCAGATTACGAAGCCTGCGGTAGACGCGATTGCGAAATCACATTCACCACAAAAAAAATGTGAAAGCTACTGCTTCAACTCTACACCGACAACGTCGATCAACGGTAATATTTAATCCGTTGTCACAAATCAGAATCAAGTGAAGAATTACTTAAATAAATAAATAAAGTACTATTAAAAAATTGTTTTTAATGTAAGTACCTTTATTCTATAAAGATGTTGATGTACACACAAACTAATACAAAATTTTTCTCAAAATTATCCCAATATGATTTTTTAACACGCGCGCGCTTCTTACGTAATTAGCTCTGCTTTTAGGCGAGTTAATTATAACGTTATTAGTATTATTATTATCATCAGAAATAGTTTAAAGAGAATTACCCCGGATAGAGCAAGATCGCAGGCCAGAGGATAATAGTCTAACAACATCACTGGCAGAATGCAACAAAATAAACTTAATATGAAAAAGCACATAAAATGTATTGAGGAAACAAGATTACCCAAAATTATTAAAAACTATGAACTGATGGAACAGCGAGATGTAAGATGACCGTGAAAGCACTTAGCCTCAGCCTTAGTCACAGTACTGTGGTTTACTGACCGAGACTTTTGTCAGTGTTTCAGCACTGAAGATGGCCACCAATGGAGTGGCTGAAACGTTTCCAAGTTATAAAATCGGACCACGGCCTGATAGCCCGGAAAGTGTTAATAACTACGACGCAGGCCGTAAAAGCCTAACGCAACAATTTCGCATTATTGTAATCCAGAAAAGGTAGGCTATAGCAAAAAATAAAGCGCTCCAAGCTAAATATTTTCTACAAATAATTACGTATTTAAAATACCTATTTGGGGTCATCGTACAGTTGTACACATGTAACAAGTTGCGGCCAAAAGTAATTAATCGGGCACATTAATTCCCGACGTGCAACGATGAGTTCACAGAGGCCGCATTTTTCCTTGTCGGCTTTAAAGTGTAGGGGCACCACTGTTGCCGGACACTTTTCACTTGATCCGATCTTAGTTACTAACATTTGTATTTGTTATTGTTATACCTTCCGAGTTTACTTCACATAATAAGAAGTTGGAACTTTAGAACTCAAAAAAACAGCGCTATACAATTATCTCTCGAGAACAAACTAATTTCAATCTCTTCATTTTTTATAACTGCTATCACCCAATTGTAACCGTTACAATGTCTGAAACGCAGAATGAATCACAAAACTCAGTGTAGAACGACTGCATATGCTATACACAAATGTGCGTGTTGTGTGTGTCTGTGGCTGGTGGCATTCATAGTATAGACATATGCCAGCTTTGAATATCTCTCTACATATGTATGACTGTTGAAAAAACTTGTCACAGGTGACTAACAGTCGGTAAGCTCTTGGCAATCAATCCAATATACAAGGAAAACTTCAGCTTTAATTAAAAACACACTCTACAGAAGTCTCCGCGTACGTTAAGAACGGTTACGAAAAGTCATGAAGAACGGATTCGATTCGTAAACCCTGTATAAAATTAAACGTGCACCAACTGCACACTTCAAACGTTGGTGAATGGCCGTATTGTAATGTCGTCACTGACCTGTTGATCGCCTTCTGTAAAACCATTGTTTCCTATCACACCCATTTCTACAGACACTTGGCCAGTCATTAACAAAGCATAATCATCTTTGTACAAATACTCTTTACTTTTCTTAGATAAGTTAAATAAAAGCACTATAAATATCAGCTGACAAACCTAAATACAATCTAACAAACGGGTATACACGGGTATAGACCGATTGTAAATCCGTCTCGAATCTCTTTTTTTCTGCATACGAGGGTCAGTTGTAAAGTTCGCGGAGCGACAACTGCAGCTTAGCGGTAAAACTAAAAATTTTTCGTGTGCGTGCTGCAAGATTTGTATTTTATGTGAACTCCTGTTAATTTCAAAATCTATCAATTTATTCATTGTTTAGAAGCTGTTTAAAATTGACGTGTCACGCGTGTTTTGAAAAACGGACAAAACTTTGTTAAAATTGTTTAGCGCAAACCGAAATTCAAAACGAAATTGTAAATGTGTCAGGAGATGCTGCGACTTCAGCAACGGTTTTACCAACGGTTTGTAAGTAGGGACTTGAGTTTAATGTGGTCGTACGAGCAGTGAAAACGTGGTCGCACTGGACGCCCAGAAAATACAACTACTCCAGATGGGGACCCATCTTGCACAACGCTTTTTCACACCAAGTTCTTGAGCTAAAGTATGATCCACACGCTCATATGAGATGACTGTGATTTCAGCAACGTCATTTACTCCTCAATCTGCGATCTTCCAACACCCTACGAAATTTTTCCAATAATGCCGTTTTTTGTTGCACTTTTTGGACGTCCACTGCTGGGATAGTCTTCAGTGCTTGTACGACCACGTTTAAACTCGAGTGTGCCCCACTTACCGTTGTTTCTGAAGGCGGAGCACCTCCTAACAAATTTACAATTTAGTTTTGTCTGTTGGCGCTAAAACATTTTTAACACAGAATTCGTCACAACACGATGTTTGATTATGTGTATTTTAAAAACACGAGTGACAGGAAAATTTCAAACAGCTGGTAAAAAGTGAATAAACTGACAGATATATCTGGAAATTAACGGGTGTTCACGCGAAATATACGTCTTGCAGCACACGAAAGATTTTACGCTCTACCACTGAGCTATAGATGTCGCCCCGCGAACATTTCAACTGACCCTCGTATATAAAACTGCATGCACCAAATCGAACAGTAATTAACAGACAAACAAAATCTTTATCACCAATAACAGAGTTGTTGTTTTCCTATTATTTCTTTGTTACTAGGTTACAAATCGAAAGCCATAACGAACGTAACCAAACGCGTTGTTGGCGTTGAAGCTATGAACTGTACAACTGAACTGCTGCAGAGCGGCGCCTGTAACAAACGTTCAAGGTTAGTTGCTTGCTACAACCGTACCTGCCGAAACATGGGCTGCAACCCGCGGTCAAGTTAACAAGCTGTTGGTTGCAACTACAGTATTACGTTTGCTGACAGTCAACTTTATCGATTACCGATATTGTAAACACTGCCTATTAACGAAAATTCGGCTCACAATCCTAAAGGTCATCTTATCAGAATGCAACTAGAACACAACAATTCGTAAAACACTGTCGCCGAGGAGATTCAAATGTCTGCGTGCTGACTTTATGTTTTCATCGTGAGACTCATTTGCAAGGAAACTGATGAACCTGATAAAGAAGTCGGCTCTCCGCGTTCCGTTTATGAACCCCGGTTTTAGTATAACTAAGGCATTATTATGTTCCACGGCAAGAGTGCGTTTACAGTTCCCTGCTTGTAACTGATCTGTCAGTAACCAAATCTTCTGTTGATATAAGAATTTCGGTTATAGAATTTAAACGACACGTAGGTTATTTACAAGTTCTCGATATCAGTGAAGTCACGCATGCCCGTGGTATTCTGGTTTGTTAGCTGATGTTTACAATACTGATATCTAAGTTATCTAAGGAGGGTAAAGAGTACTTGTACAAACACGAGTATTATGGAATATTAATGATTGGTCTTAAGGTAAATATGAATAAAACAGAATACTGGCAATGGGTGACCTTCATCATTTAGGGGTGAAAATTACGGCCAGTGGTAAGGAAGACAAAGAAATACGATCCAAAATTAATTTGAGAAAGACGGGTATCTACATTAAATAGACTCCTGTGGGATAAGCAAATTACAGCAGAAACTAAAACCAAAATATTTAAAACCACTGTTAGAAGTATCATGATTTACGGCTCAAAAGTTTGGACTACCAATAAACACACAAGAACAAAATTAATGACAGCAGAGAAGGACTTCTGGAGACGTTCGGCAAGAGTATCCAGATGTGAGAAAATTAGAAATGAAGTTATTAAGCACTGAACGAATGTGAAAAATTCAATCGTTGATTTTATCCAAACAAAAAAATTACAATGGTATGGACACACGAAAAGAATGACACAGGAAAGATTGCGAAGGAGAGTTATGGAATGGACCCCACCAGGAAGAAGGAAAGAGGAAGACCACTTATCACCTGGATAGAAGAAATTCAGATTATATTGAGGGAACGAGACGATGAAGATCTTTGGATGGACAAGCAGCAGTGGAGGATGAGAATTCAATCACTTCTGTAATCTTTGGTTCCGGAAAATGTGTAAACATTGTACAGCCGGATTAATAATAATAATAATGATTGGTCAAGTGATTGTGGAAATGTGTTTGATGGGAAACGATGGTTTTACGCATAGTGATCATCACGTCAGTTGCGACGTTACAATACGGCTACCCCACGTTTGAATTGTGCAGCTGATACGTGAAGAAGAAGTAAAGCAGGTTTTTGTTTTGAAATACTTGTTTCTTCATGCAGACGTCCCCGTTTAATTTTATACAGGGTTTACGAATCAAATCCGTTCTTTATAATCTTTTCCTAACCGTTCTTAACCTACGTGTACGAAGACTACTTTTGTGTGTGTGTGTGTGTGTGTGTGTGTGTGTGTGTGTGTGTGTGTGTGTGTGTGTGTGTGTGTGTGTGTGTGTGTGTGTGTGTGTGTGTGTGTGTGTGTGTGTGTTAATTAAAGCTGACGTTTTCCTTGTAAAGTGGATTGATTGCCCAGAGCTTAGCAACTGCTGCGAGGCACCTTTGACAAGTTTTTATTATTATATAGAGAGATATGGCTGGTATTATGTCTCTACTACGAATGCAAGCAGAAATTATGTTTACACAGGAGTCTCAAAATTCTACGCATGAACTCTGTTCACTAGACGTCAACAAATCCGCTACGCTGTGGCATATGAATCTTTATTGCATAACCTGCTGGCTGTCTGAATATGTTAACTTACTTCGCTTTTTTTAAAATTTTAACTTTCCGTGACGTACTATGCTCATGCTTATGACTGAAACTGTCGTACGAGGTATTGAAGAGTATGCACAAAAAATGGCTTTTATACTAGAATCAACATCAACTTCAGAACACGGAATAGGCAATGTGCTGACTGTTCCGCCTTCAGATATCCTCCAGCAATCACTTCCTGAGTCTACCCACACACCTATGACCTATAGGTTTGTATTTCCAGACTTGTTTGGCCAGTCTGAAATCTGACATTATTTCTAAGTGTTCTTTCCACCATTGTTTGTAATCTTTTAATTTGTCATTAAAGTTAAAGCTTGTAATTCTTCCCTTATAGCCTCATTCTTTATAGTCAACTCATTCTTTATGACACCTTTTAACTCCTCATAAGAACGCCATTTCCGAAGCCTGTATTTTACTTTCTTCTTTCTTGGTTGTTGTCCACAATTTTCACACCTACAAGACAGTACAGTGACCCCCATATCTTTGTAAAACTTTAATTCTGTATCTCGACGTACCTTGTTTCTAAAAATACGGTTGATTGTAACACAGATCGTCTGGAACTTACCTAACTTAACATCGTTATCATCATTCCTTCCTATCACAGCCAATATCATTTCTACCACTGGATCACCTGTGGTAGAAATGATTCAAGGAAATGGCTCACCTGTTCTACCATTTGATCATTAATCAGTATTTTTGTTCTTACTGGCTCCTTGCCTCGAAATGCCATTACCTTTGTTTTTGTAGCGGAAATTTTCATATTTTATTGTTTGCAAATCCGATGAAGCTTAAAAATATATTTTTGTAAAGTAGATCTGATTTTTGTATTTTTAATTACAAGCAAGTCGTCAGCAAACAACATCACATTCAAATATCTGTCTCGTGATGTCTTAATACCAGGGTTCACTAGATGTTGCCAGCTAGAATATATTTGGAATTTTGAAAAAAAAATCAGTGCCACATAAAATGTGAGAGAAGTGAGTAGCATACTGTACGGGCAATAAGCTGTTTAAGATTAGAAGAGTACGTGTTATATGGGCAAAAATATTTACCTAGCCTGCGTGTACACGATTACGCCTGTCTGCTTAGGTAAACACAACACTACAATCATTTTCAGAAGAAAAAATCAATGTAATCTACACGAATTTAAACGGGTATCTTGAAATACATATTAGATTGACGAAGAGTAACGATTTACGCCCGCGTTTATGCTCCAGCACACGTAACGCGAGCGACTGCGATCAGCATCCTGATCACAATGCGTTACGTTCCCTAATCTCCTGCCTCCAGTACACCGTCACTCAGGCACCGGCTGGAATTCAAACGTTGCCTGACTCTAGCTCTAGCAAAAGTGTGAACAGACGTGTGTCAGAAACGTACACTTTCTTACGGCACTGTCTTTACCGGGTTTTAGAGCCATTTGTGTAATACTTTACTGACGATTCTACTGACTACGAACAAAAAATAGACTACGTCCAAAAAACAGTAAACACATAAAACAATACACGACCTCGGGAACGTCAATGTTTTGCTAAAACGAGATATTACTTGTCGGAATTCTAATTAATTTAGCGTTCAATATGGAAAATAATGAATGTCTGGATTTTATAATGAATTTTTTAAATATCAACTGACTACAGCGACAGTGAACAAAGCAAAAAACGTCGTAACTCAGTCGTCAACTGCAGAGCAATCGATCCTGTTATATTTTTTTATGAACTCTATTTGTTATGCTGTTCAGTGCAAACTGCACAATCATTTTCGAACAATGTGCAATTTTGCTTAAAATTCACTTCCTTATTGCACGAGTATAACACATCACCGGAGGCAATTAGCTAGTAACCGCTTCTATTAATTGCTCTACACAGAAAAGCGATCCAACAGTTCCCACAAACCCAACAGACATGTATAATTCGTCTCATACTCAAACGATCACCAGTCACCCGTCCGCTTTCATTTACTTACACGGTGAACTTTCCTCTCTGCACACGTAGTAGAATGCAACATGTGTAGGCCTACGTGTCGCCGGCCACGTCGCTACAAGCCGACGTGACTTCATTCTCACGTATCTATCTATACAGATTCACCCAATTTCGTGCGTTTATCAGTATCGCACGTTCAAGGCCACAAAAAGAATTTTTTGTTTATCTCCAATACACTGAACGTTCTGCTTTAAGTGACGGCCCAAGTGATTTTTGATAATATTCTGTTCAAATAACAAATTTTTATTTCTTCAAATGAATTGAGTACTTTACAACACATTACGTATACTAACGATGGGTGTTATTTTGTCTGTTAATGCGACAGATCCCTCACCGATCCTATCATGCTGTCTGCTTCCATAACCATCCCCCACCGAGTCAAACAACCGGTTACTCCTCGTCCGAGATGTAGCTTTACCTCTACCTCCTTCGTCTCGCTTTGCAAGAACGCACGCCATACAATCACGCTGAAATTTATTTAATATTCTGAATTCTAAAAAAAAACTAAATACAAATATTTTTTAAATTGAAGTGTGTAATAGGTTTTGGGGGACATTAATTAAACCTCGTATAATACTTAAAAAAAAGAACATTTAAAAATAACAAAACCGACACGGGCTTTTAACATTAAACGCACTGATTTTTACTACGAAAGATCACCGAGTTAAAAACAGTATCGATATAATTCCACCGGCTTACTAGGCAGTACCGCTAACGAGAAGATTAAACTGAAGAATGAACGTGCTGCCACATAACAGAAAGTCAAGAGAAGGGGGAGATCGACATAGTAGAGAGAGAAGACTGGATTTTGAGGTCTAATAATAGTAGACGAAGAGCGAGGGTCACTGAATACAATGTAATGTAAAGAAGGTGAAGGGAGAGGCCAGAAGATCTCGGATTAGCAAAAGTGGACGAACCATAACCTTGGGGTCGGAGACTGGGAAGACTGACAGCGGTTGACAGGAGAAAGATAACGATTACAGAAGACATCCTTGTACTATGACAACTGCGAAGGCGTAGAATCTAAGATAATTTTATTAGTGTCTATAGACACGTTAGTTATAGATATTTATTTTGAGGAAGAGAAACTGATAAACAGATCACTCTATAATTATTTAAATTATTATCCGGCCTGCAAAGCCGTGGTCTTCCAAAATCTTCATGTTGGTTGACGTTATTAGAGTGATCACACGTTTCGGCCTCAGCTCTGGAGGCCATCTTCAGTGAAAGGTCTTTAAGACGCCGACAAGTTGTACGTCAGTCAACCACAGTACGTCAGCCTTTGCCGCAGTAATGTGATTGACTGACGTACATCTTGTCAGCGTTTTGAAGACGTTTCACTGAAGATGGCGTCCACAGGTGAGGCCGCCATAATTATGATATTATAGATAATAATTTATTTAAATGATAAATAATTTAGATGATTATGACGGCGGCCGTGAAAGGCTAAGAAACGGACCACTCTATGCCTCCTCGTTAAAATCTGTGCATACGTATTTTGTAGGATGTTTTACGTACATACGTGACATAATTTTCTACTGTACGAACCGTGTAGTTTTACAACGCTAGTGCATGACTGACATCTGTTAATATGAAATCCTGCTTACTCCAAAAATTACAGATTGGTGTTACTCGTGCACGGCAGGCGTGTGCCGATCCAGTGCGCGCGCGCCACACACACACACACAAAATTTACGATGGAATCCACCCGGACGCACCGCTCTGCCACCACGCCACACGGAATCCGCTTTCAGATAAACAAGCGGTCATTAAGTATTACTACGGACTATTACCTAACACAAGTGTCCTGATAAACATAGACAACGATCATATGATCATCACGTGACGCCTCCGATATTTTTGGCTAACAATACGTACTAAGTAACTGTGCAGTGAAGCCAGTAACGTTAGGAAATAATAATCCACAAACGGGGACACGATCCTGCCCAGCCCCGGATACTGTTTGACAATATCGTGACTACAATGCACATTATAATGTCGGCCGACCACTTCACCTTACGCAGACTCCCCTTCCCACACAGACGTAGTAGTATCGATTGCAACTCTCATCCTCCCTCTCAACGGTCGTACAACACAACCTTCACAACAACTACTGCCACGTTTGCTGGATTCAAAACCAGATTAAAATTATCAAAACGTAAACGCATCGAGTAAAATGATTCATAATTTATTTAATGATTTTGTTAATTAATTATGATTTGATATGATAATTAATTAATGATTTTGTTCGTCCGGATTATACAGCAACTACATACATGCTGCACCGTAACAAAACGCCTATCAAAAGACCACTTACAAAGAATTGGGAAACCCTCACAACATATAGTGTTTTATTAAACAGTCCTGTCGCTAACTGTGTTCTTACATTTTTAACAGTACGGACTGCTTCTGATAGTCATTCCAGTACGTCAGATTTGTTACGAGTTGCATTAAAGATAAAGAACACAACATAAAAATCATCTTCCACTGTCAACCACGTACATATTTTCTTCATCATGCGAGCTCATAGAAACAGAAAATATGGAATACAGAAAATACAGTAACACTGTAAAACACAGCATTACTGTAATACAGTAAACCCCCGTTTAACCGAACCTGTCTTATCCGAACCCCGGGTTAACCGACATGATGTCAGACGAAAAATGAAAAACAAATGCTGGAAGAATTATGTTTTGTATTGTTCAGTGGAAACAGAATAACAGACACTGATGAAGTCACAAATTACCAACTTTAATTAATCACAAACAACAATTAAAAATTAACAAAGCGCTCTTGTACTGTAATTCAAATTCATCTGACCAACACACAATAATCAAACACGATGATCACTTCGCCACAATATTCCAATCCGCACTTGAATAAATCGTCAGCTGTAACTTATGCTAACCCCGCCAGTGACGATTATATATATACCCCGCAGAGGTTTCAGAGACACCGCAGCAGCTTTACGTTTCGTATAGCAGCCTGAGCTACACCAGACATGTTACTTTTACAGAGACGGCGCGACATTGCAGAGCAAAAACGCTGTGAAGAAACTGTTCAGAAAAAATTACGGACTTTTTAAAAGAAAAACTATGTAACCGAGAACACAGATTACAATGTATTGCATGCTTATAATTTGAACTTTTATAATTAAATATGTTTTTACTGATAAGTTTGTATTTTCTATGCCTTAATAAACGGAAATAGACTCCCTGGATTATCGGAAAAAATGCGTTATCCGAAATGGCTCTGCCCTCTTTAGTTCATTTAAAATGAGTTCTACTGTATTAAAACGGTAAAAATTGTTATCAGTGTTGTGTTACGGGCCTGCAAAAAGCGTGAAAGTCAACTTTAATTAATTAAAACATAACATGTAACTGTAACGTGTATCGAATTTAATAACTAAAACTTCACACGTAATTCGATAGTAAATACGAGAGTAACGTATATTATTTAAAAAAACGAGTGCCACAGATAGCTGCTTCACGGAATACCAAAAGTCTAGACACTACTGTGGTTAGCGTTTGTTTAGATTGCCCACCATTTCTTCGGCCTGTGTTCGCTACACCTAAATTCGCTGCCTCGCTTCTGTTGTCATAACTGCCACCACTATGAGAGGAACAGCATTTGGGAATTGTTACTAAGTAAAAACAATAATGCCCTTTAGATGCTGCTTACGATTACCTACCTGGAATAAATGTAAACATGCGATCTCTAAAGCATTATATCCTACAAGTGGCTAAGTGTTGCACCAATCCACAGAATCGTTTTAAGTTGGATGATCGAAATATAATAATCACTATGTAAGAATTTTATTGTTGTATTGGAGTGTTAGTGGTCTCAAATATTTCTACTAGTAATTTTATACAAACCACTATTTTGCCTTTGGTATTGACAACATGGTTGGTAAATGACCTGAAGATGGCTTGACTGCCGAAAGCGCTCGTCAATACCAAAGGCAAAATAGTGGTTTGTATAAAATTACTAGTAGAAATATGTAAGAATTGTCATCAATATTTTGTTCCCTTACACATCCCGAAACATTAGTCGACAATTATGAGCGAAAACATTTATTATTTTTAAGTCTTACGATAGTACTGTAAACGCGGATGTGCGTTGGTTGCTCCTTCACTTATTGGTTTTACTTGTATTTAACACTAATACCCTCCCTGAGCTGCAGAACTAACTCATTACTTTGTACGAAATACATTTATTAGTACGTAAATTTCAAAATTTGGTTAATTTTTCAATTATCAAAAAAATTGCGAAAACACCGATTACTCTATTCTTTTAGTAAAATAACAACTGTAACGCAGAGAAACATACCATAAACACCAAAATTGAAAACATTGAAATAGTTTTTTTAGTTAAATTTATAACCATAATGACAAATAATTTAATCTTGCCTTTTAAGCTTATCTATGTTTCCACAGATATACACAGGCATATATATAATACTTTTCACGAATATACGTAACTGTTAAAAATAAAGTTTTTTTTTTGTAAACATATCGTACAAGCTTTCTGAAGGAGATGCAACTTTTTGAAGGAATGTTCAGAGACATTAATTCTGTCAAATTATTAAGACACCAAAGTTTATATTTTGGATAAAACTCCTTATTACTTAATCCCACTGAGACCTTTACAATCTTCTAAAAATTTCAATTTTTATTTTGGTCGTGGTGTTCCTGAGGTTAAACATTTTCATAGTAAAGCTACATTCAGAACTCTGACACCAGGATGGATTTTTAACCATTTTTTTTCAAATTACTGATTCCTTTTTTTGCACTCTTAGCATCCTAAAATTTTGAAATTCCCATAAATGTACATTACATTCAGAATTAGGTTAAAATTCGTTTCAATATGATACCCTACACAGATTTTTGTGGTTTTTGTTTTGACCCACTTTTCTGCCCCGGATTACCAAAATTTTGAAATTTTAAAAAATGAACATTATATTCCCTATATATTAATAGCCCCTTTCATCCGATACCCGACACGGATTTTTGCGATTTTGTCACTATTTTGCCCCCCTTACATTTTTGCCTATTGCCTCCCACCTTTTGGAGGATCAATCGCAAAATCGATAGGGGTCTGTAGGGTAGAAGTATGGAGAAACATGCCGAGTTTTATGAAAATCAATTGAAGCATTCAAAAGTTATTTTGTGACATCAAACATCCCCAAAAAGACTTGTCACACAAGTCCCAAATGGCCGACGCTTCACTCGTTCAATACGCAGCCAGTACAATAAGACATAACCCGTAGATCCATGGGTATAGGCACGTCCAATACAAAACGCTGGCCCTAGTATAGCGCCTGGCTCCTAACCGAAAAGGTCTCACGTTCGATTTCCGGGCGCACAATAAGGTACGATTTTCATCCCGAAGGTAGACTCAGCCTGAGAAAATGGAGTATCTGAGGTAACAGTGGAAGGCTTGCTAGACTGCAGGTTCCAGCCCACCTGCCATACTCCTAAACTAATTTAGTGGTAAAAAAGAAGAAGTAATTTTTCTCATTCAGTACGAACTGATAAATCAAACGATACAATAAGTAACAGATTTTAAATATCCTAGGGTATACGTTTTGGTGAGGACAAAGATATTCTGAATAAAATTAATAGCTATTGAGAGAACGTGATACTATAAAACGAACCATTGAAAGGCATAAGCATGACGGACACTCCCAACCGTACAAAGTTGTGCACCACTTTCCCGCACAATCTGAATCACACATCATCAACGAAATGAATTTTTCGGCAAATGGGATCATCAGAGGTGAAATATTTTTGAGCGTTGAAAACTTGCAGAAGACTATAACATAAAAGACATGATAATATATGACAACACTTGGCAGTGCAAGGAATAACAAATATAGAAACACCGTATAAAGAAAATGGAAGCACTACGTAATACCCGAGTCTTTGGAATAATTACAGAGGAAATATTTTGTAGTCCATTGCAAAGTAGGAGGATTGTGAGACCGAGGAACAGCGCAGGTGGCTAATCCATGAAGAAAATAAGATTTAATACATCGTCAACAAACTAGTTTCGTTCTTGTGTGGAAGGCTACTTAACTCAACATCTGACAACAGATTCACAACAAAAATTCTAGAAAACTAGTTTTATCTTACGAACACGATCTCCTTTATCTAGTCTTTACAAATATCGTATCGCGTGAATCACACCTAAACGCGTAAGCGACAGACATTCATTAGTTGTAAACAATGCCACGACTAAACAAAATACCACGTACATTTACTTATAGCATCGGAATCCGTGAGCAACCTTGAAAAACAAACACAAAATTCATATCCTGGACATGTTTTAACGACACACTAATACGACAGTATTTATCGGGAAAATGTATACAGCCGATTAAACTACAAGACAAAAGCTGTTAACTCGGTTAAGGAATATAAAGCTATAAACTCATTACAGCTCCAACTTGTGGTCCCATCACGTAACGCTTCTATAGTTACGATCAACCAAGCAACTCGTGAACAGTACAAAATACAATTCTTTACGAGAATGAGAACAATGTACTGCTCCTAGTGCAGCAAGCGCGCAATCAAGTTATATTATGTTCTTTAAGTTTCTTTCTCTTGTTCTTTTCCGCCGACAATGACACGAGTCCACGTATTATCTGAACGTGAACAGAAATTAAACGACCGATATTCTTCCTTTACAAAATATTCTCTTGCGATTCCTAACGTTTCAATTAATTTGCCAGAGTTTGTTACGTAAACGTCTGAAGGTTGTATATACCCTCTCTCTCTCTACTCGTTGCTTAATGACGCGAAGATCTACCACTGACGTTAGTCAATGAGAGTTATTACATACAAGAATCCAATGGAACAGTAACAATCGCTCTTGTAGAAAATCATTTAAAACGCACCAAGGAGCAAGCTTGAAATTTCACGTGAAAATGGTGATCCAAATTACGTTGTTAGTACAAAAATATTATATCTGTGTTTACAGAATTATATTTTTCATGAAAAATTCTCTGTGTGTTCATGAAGAATATTATATTTATGAACTGTGTGTTTATAGAGTCTAGCCTGTTTTCTAACTTGAACTGATCATCTGGACATGTATGTTTCGAGTTACTGCTAAAAAGTGACATGTTTTTAAACCCGAAACGGAGATGTTTTGAAGTCTAAATAATGTTTCCAGTCGAAAAGGATGTGAATACGCTGGTTATAATAGGTGAGGCAGTTCATCTGTTCGAATCTGACACACCGCCTTCCTTCACCGACTTATGTGCTGCCTTACTCTCGTAGGCCTTGGACACTGCAGTGATGAGTCGATCACTAGAGTCTAATTGTGGCAAAACCAATATTAAAACAATTTACTAAAAAAAAAGTTACTCTAATAATAAAATAATCAACTGCATAAGAAGGGTGATAAGGAAGAGGTTAATAACTACAGAGGAATATCTTTACTTCCAGTTGCGTATAAAATATTTTCAAAGATTCTATTGAACAGAATAGAAAAAAACATTGGAGAGCCATTTGGGTGAATATCAGGGTGGCTTTAGGAAGGACAGATCCTGTCCAAAACAAATATTCACTCTGAAGTCAATAATCCGTCACAGGCTACTGAATTCAAAGGAGATTGTAGTAACATTTGTTGATTTCAAAAACGCCTTTAATTCTGTTGACAGAGAAACTATAGATAAAATAATCCGAGAATTTGGTGTTAAATCTAAATTGGCAAATCTAATCCGTGAAACCCTTACGGACACAGTTTCAAAAATAAAATTCATGGGAGAAATATCTTAACCGTTCAAAATAAATAAAGGTGTAAGACAGTGTGATGGTTTATCCCCAATTCTTTTCAACTGTGTCCTGGAGAAAGTATTGAGAATTTGGAATGAAAAATTAAAGGAATGCAAAATATCACCAATCATGTTGGGAAGAAGGAACAAACGTATTGAAATAAACTGTTTGCCATTCGCAGATGACTTTGCTATACTTTCTGAACATCTTATATCTGCAGTAACACAAGTTAATTTGTTAGAGGACATAGCCAGAAGAACAGGTTTAAGAATTTCTGCAGAAAAAACCAACTTTATCACGAACATTAAAAATGCGGCAAAATTCCTGCTAACAGATAGATAGAATAGAGACGATTAGAAAATTTAAGTAACTAGGAGAAAATTCAAGAGAATGGCTTAGAAAAATCTGATATATAAGAAAGGATTCATAAGATGGAAGGGCATATGGTATAACTAAAGATATTTACAATAAAAAGTGGTTATCTAAAAATGCGAAAATAAGGCATTACGGTACAGTAGTGAAGCCAGAAGCCTATATGGAACTAAATGTCTAGCAGTGAATTATAAACAAACTAGAAATATTGGAAAGACGAATTATTACGAAAATATTAGGCCACGAAAAACTTCAGAAGGTTGGAAATTAAGAAGTAATGATAAAATATATCAAAGTATAGAAAATACAACAGAAACAATGAGGAAAAAAGACTATTATTTTTTGGACATTTATATAGAATTGACGATAATAGGTTGACAAAGCAAATCTTCGAATATCTGTGGGGGAAAAAGTCAACATCAAGTTGGATCAAAGAAGTCCAAAAGGATTTAGAAAAAAAATAATATACACGCAGAAGAAGCAATTGAAAGAGACGTTTTTCGGGCAAAAGTGTTAAAAATGGAAGGAGTCCAGGATAGGAGAGAGAGAAACGCAGGTTCAAAGTGGACTGAAGACAGGAAGAAGAGACACAGTGAAAAGATGAAAGAATATTGGAGAAAAAGAAAAGAACAAAGAGTTAAGAATTGAAATTGGCATGTGGTCCTTAGATGGCCGATACAAAAAAAAAAATAATCAATTCCACACCTTAATTGGTAATTTGTACACCCAACTTAATGATAATAAGCTGACGCAGTATGACAACTTCAGGCTTCGTTATAGAAATAGAGATGCCTTTCGCAATAATACATACAATAAGTACAGAAATAAATAATGTTCTGTTATGTTTTACCTCTGTTGTTAGCCTTGCACAACCTCTTATTAGTCACACAGCGGTGCTACTGATCACTTTATCAATTTTATAATTTATCAATTTTCACAGTATCAATTAACTGGTGATTAGGAGTCGAAAAAATAATCTGTTACAGAATCTGATGTACGTATGACACATCAAACACAATTATATCATGCGCACACGCACACGCACACACACAAAGATGCGGCTGGACACAATATGTAATAAAAAAACAATAATAACTATAAATACTACACTACATAAAGACTATTATAACTGTTTGTTTATACAGCACACTTCTCGTTCAGAAAATAAGGAATAGTTTTTGATCAGGATTGCAACTGGGTTTTGATCGGATTTACAGATTTACATCTTCTTAAATCATGATCATCATCTGCTTCCATCAATCAAACGAACAAGGTTTGTTCCAATTACATGTTATTAATACTGCTGGTGGCTTACAAACGGATCACTATCGCTTCCTGACACGACCGAGACTTCGTCTTCCTCTTGGCCTGACGATTCTGTGCAATCCAGGAAGACTTCTATTATCCAACCTGCCTAGATGTTCTTCAAATTTCTGCGGTATCGATCAACGATATAATAAAGCTCTCTCGACTATTTTTCCCGGACGAATGTCTTCACTGCTCCTCAGGTCTCTGGGAGAAAAACTTCCGAAAGTATCAAAATTCAACAGCAACATGCTTCATAGATTGAATGGTCTCGGCAGGCAACTAAGTATCCATTATGTGTCATCCTACGAAATGCAACACGAATGGTATCGTTTCCGTAGGAAAGAGTTCGCAGTTACCATCGGACACTACAAACAACGAGTATTAGCCATCATTTCAAACAGTTCACTAGTCAAATACTCTACTATAAACAGCAAGAATTGATTGTATTGCATGTTATAAATTATTGTTTTTTCGTAATATCAGAATATGGTGATGTTTACACACGAAACACGTACATACATATCATGACCAAAAACCCACGTGAGATAAGAAAATGTTTACACACTGCTCTCAATGTCTAGACCTTTACAATAAGGTGATCTGCGGTACACACAAGGCGCGTGTGCATCCTTCGACACATACAATGTAAACCATAAGAACAATTAAAACAACGCAATAATTCCAATTAAACTGTTTTTCTTCACCCGCTAGCTTCATGAGTTAAAGCTCTCTCGGAATCCACCATACTTGAACAGCCGTTACCATTTCCTTACATTTAAAAAAACTGTAAAATACTTTTGTTTTAAACCACGGTTTCTTGAAAGTACACCAATGTCATTTGTGCAGGTGTGAAGCCAACAATTGGTATGTTTTATAATCGTAGCCAAATATTCCAAATTAAATCGGCATACATACAACATACAACATAGCATACAACAATTTGAGGGAACAATTTAAAATAAATTGTGGTAGAAAATTTATGAACAAAATAATTTTTAAAAATAATTTAAAAATAAAAATGAACCTTATTATCATTTTATGAGAGAACAACGAACAATTTTTTTTTTACTTTTTCGTGAGTACACTAATAACGCATTTTGATTTACTTCCATTGGATCACAGCTTACAATAACATTACGGCCTGTATTACAAGTCAAAGATGAACACAAAGACTGCTATGGTAACAGAAAACCAAAGGTATCGACATATAACGCTTATGCATTCCCGCATTTAGCGAACAATCCAATAAAATTACAAAGATACTAATAATAATTTAAAAAAAAAGGTTATACAAAACAATTCTAGCTAGTTACACACGGATCCGAAACACAGCGCGATTACAAAAATAACCGTAAAAGCTTAGACCACCGAAATGGATTAGCCGATATTAAGTTGCGGAGTGTCTACATTGGAGAAAGATACTCATCAAACAATAAGAGAATACATTATCATGGACACCAACATTGCTGAGCAAATCAAACAAACTTAACGTAGTCTGGACATACGAAAAGGCTGAAAAGCGTTTTGTACTGGGTACCAGTTGAAAAAAAGGAGCTCTACAAGTTGGAGAGACGGTCTTTATGAATGTAACAAAACAGAAAATTCAGAATACGGAAAATGGCAACGAAAGGTATGAAGAGTCGGCAGAGACCGTAGAAAATCCGTTTAGACGTATTTTCAAGTTTAAACTGGGTAGTAGGTACTTCAACTAATTTTATATAAATACCAATGGCGCTGATAGACTTAATGCAATGTTGCGCAACACAATTTTTTAATAAAATTAATACAAGCTGGGAACTTTTGACAACTAATTAAGTTTGCCGTTCAGACATAGGGCTGCTCACCATGTGCAACACCCTAGTTGTAATATACTAAGTCTTCATTTCGAGATTCCCATTGCCAAGGTTGCTGCATCAGTACTGCAACGACCATGGCTCTTCTACGTCTACTTTCTGTCACTGATACGCTGTAGTCATCTATAACAGTAACACGATTCGGTCTTTCAACAAGGTCTTTTAACTGCCACTCAGCTTCTGAAGAGACCCCAGGCTCCGGGGGTCAAAATATAAGCGCAAAAAATATTACTATCCGTTTTAGTAGTCGATCCCTTTGGAGAACAATTAAGTGTAAAATATTTGGTTTACCACTAACTGATTTAAATATCGTAGACACCTTTGATACAAAACCAATTTTCTAAGACCACCGTCCGCATCTGATAAATACCTACGTTACAACGTTTTTTAATAGGAATAAAAATGAACTTTAAACGTTTTGAAAAACGTAATAAACACTGCTATCTGTCTCGACAAGTCGTGACCCAGCTCACATACCTTACAGCTGTCTGTGGCACCATAACGCGTGTTACATATTTAAATATTAGTCATTAAAATATATTGGGAATTTGTAAACGTATGTTGTGACATACGCTCTACTGATAAGTTTCCCTTGTAGATAAGATGTTCGACTTAAATATGAGGTAACAGTATACGATTACTTGAAACGCACGTTGCCAAATAATACATATTACATATCTACAGACCCGCGTTTTGTCGAAACGTCCTGATTTACGTCTGTTCGATTTTAAAAGCTATGATGGTCAGGCGTTCTTTCAAGTTTAGCATTCTCTCAGGGCAAACGCAACAGGCTGAATACAATCTAATTCGTAACTTAAATACACCTCACTTGTGTCTGAAAGTATTACGATTTGCAATGTCACAACTTTGACCTTAACACGTGATCAAACTACGTTGGCGGTAAGTAACTTTACGTTTACTTACGAATTCCATTCAACTGTATCACGGAAACAAGACATTATGAATTTAATGTCATGAATTCAAAGAATTTACTAAAACACTAAGTCCGCCTGAAAGTGTACAGTAGTTTGATCAATCTGTCGCATTAAACAAATTAGAGCTCTGATTTAAATCAAACTAATACCTTGCACCCCCTACGGTTTCAGTTTTACTCGAGAGCAAATACGATGACAGAAATGTCGTTTAAGAGATTCAAACAGCATATATAGACCGCCCAAATGTGATTCGACCCTCGCTTCAACGGTTTCGTCACAAGTATTGCACACACCCTGTCGTTCATAACCAGTGGGCTCGGTTTTTATTTTTTACATTGCTTCCTTTATTACTTTTGTAAATAGGTAAATTCGAATGTCGGATCTAAATTGTCCATACTGCTTACCACATAACTGAAATAATGTGTGTTCCTACCCGACACAAATTATTTCTTGTGGATTAACGTTTGTCACCTTTACTTTAGTTAAATAATTTATATTAACTATCAGAGACGGACATTAAGGATTACGACTGTCGTAAATAGGTCTACGTGAAGCGGACCGAGTTCAATGATAAGAATGTAATGAGTGCCATGAGCAAGTTTAGGGGCGAGGGGGAAGCGACTATACGTACAATTTTGTAATAAGGAAAATTTGGAAGTTACAATGCCGGAAGCTCCCGCAGCGTGCCGGTTTTGCAATGTTCCGAAGACTGGTTTACTCTAACCGACGAAACTGGTTTATTAACTCGTTCCCGTGGGTACAATTCGCGTCCAATAAAGTTATGCGCAATGTTTTAACGTCTGATCTGTCTGAATTGCGCTGAATCTTATTGACTTAATCCAAACCTACCGAAAACTTCGTTACATCCGAGAAACCGAAAATTCCTTAAATAGAAAAACTGTAGGATTCAAATTTTTACATGTGCGAAAAATGTTACTTCCATCTTTTAAACTGACGAACTTACCGCAAAAGAAAACAGATAGTGCGGAAACAGACCACTATAATCAATACGCGGTATCCTCCAATATTTAACCAATCAAAACAGTACAGCCGAACGACTGTTCCCGCTGACTGAGTGAGCAAAAGAGAACTATGTCTACCACTAGTATCTGAATATCTATTTCAATTCTAAAAACGTATGACGAGTGAAACACGTTAATTAATTAATTTATTTTTTAAATATTTATTACTAAGCTAACATTTTTATTACTTGCTCTCACAACACACCCCTTGCCCCAAAAAGAATAAAACATCCCCGATTGCTGTATTTTTTTTATGTTTAATACTTTAACAAAGTTTAAAGAGGAAGGTGCGGTAGTACTAGCAGTAGGGGGTGAACGGTTTTCTGTGTGTCAAAATTTCAAAACTAATGCATTTAAATTAACACGCAAATGAAATAAATAATTCAGAAGCTTGACGAAAAATATGACAACCGTCTAAGTTCTACAATCCTTTCCCTATTAAACAAACTCCCATAACTGGCGGAACCCAATGTACATAATCTCGCTCCCTCTATTCAACGCGGGGGCAGTTTTAAAAAGTCCTTTTATCGACAAACACAAACAAGAGAAAATTTTAAAAACAATAAAAGTGATATTATAACAAATAATAAATAAATAAATAATTCAGTGGAACGATTCATAGGTACCTGAAAAATAAAACACGAAAGGGTACCCGAATGAAATTTTATAAAACTCTGACTGTCCCCACATTCTTGTATGCTAGTGAGACATGGACTCTTGGTAAAAGGGACGTGCAGAGGATTCAGGCAGCCGAAACGAAATTTTTAAGAGGGACGCAAGGTTATTCTCTCTTGGAAGGGAGAAGGAACGAGGATATTAGACGCGATTTAAACACTGTATCATTGCACCAGAAGATTGAAGACCACAGAAGGAGATGGTGTGAACGCTTGAATCGCATGCCTGATATCCTTCTACCTGTGGCTGCCTTGGGTTATCACTCTACTGGGAAGAGAGATGTCGGTAGACCGAGGAGGAGATGGGTTACGGAACACGTCTAAGGCGTAGTCCTTAGAGTGGTGGTGGTGATGATGATGATAATTAAATAATACAAAGGCATAATAAATTTTAATAACACAGTGAGCTGTATTATGTCTCAGACTGGTAATTCATTAAAAGAAAAAATTAGAAAACCTCATGTGTATTAAAAACATAATGTGTAATAATAAATTTTATCACAACGAACAGAGAAAACCTTAAAATGTCATCTCTTGTCCAGACAAACACCAAATAGTATATAAACGTAACTAGAGACCTCAACAACAGGTTTTAAATCAGTAATGTAGGCATTCTATCTGTCCATTTACAGAAAAGTCATTCGGACTTCCAATAATAACAATGGAGACGGTCTGCTTAAGTAAACTTGTAAAAAACTGTCCAGCTTTCTCAAAACAACTAAGTGCAATTTTTGTTGTCTTCACTAGAAAGCATTAAAGCTTATAAAACAACATTTAATGTAAGCGCTGGAATCACCTACACATAAATATCAGTTCCTTTTCCTGTTAAAAAAATTAAAGAAATTTCGACGAAACCGAAACATCGAAGCATGATAATGTTTTTAGGCTTTTGAAACGTATAATGTGCATATAACAAATATTTACTATATAACAAATATATTTACTATATAACAAACATTATCATGTTAAAACGACAGAGACCGAAGATTTCTAGACTGTGGGGAATCGAAAGTGTGGAAGCGTTACATTTTTCGATGACGTTACATTTTTGTGGAATGACCCCCAGCCTAAAAACATTATCATGTTAAAAAAAAACTAATTATTCTCGGATTCACTCTGCATGTCATTAAGAATACACTTTCCAATACACAATAATTTATTAAAACATTAACAGCGAACGGGTTTGAGGCGGTTCAGTACAAGAAACGTTAATCTATCTATATCTATACAAACGAATGTTTGTTTCTTTCTTTGTCCCGTATGCGTTCCTATACCATTCATCCGATTGCGATGAAACTTCGGTGAGTTGTTGTGCGCACGCCCTCGAAGGTTTCTGAATTTTTTTCAATGGGGCCCTTTGGGGGGTTCTTGGGGTCTTCCACATCTCCTCCTAAACCACTGGACCGATTTCAACCAAACTTGGCACAAATATTTTATGCAACGGGAGAACCAACATAGGGTAGGTGTTTTTTCGATGGGGTCCTTTGGGGTCTTCCACATCTTCTCCTAAACCACTGGACCGATTTCAACCAAACTTGGCACAAATATTTTACGCAACGGGAGAACCAACATAGGATAGGTGTTTTTTCGACGGGGGTCCTTTGAGGGGTCCTTAGGGGTCTTCCACATCTCCTCCTAAACCACTGGACCGATTTCAACCAAACTTGGCACAAATATTTTACGCAATGGGAGAACCAACATAGGATATGTTTTTTCGATATGATCCTTCGGGGGTCCTTTGGGGTCTTTCACATTTCCTCCTAAACCACTGGACTGATTTCAACCAAACTTGGCACAAATATTTTACGCAAAGGGACAACCAACATAGGATAGGTGTTTTTTCAATGGGGTTCTTTGGGGTCTTCCACATCTCCTCCTAAACCACTGGACCGATTTCAACCAAACTTGGCACAAATATTTTACGCAACGGGAGAACCAACATAGGATATGTTTTTTCGATATGATACTTCGGGGGGTCCTTTGGGGTCTTCCACATCTCCTCCTAAACCACTGGACCGATTTCAACCAAACTTGGCACAAATATTTTACGCAAAGGGAGAACCAACATAGGATAGGTGTTTTTTCGATGGGGTTCTTTGGGGTCTTCCACATCTCCTCCTAAACCACTGGACCGATTTCAACCAAACTTGGCACAAATATTTTACGCAACGGGAGAACCAACATAGGACAGGTGTTTTTTTCGATACGATCCTCTGGGGGGTCCTTTGGAGTCTTAAAAAACTAACTTATTAGATCTGGTTACTATGGCAACCCAATGGAATAGATTCTGTTCTAAATATATTATCGCATTAAATTGAAGACCACGCGAACGAAGTCTTTATATATTATCTATATCTATAAAAATGAATGTTTGTTTCTTTCTTTGTCCCGTATGCGTTCCTATACCATTCATCCGATTGCGATGAAACTTCGGTGAGTTGTTGTGCGTACGCCCGCAAAGGTTTATGAATTTTTTTCGATGGGGTCCTTTGGGGGGTTCTTGGGGTCTTCCACATCTCCTCCTAAACCACTGGACCGATTTCAACCAAACTTGGCACAAATATTTTATGCAACGGGAGAACCAACATAGGGTAGGTGTTTTTTCGATGGGGTCCTTTGGGGTCTTCCACATCTTCTCCTAAACCACTGGACCGATTTCAACCAAACTTGGCACAAATATTTTACGCAACGGGAGAACCAACATAGGATAGGTGTTTTTTCGACGGGGTCCTTAGGGGTCTTCCACATCTCCTCCTAAACCACTGGACCGATTTCAACCAAACTTGGCACAAATATTTTACGCAACGGGAGAACCAACATAGGATATGTGTTTTTTCGATACGATCCTTCGGGGATCCTTTGGGGTCTTTCACATCTCCTCCTAAACCACTGGACCGATTTCAACCAAACTTGGCACAAATATTTTACGCAAAGGGAGAACCAACATAGGATAGGTGTTTTAACAATGGGGTTCTTTTGGGGGTTCTTTGGGGTCTTCCACATCTCCTCCTAAACCACTGAACCGATTTCAACCAAACTTGGCACAAATATTTTACGCAACGGGAGAACCAACATAGGATGTGTTTTTTCGATATGATACTTCGGGGGGTCCTTTGGGGTCTTCCACATCTCCTCCTAAACCACTGGACCGATTTCAACCAAACTTGGCACAAATATTTTACGCAAAGGGAGAACCAACATAGGATAGGTGTTTTTTCGATGGGGTTCTTTGGGGTCTTCCACATCTCCTCCTAAACCACTGGACCGATTTCAACCAAACTTGGCACAAATATTTTACGCAACGGGAGAACCAACATAGTACAGGTGTTTTTTTCGATACGATCCTCTGGGGGGTCCTTTGGAGTCTTAAAAAACTAACTTATTATATCTGGTTACTATGGCAACCCAATGGAATAGATTGTTCTAAATATATTATCGCATTAAATTGAAGACCACGCGAACGAAGTCTTTATATATTATCTATATCTATAAAAATGAATGTTTGTTTCTTTCTTTGTCCCGTATGCGTTCCTATACCATTCATCCGATTGCGATGAAACTTCGGTGAGTTGTTGTGCGCACGCCCGCGAAGGTTTCTGAATTTTTTTCAATGGGGCCCTTTGGGGAGTTCTTGGGGTCTTCCACATCTCCTCCTAAACCACTGGACCGATTTCAACCAAACTTGGCACAAATATTTTATGCAACGGCAGAACCAACATAGGGTAGGTGTTTTTCGATGGGGTCCTTTGGGGTCTTCCACATCTCCTCCTAAACCACTGGACCGATTTCAACCAAACTTGGCACAAATATTTTACGCAACGGGAGAACCAACATAGGATAGGTGTTTTTTTCGACGGGGTCCATTGGGGGGTCCTTTGGGGTCTTCCACATCTCCTCCTAAACCACTGGACCGATTTCAACCAAACTTGGCACAAATATTTTACGCAACGGGAGAACCAACATAGGATATGTGTTTTTCGATACGATCCTTCGGGGGGGTCCTTTTGGGGTCTTTCACATCTCCTCCTAAACCACTGGACCGATTTCAACCAAACTTGGCACAAATATTTTACGCAACGGGAGAACCAACATAGGATGTGTTTTTGCGATATGATACTTCGGGGGGTCCTTTTGGGGGTCCTTTGGGGTATTCCACATCTCCTCCTAAACCACTGGACCGATTTCAACCAAACTTGGCACAAATATTTTACGCAACGGGAGTACCAACATAGGACAGGTATTTTTTTCGAGACGATCCTCTGGGGGGTCCTTTGGAGTCTTAAAAAACTAACTTATTAGATCTGGTTACTATGGCAACCCAATGGAATAGATTCTGTTCTAAATATATTATCGCATTAAATTGAAGACCACGCGAACGAAGTCTTTATATATTATCTATATCTATAAAAATGAATGTTTGTTTCTTTCTTTGTCCCGTATGCGTTCCTATACCATTCATCCGATTGCGATGAAACTTCGGTGAGTTGTTGTGCGCACGCCCGCGAAGGTTTCTGAATTTTTTTCAATGGGGCCCTTTGGGGGGTTCTTGGGGTCTTCCACATCTCCTCCTAAACCACTGGACCGATTTCAACCAAACTTGGCACAAATATTTTATGCAACGGCAGAACCAACATAGGGTAGGTGTTTTTTCGATGGGGTCCTTTGGGGTCTTCCACATCTCCTCCTAAACCACTGGACCGATTTCAACCAAACTTGGCACAAATATTTTACGCAACGGGATAACCAACATAGGATAGGTGTTTTTTTCGACGGGGTCCATTGGGGGGTCCTTTGGGGTCTTCCACATCTCCTCCTAAACCACTGGACCGATTTCAACCAAACTTGGCACAAATATTTTACGCAAAGGGAGAACCAACATAGGATAGGTGTTTTTTCGATGGGGTTCTTTTGGGTCTTCCACATCTCCTCCTAAACCACTGGACCGATTTCAACCAAACTTGGCACAAATATTTTACGCAACGGGAGAACCAACATAGGACAGGTGTTTTTTTTCGATACGATCCTCTGGGGGGTCCTTTGGAGTCTTAAAAAACTAACTTATTAGATCTGGTTACTATGGCAACCCAATGGAATAGATTCTGTTCTAAATATATTATCGCATTAAATTGAAGACCACGCGAACTAAGTCTTTATATATTATATATATACAAACACTTTCTTTCTTTGAGTGGCACTGCAACGCATGCCGGGTACTCGCTAGTTATACATAAATATTCATGAAGCACTGAGGAAAACTCCGTGTAAATCACATGTTTAAAAATAAACTACTCGCATGTTCAGCGCAAACCCAATACTGTTTGCTTGTTCTATACGTCTGTTGTACGTAAAACATTGTTTCTGTTTAGAAAAAAATCACAGTACATTACTATGTCACAATTCCGTTCTACGTTATACCGTATTACTAACCTAAATCTTGAAACACGTGTATTCTTAATTCGTTTATCTTGGAGATAAAAACGTCCGTGCAGAGTCAAAATCCAAACAGAATTATCACTGTTGCACACCACTATAGAAAAATTATTCCGATTAGCGCTTTCAAGGTTCTCAGCTCGTCAGATCGGAATTAACAAGAAGAGAGTAAAACCAAACCCTACACCCCCACCCCGTCCACACATAACAAGCTATAATTTAAATGTCCCTTCCGAACCTCCGAGCCCTGTCACCCCAGTCTGTACAGTTACATATTTTTCTAGCACATTCCTTGTGTTTATGTGTTGTGTGTATGCATTCTTTTTAAATCTAACGTTGTACCGCCTTTCTTATTCACACTTGTGGGCGCGGTCACTCACCCTTATTTCAAAAACATCTATGTAGTCCTATGCAATTTAATTCTTAATGTTATCTATCCGTCCTCTTTAATTTCTTTTATTTATCTTTTATCTATCTCCTGTTATCTATCTTTTACTTTTTAATTATATTATAAAATATTTCATTATCAAATGTAGTTTTAATAGTCATTAAATTTTCTAACCCTTTTTCTCTTTCTTTCAATATTTCTAACTCCTCCCTAAGCTTCCTTTCAACTGTGTTATTTACTACTTTTAAATTTCATAGTCTTCCAAAGGGTTAACAAACTTATGGTTCTCTTCTATGAAATGTCTTGCATATAACGAATTCGTTGTTCTTTTACCTTCTCCACGTTTGTGGTCAGACAACCTGCATACGAATTTCCGTCCTGTCTCACCTAGGTACACTTTGTTGCACTCTTTACATTTTAATTTATAAATTCCGCTTCTCTGTAATACTGGGATCCCAGTATCCCTGACATTTAAATTATAGCTTGTGTGTGGACAGGGGAATGGGGGTGTGTAGGGTTTGGTTTTACTCTCTTCTTTTTAATTCCGATCTGACGATGAGCTGAGAAGCTTGAAAGCGCTAATCGGAATAATTTTTCTATAGTGGTGTGCAACAGTGATAACTCTGTTTGTGATTATAACCACTACCACAACTTTCTTCATCAAAATCCAATCGCATGGAATAGACACAGAAGATCCAACGGGAACCAGTAACTCCATCAGATTTATGTTGCTATGTAGAGATCAACACGTGTTCGAAGGTCTCATACTACGACGATTAAAAACTATTCGCTTTGTCAATGCCAAAAATGTACGACCTGGTACTTGCCCATGCTAAAATCTGGAAAATCTGCAACGTCTTATTAATGACAAGCTGCACGTAACGCTACGGAAAATGAATACTATATCATTCAGAGGGCATTTAATATGTCGTTTTTCACGGTAACAAACAAAAATGAAGAACGCCTTCCAATTTGAACATACACAATTCCCCGCGCGAGACTCCTACAAAATTTATCATAATAACCTTCTTGCTACAAACATATTTTTCAATTACAAAAACAAAAACATAATGTTAATATCGCACTTGTTGATGGCAAAATATCTACAGCAGGGCTACACGACACACATCTTCAAACACTGAAAATGCGGTCATTATTCCCACTCTTCTTCCTTGGTGTTACAGACCAAATCGAGACCTGGACTCCTCAATTGACCTCTTCCGAGCATCTCGGTTCAATGCCTCCCCCCCCCCCCACAAAACATAGCATTTATCATATTCCTGCATTCATTTCTATACTATCCCTACAACCCATTCCCACTGGCCGTTTTCCTCCTAGTTGGCCCCATTATAATTTTGGGGGGAATCTGTCTTCTGGCATTCGCATTACATACCCTGCCAACTGGAGACGCTTCACCTTTATATGGTCTGAGAGTTATGACTATTTTCATTAACTGAATTTTCTTTATGCGGAAATGCCGTCTCCAGTTCTTTCGGACCGCGTTCTTCACACATTTTAAGTAAATTCCTTGACAAACGATTGAAAAGTTGGTTCAAAATCGATGTTTTATCGACAATATTCTGGTATATCTTTCACTCTAAACTGTCATCACTCTATTACTTGTATACTCCTCGACATCTTTCTACTACAGTCTCTTTCTCTCTCTCTCTCTCTCTCTCTCTCATAGAAAATGTTTTAACTGATATAGCTGCACTTTTGCGTACACGTTTATATGTAACAAAACAAACAACATACAGAGGCCGAAAAGACGTTAAGAAAACGACGCAATATACACGTAAAAAAAAAACTCTTCTTACCAATGAAGGGTGGACTCCACACCCTCCTCTCATCATAATGACAAAATGAGTATCATTTTTTGCTGTTTCTATAGTGTCCAAACATCCTATACAACTTTACACGTCTCCTTCCTGACGCTTCTATCTTTACACAGTTTACCCACCCCTATAACAGTTACCCGCATTTATGATTTTCTCTCGCGTACCCTTGCACAGCCAACCTCGTACGGCTTCGGATTAGTATATCATAGGTTGGAAACCAGTGATCTACACAAGAAAGCAACAAACAGCAACCAAAGCAATGTTTTGGGAAAGCCATTACTGTGTTTCCACTAACGTTTTTCATTACTACCATCCGGCCATTACGCCTCTTCAGTAATTCACGTGATCGTCACCTAGACGTTAAGCACAGAGTACAAGTGCTCCTGTATCTCATCCTACTTAGCTTTTGTTAAGCAGGGAGCCGTTTACTCTACGCAGTTAATTCCACTGGCTGCTAATCTTATCAATTTATAAGAATATCACAAAATTTCGTGACTATCACAATCTTAAAGACATCGTTATATGTGACAGAATACGAATTACGAGGGTCATCTCAAAAACAAGTTTCCCTATTTTTTCTTTCAAAAGGAAATGGCGCAAGCAAGCTGACGACGGTTGGAGAACTTTTATTTGTGTGTAGTAGCAGAAGTGTCAAAAACCTCATCCGTTCCGTAGCAACGTAACAACAGAAATTTAAAATCATAGATGTTCCATTTACCAGCGTGTCCGATTGCAAACTGCGTAGTGTGATTCGGTTTTTTGCTACAAAAAATGAATCAGCCGCTGAAATTCATCGTCACTTAGTTTCTGTGTAAAGACCTGAGTGCATGAGCAATCAAATGGTCCGCTAGTGCTATACATTCTTCTTGAAAGGAAAAGGTCTGTTGCTTCTGCTCCACGACAACGCGCGTCCTCATTCCTCGCGAGTCGCGCAGAATTTGTTGCAGTCCTTTCGAAGGGAGGTTTTCGAACATCCCTCACATTCACCCGATTTGGCTTCGACTGATTTCCATACTTTTTCCGCATCTCCAAGAACACCTGGGAGGACAACGTTTAGAAACCGATACGGAAGTGAAGCAGGCGGTTGCCGCCTGGCTCCGAAATCTGGGCACGCAGTGGTTCAAAGAAGGAATTGAAAAGCTGTTCTCACGCTACAGGAAGTGTATTGACAAGGCTGGAGATTATGTTGAAAAATATGTTGAAAATTATAGTTTTCTTTTTAATTTTACGTGTGTTTTTATTTTTCCTAAATCAGGGAAACTTCCTTTTGAGATGACCCTCGTAAAATTAAAACTGTGTTGTTCACGTTTCTTATTCTGTTTTGTGCACTGTGGAATCTTCTCGTTCGCTTGACGAATGATTCAAATTGTTTCAAAGATAAGTTATTTCATTCAAAGAGAAATTCCGCAAAGACAAGTTGTTTCATTTAATTACGTACTCGTGTAACTTTTAATTGCACGCACGTGTTTACATTGCTCTGCCACTGGAGTGTTAGTTTCTTTATTTTCGTTTGTAAATTTTAGATTTATTTTATCAGCCAGAGAAGGCTCCCGGTTTTTGGTGTAGCCGAAACATTGCTTCAGAGATTATACAGTGCTGGCTGGCGTCCGTGGTTATGTTAAATTTTTAAAATAACAGCAGAGTAAACTGAAGCTATTTCAATTGAAACGCGAGTTTTGCTTCCACACGAAGACGTTAAACATTCCACCAGTTCATATCGTAACGCTCCCCACAAGCTGTGATGCGTTCAGTCGATCAAAGATCTATCTAGAATCTGAAGTACTTTGTGTTTCTCCCTTCATTACTCTACTTCTTGTTCACGTTTCTCCTCCTTTCTTCTTTTTCCCCGCTTACGTTTACCATCCTTTCGCTATCCTATGGCCACAAGTATTACTCTTAAAACTTGCATTCATTACCAACGCCAATTTTTAACAATTCACTTGCCACTAATAAATTCTTAACAATACTCGCTCCCGAAAGACTTTCAACACTGAGGATATCATTGATCTTCTGAAGACATCTTATAGACGATACGTGGTTCAATCCTCAACACTGTGAGATACAGGATCTAAACTCCGGGTAACATTAAATCCACACAAGAGACAGTGAAACAAACGTTCAAACTAGACGTTTAATCCACCAATTCTTTTCAAGTTACAGGTCCGTAATTTACGTAAATCAATATTCCATCTGTCACCCGGAACGTTCCAATCGGACTTACTACAATTTCCTTTTAGTGCATTAGTGTCTTGCCCCGCTACATTAGGAATATTAAATTTATAAATATATTTTTTGTCCTTCAGAAGTTTCTTTATCGTTAAGAAGATTCCTTACAAGAGTTTACCGACAAAAACGCTGAATGGAAAAACGAAGGTTACACTCTTATATTTGCGCACGGAATAAATACAAAACATCTGATCATTTTAAGTAGGCTAACTATACTCGTGAATCAAACGTATGATACACAGGAGTGGATAAAAAATCTCAACCATCAAGACATTGATTTTTTTCATAAATTTTTACAGTGATGATAGGTTTAAGTTACATGACACCTGCCAGTCGTAATTGCCTGTTTATTATAGCAAGTTACTTTACGAGTATATACCAAAACGTTCCGATATCCTCTGAGAGAAGTAAAAACACTTTTGATGGAAATGAAGGAAATATATATTCTCATCATAAACGCAGTTAACAATCACCACTCCATTAACGTTATGATGAATCTGTCCATCCTGAGCTCCTATAATATTACTACTATATCGTTATACCTATTACATCGTATCCTTCGTTAAGAAATGTCAGAGGCAGGGGACCTCTATACTTGACACCGTATCCTTCGTTAAGAAATGTCAGACACAGAGGCAGGGACCTCTATACTTGCCAGCATCACAATAAACTGGACGATTAAGGTTCCAGCTTCCATTTTTTTCGCCAGCAGATTTAACGCAGCAAAAAGACGTTACCAACTCCTCGTTACCTTCAAATTCTAACTTCTCAATACTACAGTGATTAGTAAGAATTTCACACTTCATCAACGCTTTCTTTCTAAAGTCTTAAGAACTTCTTGTAGTAAACACTGACCACATTTCTTCAGATAACATCTTGGTACACAACAGTTCCGAAAAATTCAACCGGTTGCAAAGTCGGAGGAAAACAAAGGCAAAATTATGCATTTATGCCCACTTATCGAGCACGCCGGAGTTTAGTTTCTGAAAACGAATATAAAGTGATAGATCTACCTGTACCACTGCTCATTTATATAATCACTCTGCCTGTCTAAGCCAATCAAAGCCAGACAGTAGGCTACAGTCCGTTTTCGACTGATTACAGAAAGCATACAGTACACACATACACATGCAATAAATGTAATAGTGTATTGGCATAACAGACTGAACGCCGTATCTGACTAAACGATATTTGGGCCACACCTTTCTGTACGGCTAACAACACCTGACATTCAACAACTAATGGAATTTAGTTAACCAACCGATCGACACACACACACACACACACACACACACACACACACACACACACACACAGCTGGTTCCAAGAATCGACTTTCACCGCAACAATTCTCTGTTGACAACTCAAGTTGTCAAAAATACATCAATAATGAAAACAAATAATTCCGTTATAAATGGAAGTTATGAAAACAAATGAAACTAAAGTGAACGATGGACGTTAAATCTGATTACTTTTTTAAAAAAATACGCCATGCATTAACCGCTGTCATGGAAAATCCTAAGTCTTGTGCGTATTATGCGTTCTATTATACCACTTCACTCGTCACTTCAGAAAAGTTAGGATCTGGAATTAATTTTCTAGTTCCCAACAACGATTCCAATTAATAGATTTTTTCCTTCTGTCTTTTATTAGACTTTTTATTTACAAAACGATAAATTGCCTACTGTAAGTTTCCATTACATGACATGCCATTTCCGCCTTTCAACTGAACAGTAGGTACAAGTTATTACCGATAAAACCGTGCTCCTCCAATCATTACTGCTAATCTCATCCAACCAGAAAAATTGTTATTTGTATACTGTTCACACTTTCATCACAGAAAACTTGTATAAAAAGCCTGTAGTCCTTGTTACACACAAGGTTAAACCGATTACAGTCTTAACAGATCACTCTCAAGTCGCTGCACCATAAGCAACACTTGTCTGTCCACGACTGAGCAAATCATCATCCCAGTATGTCGATCAGCAAACTTGTATGTTATCATCCACTGATTTCTCTCCACAGACCATCTTATCCAATTCATTCCACAAAATTCAGGATCTCTCTCTACTCTGCATAAGGTTACTGTCAGTCTCTACCTACCTCTTTCTTTAATCTACCAAATTTCCTGGTATCTGCCACCGTCCTGCCAAAAGACAAAATGAATATCTCTCCTCTTTCCTTTTGCTTTCTCTATTTTCTACATAATATATTCTAATTACGTCATAAAACCACTTGTCTTCATATCCCCATTGATATTACTTGATCATCTGCAGTCCATTTTTTGTACCACACTGGAATCCTATCTTCATCAACCAGTCTCAACAAAGGTTTGATGCCAAAAGTAAATTGTAGGCCTACTTGGAGAATCTTTACGAAAATTACGTTGGACTGTAATTACGTTGGGCTTGTTGGTACGAAAATTACGTTGGACTGTAGTAGCTGACTTCGTTTCATGAAACATGAAACCAATACACACAAGGAGCGCGTTCCGCAACAGTGAAAGCAGCCATTTTGAACAATAATGATGCTAGCGCTTCTGGCGGCTGCATTAGGAACTACACCAATGTCAAACTTGATGTGTTTTGCTTTAAAATGGCACCTCAACCGATACTGAAAGTCATCTGAAAAATTGCTATATCCTTTCGAATTTGTGAACTCCTTTTTGAATCACCCTGTATAAAAGCTGTACTTTGTTATGGATATTATATGAGTGCTGACATTTAAACCCACGACTTACGTATTGTATGAAGAAAGCATGTTTTATGTCCTTGTAAAATGATGTTACTTTTTACATAATTTACATCATTACAATAATGATTTATTATTACCTCTAACACTTAATCTCTTATACTGTACAGGTATTCCCATTTTGTACATTCCACCTTTGTTTTCTTTTACTTAATGTGTGAACAAAAGTGTTTTGACGTGGAATAACGAACTGGTCAAGTACAAGGAGATACAGCAAAGATGTTTATTAGAAGGCCTTACATACAAAACCCTAGGAAGAAAGAAAAGCCTACAAACAAAAACAAGGTAAATATAAACTAACACAAAGCAAGATTATAAGTGGTGAAAGGAAGTACATGGAAATGGATAATTGTATGGGAGGCAGATTGACAGAAGCTTGAAAATTCATAGACTCTTCAAGACATACTGTAAATAAGAAAATAATCAATGAAAACAGATCAGTGGATTGATCACTGTGCCAAAAATGCATACATGATTATATGCATGTAGCATATGAAATATACTTATTTTATATGTACATTTATACCATTTTCCACAGAGCATAAGTATAATATAATGTAATACTGAAAAACATGCAAGGTTAATCGATTTCAATTCACCCAGTCAATGATGTTCAACATTTTTAATTTTCTGTCCAACCATTCCTTAGTACTTTGAGCCTTAAAAACCATAGTTTAGATATTTTTTAACATCACATGTCTCTATTGGTTCAAATTTTTCAACAGTGGCATAATGGTTTTAGGGAGGAAATTGTGCTTCATAGAAAATGGTGTAGCTCGCTTGTATTTAAAGCCACAAAATTCAACAGTTTAAAATGATCTCACGTTTTAAGTAATGAGTAAATTTTTCCTACATGGTAAAGAAATATCCTTAAAATGGTAGAGACTCGACTTAAAATATTTTTTCTGCTCACATTTTCTATAAGGTTTCTTTTAAGACTATTTGCTGTACGAGTTTTAATCATGAAAACCTTATTCTTTTTTTTGAATGGCCTTTCAAACACTGTAAAACCAATAAATTTTTGAAACTATCTCCAAAAGGAAGTGAGTGTAATTTCATAAAATTCGATATTGACTTATGTTTAGTTAAAACATGAATATAATCAATTTTGTGGCAGAATTTGCTTGTCCCAAAGTTACTGAGTTCAAAAAATGAATTTTTGAACATTTTAAATTGTTTCATAATGTACTTTTAGGATATATCTTTACCATTTAGGAAACAACTAGCTAGATTCACATAAAACCGACATAATTTTACAGTTGAAGAATTTTGTGTTGATAATATGATGGCTTTAAATCAGGGAGCTTCACGACTTTCCATGAAACACAATTCCCCCGCCCAAGAAACCATGACACTGTTGAAAAATGATCACAAAAATATGAACAGTAAAAGAATTTAAACCAAATTTTAAACTCATAAAATACAAATGTACATGCAAAAGGTTGAAAAATTTTTAAAGTTAAGATTTAAACTTTTAAAATTTAAAATATCTGGGGAGGTGATCTGAAGTGGACTGAATCTATACTTAGTATTATCTAGTATTACCTAGTATACCAGGACTGATCAGAGCTTAATTTGTTTTTTAAATCTGCCACTTATGGTGGGCTGAGGTCCCACTTAATAAGATTAGTAACTTTCTGAACAAAATGTGGAAAAGGAAAAATATGTAAAGGCAAGTTCCATCTAAATAATCTTTTATTATATCACAAAATATGACAAGTACTGGTTTAAAAATATTTGGTTATACTGAAACTTTCAAAATTTAGTAAAACGACCAGCATACACAGTAACACAAAAACAAATGGACTTGAAAATCAAGTACATGAAAATGACAGCTTGTCAGGCTTAAAACTGTTACCATTTGTCTCAATTCATACACTTTCCGAATATGGCGAGTACACAGGCCTATATGCTGAACTCACATTCAGTGAAGAAACATCTCAGTGAAAAAAATGGGAACTGAGCATACTATGAACATACAAAATTACAAAAATGTATGTTATATTCTACAATAAAAATCAAGCTTATACATGTTTGATTAAAATGGTAGCGACTATGCGAATTATATACCTTTTCACTGAAAATATTTGAACATAACTATTAGATGAATATCAGTTTAGAAGAAGTAGTATACGAAATGTAAATAAAGTGCAATTATATTATCAGAGGGGCATAAAAAATATAGAAAACCAGAATGGCAAAGGCAGAATACTTGTGAGGTAATATATGAAGCAAAGGGGTATCCAATATGATTTGAATAAAGAACTTGCCATAACCTGTTCATAGAAGGGAAGACAGGAAGTAAGATATTATAACGTTACAAAAAGTAGCCCATCTATAAAGAAGAATTTACCATTGAATAGAAAAATGAGTTACAACATAGAAGGAATAAAGAAAATCAAAGTATGAATAAATTAATGAACAAGAATATTAAAATATAGCACAATAATATAATAGAGGGAAGAGGAAGAGGAAGAGAGGAATAGAGGAAGAGGGCAGAGGGAAGGATAAAACTAAATAACTTTATGACCACAATACAACCCCTTCTCAAACAATAATAAAATAGATAATGAAAGTACAAAGCTATAGCCAAAAGTATGAGTAGTTCCATGTAAAATTACCAATACATAAATGTAAATTGAGTAATGTTGAATAATACTGTTATTAGAATATGAAGGGAATAAATCCCTTATATAATAAATACCCAATGTTAATGATAAGGTGAGTTGTGTGGTGAGATCAAAGTGAAGAAAAGAAAGAAAAACAATGAGTAATAATACTAAAGTGCATAACCGAACCAAGATTATACTAAAAAAGTAATGCTTGAGTAAAAAATGATGAATGTATACTGTGAAAAAACTAAGGCATAATAGGCCTATCCAAGTGGAATAAGTAGAATTAATGGTCATGTTTTAAAATAAGAAAATAATAGTTAAGTAATAGTTATAGTTATCTGTTTGTATTAAAAAGAATATATCTAAGGGTAAAAAAGCATGTTTAATGAATAATAGTTAATGGGAGTAGGAAGGTAGGCAATGTATTAAAAAAATAGTATGTGCACAGCATGTTAGAAGGAATAGTATTATGTTTTAAAAATGATTATGAATCATTAAATGTTAAATGTTAATTTATTGTAGTTATGTTTAAAATAGTTCAGTTTCATGAAACTCAAGAAATATGTTATAATAAATGTATAAAGAAAATCAGGTGATCTAGGCCTAAGGAGACTATAATGAAAAACAGTAATTTGTAAAATTTGATATTATAGCCGTAGTAAGTAAGGACAAAATGTAGGTAATACTATTAGAGTTGATAATATAAATTTAAGGAAACAATGTATATCAAAAGAACCAATTATAAAATAATTAATATAAAAACAAAATTGTTAAAATAGTAACTTTGTAAATACTGAACAGAAACTATTCATGTTTGTTGCTTCCCTGCTATATACACGTTTTCCTCGAAAGAGGCCTTTCGGTTTCGCAACCATTATCAAGTTCTTCCTACTACAACATTAAAATACCTACTTCCCTTATACATATACTAACCCTCCCACGCATCACCGGTTACATTCAACCAATAGGAGGCAGTACTTACCACCCAGTCCTTGCTATCCCCGCCCCTTACTCAGTCAACCTGACCTCGTCATATACATTTCCTCTAGAAATCTCCTACAGCTTTCTACCTTCTGAACCTATCCTGTAACCGTATTACACCTTTTATACACTACTCTTTCAAAATATAGTAAAATATATCCTCATTACTAAATTCAGTCTTTATGTTCATCAGCGCATTACTATTCTTTTTTCTTACTTTTAATATTTATAATTCTTCATACAATTTGCGTTTACTTATGTTATTCTCTAACCTTACTATTTCGATGTTCTCTGTTTGGTCTAAAAACCTATGCCCTATTTCATTAAAATGTCTCGCATAGAGCGAATTCGTAGTTCTGTCTCCTTCTCCTCTCGCATGCTCTCTCAATCTAATTTCGAACTTACGTCCTGTTTCACCCAGGTAAACCTTATCACACTGTTTACAGTTCAACTTATAAACACCGCTTTTCTGTAATTCAGGCGTTATTTCAGTACTACTGTTCTTTATATAATCAAAAACTGTCTTTGTCTTTTTTACCGCTACATCTATATTGTGTTTTTCAAAGCACTTGATTATGTTCCTCGTTTGAAATCCCAGATACGTTATTGATCCTATGTATTTCTTTCTTCTCTTCTTGTCTACTATTTGCTTCTATTCTTTTTACAATTTTCTCTACTATCCCCGGTTTATAATTATTATTTTTCGCTATTTCTTCTATTCTTTTTAACTCTTCTGTTTTACATGAATCATCTTCTAAGTATTTTATTGCTCTATAACAAAATGAGTTTAGTGCAGCCATCTTGTGACTTACGGGATGGTACGATTCCTGAGGTATAATTAAGTCTGTATACGTTTCTTTCCTAAATACATCAAATTTAAAAACACCACACTCTATCTTTATATTTAGATCTAGGTAATTTATTTGTACTCCACCTATTTCCTCTTTGAACTTAATTTTATTTTCAATTTGATTAATTTCATTCGTTAGTTCTGCGAATTCTTCATTTGTTCCCTCCCATACCACCAAAATGTCGTCTACGTACCTTATCCATTCCTTTATTTTATCCTTATATTTTGATTCCATTACGACACGCCTCTCAAAACAATTCATATATATTTCCGCCATTAATGGTGACAACGGACAACCCATTGGTAGCCCCTCCTTTTGAATGTAATACTTGTTATTAAACCTAAAGTAGTTTTGGTGTACGCACACTGTCAGAACTTTTATTAAATCACTTTTGTACTGATACTGTCCTAAATTGTTATTTTTAATAATTTCTACAGTATGTTCAACCGATATATTCGTAAACATATCTGACACGTCTAACGACATAAGTTTCGTATTTTCACTTATTTTTACTAACTTCAACCGTTCTATTACATTTCTACTATTTTCTACACTACATGTTACCTCAAAATCATATAACCTCCTAAGCAACTTGCTCACTTCTTTCGATATCTTATAACTAGGCGAATTAATAAACGAAACTATTGGCCTAAACGGCATACCTTCTTTATGTAATTTTGGTTGACACCTCAACCTTGGCGCTTCCGGGTTTGATTCTAAAAGTAATTTCTTCTTCTTATCACTTAGGAATGTTATTCTTTTAACACTTTGTTAATTTGAGCTTGGTATTTGCTTGTGTAATCATATTTTATACCTTGATATGGGCCTTCTTTTATAAAGTCTTCTGTCTTGTTTATGTACCAATCTTTCTTCATTACAACCGAAGTATTTCCTTTGTCTGCTTTAGTAACTAGTAGATTATTTTCTTTTATTTTATTTTTCAATTTCTCTACATCCTTCGTGACCTGTTCTTCCACCTTATTTCTCCTATTTGTACTTTTATTATACAATTTTTCAACGATTTCTTTTAACTCATACCTCATTTGTTTTTTAGTATCCTCATTTTCTATTTTCTCTACTATTACTTCACACTCCACTAATGCCTTTTCCCTATTTATGCCAACAGGTGGAGAATATTTTAAACACTTATCTAATAATTTTTGTTCCTCTTCTGTGAATGTAACTTCCGTAAGGTTAACCACTCATTGGGCAAAACCTTCCTCACTACTCTTTTTGTTACCTACCCTTATATTTCCTTTTTTAATAGTTTCTCTAATTTACGAAGTAATTTGTGGTTTAAATTCTTTAATTTTTTATTTACGTAATTCTCACCAAACCCTTATAATATTTCTTCCAATTCTATAAATGAGAATATTTTATATAATTCCAAGTCCCTTTTACAAAATTCTTTATTAAATTATTAAAAATAACAATTTAGAACAGTATCAGTACAAAAGTGATTTAATAAAAGTTCTGACAGTGTGTGTACACCAAAACTACTTTAGGTTTAATAATAAGTATTACATTCAAAAGAAGGGGCTGCCAATGGGTTGTCCGTTGTCACCATTAATGGCGGAAATATATATGAGTTGTTTTGAGAGGCGTGTCGTAATGGAATCAAAATATAAGGATAAAATAAAGGAATGAATAAGGTACGTAGACAACATTTTGGTGGTATGGGAGGGAACAAATGAAGAATTCGCAGAACTAACGAATGAAATTAATCAAATTGAAAATAAAATTAAGTTCAAAGAGGAAATAGGTGGAGTACAAATAAATTACCTAGATCTAAATATAAAGATAGAGTGTGGTGTTTTTAAATTTGATGTATTTAGGAAAGAAACGTATACAGACTTAATTATACCTCAGGAATCATACCATCCCGTAAGTCACAAGATGGCTGCACTAAACTCATTTTGTTATAGAGCAATAAAATACTTAGAAGATGATTCATGTAAAACAGAAGAGTTAAAAAGAATAGAAGAAATAGCGAAAAATAATAATTATAAACCGGGGATAGTAGAGAAAATTGTAAAAAGAACAGAAGCAAATAGTAGACAAGAAGAGAAGAAAGAAATACATAGGATCAATAACGTATCTGGGATTTCAAACGAGGAACATAATCAAGTGCTTTGAAAAACACAATATAGATGTAGCGGTAAAAAAGACAAAGACAGTTTTTGATTATATAAAGAACAGTAGTACTGAAATAACGCCTGAATTACAGAAAAGCGGTGTTTATAAGTTGAACTGTAAACAGTGTGATAAGGTTTACCTGGGTGAAACAGGACGTAAGTTCGAAATTAGATTGAGAGAGCATGCGAGAGGAGAAGGAGACAGAACTACGAATTCGCTCTATGCGAGACATTTTAATGAAATAGGGCATAGGTTTTTAGACCAAACAGAGAACATCGAAATAGTAAGGTTAGAGAATAACATAAGTAAACGCAAATTGTATGAAGAATTATAAATATTAAAAGTAAGAAAAAAGAATAGTAATGCGCTGATGAACATAAAGACTGAATTTAGTAATGAGGATATATTTTACTATATTTTGAAAGAGTAGTGTACAAAAGGTGTAATACGGTTACAGGATAGGTTCAGAAGGTAGAAAGCTGTAGGAGATTTCTAGAGGAAATGTATATGACGAGGTCAGGTTGACTGAGTAAGTGGCGGGGCTAGCAAGGACTGGGTGGTAAGTACCGCCTCCTATTGGTTGAATGTAACCGGTGATGCGTGGGAGGGTTAGTATATATATAAGGAAAGTAGGTATTTTAATGTTGTTGTAGGAAGAACTTGATAATGGTTGCGAAACCGAAAGGCCTCGTTCTAGGAAAAAGTGTATATAACAGGGAAGCAACAAAATTTGACAAGTTGTTATGAAGACTGCTAACATAGAGAAAATAACTGATATTCATGTTTGGTTTCTAATTAAATTGTAAAAGAAATGCAATGCAATAATGTTATTATCTTAGGAATTCAAATTAGTATAAGAAAATTATACTAATTTAAAAAATATTTGTTAATTTTGTAAAAATTCAGTAACAAAATCTACCAATGTAAACAATTTTTTCAACCAATAGGAGTAAGAGGCTGGCTGCCTTGACAACCAAGCATTAACAGAAAAAGTCGTTAGTCCATTATTAGATTCAGAGAAGAGCAGATCAAAGAATTCATGCAGCTCAATATAATAATATAAAAGTAATAAATCAACTAGAAATGAAATTGTAATGAACCAAAATGAGATAATGAATAATAATACTTTAATATTTATAACTAAATTTACCTCAAGATATACTTTTTTCCCAATTAGGAACATGTTTCGAGAGTTCCTGTTCTCTCATCTTCAGCCTTCGCCATCTTGTTTCTGGTGAAGTATTTGTGTGTTGGCTTCTGGATGTTATTAAGGTAGTTTGTTGGTCTTTGGTCTTTTAAAATTGCATTATTGTGTGTGGTTGTGGTATCTGTTTTTGTATTTTGTGTATTTTCGATGTTGAGTGCTTTGAATATTGTGTCATGTTTTGTATTGATTTGTATTTGTTCTGGTATTAGTTTGTTTTGTGTTTTATGTTTGTAAATCTGTAAATTTTCCCAAATGTTCATTATGGTGCCTTTGTGTGGTATATGTTTTATTAGTGTTACATTGGTTATGTCTGGGAATTCGTGTCCTGTGTTTATTGCATGTGTGGCTAAATTGGATTTATATATATTTGGTTTTTTGTATGCATTTAGGTGTTCAAAATAACGTTTTTTCAGCTGTTTTTTTGTTTGTCCTATATAACATTTATTGCAATCTTGGCATTCAATTTTGTATATACCGTTGGTTGTTGTATTATCTTTGTTGTGTGAGCTATTTAGATTTTGTAATTTATTTTTATTAGTTTTGTATGCTATTTTTATATCTGTGTTTTTAAATAGTTTTGCTAGTTTTGTCATTTTATTATTTATATAATATGTGAATGTGGCCCATTTTTTGTTCTTGTTATTATTTGTGTTGTTCAGTTTGATTAATTCTTAGTTGTTCAGTTTTTATTTTGTATTTGATTTTATTTTCTGACAAAGAAAGAAATATAATATACCAAATTGGTTATGCAAATGGATACAATAAAAATACTATGATCAAAATAGAAAATAAAATCAAATACAAAATAAAAACTGAACAACTAAGAATTAATCAAACTGAACAACACATAAATAATAACAACAAAAAATGGGCCACATTCACATATATAAATAATAAAATGACAAAACTAACAAAACTATTTAAAAACACAGATATAAAAATAGCATACAAAACTAATAAAAATAAATTACAAAATCTAAATAGCTCACACAACAAAGATAATACAACAACCAACAGTATATACAAAATTGAATGCCAAGATTGCAATAAATGTTATATAGGACAAACAAAAAAACAGCTGAAAAAACGTTATTTTGAACACCTAAATGCATACAAAAAACCAAATATATATAAATCCAATTTAGCCACACATGCAATAAACACAGGACACGAATTCCCAGACATAACCAATGTAACACTAATAAAACATATACCACACAAAGGCACCATAATGAACATTTGGGAAAATTTACAGATTTACAAACATAAAACACAAAACAAACTAATACCAGAACAAATACAAATCAATACAAAACATGACACAATATTCAAAGCACTCAACATCGAAAATACACAAAATACAAAAACAGATACCACAACCACACACAATAATGCAAACTTTAAAAGACCAAAGACCAACAAACTACCTTAATAACATCCAGAAGCCAACACACAAATACTTCACCAGAAACAAGATGGCGAAGGCTGAAGATGAGAGAACAGGAACTCTCGAAACATGTTCCTAATTGGGAAAAAAAGTATATCTTGAGGTAAATTTAGTTATAAATATTAAAGTATTATATACATCAAGAAACGGACTGTAGCAGAAAGTGATTGAATAATAATAGTATGACAAGAAGAAATTTAATAACCAGAATTATTTGAAATTGAAAGAAAAAATATACTTAATAAATTGTAAAAGAAAAACGAACTCAGAGAGACAAATCGGATGTAAAGGAATGTGATAAGTATAAATTCATTTAAAAAACTAAAATGAAAAAAGACTAGTCTACACTGTGACACTTTTTCAATCATTAATAAACTTTATATAAACAATCACTTAAGGAATAAACTTGTGACAATCAGTTTTTATCTTTATTCACTTTTTAATTTATGGTGATCAAATTATTGGACATTGGCGTCTTCTTTTAAAACGAACTATTAACCTATTCACCAACTTTGATCCAACACATGTAATATAACCTAAGAAGTAATTTATTAAGAAACTGTATAATATTTAAGTAGGTTTTATGTAAAGTTTTGTACTTTCTAAAGATCTTTTGTTCACTTTATCTAAAAATGAAACTTTTACTTGTGAACTTACTGTTTTTTCTTCTCGTCGAACGGGTTTCGGCGTCGTATTCGCCTTCTTCAGCTTAGAGACAGACTGCCAGTATTTAGTAACGGTTGTTGTATGGAAGGTGTAGTGGGGGTGGTGCGTGGAGGAAGGGGATTGGCGCGGGGATTCAAATTAATGTTTGTTTTTTGTATAATTGTGTCAAAAAGTGTATGTGATTTATATTATAATTGGTCGTTAAGTATGTTGTTTGGTTGTGTTGTGTGGTGTTTGTATATTTCGTATTGTTCATCTGTGTTGAATTTTCGACCTTTGGGTAAGTAATATAAAATTTCAAGATTAGTGTCTATGTTGGTGTAACTGTGGTTTTGTGTGTGTATGTGTGTGGCAAACGCGGAGTGTATACTGTTGTTGGTTAAAGCTTTTAAGTGTAACGGGATGAAAAAGATCTTCCCGTCTGGCCTATGTAGAAACTATTGCAGTTATTACAATTTAATTTGTAAACACCTGTTTTGTTATATTTGTCTATGTCTGTGTTTGTATTATTGATGTGTTATTATTGATGTATCTTTTGTTCATTTTTTCTGTAATCACAAGAACCCGACTGATTTAAAATAAAACATAGCATTGTATTCAACCAAACCCTGAACACTGTGAAGAGTTGCCAACCGCTGAGCAAATAAAAAACAAGAGCTGGAGCAAACTATATTATAAAAATATTTCATTTTGTTTAAAAAGAAAGTAATAAAAAATACTAAAGAAATAATACCGTATTGACTATTGTCAATTGTGTCTTTAATTTATGTTAATATTACTGACATTTTATTCCTTAATATAGCCTAGGTGGAAATTTTTTACCAAAAATAGAGGTTGGTAACCCCTATTTTTTGGAACAAAATTCAAATCGACTACAAGACAAAGGTGAGTTGAATTAAATTAAAATAAGAGAAAAGGAGAATTCGATAAGAAGAATCATTTTAATTGTTTTGGAAATAAAACAATTTGGCGCCTTAAATCGGGAAATAAACAACATACAACATCAGTAAAGTAAAATAAGGTAATAGATTGGCAAAGAGAGGTGAGGCTTCAACGGGTACAACTTCGGTTCGTAACAAAATGTAGAAGGCCAAGATCAACACAGAACTGTTGTATATGTTTGGACAAGTAAATAAGACGCATAATAAAATGTTATGAAACACAAATCATCATTGAAATATACTTTATTTCTATTATTCATGAAGATATCACACCAATAAATATACAATAAACACAGATACTAACATAAACACAAACTTGAGGGCTGTCAGACCATTTACTGAGTTTTACAAGGTGTGATAAAAAAGTATTCAGTTTGGTACTGCCAATGCAAAGGCAACACATATGTTTACAGTATATTGAATACTCAGTATAAGTTTTAACACTGAAAATGTATAAGGACGTATCGCACATTTGCGGCTGATCGCTGGTGCATGATCGAAAATGGGAACCGGTGAGTTTCCATAGAAACTTCTTTGGTGTCAATAACGTAGTACACATATAAAACTTGCTTATGAATGCTACTACATTATTTAACTTATAATCTGTACATTGGTAAATAATGAATGAATTCATTGATTGGTGAATGAAGAATGAATTCACTGATTGGTGAATGAACATAAATATTTTTATATGTAGACGTATTTACCAGATATCCGTCGTGCGACTTCATTTTTCTTGTCCTTTATGACGCGTTTCGGCAACGAATTGCCATCTTCAGAAAACTTGATCACTCATTAGAGATCGTTATAAAATTAAAATACTAAAATCATTACAGTAAAAGTGCACTTTTACGACAGCGGAAATTCACATACGCGAACATGAAATTCTATGTTTCTCGCGTGGACACTATCAATCGACTGATTCACTGTTTATATATCACTGATAAAACTGTTTTGTTTATTATAGCCCGTGTGTACTGTAACTTTCTATTTACCGGCGCCCGTGTGCAAGTATTGCCGTGTCGTACAATATGTTATGTGAAAATGTAAGTTTATCGTGCAAGACATAATCACTGTTGATTTTGACAGCTTTATATATTTTTCATACTCCTCAAGTGCGTCCATGTATTTTCCTTTCCTGCAGCAATGCATGGGCTGGAAATTTGTCTCAAAATCACTGTAGTTATGATTACATAGCATCAGGTGTCTGGCAAAATTTGATGTTGTTTTATGCAATTCCCTTCTGGGAAGATGTTCTTTATATCTTTCTTCAAACGGTCTGCCTGTTTGGCCTATGTAGAACATATCGCATGAGCTGCAATTCATCTTGTATATGCCGGTTCTTTTTCTTTCTGGTATACTGTTCTTCCGGCTAAGAAATCTCTGAATGCTGTTATTTGTACGGAAAGTTACAATTACATGGTGTTTCTTGAGTTCGTTAACTAAAATATTTGTGTAATCTGCAGATATGTATTTATTAACTGGAAGTGTGTTATCATTGTTCGACTTTTTTAATTTCTTCTCTTTGTATTTACTTATTAATTTATCCACTAATGAACTTTTATATCCGTTAGCCGCTGCTATGTACTTGATGGTGTTAACCTCTTCATTGTAGTCTTTTTCACTTAACGGTATAGTTAGCAATCTGTGCACAAAACTATTGTAAGCTGCCATTTTATGCGAGGTGGGATGATATGAATCGGCATGAATTGTGATGTCCGTTGTTGTGGCCTTTCTATAGATTTTAAATTGAAGTTTTCCTTCGTTTTTTAAAACGGTTAAATCTAAGAAATTTAATCGATTTTCTTCTTCTATTTCAGAAGTGAATTTAATCTTATGGTGTATGCTATTTATGTGACTATTTAAGTTTTGTATTTGTCTGTTTGTTCCATTAAATATCATAAACGTATCATCGACGTATCTACAGTAAAAAATGATTTTATTCTTGTATAATTTATTAGATATTATGTTTATATTCTCATAATAATTTAAGTATATATCAGCCAATAGTCGTGACAGTGACCCATAGCCAGACCATCATCTTGTGTAAAAAACCAGTTGTCAAATGTAAAGTAATTTTGTTCCAAGACGACTGTAAGTAGTTTTATAAATTCGTTGAGATTTGTTGCATGCTAAGTTGAGCTACTTCCTTTAAATTGTTATTTACAATTTCTACAGTTTCCCTCACGGGGATATTAGTGTACAAGTTAGTTACGTCTAACGATACCAATTTATATTGTGGTAGTATTCATATCTTTTTAAGTTTTTCAACAAACTCATAACTGTTCTTTACACTGTAATTATTTGCTATCCTGATATTATTTTTAATTAAAGTCTCTAACAATTTAGCAGCTTTGTATCCGGGAGCTGTGGTGTAGTTTATTACTGGTCTGATTGGTATATTTCCTTGTGGATTTTGGGTAGTCCTGTGAATTTTGGTGTCTTGGCATTAATTGGCTTTAAATATCTGCGCGTTTTCTGATCTAAAAATAAATTACATTGATTAATGGTGTCGAACAATGATAACACACTTCCAGTTAATAAATACCTGCAGATTACACAAATATTTTAGTTAACGAACTCAAGAAACACCATGTAATTGTAACTTTCCGTACAAATAACAGCATTCAGAGATTTCTTAGCCGGAAGAACAGTATACCAGAAAGAAAAAGAACCAGCGTATACAAGATGAATTGCAGCTCATGCGATATGTTCTACATAGGCCAAACAGGCAGACCGTTTGAAGAAAGATATAAAGAACATCTTCCCAGAAGGGAATTGCATAAAACAACATCAAATTTTGCCAGACACCTGATGCTATGTAATCATAACTAAAGTGATTTTGAGACAAATTTCCAGCCCATGCATTGCTGCAGGAAAGGCAAATACATGGACGCACTTGAGGAGTATGAAATATATAAAGCCGTCAAAATCAACAGTGATTATGTCTTGAACGATAAACTTACTTTTTCACATGACATATTGTACGACACAGCAATACTTGCACACAGGCGCCGCCGGTAAATAGAAAGTTACAGTACACACGGGCTATAATAAACAAAACAGTTTTATCAGTGATATATAAACAGTGAATCAGTCGATTGATAATGTCCACGCGAGAAACATAAAATTTCATGTTCGCGTATGTGAATTTCCGCTGTCGTAAAAGTGCACTTTTATTGTAATGATTTTAGTATTTTAATTTTTTAACGATCTCTAATGAGTGATCAAATTTTCTGAAGATGGCAATTCGTTGCCGAAACGCGTCATAAGTCTACGGTCACACTTAGCGTTTCTGTCGCCGCGTTCGATACGCCACGTTAGAATCAAGAAGTGCAAAGCATGTAATCAAATGGAGCCAGTCACACTAGGCGTACGATGTTTGCGACAGCGTTCCGAACGCAGGACAGAGCGTTTTTCATACACGGCGACAGATACGCTCACCGTGTTAACTTATGGAGCGGGGCATACTTGGCGTTCCTGTCGCTGGTTCTCCTCCCCCCTCTTCCACTCACGTGGCATTCTGCATTCACTCTTCGTTGACGGTTGATCAAAGTTAAGGTATATTGATTACTGAATTAAATTCATTATTTTTGTTACTTGTTGTTATTATCATTATTATTATTTAGTAAAAAAAATTTTGACACCGAATTGTTTATTAACGAGATAAGTGTTTGTCCGGCACTTTGAGACATGGCACTTAAAGACTACAGCAAAGCAAAATTGTGGATTGAAGTAGCTTGTGTCTTCGTGGAAAATTGGAAATGTCACCCTCAGTATATGACAACAATTCATTAAACGATGAAACACTCATTCGAAAATAAGAAAAGAATTCGTCTTCATCGTTTTTGAGTAAGCTAACATATAAAATTGGCCGTGCGTCAAACGTATAGCACTGATCAGATGTACACCAAATCTCCTCTTTTTCTTCTTTTTTAAATAACTTCTCACAGCAACTGCGAGTAACACATCAGCTTCATTCAAAGAAGACATATCGAACACTGAAACAGTGCGCGTTAGTCGCCAAGTGTGACACCCCCTCAGGCCTGCGTTTCTGTCGCTGCGTTAGCCGGCGTATATAACGCGGCGACAGAAACGTTAAGTGTGACCGCAGACTAAATGACAAGAAAAAAGAAGTCGCACGACGGATATCTGGTAAATACGTCTACATATATTAATATAAGCGACTTGGAGACAACTAACCTAAAATGTATAAATATTTTTAATTTATTGAAGCATTTTCAATGCCCTACTCTATGCATTGCATTTGTGCAATGTCTGTAAATTTTTATAATAACAGCTGATCTGATTTATTTATAAATGCCCATTGTTGTGTTGTGTGTTAATCTCATTTGACACATTTGCCATGTCAGAAAAAATTGATCACAGAATTTGTATCAGATTTTGTCAAAACGTTGGTGAAACATGTAAAGATAGATTTGAAAAGTTACAAAAAGTGTATGGGGAAGATTATATGAGTTGTACACAGGTTTATGGGTGGTTTAAATGTTTTAAAGTTGGGCATGAAAGTTTTGAGAGCGACAAGTGTTCAGGAAGGCCTTTAACCAACAAGACTGACCACAATGTGCATGCTGCTGTGCAAGAAAATCGCCAAATCACCATTCGTAAGCTAACAGATTATTTAAATATTAGGTTTGGATCAGTTCAGTCCATTCTTACTGGTGAGCTGGGAATGAGACATGTTTCTGCAAATTTTCTACCAAAAGTGCTCACAGCTGACCAAAAAGATGCCCAGGTGTAGGTCGCTCAAGACCTACTTGAAATGTGCTAAAAACGATAAGAATTTCATTAAAACGATCGTAACGGGTGATGAATCATGGGGTTATGGATGTGATCCAGAAACTAAAGCCTGATCTTCAGTGTGGGAGACGCCAAATTCTCCAAGACCAGAAAAAAGTCAAAGCAAAGTCAAGATCGTGCTCACAGTTTTCTTTTATCACAAGGAGATTGTTCATCATGAATATGCTCCAGCAGGTCAAACAATAAACCAGAATTACTAAATTTCTGTTTTGAAGGCGTTGAGGGATGCAACTCGACGAAAAAGGCCACAGTTGCATCAGAGTGGTGAATGGTGGCTTCAACATGACAATGCACCTGCCCACACTTCATTTGCTGTCCAGTATTTTGTTGCTAAACTCAATATTCCACAGCTTCAGCGTCCTCCAGATTTGGCAGATTTGACTCCCTGTGACTTTGTCTGTTTCTGAAGTTAAAAAAATCAATTGAAAGGGAAATCATTTCAATACACAGAAAAGATAAAACAAAATGTGACGAGAGAACTTAAGGCTTTTACAGAAGGTGACTTTAAGAATGCTTAGAGCAGTTGGAAAAGCTCTGGAAGACGTGTGTGGCTGCTGAAGGGGGCTATTTTGAAAGAAACAAATTTATAAATATAACTCTATATAACTCATATACAACTCTTGTATATTTTTGTTAACAAAATCAATCCTGATACTTTTTTATCACACTTCAAAAAAGCCTTTCACATTGTTTCCAAAAATGAACTAGAATTGTATCACAACTACTTTTTAATCATGTTCTGTCACTTATCCAGTTCACTGGATTTAAAAAGTTGGAATAAATTAACCTTTTATTCCTTATGACTTAGAACACTCTGGTTATCCAAAATCAATCCACACCTTTATTTGAGATAATCAGGAATTTAACTTGCTTATAAAATAAACAAATAATGTCGATGCCAGTGTAGGGAAATAGTCAAATATAGGATGCAATGCCATTTCAAAAGTAATTGCAGATTAATTTCACTTCTATAATATACTAAAATAAACAAAAAAGTAATAGTAAAAAAGTAGTAGTAAAAAAGTAATTTACTTTTTAAAAAATAATTTATCATTTTTAGCTCTTGCAATCATCAATAATACTGGACTAATACTTAATTTATTTACTATAAATGTTAATTATGTTCAAAGCTCACGAGTTTATAACCCCAACTATGTTATTTTTTGCAGGTTAACACTTCATAAATATGCATGGTTTTTTTAATTGTATTTCTTTAGAATACACACCGTTTTTCATGTATTATCCTTTTTTTTTGTGACGCCTATTTAACATTTACTAAAAACTTATATATATCGCGTAGAAGTTAAATTCCTTCTTTTTAAATTGGCAAAACAAATTCACAATACTATGATGTTTAATATTTTTTAATGAACTTTTAAACATGCATTTTTTACACACAAAAAAGTTTTACAAACGTTTTGCATAAGTTTACATTTACAAATGTTACATAAAATATAATTATAATTAATTATATATCTATATTAGTCACCAAATATAAAAGATATTTATTAATAAATAAATAAATAGCGTGCGTGTGCGAACATGTGTGTGTGTGTGTGTGTTTTTTCATTATTTTCTGCAGAAAAGAATAACAATTATTTGCCTTAGAGTATTTTTTTTCATTGGAGTTCATAAAAGCTGTGAAAATGTATGATTCCTATTTACAAAAAAAAAGGAACATAAAACAATAAAAGTGCTGCTACCTGTATTTTTTCATGAACTAAATATGTGATATTATGTTCCAGCTCACAGATTTTATGTAATTAAATTTCTATATACACAAACAGGCATGCCCATGGAAAGCACACGCAACATACTCTGAGAGACAGATGACCACCCACAATTTCCAAGGGTAATGTATTCAAAGTGTTAGCAATAATGACAATGCATTTGTACATTATAGTTGTGGTAAACACTTCACTTATAGTTGCATTTGGTTGCTTTATTACAAGGTCCTTCAAATAACTGTATATAATGAAAATTTTTTTTTTTTAATTTACCTCTAATATCAGGGGTAGTAGTTTTAAACTGTTGTGTTTCAAACATTATTAACAATAATTTTTTATTATTAAACAGTACTAAAATTAAAAAAAAATATAATAGATACCTTCCAATGTATAACATTTAAATCGATCCCATAATATCTTGAGTCAAATGGAACAATACATAGGTAGTATTAATCAGAAGTACGTAAAGTAGCAGTGTAGTGGGGTAAGCGGCTCAAGGAAGTGGGAGAATCTGTATTCGACCTTTGAATGCCAATTAAATTAAACATTAGAATAATTCCATATGTATAATACACTAAACTCTTCATTACCTATAGTCAGACTAACTCTAACAGTTAAAATGGCTCAAAAATTTCCAAGCAATAGTAAATACAGTAAAAAATAAATAAATAAAGTGTGAAGTCACAATTAAAGCAAGCATCACAAGATGAATGTAGTGTTGTGTACGCACAATACACATACAACATATAAATAACATACATACATGCATGCATACGATAGTTGAAAATAAATACGTAACTATCCCATGACATTAAATAAAAACGTGGTTTGTCATGACAAAGCAAAAACAAACTGGCTTAACTGATAACTATAAGCAGATTGTTGTTTTTGTAATGTTCCTTAATTTTTCTATTATTTACCATTTAAAATAATTCTAATTTTACTGTATTAGTTTTCAGGAAAATTATTTTAAATTAATTATACTTAATTTCTTATTCTTCACTATCTCAATTTTAATTATTCCAATTGTTTTATACCTGACATAATTAGAGAATCATTCATACTTTCTGTACCGCATGCGGTTTTAACAAAACAAAGTTGTAATAATTAGTGTATCTTAACGAATGTTTTTGTTCTGATGTTAACATCTGTGTACTATTGAGAAATTGTAAAATTTTACATACAGCCACAAAATCAGTTTCACTACAAGTATTTATTTATTGTATCTACTTACAAACACTAGCAGTAAACAGATTAAAACCCACTTTGTACATAACTTTTATTTTAATACATGGAACTGCCATAGAATTTTTAAAAATGTTTATCGTGTTCTAACCAGATAAGCCTACATAAAACAAAACTACATAGCTTGTAAATGTTTGCTAATGTAGTAATTTTAACCAATCACTACATAAACCACTATTTCCTTTCACGCATACTATTTTAGTCTCTCTCTCTCTCTCTCTCTCTCTCTCTCTCTCTCTCTCTCTCTCTCTCTCTCTCTCTCTCTCTCTCTCTCTCTCTCTCTCTCTCTCTCTCTCTGTGTGTGTGTGTGTGTGTGTGTGTGTGTGTGTGTGTGTGTGTGTGTGTGTGTGTGTGTGTGTGTGTGTGTGTGTGTGTGTGTGTGTGTGTGTGTGTGTGAGACTTGGTACATGCCATTTTCTTTATGTACTATATCAACTTTGTACATGCTCTTTTCTTTATGTACTACATCATTGTTTTTAAGATATTGTATGTTGTTTTTAAGATACTCAAGATACAAGCAGCAAGGTGCTTACTTACATCAGACATGTTTTTTGCGCTTAAACTCTAGGTTATATCCATCATCAGCTAAATTAACTCAATGCCTGGTGACGAACAATTCTTTAGTTGTGGTGTTGTGAAATGGGTTTTGTAGTTGTTTCTCATTTTGTAAGCTTTTCCAATTATCGTTTTTTTAAAAACTGTCATGTTTTATAAAGATTTGAATTCGGTTTTTGATAATAGTTTTATATTTTATACATTGTCTGTTTCCCCGATGTTCATAATAGTGCACAATCCTTAATACAGTACATGTGTAATTAGTGTCATCTTAATTAATGTCTGGGAATTCATGTCCTATAGCCATGGTGTGTGTTGTTAAATCAGTTTTATTGATAGTTGGTTTTTTATGTGATTTACAAACTGAAGTAGATTTTTTAAGTTTTTCTGCCTGGTCTATATAAATTTAATGCAGTAATTGATTTCAATTTTGTAAATACCGTTGTTTAGGGTTGTTGTACAATTTAGGCAATTCATTTCTTGTACAGTTATTTGTTAATCTTTGTATTTTGAACAGTTTTGTGGCTTCATACTGCTGTTTACAACTTCCAAATTTTGCCATTTCTTTAGTGAATATTATTTGCATTATTACTTACTTCGGTTTGTTTGTGGACAAGTCCTGAAATGTGCCGTTTTTTTATTTAATATTTTATTTTCTACTTTTATTGTATACAATTTAATGCTCAAAACATGCCTTGAGTAAATACAACCTGACCTGAACACACACACACACACACACACACACACACACAATGTGTAAACATTTAAGCACTTCTAAACCTCTGTATCATACAGGTATGGTTCCCAATACACTGCAAGCTAAGTTAGAAAAAAATCGGTATGGAGAACCATACATGACTTCCATGTCCTAAAATTTATATTTAAAATCATTTAAATATTAATTAAATTAGTGGATGCTTGAGTTATGAAGAAATTACGTATCAGCTAAAATGGTACCACCATGTCAGGTGGATTAAGTACCTCAACCTTCATGAGGAAGGACTGTACTTTTGGATAAAATGTCTGTAGGCCGAACAAAGAGCTAGCTAAAGGTAGCTGCGATCTGATTCCTGTAATGAAATTGGACTCTCGCTGCGAGGGGCCGAGGGATGTCTATAGTGTTATCAAAGACTTTCCTGTCAATACTATACTAGTCATTTTTCATTTTTTAAATCGACTCTTTCTTTCTTTCCATTTATCTTCTGATTTCCTGAACAACTATTCTGTTCACCCGTATAATTATAAATTTATCAGCAAAACATTTCTTCCTTAATACGTTTGTGTCTCCTGTTTAACACCCACCATTCTGACCCATGTCATAACGCTATATTCCACACAGGCTAGTAAATAACTAGCCATCAGGGAGGTCAAAATATTTTCAAGGAGGGGCAAACAATTTTCCAGAGGAGAAAAATATTTATATATTTTTCATACATACACACATGCAGATATTAGTTTATAATTCTCATATCATAATAGAAATAAGTACACAGATTGTATTAATTGCTTTAATACAACAACACTGCCTAGCGATCCACAGGAAGGAAATCGATGTCCACCTTTTCGGCTTGCACGCTTTGTGTTGGTGTGGGTTTCGGCACTTTATATTTAAAAAGTGTGCAAACATAAGAAAATAAACATGAGTGAGGCCAGAAATAACGTGAATTTTGTATCTGTGTGTGTGTGTGTGTGTGTGTGTGTGTGTGTGTGTGTGTGTGTGTGTGTGTGTGTGTGTGTGTGTGTGTGTGTGTGAAACGTTGCAGGTAAACTACCCCTTTCTCTTAACCAATCTTCACCAAAAACAATAGGCCTTGAGTCCTCTACAATTCATGGCTGTATGCAAAAAATTATTTAATTCTGTTTGAATTTGAGGATATTATCGTTTGCCATAGAAAAATTCTACACACAACACACTTTTCGAAAATATCGGTATGGAGAACCATACATGACTTCCATGTTCTAAGATTTATATTTAAAATCATTTACGAAATGAAATGTTTCCATAGAACCTACTACTTTCCACTTATTGCTTCAGCCTTAACCACAGTATTGTGGTCACTAACATATACCACCACACGTTATCGCACTAGATATTCACTGATGATGGCAGTCGACGGCACTGCTGAAACGTCTGGTTTTGCAGAAAACATTGGACTACGGCCAAACAGCCCGCGAAGGAATTTTAACAACAAACTACTACTTTGTTGCCAATAACGTAGTACACATATAAAAATTATCCCCTCCCCTTTCAACTATAATTTTCATTTATAGAAAATTACCCCCACCCCTTTCAACTAGCCTCTTCATTTATAGATATTTCATCTACGTTTCTACAGTGGATTATTAAGATCTTATCAGAATACTTTATTTATTAAACTTAAGTACTTTACTCTTGTTACAACAAAAAATGTTTCAGGTAAACTATCCTTTCCCCGTAACCGATCTTCACCAAAATCAACAGGCCTTGCGATCTCTACAATTTAGGGATGTGTGCAAAAAATTATTTGATTATGATTGAATTTACGGCAGTTATCGTTCGTCATAGAAACAATTACTCTTGCTAAAACATTAAAGGTGGCAGGTAAACTATGCCTTTCCCTTAACCGATCTTCACCAAAATCAATAGGCCTTCAGCTCTTTACAAGTCAGGAATGTATGCAAAATATTGTTTGATTCCCTTTGAATTTAAGGCAGTTATCGTTCGTCATAGAAAAAATTACCCTTGTTAAAACATAAAACGTTGGAAGTAAACTACCCCTTTCCCTTAACCGATCTTCACCAAAATCAACAGACCTTGGGTACTTAAAACTTCAGGAATGTATGCAAAAAATTATTTGATTCTCTTTTAATATGCGGCAGTTATCATGCATCATAAAAATAAAAATTACCCTTTTAAAACATAAAACGTTGCTGGTAAACTACCCATTTCTCTTAACCGATCTTTACCAAAATCAACAGATCTTGAGTACTCTATAATTCAGCAAGGTGTGGAAAAAAGTATTTGATTCTGTTTGAATCTGCGGCTGTTATCGTTTGCCATAGAAAAATATCGGTATGGAGAACCATACATAACTTCCATGTTCTAAGATTTTATTTAAAATCATTTATGAAATGAAATGTTTCCATACAAACTACTTCTTTCCACTTATTGCTTCAGCCTTAACTCCAGTACTGTGGTCACTAACGTATACCACCACACGTTATCGCACTCGATTTTGAATGATGATGGCAGTCGACAGCACTGCCGAAACGTCTGGTTTTGCAGAAAACATTGGACTACGGCCAAACAGCCCGCGAAGGAATTTTAACAACAAAGTACTACTTAGCCGATAACGTAGTACACATGTACAAATTGTCCCCTCCACCTACAACTATAATTTTCATTTATAGAAAATTACCCCCACCACGTTCAACTAGCCTATTCATTTATACATATATCATCTATGTTTCTACAGTGTATTATTAAGATCTTCTTATCAGGATACTTTATTTATCAAAATTAAGTACTTTACTCTGATTACAACAAAACTGTTTCAGGTACACTACCCTTTCCCCGTATCCGATCTTCACCACAATCAATAGGCCTTGAGTCCTCTACAACTCAGGGACATAGGTAAAATATTTTTTGATTCTGTTTGAATTTACAGCAGTTATATTTCTACATGGAAAACGTTCTCTTGTTACAACATAAAATGTTGCAGGTAAACTACCCCTTTCCCTTAACCGATCTTCACCAAAACACCGGCCTTGAGTTCTCTACAATGTAGGGAAGTATGCAAAACATTATTTGATTCTGTTTGTATGTGTGGCAGTTATCGTTCATCATAGAAACAATTACTCTTGTTAAAACATTAAAAGTGGGCGGTAAACTACCCCTTTCCCTTAACCGATCTTCACCAAAATCAATAGGCCTTGAGTCCTCTACAGCTCAGGGGCATATGTAAAATATTATTTGAATCTGTTTGAATTTAGGCAGTTATCGTTCTTCATGGAAAACGTTCTCTTGTTACAACATAAAATGCTGCAGGTAAACTACCCCTTTCCCTTAACCGATCTTCAACCAAATCAACAGACCTTGAGTTATCTACAATTGAGGAAGGTATGCACAAAATTATTTGATTCTGTTGAAATGTGCGGCAGTTATCGTTCAACATAGGAACAATTACTCTTGTTAAAACATAAAATGTGGCTGCTAAACTACCCCTTTCCCTTATCCGATCTTCACCAAAATCAACAGGCCTTCAGTCATTTACAATTAAGAAAGGTATACACAAAATTATTTGATTCTGTTGAAATGAGCGGCAGTTATCGTTCGTCATAGGAACAATTACTCTTGTTAAAACAGAAAACGTTACAGGTAAACTACCCCTCTCCCTTAAACCGATCTTGACCAAAAACAATACGTCTTGAGAACTCTACAATTCACTGTTGCATACAAAAAATTATTTGATTCTGTTTGAATTTGCGGCTCTTATCGTTTGCCATAGAAAACACCCTATTAAAACATAAAACGTTGCAGGTAAACTACCCTTTTCCCTTAACCGATGTTCACCAAAAACAATGGGTCCTGAGATCTCTACAATTCAGGGCTGTAAGCAAAAAACTATTTGATTCTGTTTGAATTTGCGGCTTTTATCATTTGCCATAAAAAGTACCCTTGTTAAAACATAAAACGTTGCAGGTAAACTACCCCTTTCCCTTAACCGATCTTCACCAAAAACAACAGATCTTGAGAACTCTACAATTCAGGGCTGTATGCAAAAGAGTAGTTGATTCTGTTTGAATTTGCGGCTGTTATCGTTTGCCATAGAAAACAATTACACTTGATTTAAAAAAAAAACCGTTCCAGGTAAACTACCCCTTTCCCTCAACCGATCTTCACCAAAAACAATAGGTTGTGAGTACTCTACAAATCAGGGCTGTACGCAAAAAATTATTTGTTTCTGTTTGAATTTGCGGCTGTTATCGTTTGCCATAGGAAAAAAATCTACACACACACACACACACACACACACACACACACACACACACACACACACACACACATTTCTAAATATCGGTATGGAGAACCATACATGACTTCCATATTCTAAGATTTATATTTAAAATCATTTTCGAAATGAAATATTACCATAGAAACTACTTCTTTCTACTTACTGCTTCAGCCTTAACCACAGTACTGTGGTCACTAACATATACCACATCACGTTATCGCACTCGATTTTCACTCATGATGGAAGTTGATGGCATTGCCGAAACGTCTGGTTTTGTAGAAAACATTGGACTACGGCCAAATATCCCGGGAAGGAATTTTAACAAAAACTACTTCTTTGTTGCCGATAACGTTGTACACATATATATAAAAAATATGCATAAAATTAATGGCTTGTATAAGTTAATGATTGATCTCCATTAAGTAGTGCTCAAGTTTCCAAAGTTTTGATATTATGATGTCCGTAATTAAAACATCAGACCAATTTTAGCGTGAATGAGGGTACACCGTGGACTAAAATTTTCAACATTTCCTATTGACCGTTGCTTAGAGTAAAGCTGCGAATCTACAGTGTATGTTTCACAGAACAAATACGCGAAAAAGAAGGAGTGCTCCGAAGTCACTCATGGACGCTCAGCATCTTGCAGAGGGTTCATTCCCTAAAGACGAAAAGTCTGTCTACGAATCGTTCCTCTGTAAACACGTGCAGTTAACACTGCCCAGCGATCCACAGGAAGCAAATTGATGTCCATTTTTTCGGCTTGCACGCATTATGTTGGTATGGGTTTCGGCACTTTCCATTTAAAAAGCGTGCAAATGTAAGAAAATAAACATGAGTGAGGCCAGAAATAACGCGAATTGTGTGTGTGTGTGTGTGTGTGTGTGTGTGTGTGTTCCTTGCCTTTTTATTGCTGTAGTCATAATAATAAAATGGAAACGTAAACATTACATAACTGAGATATGCTTACCTGCCACGAACGATATATTATTTTATACATGTATATTAACTCATACATAATTTACATTAAAATGAAAAAATTATAATTTTATTGCTTGGCAACAAAATTATTTTATTTTTAACAATTACCATTGTTTGAACAAGTTTAAATGAATTTTCAAGTACTTTACTGTTATTAAAACGTAAAAGGTTGCAGGTAAACTACCCCTTCCCCTTAACCGATCTTCACCAAAATCGAAAGTCCTTGAGATCTCTACAATTCAGCGACGTATGCAAAAAATTATCTGATTCTGTTTGAATTTGCGGCTGTTATCGTTTGCCATAGAAAATACGCTTGATAAAAAAACGTTGCAGGTAAACTACCCCTTCCCCTTAACCGATCTTCACCAAAAACTATAGGTCTTGAGTACTCAAGATGATAAAAACTAAGATGATAGATAACAATGCACTGATTACAAAAGCGGATAAGGGGAATACTGTAGTCGTAATAGACAGAGACGAATACACATCAAAGGTTTAATGAGTTCATATTAAATAATGATACTGTAATGATACAAACGGACCCAACTGCAGAGTTCGTCAAAGTTTTGAATAATAAGATTAACCTTTGTACACAGCTGTTTGATAACGCCACACGCCGTGCACTAAAACTCATCAAAGCAGAAGCACCACAATTTGTTGGCCTACCAAAAGTCCATAAGACCAATATACCGATTAGGCCATTGATAAATTTCACAACTGCGCCGAGCTACAGTGTCAGCAAAAAACTTGCAGTGAAAATAAAAAACAGTATAAAGTTAAATAATAACCACAGTATAAAAAATAACACTGACTTTGTTAACAAAATGAAAAGCATTAAATTACGACCTAATTATAAAATAGCATCATTTGACATTGTTGACTTGTATACGAATGTCCCTGTTCAAGAAACTCTCACTATCCTTAAAGCAAATCTTATTAACGCCAAAATATGTAACTCTGAAGAAATCAATGATTTAGTTAATTTACTGGAAGTTGTACTTGACCAAAATTACTTTACATTTAATAATAATTATTACATCCAAAAAAAGGGTCTAGCCATGGGGTCACCTTTGTCTGGTTTACTAGCTGATATATACCTAAACCACTATGAGAATACATATTTGCTCAATAACGTAAATAAACTTTCCAAGAAAATAATATCATATACACGTTACGTTGAAGATACGTTTATAATTTTTAATGGCACAATACAACAAATAGAAAATATGAAATTGTACATGAATGGTGTCAATAAAAACATACAGTTCACACTTGAGACGGAGATAAATAATAAACTTAACTTCCTCGACCTGACAATTACAAGAATAGATGAAAAATTTCAATATCAAATATACCGGAAACCGACAACCACGGATCTCACGATAAATGCTGAGTCACATCACTCCTTTTCTCAAAAAATTGGCAGCTTATCATAGTTTAGTACATAGGCTACTTTCCATACCATTGGAAAACAAAGATTTTCACGAAGAACTAAACACGATCAAATACATAGCTAAAGCCAATGGTTATAAAAGCTCAATTGTGGAAAATTTAGTCAAGAAACACAGAAAAAAGAAAAACAACATAGAATTACAAGAAAATAATAGAAATAAAGTTAGGTATATAGCATCAGAATATGGTAACACCCTACCCAAAATTTTAAACAAAGTATTCAGTGAGATAAATATAAAAATGGCTTACCGAACTAATAATAACGTTAATAAGATACTCTTACCTAAACATTCAAAATCGGTTGAGGACAAGAAGGGCGTTTATAAGATAATATGCAATGACTGTGATAGCTTTTACATTGGCCAAACTGGTAGACCTTTTAAAAAACGCTTCAGAGAACATTTACCTAAAAAAGAATTTAGTAAAACTGTGTCAAATTACGCACGCCATCTGATGGACAAAAACCATAGTTATACCGATTTCACAACGAACTTTTAACCGTTTTTGATGCAAGCCATTCATGTATGCAGAAAAGGAAGTTATATGAATGCTGTCGAAGAATACGAAATATATAAGGCTTATAGAAATAAAAACACAGAAGAAGTCATCCTTAACGAATAACTGAATTTCCAATCAAATCTACTATACGACACAGCGATAAGAATACAAGGTCCATAGTGCACGACTTATAACAACATGAGCACAGCAGTCGACTATAGCATGCTGTGGTGCGCACCAACGATATCGCGTGTGTTCTCAAGCTTGGGGATTTTATGTATATTTTTTGTGTTTATATTTATATTTATTGTTATGTGTGTAAAATTGTATATAAAGTGTTTTTAATATTTTAATAATTGACAAACTTCACCAAGGGATATTCCTGATGATGGGGCATATGTCCCGAAACGCATAGATTTACATATAGAGTAAAGGCCACCAGACGGACAAGAAAAAGGTAAAACTATTTTACTATTTATATACATATAAGTGGCCTGGATACCAAAAAGCATGGATCTAAAACGAAAAGTCTGTCTATGAACCGTTCCTCTGTAAACACGTGCAGTTACACTGGTGACCGATCCACAGGAACTAAATCGCTGTCCACGCTGGACACCTTTTCGGCTTGCACAACGTTGTGTTGATGTGGGTTTCGGCACTTTTCATTTAAAAAGCATGCAAACGTAAGAAAATAAAAATGAGTGAGGCCAGAAATAACACGAATTGTGTGTGTGTGTGTGTGTGTCCTGCCTGCCTTTTTATTGCAGTAATCACAATAATAAAACTTTGGGAACGTAAACATTACATAACTGAGATATGCTTGCCTGCCAGGAACAATATGTTTTCACTCATACGTGATTTAAATTAAAATGAAAAATATAGAATTTTGTTAAAGTGAAATGAAATGTTTCCATAGAAACTACTTCTTTGTTGTCAATAACGTAGTACACATATAAAACATAAAAATTTACCTCCTCCCTCATCAACTACCATTTTAATTTATAAAAAAATTACCCCCTCCTCCCTTCAACTACCCTTTTCATTTATAGATATTTCATCTACCTTTCTACAGTAGATTATTATGACCTTCTTTTAAGGATACTTTATTTATCAAAATTAAGTACTTTACTCTTGTTAAAACGTAAAACGTTGCAGGTAAACTACCCCTTTCCCTTAACCGATCTTCACCAAAAACAATAGGCCTTCAGTCCCCTACAATTCATGGCTTTATGCAAAATTTATTTGATTCTGTTTGAATTTGAGGCTATCATTTGCCATAGAAAAAATTCTACACAGACACTTTTTGAAAAATGACTTTTTTCATGTTTTTAGGGTAGTACAATCATAATCTGCTGTTATCTCGAAAACAATTTTTTTCGCCATGACCATACTTCCATTTCCTTATGGAACATGGAAGTAAAAAATTGGGTCCATTCATTTAGCATTCTGTATAAGAATCTTTATGTATTTGCAATAAGTTTTCAAACAAATAGAATAAAACAGTTTTCTGGAATTTTTTATTACAATATTTTCCCCAGTACAATTTTATTTTGGCAGCTCCCACATAATGACTTTCAAAATCCAGTAACATAGTCATAGTGTTCTAAAGTCTCGCCATGTTACAATGAAAATTACACGACTTTCAAATACACCAAACCTAACTTTTTCTTACTCCAATTACAATACAAATTGTAATAAAACAAGTACCACTATACTATTCACACACTAATTTTCCCAATCATAAACTGCATTAGAATTAAAAACAAAACAATCAGGAGGGGGAACTTACTTTTGTGCACCCTGCTGACCCAGCACACTTTATCCTACAAATCCGAGCAACTTACAAATTTTCAAAACTCAAATATTAAGGAAAGTTAGCCCAATGATTCTGGTACTATTTATACTCTCATACAGCATTGGACTGTCTGCTGCTTTGGAACTTCATATGGTAGATGTAGGTGAAATAAAAAGCACAGGAGCAGGACAAAGAACATTTTCTAATGCTATTGTTAAGGTAAATCAACGAAAATAATTTTATGAAGAAAAGCGTTTTATTATAAAGAAAACAGTGTGTTACACACTTCTTTTCCTTCATTTACATAAATAAGATGTAGTATTTTATAGGTCGGTAGACTAGTAATGTTATCATATAACAAAATTTTACAAATAAATCAACTTAAACAGTGTCTCGATCAGTTAGTAGAACTTCTGAAATAACTTAGTGTCTACTATTTTAAAAGAAACAAATTGTCTAAGTTAACATATAAGCAAATATATAAATTGCAGATCAAAGGAATTTTTAGGAGAACCGGTAACAAACACCTCTTACCAACATTCCCATTTGTTAAAGGAATACACAGATTTTCTTTAAAATTTTAACCATTCTCATTTTTGTACATTAATTTAAAATTATGAGTGTAGGTCTAGTACCTTACTATTGAAATCTATGCAAACCTTACCTTGTTAGATTTTATTCGCAAATGAACACATTTTAAATTCTGAGCAAAATGGTGTTCTCGCCAAAATAGTATTTGAACACTAGCCTTGGGCTGGTTTTACTGTTTTCCACTACTAAAAAAAACAATGATTTTTCAAACTTTAAGCCCTTTAACAATCCAAAAATGGAATGACACTTTTTTCTGTTTGTAGTACGGGATTTTACTCATTTTACTTCTGAAGTACCAAATTTTATTAAAAGGAAATTTGTTCACTTAATTTGCACTAAAAATTAATTTGTAACTGCAATTGACTGAAACATTAATTTGGATGACTTAAAAATGAATACTATCAATAAAACATGTTTGGCAGCTACAAAAAGTGTAAATATTACGCTATTTTGTAATATATGAACTCTGCATATAAACCTTGTATTTGTTTAACTACAAAAATTGAAAATAAGTGAAAATGAGTGAGACAAAATTAGACTAAACCTATTATTTCCTACACAAAGTATATTGTGATTAAAAGTAAATTCGCTAATTCTAATGAAACTGCGGAGAAAAACTAAATGTCCTTAAACAATCTTTCATTTCTGTAAATAGCCTATGAAATATTTATGTATTTCATAATTTTAAAAGATTACTATATACTCTTTTCATCAACATTCTCCAAATAGCACTAAAATTTATCAACAGCACTGAACTGACATTAAATGGAAACCGCCACCTGGAGCCACCAATGTATTGCTGTGTATTTTTTTCAAATCAAAGTAAATGAGTACAAAATTATATGGCTAATCTTACACAAATACTAAAATACATATTGTATTTGACTACATTTTTAAAAAAGTATCCCAATCTATACAATTACATAAAAGGTAGGCCTACTGTTGCTAGATGAGATGCTACAGAACCGCACCAAAAAGAAAGAAAAACAGAATTCTTATCTTTATCCTTAATGTGAGAATATATTACAGGCTAATGCTAAATTTGTAATACTAAGTAAACTCACAACCTCATTTTTTGAAATACATCTTTACACATGTGTGATTCAGTTATCACAGAAAAACCGTCTGGACAAATAAAAACAATACACTTAAAACTGTACATAAATTATGAACAGATTATCCCTTCTACTTGGATGAACAAACAATATCAAATTCCTTCTATTAAAAACAGGAAGATGGCAAGTTATAAAGTGTATTAAAATTTCTAAATAACCTCTAAAATTTCTGGGAACCATGATAATGAACCTCAATCACAGGCAATGAGGAATCCACAGAGAATATTAACAGGAGGTGTAGCACTGAAATATTACAGTTCAAGTATCTGGTACTAAAATAATTCCTTTGTCAAATTGTGTAAATTTTAAACACAAATTCTTTTTACACAAAATATTTTACCTTTGGCATGTGTTTCTCACATTTTATATTATTTAATTGCATTTACTTTTGTGCGTTTTTCAATAATAAAAATCCCCACTAAATAACTAATCTGCTGAACATCCTCTGGTAATAAGTATTGCAACATTGTAGATTGCAGAAAGTGTAAGCCTATATGGTATGTATGGATTCTGAAACAATATTAACTGAAAACACTAATGAAATTAGCACTATACTTATAAAATTTTAATTCAAAGCTGAATTTTTAGAAAAATATTAAAATTAAAAAATGGTTCAGTATATTTGCTGTTACAAGCCACTAAAGAGCATGAAGACGGTGAAGGCTGAAGACAAATGTGCTAATATAAGAGCTAGAGGAAAAGCGGAATTCTGAGTTTACATATATACATTTTGTTATAGGCCTACGTATTAATCAAACTAAAACTTATAAAATGACTGTGTAAAGATTCGGCCACATACAGTTACTGCATTACAAATAAAACTGAAATAAAGTCTAGAGAAAAATCTATTTCCTTTCTTTAAAAGGTTAAATATACCGGTATATGAAACTTTTTATACAATTAGCATTTAAACAATCACGCTACAATATACATGTCTTTAAATCCATTCCCGTTCTGTTTATACCTATTCATTATTATCACAGACATGGGATTACACCTAGCTTACTTTTTGTTATAAATCATATCAATAGACTATTGTTAAACAACACTTATTGTATCAATAACTTCGAAAATATTGTATAGAAATTTCATGTTTTGCTCAAAGCAGACATTTCTCAACAAATATTCTATAAAATAACACTTAAAAACTACTTACAGTTCTTAACATCTTTTCAGAATAATTTTTTAAACGTCTCACTATAGTTGAAATATATTTAATTACTTACCAACTGTTCCTTGCTGCTGAGGCTGTAAAACTCTCTTTTCAACTGACTGAGATGCAGATACAACAGGTAACTGAGGTTTATTTTCTGGAGGCTTCCCAGTAATCACAGATGCAGCATTTTTATTCACAGTCCACGGATTAATCTTTGGTAACGGTGCTTCTACAAACTTCTTCTTTTCAGGAACTTCTACTGGTTCAGCACATGTCTCACCAACACTAGGACTAGGTTTTTCTTTTATATTATCTCCTTTTGAACAACTACTCTCAGCACTCGCCCCATTCACATTCACATTATGCGTTTTATTGTTATTGTTGCTATTATTATTATTGTTATTAACATTTTCTCTAACATTTTTTGCAGGCACTCTTCTCGAATTTCTACTGCTGGCTGCATGAATCTGTGGAAATTCTTCGCCACTATTTGTACTTGGTTTGCTGGCAGATGCATAAGAATTTGGTGGTTGTTTGCCAGTTTTTTGTTGTGCATTTGTTTTCGGTTTTGTTTGACTCTCTTTTGTCACAGTATCTTTAGCACCTGTTGTGCCTGCTGATGATGCATTAATGTTTTCTTTATTTGAATCCATGTTTTTAAAATTAAGTACGGCACTAGCATATGACACACCAGCACTGTCTCTGTTTTGAGAGCCATCACTCGAATGACTGGCTACTTGAGCCGCCATGTTGCATTACTAAATAGACAAGCGCACTAAAACACGAGGACGACGCAATTTTAATACAACTGGCCTAGGCCTAATGTAGAAAAATACAACGTACACTAAAATTCAATAACAGAGTATATAACCAACTACGTTTCAACAATAATATATCGAGTTTATTGAAATGCATAACTGACGCTAAAATTCTTAAACAAACTGATTAATTCACGCAATATGGTATCAAATGTGCACAAAAGCATGGCACCGACTAAACACGTTCCTACACAAAATTCTTGTAAATGCACAGTCAACGCAAAATTAAATTGTTAACGTATTTAAATACTATTGAATACCAAAATACGTCACCAAAAGTCTTATTAACTTAATAAAGCGTCGATTTCATAAAAACGAGTGTATACAGCTAAAATAAAACCGTGCCGTGAATGTAAACTTGATAACTAAACGAACGAAAGTTTATCTTATATTACACCATATATTACATAATAATATCACATGAATGTTAATTTTAAGCACTAATATATAACAAACCAATACATCGACAAATATCAATACTTTTGACACCGATAAAAAGCACAACAAATTTGTAGACAACGCTGAACACATGTGCTCTCTAAAACAACACTCTGACTTGATACTTCATGCGGTAGATTGCAGCACATCACAACTACTTAAATTTGCACGTGGTAAATTAAATAACTAGAGCTTCCGTTCATTTTATTTCCTGTTCTTCACGTCTATCACGCTTCTTTTGAAAATATGTTAATTGTATATTTTGTAATGAATTTTGTTTATTTTTAATACAAAGTGATACAATTTGCAAATACAATAGTAATTTTCATAATAGTAACAACTTTATAATAAGCATAACAATGATACCGCTATGTGAAGTATATCATCGCAAGAAAAATAATAAAATGGCTGTATTTCATGGCGCTAAACTTCAAAAATTATTTTGCCGAAATATATCTCAGTTACAGTAAGATCCTTAAATTAGTAGTGAGCGTCAGTCAATAAATGTTTAGCAATGGAAGATTTAGCGAGGATCGGTCATTAAGTGTGTAGACACAATTTTTAAGTGTCCACATTTAGACGAAATTTATTGTCATCACCAGGACCTGTCTATGGACAACAGAGAAACACAAACAGATCAATTAAATGTGTGTGTGTGTGTGTGTGTGTGTGTGTGTGTGTGTGTGTGTGTGTGTGTGTGTGTGTGTGTGTGTGTGTGTGTGTGTGTGTGTGTGTGTGTGTGTGTGTGTGTGTGTGTGTGTGTGTGTGTGTGTGTGTGTGTGTGTGTGTGTGTGTGTGTGTGTGTGTGTGTGTGTGTGTGTGTGTGTGTGTGTGTGTGTGTGTGTGTGTGTGTGTGTGTGTGATAGGGGGGGTGAGAGAATGTCTTTTGCATTGGCAAAATAGTTGCTACTCTTACATACTTGTTTATTTAAATAGATAGACATAATTATAATACTCCAAAAACACTATTAACACAATATTTCAATTTAATATACTGATAATATAATAATCACTTAAATATAATTATAAATAATTATAGATACAGTTACAATTGAATGTATATTGGAATTAATACAGGTAGAAATTTGTTCTAAAAATATATTGTAGCTGAATACAGAGTATAGGCTGCTCAAATAGGCATGTTATTAAAGGCTGTTAGTCTTATTTTTCACCCACTGGCAGAAACACATCCACTCAATTAATTGATCTGCTTATGTGAATGATTGTTTCTCTGTTGTCCATACACAGATTCTGATATAAATATTGTCAAAATGTTGACACATATAATGAAATAATTGAGTCTATACTTATTGACCGATCATCTAAACCTTCCATTGCTAAACAGTTACAGTAAAAATAAAGATGAACTGCCCAGCTAAAATTCAACAAAATCACTAGTCTATTAAGTAATCGTAAACATTTATATAGTTAAATTTTGAAATATTTTAGCTTTTTGTGTTAATGATTCAGTGTCACTATCTTGAAAAATACATACATTTTTTTGCTACTGCTACTTATTTAGGTAGCTAGTACATATAGACATGAAGAGAAACATCATTTTGAAAATTTCATGCTGCTAGATCACTAAATGTCGACCAAGTATCACTCCCTATTGTATTACAATATTAATACATTGCTTTGTATTGCCAGCACTCTGAATAAACATAGCTAATACCACATCATATATTTACAAATCATATGTTTACAAATTAAATTGTAATGACTGCAATAGTTTCTACATAGGCCAGACGGGAAGATCTTTTTCATCCCGTTATTCTGAACACTTAAAAGCTTTAACCAACAACAATATATACTCCGCATTTGCCACACACATACACACAGAAAACCACAGTTACACCAACATAGACACTAATCTTGAAATTTTACATTACTTACCCAAAGGTCGAAAACTCAACACAACTGACAATACGAAATATATAAACACCACACAACACAATCAAACGACATACTTAACGATCAATTACAATATAAATCACATACACTTTTTGACACAATTATACAAAAAACACACATTAAATTGAATCCCCGCGCCAATCCCCTTCCTCCACGCACCACCCCCACTACACATTCCACACAACAACCGTTACTAAATGATGGCAGTCTGTCTCTAAGCTGAAGAAGGCGAATACGTACGCCGAAACGCGTTCGACGAGAAGAGAATAAACAGTAAGTTCACAAGAAAAAGTTTCATTTTTAGATAAATGATTTTTGTTCATTTTTGAGTCTTCTCTCCTGCACAATACACATTCTTCTGTGGTGGAAACTTTTAATTTGTAGAGATGCGCTGAGAGACAGTCATGGCCAGTTTCTAATCTAAAGTTGGGTTGGCGACTGCTTCCTTCCTGGGTTTTCTACAGTTTTTATTCGAAAACTGTTCAATCCCTGGCCATGTTTTTCCTTTTGATATGTTTCTTGCTTCTTCCAGGAAGCGAGAGTTCGTTTTCCTCATCATCAGTCTTCTTAGGGTGCTGAAGTCGTGGGTACTTTCCCGGTAGTAGATCTTTGTCCCTCACTTTGCCAAGGCGTCCGCTGTCTCATTTCCCGAGATGCCTATGTGAGATGAGATCCACTGGATAACTATCTCCTTGCTGAGTGCTGTAAGCTGCAATGTCTCTCCATCTTTTTTCATAAAATTCAATCAGGTACTTGAGACTGAGCTTCATTTCTACGTATTGTAACGCCGGTTTCAAGACAGCCTATTGATCAATGCATAGATTATTCTATGCATTGACCAACCATTAAACCACGTCTTTTAACACAGTTCATTGTCATAATTTCTGTGCAATGTGTAGACATTTGTTGTCTGCCACCCACCACTTTAATGTAGCCAAGTCCTACAGAAACACAATTTGATGTTGGAATTTCTTTACAATCCATAGTATCCAACACACAATGCATTTCTGCAGATTCATTCAAAAAACAGAAAAAGATAATGTAGGTACTTATAAAGTGTGTTATGACCGTATATAAAAGTGAGATAAAGAAAAAAGTACCTCAGACAATCCAGATCTAAAAAAATCAGGGCTCCACTGTTACTGGAAAAGGATACAAAATTGGTAGTTTATAAACTTTTATTTCACATTGCTTTAAACAGATAAAATACTACAAAATTACTATGACATATTTTATGGACAGACAGTGATTCAGTTAAGTTCTATTAAATCACTCGAGATATTGTTGTAGGGGGGGGGTCCTATGACATCTTGAAAGTACTGGTATATTTGTAGTATCCACACATTCCAAGAAGCACTAACACAGAAGTAGTTTACACTGAATAACTGTTATGACTTTTTTATTTGTTATTAAAAAATATCTTTGGATATTTCTGTATTCTGTTAGCAAAATTGAAAATGGTATAAAATAAACAAATTATACATACAAACATACATACCATATACTGTATATTGCGTGGGGGAGAGAGAGAGAGAAAGAGAGAGAGAGAGAGAGAGAGAGAGAGAGAGAGAGAGAGAGAGAGTGTGTGTGTGTGTGTTTTAGTGGGGAGTCTATGACATTCGTTGCATCCGCACATCTCCATCTCAACTGACAGTAATTTCTGTTTTTCCAGTCAGTCGCCTGTGAATTCTGCTCCGTTCACTGCAAGTAGTGAGCAAGTTCTGAAACTCATGGAGCTTACTAGTTTACATGTGATGTTGACAACTCTGACTGAATTTTCTTGGCTGAAATAAAATATTGGCCAAAAAATTACAGTAGGCCTACTAAATTTAATGGGTAAGTTACAAATAATCAGTAAAATGGTATGGCTATAAACATATGAAAATACACACATTATATATGCTTGTTTAAACATTTTGACATTTTTTTTAAATACAGAGATTATATAACTGAAAATCAATCTACTTGTGAAACGCTTTAAAGTAAGACTACAAAAACTTTTTGTTTATGTCTCCTCACACAGTATTTCTTTGGCTGACATAGAAGAGGCATTATCCTGATGGATGTGGTGGATTACGAATCTATTTAAATGATTTTCACTCACTATACAGTAGATCTTAGATAAATTTTAAGTAATCACAGGGCACAAAATGAATGTTCTTCCATGTCTATTGTAACTGGTAGGGTACAACTAATTTGAAAAAATACTCTGACATTAAGTAGATCTAATATGAATTTGTAGGCAACATGAGAAATTTGTAGGCATCGTGCTATTTGTGTGATACTTGAGAAAGCTGCCTGACATTGATCCATATCTACTTCCAGATCCTTGACTTCTCCTTTTAGAACAGGAATATTGTCTTGGATTTCCTTGTCCATGACGTGTCCGTTACTTAACTAAATATAATTAATTCACTACCAACTCGGAACACAAAGTTTTTATAGGTAAAAACGTAAACGTTTTACCTTATAGCCTTAACCGGCTTTTGCTTTTAAAAAGCTTCTTCAGAGGCTGCCGTTGGGCGCACTGTCCATCTTGTTGTTGGCGACTGTATCGACTTTTGAAAGATCGATGTTGTGTGTGTGGGGTGTGATATGTTCGAATAATGCGTGTGATTTGAATTGTGTCTGTTCGTTTAGGATGTCGTTTTTATGTGTTTTCATGTGTTTGTATATTTCCAATTGTTCTAGAGTGTCTAGTTTTCGGCCTTTTGTGTGTACATGTAGAATCTCCATGTTATTGTCGTGTATGTTTGGTTTGCTTCAATGAGGTGGTTTGCAAAGGTGGATTCTGTAGTGGAGTGTAGTGCCTTTGTGTGTTCAATGTAACTTTGTTTGAAGCTACGTCCTGTCTGGCCTATGTAGAATTTCTACATGTAAATTTGCTTCAAACAAAGATACATTGAACACACAAAGCCACTACACTCCGCTACAGAATCCACCTTTGCAAACCACCTCATTGAAGGAAAACACACATACAAAAACATCTACAATAACATGGATATTCTACATGTACACACAAAAGGCCAAAAACTACAACACTCTAGAACAATTGGCCAAAAACTCTAGAAAAATTGGAAATATACAAACACACAAAAACACTTAAAACGACATCCTAAACGAACAGACACAATTCAAATCACAGGCATTATTCGAACATATCACACCCCACACACACAACATCGATCTTTCTAAAGTCGATACAGTCGCCAACAACAAGACGGACAGTGCGCCCAATGGCAGCCTCTGAAGAAGCTTTTTAAAAGCGAAAACCGGTTAAGGCTATAAGGTAAAACTTTTACGTTTTTACCTATAAAAAACGTTGTGTTCTTAGTTGGTAGTGAATTAATTATATTTAGGAATATTTTCTTTATATGACTCAGTCCCCTGCAGAACAGATTTCATAATCTTTCTCAAAATTTTGGTGCTAACAGTTTTTGAATCTGTCCAATTCATAGAATTTGTAATGTGGGAAATCTAGGAAAAAGTAGTTCATTCAACAGCTAATCAAGAAATGGAAGTTTCACACTACCATGAAAATATCCTTCCGCAGAATGTAATTGTATATTGGATAGTTTTTTTTTGAGTCCTGCTAATCATGGCTTTTACTTCCATATTCCTTAAGGAATGGAAGTATGGTGATGGCAAAAAAAATCGTGTTCGAGATTATTGCAGATTCTGATTCTACTACACTCAAAACATGAAAAAAAGTCGTTTTCCGAAAAGTGTCTGTGTGTGTGTCTGTCTGTCTGTCTGTCTATCTGTGTGTCTGTGTGTCTATCTGTCTATAGATTTTTTTTCTATGGCAAACGATAACTGCCGCAAATTCAAACAGAATCAAATAATTTTTTGCATACAGCCCTGATTTGCAGAGTACTCGCGACCTATTGGTTTTGGTGAAGATCGGTTGAGGGAAAGGGGTAGTTTACCTGCAACGGTTTTTTTTAGCAAGGGTAATTTTGTTTGTTTGGCAAACGATAACAGCCGCAAATTCAAACAGAATCAAAAGATTATTTGCATACAGCCCTAAATTGTGGAGTTCTCAAGACCTATTGTTTTTGGTGAAGATCGGTTGAGGGAAAGGGGTAGTTTACCTGCAACGTTTTTTTAACAAGGGTATTTTCTATGGCAAACGATAACAGCCGCAAATTCAAACAGAATCAAATAATGTTTTGCATACAGCCCTGATTTGTAGAGTACTCAAGACCTATTGTTTTTGGTGAAGATCGGTTAAGGAGAAGGGGTAGTTTACCTGCAACGTTTTTTTATCAAGCGTATTTTCTATGGCAAACGATAACAGCCGCAAATGCAAACAGAATCAAATAACGTTTTGCATACGTCCCTGAATTGTAGAGCTCTCAATGACTTTCGATTTTGGTGAAGATCGGTTAAGGGGAAGGGGTAGTTTACCTGCAACCTTTTACGTTTTAACAAGAGTAAAGTACTTGAAAATTTATTTAAACTTTTTGAAACAATGGTAATTGTTAAAAATAAAATAATTTTGTTGCCAGGCAATAAAATTATAATTTTTTCATTTTAATGTAATATAATATTTTTCATTTAATACAGCAATAAAAAGGCAGGTAAGACACAGCCTGGCTGTTTGGCTGAAAATGATTTTAAATATAAATCTTAGAATATGGAAGTCATGTATGGTTCTCCATACCGATATTTTTATTTCTGATGCACTTTCATATGCCTAAACCTTCACACTTTTTGAGTTTGAAGTTACAACGTCTCCTACGTTATAATATCGGGCACCTGTGGTTAATTGGTTCAGGTCAATTACACAGGCTGCCATAGTCTTAACCAACTTCTAATTAAACAAAATAAGTATTTAGGAGTATATATTTAATATCGGGTCCTATAATTGAGGAACATTGACAGGGGTTTCTGCAGATTTATTCACTCAGTTTTGTTGTTTTGTACCATGACATCTCTTTATTACATAATAACATTAATTGCTCTACTTAAAGTTCTCAACATATATGGTTCGACAGTTTACAGTTTACAAGATGATTATATATTTTATTCTTTCAGAAGGGCCCTCAAAATAAAGATGTACATCGGTTTAACTTTTCCACGGATCCGGGATTGAATATAGTATGTTAATAATGGTCACCTCCCCATATACTATCTTGAAATTGTGCCATTAGAAGAATGGACTTTATTTACCTTTTAAAACAATAATGCTTTACAGTTTAAACTTTTACTACAAATTGTTTTATCAGGTTACAGACTACATCTTACATATAATGTCTGTTTTTTAAAAGTCTTAAAGTGTTAGTTAAATTGTCTTTTGTTGGTTATAATTTTAGTATCTCATAACCATGGAAGACAAACCTCCATGTCACCTGTGGTATCATGTAGTTGATGCAGATTCGGCTCCTCGGTCCTCGGTGTGTTTCCTGAAGGTCTGTCGTTATCTTAGTATCCGGTGACGATGAAGTTCCTGACGTGTGTTAGATCATTCTGGGTCTGGTACTCTCCTCTTAGATGACTGGTAGTAATATTTCGTTGTTAAAATAATTAATGCAAAAGTTCGTTTCACTGGTATTCACTTTACATGATTATTTATTAGTTGAATTTCACCTTAGGGTCCTAGTACTGTATTAATTACATAATTTTCTTATTTAAGATTTGGTAGAGATGTCATCAGCGCACAATTTAGTTATTCTCTTACTAGCTTTCAACATATTTATCTCTGCGTCGCGATCCAACTATTTAACGATACATTTCGGTTAAGAGTGTACAGAGTGCATATATGTATATATTAACTGAGATTATTCACTTGGAAAAACCACAATATTGTCATCGGTGCACATTACCAATGAGTGCAGTTTACGGTGTGAGCGCTCCATTGCAAGAGGTGTTTGTTTATTGGGGCAGGTAAAGTAACTTCGCGTCGTTTACGCTTCATCATAAAAGTAGTTCCACATTCCGATTAATATCTACCGGTTTAATCTTTGACATATTTAATTATACTATGGTATCCTTTACTTCGTAATTAATTATTGTATACCTTTGTGTTTTTTATATCGAGTGGTAATTTCCTACTTTTATTAGTTTTATTTACGGGTTATTCTGCGTGTTGATGCCGGTTTCCGCATGTCAAAGCATGGTTAATAATTAAAGGGTGTTTTCTTACCTTTATACTCGCATTCCTCTTGGTTTTAAGCCTTTATTTATTATTATTTCTGTTTTACCTTAGGGATTTAACTTTGTTTAAATGTGCGATTTTAATTTAAACATAAATCTCTCTCCTTCTTTATTTTTATTTTTTTTTTAATAAAATCGTCATAAAGTGACCAAAGCTGTTGTAGTCCTGTTTGAAATTACCATATTGTTACTCCTGTAGGCTTGCTATTGCAGCATTTATCAACTTTGTGGCCTTCAGTACTCTGCTCCACATACTCTGCTTTTAAGTTTTCAGCCAAGATTAGAGTTAATCCCAAAATATCAACTAAGACAACTATACTAACACTAAACTGAGACAATTATATATTGTGTTTTGAAGAAATGAAAATGCATAACTTCCGCTTCCTTCAGTTGATTGAACAATAGTACTAAGAGTGTTGAAAGAATAGGCAAGCCTTCTAAAAATGTGACATTTGATTACCACATAGTTTTACACATTTTTTAATAAATGTTTGACTTTTTTTAGTCTGCATTTCTTCATCAGATTTTTGTAGCCACCCAACCAACTCTTGAAAGAAGTTTGCCACAGAATAGATTAACTCCCATAGCTTTCTTATGCAGGCCACAGTACAAACTTTGCTATGGCTAAGTATAACCTATGATTAACACAAGACTGTAAATGTTGAGTGGCAGTATTAACCCTGTTCTAATCTAGATGAATTTGAATTTCCTGCTCATATGTGAGCCCCCATCAAAAGCTTGACCACAGAAATAAGAAATATAAAGGTTTAATTTTTCCAGTTCCTGCAAAACTGTACCAGCAATGTTTTCACTGGTAAGATCCACAACATTAATAAACCTTTATAAAGTCATATTTAATTTAAAAAAGTACATTATCATGAAATAGAATATAGATTGACAATTGCTGTTTAGCAGAAATGTCAAAAGTGTCATCAGCAATTATAGTAAAATACCTGGCATTCTTAACATTAGATATAATCCTTTCTCTCATTGCTTCATCACAACACTGAATTATTGCATTTTGGGTTGTCTTACAGGTACTCAGTGGTTGATTTCTAAAATTATAGGTGCCGGAACGCATCAATTCAAAAGTTGTACAGACAGAAATATACTTATATTTTATATTAGCTCAAGATCTTGTTCACCAAGCAAGCTGTTTTCAATAGATTTTTCAGTGCCTCATACAATTTTTCAGGGTCTACGAGATTATTGTTTTTCCTACCTTCCTTTCTTCCTTTTTTTGAAACAGAACTCTGAAAAAAGTTACGTTTTGTACCACTTTCAGGCCTGGTATTGACTTTCTGCTTTCAAATAAAGAAGCTGTAATTTTCAGTTTTTCATTGGCAAAACCCAAACCAACATTGCGATTCTGCAAAAAAATGAACGATAGTAGTTAAGATAAATATTAATGCTGGTGTTTGATTTTGACAAATGTTTAGATTTTTAGTAGGGCTGATGAGGGTCACAATTTAAAAAGCGGTAGTAAATTTTTGTAATAATTAGGTTTTTCTTTTTATATACTTTTTCGGTAATTTATTTTTGGATCCAAGAGGTTCTGGAATGCCGTTCCGCCACGTTCCCCTGAAATCAAGCCCTGGTCTTACTAACAAAAGTAAAATTTTTACTGGAGGAATTAATATACGAACCAAGATCTTATCTCCAGCATCTATTCTAAACTTTAACATAGTCCTAAAGGCACCTCTGGTAGGACAACCAGGCATCACTTGTTTGTAGGCCTCTGGTATCTCTGTAGTTGCTGAGTGATATATTTTGGGCTCCATAGAGAAGGAGCATTTATGTTATAGATAAAAGTTTGCCCCGTGTTCTTCAAGAAGATTGTTTCTTGTCATTTTGCCTACCAGAAATTACATTACTTGTTTTTCCTTCCATCACCATAGGAAAATTGTAGTTTGCTAGATATTTGCTTTGTGGTAGTTGGTGTTGTAACGTCACAGAACGTTCCATAAAGGGAATCATTTACATAGCAATTATCATGAGAGGAAAGTGAGGTGAACAGTATCGAACCCAAGTAGTCCTAAAAAATTGTGTAATATTGTCTATAATTATTTCTACTAACATGAAAAACGACCAGACTTTGACTAAGACACAAACCCCATATATATTATTAAAGTGAATAACAGTGAAAAAACCATAAGACACTAAGAGAGAGAAATAATGTCAGAATCAACCAAAATAAAGTCATTAATTATTAAGTTTTATAACTCTGAATAGAGAGTATTAAGAACTATTTTTTGTGAATAAATGGACATGATCCATTATTATATTATGTAATGTAAATAAAATAAATGTATTAAATGATTTAAATACATTATTAGAAAGAGTTTAAGTTAGAATAAAAATGATATATTTTTTATGACAAAAAATATTAATGTGTTGGATTTGAGACCATACACCAAGATTTCATGAAAAAATTAATTATTATCAGATTTAAATAAAAACTATATGTAATTGCCAAGCAGACAAAAGCGAACAATTTATCTTAAATAAAGAAAGCTGTCAAATGAATAAAAAGCAGCCAAAATAGCCAAAAACAGTACTAACTAAAAACATGTGATAGGCATATAATATTGTATAATTTATTGATTTAATGTTGCCAAAATGCAACCAAATTGCATTAGAAAGTTGAAATATGATATAGAGCGACTATACTAATATATTTGACTAACTATAACATTGTAATAGTCAAGTTATCAAAATGTTTACCTATACCATGTATGGCTGAAGCCAATCATCCAGTACAAAAGTAATCATATTTGACTAAATAATTACAAAATGCTAACAAAAATAAAATAGAATGGTATAATACTTCAATATACCTTAAAAAGGAACAAACTCAGTTGAAAATAAAGTCAATTATAAAAGAACTTAGCTTATAAGAGTGAGATTTGTCACACTATGAAAAAAGGACATCTCAAGACCAATCAATGATGCTATGTCATCCTGTAATGATAATAATATATGTACAGAGTAACCAGGTATCACAAAAGATAAACAATATAATAAACTCTGTGTGTACACTAGTGAAATACTACATATATTAAAGAAAGTGACCAATTATTGTGTTATAACATTAACAAGAATCTAGGCCATGAGCAGAGGCCATATAAAACTGTATTTATTTGTGTTTTATCTATGTTAAAATTTGTTTATTTTGTTATAGGAAGGTAGTAATGTTGGATGTTCAGATTGTGGAAGAGACATGATGCTTTCACAACAATTTTTTGTTGTACAAGTTGAATTTTCATGACAACAACCCAAGGTGGGAGTTGTATATTGTGTTACTTATTAGACTTAATTTAATTAAAAACCAATCATAATTAGTATCACTAGATTCAGTTTAAAACAGAGAATCTAAATGTAATAATGGCATACAAATTGTGAGTACTAATGTAAAACTGTTTGATAAATACCAGTGTAATTTTTGAAATATCCTTAGTATGAAGAATAAGAAATTCGTTCTAAAAACTTCTACGGAAGTGAAAATTGTTCCATGACATTCCATTTCGTTTATTCTCGAACATTCTAGAAAGAATTTTTACACAAATATACCGGAAGTCGATGAAAACAGTCAGACTGAATTAGTATAAAAGAGAGACCAAATTCGACCCAAAAAAAAAAGCCCAAGACGGGGTTCACGGCCATTTGCTGCAACTGCGGCGGGGACCATCCGGCTAGTTATAGAGGATGTAGGGACTTTATATCAGCCATGAAGCTGCAGCGGACTCCTGCTCGCCCTGGCGCGCAGGCAGGCCGTGTTGCAGGTCCCCTCCCTAACCGCAGAGAGGCCTTCCCACCTCTCTCCGGAGCATCATCTCAGGCCCCGGCAGCAGTTCCGGCTGCTCCCAGGGCCCCAGTTCCGCCTGCAGTCGACGTTTCGGCGCCGCCTGCAGTCCCTTCTGTCCCGGCGCCTGCCGGAGCGCCCGGTCCTTCATACGCGGCTGTGGCCGCTACATCAGTCCCGCCTTCCGCTCCTCGGAGCCACAAACCAAAGCGCACTCGTCGCCGTCAGCGACAAGTTCCACAGGCCTTGCCTGTAAAACCTCAGCGGGCCCCGCCCGCCCCCAGCCATCAACCTAAGCTCCCAATTGAGCAGACCCCACGTCCGTCCCCGAGCCCTGCGCCATCTGCAACACCGGCCGAGGCCAGCCAGGTCCGTCTTCCGGAATCTCGGGAATCTTCCCGGGCCCCGGTGGACCCCCTGACTGCCTGGGCTGAAACTTTGGTAAACAACATCAGGTCTGCTCCAGATACAACCACGGTTCTCGCCCTGGTGTTTCAATCCCTGTCTACCCTCTTTCCTCTTCTTCCTTTGAATGGCTAGGAGTCTTAGGATCGTTGCGTGGAATGCCCATGGGGTAGTCCCTCGACGATCTGAACTGATGACTTTCGTAACGGAGTACGACGCTGATGTCGTCCTCCTTTGCGAGACTCATCTGGCTCGCTACCATAACTTCAACCTGCCATCTTACATCTGTTTTCGTCAGGATCGTCCCCAACGGCCTGGCTGTCGCCCCTCGGGGGGGACAGCCGTCTTAGTCCACAGGCGGATATCCCACAGGACACTACCCCCTTTAGATACATCTCTTGTTGAAGGTTGTGCGGTGGCGATAGACGCTGGCGGATCGGAGTTGCGCGTTGTTGCGGCGTATCTCCGGCCCGGCCTGCGGCTACCTCCACCGCCCGAGGAGTGGGACGCTCTCCTCGATCATCCCCTACCAACCATCGTAGCCGGCGACTTAAATGCCAAGCATCCCTCCTGGAACAGCAGAGTAGCCAACGCCTACGGAAAATCTCTGTATCGGTTCGTCTCTGACGACCCGGTACTTCAAGTTATCGGCCCAGAAGACCCTACTCACTTCCCCTTTTCCGGTCATCGACCGGACGTCCTTGACATTGTCATAGCCAAGGACGTGACCCATCACATCCAGGTCTCGTCAGTGTCGGATCTCTCATCCGATCACAATCCCCTTTTTATAACTGCCCGTGAGCTGTCGGCCTCACCCCGACCTCCCGCTCAGACTGTTAGGAGAGTCAACTGGCGCTCCTACCATGATGAGCTCTCACGGCGGTTACCATCACTCCCCGCGGACCCGGTCGTCACTTGTGACGATTTGGATCTCCGAGCCACTCATCTTCAGGAGTTGGTCCAAGGTGTCATGGATCGACACACATATACTCTCGAGGTGAATCATCGTAAATCGGCCTTACCTGCGGAAGTACTCCACGCCATCTGGCTACGGCGCAATCTCCGCCGCAGATGGCAAAGAACCCGTGATCCCGGCGTCAAAAGGCGCTTTCAGGCCCAGTCTCTTTACGTCCAGCAGCTACTGCGGGACGTAAACTCTGATCGATGGGACTCATACCTTGAGTCTTTTGAAGTCGACCACGCCTCCGTCTGGAGAGCGGCGAGTAGACTGACCCGCGAGAAGAGAACTCGCAACCCACTTGAAACTCCGAACGGGGTTGTATCTTCATCAGAAGGCAAGGCAGAGGTCTTCGCCGACTGCATGGAGGTGCAATTTACTGTTCACCAAGGCGTCTCGGACCCTGCCCACTCGGCAGAAGTCCGTGACTTCCTATCTGGACATTTTTCACGCCCTCCCGAAATCCCAGCCCTCCCGTTCGACAGGGATGAACTAGTTTCATCTATCTGCCGACTAAATCGCCGTCGCGCCCCCGGTCCTGACCGGATCGGGGCCGCTGCTCTACAAAATCTCCCGGCCTCAGGCGTTGACCTCGTTCTTGAGCTGTTTAACTCCTGTCTCCGGCTACAGTACTTTCCCCGCCTGTGGAAATCAGCCAACATCGTAATGATTCCGAAGCCTCGCAAGCTTCCTGAAAGCTATCGTCCAATCTCTCTCTTGCCAGTCATCTCGAAGGTGTTCGAGCGTCTCCTGCTGGCTCGCATCTCGCCGCTGCTAGATGGTTTCATCCGCAGCGAACAGTTCGGGTTTCGCAGAGAGCACTCGACCACGCTTCAATTGGTCCGCGTTGTTACGCACTTGTCAGACGCCACCAACAGGCGAGCGGCTACGGCCGCCGTACTGTTGGACGTGAGCAAGGCCTTCGATAAAGTCTGGCACGAAGGTCTTCTCTTCAAACTTGCCAATTCCCCTCTACCATCGACCATAGTGTTTTTCCTCCGGTCGTATCTCAGCGACCGAACCTTCAGGGTGAGCGTCGACGGGTCCTGTTCTACAGTTCGACCCGTCGCCGCCGGCGTACCACAGGGATCTGTCCTCGGCCCCGTTCTGTACCTTGTGTACACGAACGACCTGCCTGTCTTGCCCGGAGTCACGTTGTCTTTGTTCGCTGACGATGCTATGTATCACTGCAGCTCCCTGTCCCCGCGATTTGCGAGTACAAAGCTGCAGCGTCAGTTGAACCAGCTTCCGGACTGGCTACGGAAATGGCGGGTGACGATCAACACGGAGAAATCCGAGGCGATCTGTTTCACCTGTAAGTCCATCTCCCGATGCCAGCCCCTCTCCCTAGCAGGGAGACCCATCGCCTACAAAGAATCGGTGAAGTATTTAGGCGTTCGACTAGATCGTCGCCTTTGCTTCAACGCCCACGTGACGGAAACCCTTGCCAAGGCTCGCGGCGTCCGAGCCAAATTATCTCCTTTTCTCTCGTGTCGCAGCCGCCTGGCCATGCGCACGAAACTTACCATCTATCTACTATTTCTCAGGTCTGTATTGACCTATGCGGCACCCGCCTGGTGGTCTCTTTTATCCACCACCAACAGATGTAGGCTGGAAGCTTTCCAGTCCCGAACACTCCGATCCTTGACGGGGTCCCCTTGGTTTGTACGGAACGACGTGATTCGAAGGGGTCTCCGTGTTCCTACCTTGACTTCCTTTGTCCGGTCGCTGGCTCTAACTCTCTTTGCTAAAGCCTCGACCTCCACCTTCCCGTACCTACGAACCATCAGTGCATCAGAACCACCACCGCCCATTCGGGTCAAGCGCCCTCGGGCGCTTCTTGATGACCCGCCTTAACGCCATCCTCTTTAAATTAAATACAAACAAGTAATCATCAGTCCTAGACCAGAGTATTTCACCAAACTGTCCTTCTCTCCTTCCTGTCCACCTCCTAGCACGCTGCGCCGGCTGCTTGTCGCTGTCATCATTCACTGGCACGGAGGCTCTCCGCCTCGCGGGGAGCGACCGACGCCCTCAGGGCGTCTGCTGACTGGACTTGAAACGGGCAACATCTGTTGCTCGAATCGGTACCAGCGGCAGTGCATTAAACAAATAACAGTTATACTCCCCCGCCTTCTCAGTTAACTGGTTGGCGGTTTCCTTTTCCAGTCTTAGGTAACCAGTCGACATGTACCAGCACTATGTTTACTTCTGGCAGCCATTGGACACGATCCAGATGCTGCAATCAAGCCACGGGTGCAAAGACACCCCGCATCCATAATGCAATGCAATGACCCAAAAAACACTTGAAACTTGAACTCCAGAGCTGATGCATCTCACACAACACTAATCAACGCAGCTAAGGCGAAACCGAGAGGCAAGAAATCGACAAGACACGAAGAGAGGCTTTTTCCCGTACATAGACATAACCGACTGACTTAACCTCAACGAGAATCTACGCCAAAAGTGTCGCTGAAATAGAGCAGTGATACGGCAAATTTTAATAGAAATCACGCAGCCAGAACGTCGACGGCCCAGGAGGGACCAAACTTTAAATAGAGAACGAATTCTGCTGTGTTCGCATTGACTGACTAACTTGACAATAATCCCCTTCACGTAAACAAACAATACACAAAGCCTTTCTCGTCAACATGGGAATCAGCGCTGCAGTGGCTGATTTCTGAATTAACGCTAAACAGATGATTCGTAGCGGCGGCGTTTGAACGATAATCTACTGCCAAACGTTTTTTTACAAAAAGTGCGGAAATAGTATACGATCGCAACTTTGACTTAAAATAGATTCAGTGCACATGAGAAGAGGCGAGATTGAAAAACTACCCGAGAGGAGTGTCCTGTGCGAGATTAATTAACCATTGGAACGTGAGTTACCGAAATTAAAGTCAAATTTTATTACCTGGTTACATTTATCACACAGTTGTACTAAACATGCCACACACATCTTCAAATCACTTAATTTTTATTGAACATTTATCACACAGTTGTACTTCACACGCCACATACACACCTTCAAATCACTTAATTTTTATTGTAAGGCATCTTATTGATATGTCTTGGTAGTTCAAAGGAGTCACGTCCTGAGAGTAAAGATTTTTTCACATATTAAACTCATGCTTTTCAACTGAGTAAAAAATTTTAAAACACTAGCCGATACTTGATTGGATATATATAAAATTGTCAATAATAATAATAATAATAACTTGTGAATTTTTTATTAACTCTGCAATTGTATAATTTTTTATGAATGTTAGTCCTTCAGACGATTTGTTTGTTTTTGAAGAATCATTAAAATTACCTGATTTCTTTCAAGCTAAACTGACTTGTTTATATTTTTTCATAGAAGTAAGATTTAGAAAATTTTAATTACTTTAATAATCACATTTATTTCTTGGAACAAACGATTCCAAGTGGCGCCCACAAAAAACATAGTATTAAGTTGTGTTACAGGACTACATCACCGCAGAGGATCAAGTCAACGGTAAGTAACTAAAGTGCGCAGAGGTAACGCCCGACATTTTACAACACATTTTACAACACGAACAACACAACACTATTTCTTCCCGTTATAAATTGGCAGCCCAACTAGTGAGGCTTGAAAAAGACGGAACAAGCCCGGCAACTACCAACAGATCAAAATGCCGCAACCTAAGGGAAAAAAGGTGAAGAAGAATGTGGAACCTGAGTTAAGTGTGGAAGACGGAGAGGCAGTACAAATGGAGGAAATAGAGTTAGAACCGCCCACACTAGAAAGGGAAGGACCGGTTCAAACGGCAGAGGAATTAGAAGAACAAACGAGAGAAGAACCCATACAAATGGTAGAACAAACAGAGAAACCCGAACCAGAAAAAATAACAGGGAGCGTTGACACGAATATAATAATGATGATGCTCCAAAGAATGAAGGAAGATAAGGAGGAAATAATAAAATCCCTGAAGGAGGATAGTAATAAAAACATAGAATCTTTAAGGGAGAATATAACCGAGAAAATAAATGACAATGGGAAAAAGCTAGAGCTATTTCAGGAGGCGAATAAAAAATGTATAGAGTCCCTGAAAAAAGAAATTAGCATAAAATACGAAACAGTAAACAAAACGATCAATGATAAGAAAATCGATAGTGACAGGAAGGTCGAAAACATGGAGAAACAGTTGGAAAGGTTACAGGAGGGAAACAATACACGTTTCAAAAATATAGAGGAACAAACAGTAGAGACCAAACAAGACATTAGAAATCTCGAAAACGTGGTAAGGCAGAACCAAGACGCCATCATGCAGGAGGTGGGAGAAGTCCAGAAAGACGTTAGTGAGAGGATGCAGAAAACATATGACATCGCTAACAGGCTGGACGAACAAATAAAAACTAATAAAAATAGTATACTGGAAATAGACCAGAGAGAGAAAAACCTGCAGGAAAGATTAGAGGCGCTGAGAGACACACCCATACTAAATACTCATACGTGTCATGGTGAAAACAGGGAAGTAATCAACTTCCAAAACTATCGACGAAACCCAATGGAATTTTTAGAAAGAATGGAGGAGTTTATTGGGAGAAATAAAGAAACAAGGTGGGACAGGATAAGAGAGATGCTTGACGAGACGTTTAAAAACACTAGGGACAATTGGTGGATAGCGGTACGACCCGAAATCACGAATTTAGCAGAGTTTAAACGCCAATTCAAAGAGAAGTATTGGTCGGAGACTGCACAAAACAGGGTAAGAATGGACATATTCTATGGCAAATACGACGCGTCCAACGGACAGTCCCCGTCTTATTTCCTGGGAAAGGTATGTTTAGCACGGAAGTTGATACCGCCGATCCCAGAAGAATGTTTGGTAAGGCAATTAGCTGGACATTACAGTCCAGGACATCAAAGATGCCCAATTATACCAACAGCTCAGTAAAATAGCTGATCTGGCCAAATTATTAGAGAATTGTGAATCCACAGGAAGGTTCCAGGATTACCAACCCCCCAATCGTAAGGTAGAATACAATAATAACAATAATGGACCAAACCGGAATGGAGGTGGAAATGGTAATAACCTAAACACTAATAATCAGAACAATAATACCCCACCAAATGGCCGAAATGATAACACTCAGGGTCCAAATAATCGCAACTGTCCGGGACCAAACAGAGGTAATTACACCGGGAATAATTACGGTAGAAACTACAACCAGGGAAATAGTTATCGCGGAAATAACTATAGGGGAAATAGTTATGGTCAACGTAATGGTTATCGCAACGGGGGAAACCAAGGAGGAGGCGATAGGAGAAACCAAAATGAATATAGGCCCCAGGTAAATTATACAATGGCCAATAACCGATGGCCATATCCACCCAATATGCCAGGTAGCCAGGGTATATGCTGACGCCAGGTAGCCAGGGTAATACGACGAATAGCCAACCTATTAATGGTAATCCCGAGGTCAGGCAGGAAACACAGACGGGTCAGCAACCCAATGTCCCGGGAGACCGGGCCAATGAGACTGTGGCTCATTTAAACTAAACGCGGCAGTGGAAAAGGAAAACCGCCCTTCACTGAACCAATATTATGGGGTGACTAGTTACGAACATAGACAGGACAAAGACGGGACTATAAAATTAAGAATAAATAATTATCTTAAGGATATTAGAGAGGAGTTATTAGAAGAGGGTGACAATATCATTAAAAATAGCAACCAAGGGAATAATAGTATCGTGCAGATCAAAGCAAATATCAATGGCATAGAAGCGATATTACTCATTGACACGGGGTCAAACGTATCACTTATCGATAGTGTTGAGTTAGAGAGGATCAAACAAAATAGTAATTTACCAATACCCACTCTACCTATAAATAACATCATTTTAGTCGGAGCAACGGGGAGGCAAAATAAATCAATAAAGAAACAGGTGTCATTAGAGATGACTAGTAATGGGGTAACGATACCAATAGGGTTATTAGTGGCGAATAATTTACCCATGAGTATCTTAATAGGCTGCGATATACTTAGGCCATACAATGCTGTAATAGATTTGGAAGGTAAGGTGATAACTTTGAAAACTAACAAGGGAATTTGGACTAATAATTTAATCGATGTCCTAGGAAATGGTACCGACAATACACCTTATCAAGCAATAGTGAACCATTATTATTGTGCCGATCGTCCGATCAATATGCCATTATATCAGGAGGAAAACCCAGAGTTGTGGTTAGAAAAGTTAGAAGAAATACGGGATTTCCAAAGGACGAAAGCAAGAGGTCTGATCAGCGAAAAACAGGCGGAACAATTAATCGAGGTATACAACAATTATAAACACATATTCTCAAACGCTCCAGGTAAAGCCAGAGATTATCAATGCACCATAAAATTCAAAACTCCGGTGGAATTTAACAGGAAATCGTACCCGATCGCATACTCGCTAAAGAATGAAGTCAGGGAAGAATTAAACAGGATGATAGAGGACGACATAATCGAGTATAGTCATTCGCCCTTTACCAGCCCAATCATAGCGGTGCCAAAAAAGAACGGAAAGGTACGTATATGTCTCGATGCTAGGGAGATCAACAAAATGATTGTTAACGACCGCACATCACCTGGGGAGATAGAGGAGATATTAAAAAAGTTTCACGGAACCAAATATATAAGCTCATGGGATACGGTATGCGGTTACTGGCAGATAGAACTCCACCCTGATAGTAGGAAATATATGGCATTCATATTCGAGGGCAGAAACTATCAGTTTAAGCGGTTACCTTTTGGCTTAATAAATTCTGTGGCGGTGTTTGTAAAGATAATGGACAGAATATTGGGGCAGGAAGTACTGAAGTTTACGACAGTATACGTCAACGACCTACTGGTAACTTCAGCGAATTGGGACGACCATTGTAATAGGGTTGAACAGGTGTTAGAGAAACTATCAGAGAATAATATCACCCTCAAATTAGACAAGTCCCAATTCATTGCAAATGAGGTGAAATTTTTAGGCTTTAATTTAACAGAACAAGGGATTACTCCATCCAAAGAGAAGGTAGAGGCCATACAGAAGTTCCCCACCCCAAAGAACAGGAAACAGCTGCAGTCATTTTTAGGAATCTGCAACTATTACAGAAAGTTTCGGTCCAATTATTCAGAACTAACTGCCAGGTTCCAAAAGCAGTTATCAGCTAAAGACAAATGGACTTGGGGACCAGAGCAAGATGGAGTGCTCAATATCATAAATGAAAAGTTTTTAGAAACAGTAATGTTGCATCATCCCGACTTTACAAAACCATTTTTTCTAAACTGCGATGCCAGTAACGTGAGTTTAGGTGCAGCCCTATATCAGGAAGATCAGGACGGTAACCATTTAGTAATTAGCTTTGCTAGCCGCGTGCTGAACAGTTGCGAAAGAAACTACAATACTACCGAAAAAGAATTGTTGAGTGTAGTTTTCGCATGCGGTAAATTTAGGACATATATATTAGGGTACCCCATAACAGTTAGAAGCGACCACAAATCTATATCATTTTTAAAGCATTGTAAACTGAACCACGGAAGGCTGACGAGATGGGTTTTGGCCTTGCAAGAGTATAATATCACATGGGAATATATACCCGGCAAACAGAACGTAGCAGCCGACATCTTATCTCGCGTCAATATACCAGACCAAACCTTTGACGGCGAAAAAGAACAATTAGCTAAGGTTTACCACATTATTAAGAGCAGGGAAGATTTAAAAAATATTTTAAACGATATAAAGTCACAACAAGAGGCCGATCCAAAATTAGGAGATATTAGAAAAAGGGTACAGGAAGGCGATGAGGTCATAAACAGATTTTATTGTATACACAACGACACTTTGTTTATAAGGAATACCCCGCACCAAGAGAATTGGAAATTAGTAATTCCAACAGCGGTAGAGAGACCACTAATAATCGGCTACCACGATAGGTACGGACATATGGGTGCCCTCAAAGTAAGGAAGGCATTGGAAGAGCAAACATACATCAAAGGGATGAATAAGAAGGTGCAACTGGCGATACGGTCGTGCGATATTTGTCAAAAAGTAAAGTGTGATAACGAGAGGAAAGAAGGGGTCATGATACCCATATCATCTACCGAAAAATTGGAAAAGGTATTTCTCGATATCTGCGGACCATTTCCACGCAGCGGTGGGAGACACCGATATAAATTTATCGTGATCATCTTCGACCATTTTAGCAAATATACAAAGCTATACCCAATAACTAGGGCAACGACCAGGAAAATAATGGACATTATTATAGAGCGATACATAATGGAGGTAGGCCGACCGTATTCTATAATTACGGACCACGGTACCCAGTTTAGGGGAAAACTTTGGAAGGAAAACCTGGGAGAACACGGAATAAAAACGTACAAGACGTCAGTATATCACCCGAATAGTAACCCAGCCGAGAGAGTGTTAAGGGAGGTAGGACGGTTACTGAGAACATACTGCCATAACGAGCAGAAAAGATGGCATGAATATGTAGCATCTACCGAGGATTTTCTCAATTTTTCATATCACAATACCATCGAGGTGTCGCCATACACAGTTATGTTCGAAAGACCCCCACCACGAGAGATAAAAGAAATTATTAATTTTCCCGACGTCCCCGCATACCAATTTGAAAGGGCAAAATTTTATAACAAGGTGTTAGAAAAAACGGAACAGCAGCGGAAAAAATATGTCAAATCACAGCCCAAGGCAATTAAATATGAGGTAGGCGAAAAGGTGTTAGTTAAAAATAGAGAATTGCCCAGTGCTATACAAGGAATAACGAGGAAACTGCTACTCTTATATACAGGACCTTTCACGATAACCAGAGACAATAAAAACAATACCTACGAGGTAACTGACACGATTAGTAACAAAGTAAAAGGTACGTATAACCAAACATCATTGAAAAAGTACCATGATTAAAAAATCACAAATCAAATACTCAATCAGTGAGCAAGTACCATGACCAAAAACCCAAGTCAAATACAGCATCGTAGAGAAGGTACCTTGACTACATGTTAACGTGAATTTTTTAACTTACCCAGAATTAGAAAGGAGGTAGAGAATATTAAATAAATATAAATATTATTGTATAGTGATTATTATTAATAAATATTACGAGAAGGACACCTTACACCAAAGGCATAAAGATATATATAAAATATAGGTTTATTTCCAATAGCCATGTCAACGTATATTTACCTTCTTGGATTTCGTTGTCCATGACGTGTCCATTACTTAACTAAATATCACTATAATATTGACGACTCGGAACACAAAGTTTTTTATAAGTAAAAACGTAAAGTTTTACCTTACAGCCTAAACCGGCTTTCACCTATAGAAGGCTTCATCAGAGGCTGTCGTTAGTAGCGCTGCTCGTCTTGTTGTTGGCGACGAGAAAGTGTTTCGAAAGATTGAAGCTGTGTGTGTGTGTGTGTGGTGAGATGTGTTCGAATAATGCGTGCGATTTGAATTGTGTCTGTTCGTTTAGGATGTCGTTTTTATTTGTTTTTGTGTGTTTGTATATTTCTAATTGTTCTAGAGTGTCTAGTTTTCGGCCTTTTGTGTGTACGTGTAGTATGTTCATGTTATTGTCGATGTTTTTATATGTGTGGTTTGCTTCAATGAGGTGGTTTGCGAAGGTAGATTCTGTAGTGGTGTGGAGTGCTTTTGTGTGTTCAACGTATCTCTGTTTGAAGCTACGTCCTGTCTGGCCTATGTAGAATTTACTGCAATTTGAACAATTTAGTTTATATACACCGGGTAGATCGAATTTGTTTTGTGCTTTGGGCATGCGTTTTGATAGTGTGTGTTCTGTTTTGTTAGTAGTTTTGTAAGCAATTCTGTATCCTGCTTTTTTGAATTTGTGGGCAATTTTTCTGTTTGTTTGTTGATGTATGTTAGTGTTATGAATTTGTTGTTTTCTGTCTTTTTCTGTTGTTTGTTTTGTGTTTTGTGTAGGAGTTTACTGACTATTGTTCTGTCATAACCGTTAGATTCTGCTAGATATTTTATCGTGTTTAGTTCGTCTTTGTAGTCTATTTCATCTAAGGGGATGTTGTTAAGTCTATGTATCATGGTTCTAAAAGCAGCTAGTTTGTGTTGTATTGGGTGATTGGAGGTGTTGTGTATTAGTGTGTCAGTTGTAGTTGGTTTTCTGTATATACTGAATTTGTGCCTGTGTTCTAGTTTTGTGATGGAGAGGTCTAAGAAGTTTATGGTATTGTTGTGTTCGTATTCGGCAGTGAAGGTTATGTTTTTATGTATTTTGTTTATGTGCGTTAGTAACTGTTCACATTGTCTTTTGTTTCCCCTGTATAGTATTAGAATGTCATCAACGTATCTGTGCCAATATAGTATTTTATGTGAGTTTCTGTCATTGTTTGTGAGTATTTTTGTTTTTTCTAAGTGTTGGAGGAAGACTTCTGCTAGAATGCTGGATATGGGGGAGCCCATGGGTAGGCCGTCGTTCTGTGTGTAGTATTTATTGTTATAAGTAAAGTAGTTTTGTTTTGTGATAATGTTCAGAGTTTCTGTTATTTCATTGATAAGTTCGTCTGGTGTGTTGTTCTGTTTGAGTTTGTTTTGTAGGATGGTGATTGTTTCAGAGATGGGGATGTTTGTGTACAGGTTTTTAATGTCAAAGGAGGCTAATGTGGCGTTATGGGGGATGTGTATGTCTTTTATTTTTGTTACTAGGTCAGTGTTGTTTTTTACTGCAATGTTGTTGTCTATTTGTGTGTGTTGTCTAATAATTTTGTCTAGATATTTTGCCAGTTTGTGTGCAGGGGCATTACGGTAGTTGATAATGGGGCGGATCGGAATGTCTTCTTTATGGATTTTGGGAAGCGCTTGGAGTGTAGGTGCTGATGGTCGGATTTGTTTCATGTAGGGCTTTTGTTTATGTGTCATAATGTGTTTGGCTTTGTTGACTATTTGTTTTACTGAGTTTTGGTATCTGTCGGTGGGGTCGTGTTTTAGTTCTGTGATGTTGTTCTGTTCTATGAAGTCTTGTACTTTTTTGTGTAGGTTGTCTGTGGGGATAATTACAGTCGTGTTGCGTTTGTTGCCAAAATTAAACATAACAACCAGGCCGCCCGAATAACACAAAACATCGCACAAAGAACATACATAAAAGAATCAATTAAACAACTATATAAGAGAAAAGACGCTCTTAACCGCAAAGCATTAACACTACACCTACATATCGCCAACACATACGGACACAATTACATGACTGAACTAATACATCACACAAATGAATGGACAAAAAAACAAATACATATCATACAGACAAAACACGACAGAAAAATAAAAAACCTGACACCAATCAAAACAGATATAATTCCCTCGCACAAATTCTACCCACGTACAGTAAACCTCACGAACGTCACACTCACAAAAAACGAACAAACACTCCTTGATAAAGGCCTAAAACATAACATACATTACAAACATAACAACCAAACACTAACAAAGCTCATAATTGACACAGAAACAAATATACAAAACACAGCACCAGAACATCAAGACACATTAAGACATAATATAAACAACACAATAGGAGTACATAAGACACCAGACAACAACAACCACAACTCAGAAATACACACAGCCATCAAACTGAGGGAAAAGGCACACAAACACAACATCACATTTGTAAAAGCTGACAAAGGCAACACGACTGTAATTATCCCCACAGACAACCTACACAAAAAAGTACAAGACTTCATAGAACAGAACAACATCACAGAACTAAAACACGACCCCACCGACAGATACCAAAACTCAGTAAAACAAATAGTCAACAAAGCCAAACACATTATGACACATAAACAAAAGCCCTACATGAAACAAATCCGACCATCAGCACCTACACTCCAAGCGCTTCCCAAAATCCATAAAGAAGACATTCCGATCCGCCCCATTATCAACTACCGTAATGCCCCTGCACACAAACTGGCAAAATATCTAGACACAATTATTAGACAACACACACAAATAGACAACAACATTGCAGTAAAAAACAACACTGACCTAGTAACAAAAATAAAAGACATACACATCCCCCATAACGCCACATTAGCCTCCTTTGACATTAAAAACCTGTACACAAACATCCCCATCTCTGAAACAATCACCATCCTACAAAACAAACTCAAACAGAACAACACACCAGACGAACTTATCAATGAAATAACAGAAACTCTGAACATTATCACAAAACAAAACTACTTTACTTATAACAATAAATACTACACACAGAACGACGGCCTACCCATGGGCTCCCCCATATCCAGCATTCTAGCAGAAGTCTTCCTCCAACACTTAGAAAAAACAAAAATACTCACAAACAATGACAGACACTCACATAAAATACTATATTGGCACAGATACGTTGATGACATTCTAATACTATACAGGGGAAACAAAAGACAATGTGAACAGTTACTAACGCACATAAACAAAATACATAAAAACATAACCTTCACTGCCGAATACGAACACAACAATACCATAAACTTCTTAGACCTCTCCATCACAAAACTAGAACACAGGCACAAATTCAGTATATACAGAAAACCAACTACAACTGACACACTAATACACAACACCTCCAATCACCCAATACAACACAAACTAGCTGCTTTTAGAACCATGATACATAGACTTAACAACATCCCCTTAGATGAAATAGACTACAAAGACGAACTAAACACGATAAAATATCTAGCAGAATCTAACGGTTATGACAGAACAATAGTCAGTAAACTCCTACACAAAACACAAAACAAACAACAGACAAAGACAGAAAACAACAAATTCATAACACTAACATACATCAACAAACAAACAGAAAAAATTGCCCACAAATTCAAAAAAGCAGGATACAGAATTGCTTACAAAACTACTAACAAAACAGAACACACACTATCAAAACGCATGCCCAAAGCACAAAACAAATTCGATCTACCCGGTGTATATAAACTAAATTGTTCAAATTGCAGTAAATTCTACATAGGCCAGACAGGACGTAGCTTCAAACAGAGATACGTTGAACACACAAAAGCACTCCACACCACTACAGAATCTACCTTCGCAAACCACCTCATTGAAGCAAACCACACATATAAAAACATCGACAATAACATGAACATACTACACGTACACACAAAAGGCCGAAAACTAGACACTCTAGAACAATTAGAAATATACAAACACACAAAAACAAATAAAAACGACATCCTAAACGAACAGACACAATTCAAATCGCACGCATTATTCGAACACATCTCACCACAAACACACACACAGCTTCAATCTTTCGAAACACTTTCTCGTCGCCAACAACAAGACGAGCAGCGCTACTAACGACAGCCTCTGATGAAGCCTTCTATAGGTGAAAGCCGGTTTAGGCTGTAAGGTAAAACTTTACGTTTTTACTTATAAAAAACTTTGTGTTCCGAGTCGTCAATATTATAGTGATATTTAGTATATTTACCAGCTTACCCGTACTTAGAGAAGGAGAGAGATTATTATTAATAAATATTACGAGATGGACACTTAGTAAAGGAGAAAAGAAGGAGAAATACTGTCATATATTTGATACTAAATGGAAATGATAAATGAAAAAAAAAATAAAGGGAAAACAGTGTGTTACATAAGGAGGTAATGATGAATATGAATATAGCTATTAACATTGAATGATTTTAAACGATAATTTTAACCTGCGGAGAACGATATATTAATATAATTGTGAATTAATCAGAAGAGTTTAAGAAAGGGAATTTATGTGTAGGAGCCTATGATCTTTGAATATTGTATTTATTATTATTATTATTATTATTTGTTGCAAAGGTGCAATTATTATTTTCTGGACAGGGATGTGTTGCCTCTGATTTCAGTAGTTATAGATAGGAAGGGCAGAGAATGTATGCCATAGCGAGCCACTCTGACTCCCAACCCTCTATGAAAGTTAGGGAATTGATAGGGAATTATATCAAAGATTAATTAAATAACATCAAGGTAAAAAGGAAAGGTATAGGTGATACGACAAAGAACGAACTAGGAATATTAAGTTGGATTAATATATTAAAGGAGTAGTACAGGAATTTAATTATAAGATAAAAGAATGAAATATAAAGAAGCTAATAAAAGGTTAATATAGAGATGATAATTTCATCAAAACGAAAGATATGTTTTTCAAAAATTATCAACTTTAACGGGGAGGCATATGTAACGTCACAGAACGTTCCATAAAGGGAATCATTTACATAGCAATTATCATGAGAGGAAAGTGAGGTGAACAGTATCGAACCCAAGTAGTCCTAAAAAATTGTGTAATATTGTCTATAATTATTTCTACTAACGTGAAAAACGACCAGACTTTGACTAAGACACAAACCCCATATATATTATTAAAGTGAATAACAGTGAAAAAACCATAAGACACTAAGAGAGAGAAATAATGTCAGAATCAACCAAAATAAAGTCATTAATTATTTAGTTTTATAACTCTGAATAGAGAGTATTAAGAACTATTTTTTGTGAATAAATGGACATGATCCATTATTATATTATGTAATGTAAATAAAATAAATGTATTAAATGATTTAAATACATTATTAGAAAGAGTTTAAGTTAGAATAAAAATGATATATTTTTTATGACAAAAAATATTAATGTGTTGGATTTGAGACCATACACCAAGATTTCATGAAAAAATTAATTATTATCAGATTTAAATAAAAACTACATGCAATTGTCAAGCAGACAAAAGCGAACAATTTATCTTAAATAAAGAAAGCTGTCAAATGAATAAAAAGCAGCCAAAATAGCCAAAAACAGTACTAACTAAAAACATGTGATAGGCATATAATATTGTATAATTTATTGATTTAATGTTGCCAAAATGCAACCAAATTGCATTAGAAAGTTGAAATATGATATAGAGCGACTATACTAATATATTTGACTAACTATAACATTGTAATAGTCAAGTTATCAAAATGTTTACCTATACCATGTATGGCTGAAGCCAATCATCCAGTACAAAAGTAATCATATTTGACTAAATAATTACAAAATGCTAACAAAAATAAAATAGAATGGTATAATACTTCAATATACCTTAAAAAGGAACAAACTCAGTTGAAAATAAAGTCAATTATAAAAGAACTTAGCTTATAAGAGTGAGATTTGTCACACTATGAAAAAAGGACATCTCAAGACCAATCAATGATGCTATGTCATCCTGTAATGATAATAATATATGTACAGAGTAACCAGGTATCACAAAAGATAAACAATATAATAAACTCTGTGTGTACACTAGTGAAATACTACATATATTAAAGAAAGTGACCAATTATTGTGTTATAACATTAACAAGAATCTAGGCCATGAGCAGAGGCCATATAAAACTGTATTTATTTGTGTTTTATCTATGTTAAAATTTGTTTATTTTGTTATAGGAAGGTAGTAATGTTGGATGTTCAGATTGTGGAAGAGACATGATGCTTTCACAACAATTTTTTGTTGTAAAAGTTGAATTTTCATGACAACAACCCAAGGTGGGAGTTGTATATTGTGTTACTTATTAGACTTAATTTAATTAAAAACCAATCATAATTAGTATCGCTAGATTCAGTTTAAAACAGAGAATCTAAATGTAATAATGGCATACAAATTGTGATTACTAATGTAAAACTGTTTGATAAATACCAGTGTAATTTTTGAAATATCCTTAGTATGAAGAATAAGAAATTCGTTCTAAAAGCTTCTACGAAAGTGAAAATTGTTCCATGACATTCCATTTCGTTTATTCTCGAACATTCTAGAAAGAATTTTTACACAAATATACCGGAAGTCGATGAAAACAGTCAGACTGAATTAGTATAAAAGAGAGACCAAATTCGACCCAAAAAACACTTGAAACTTGAACTCCAGAGCTGATGCATCTCACACAACACTGATCAACGCAGCTAAGGCGAAACCGAGAGGCAAGAAATCGACAAGACACGAAGAGAGGCTTTTTCCCGTACATAGACATAACCGACTGACTTAACCTCAACGAGAATCTACGCCAAAAGTGTCGCTGAAATAGAGCAGTGATACGGCAAATTTTAATAGAAATCACGCAGCCAGAACGTCGACGGCCCAGGAGGGACCAAACTTTAAATAGAGAACGAATTCTGCTGTGTTCGCATTGACTGACTAACTTGACAATAATCCCCTTCACGTAAATAAACAATACACAAAGCCTTTCTCGTCAACATGGGAATCAGCGCTGCGGTGGCCGATTTCTGAATTAACGCTAAACAGATGATTTGTAGCGGCGACGTTTGAACGATAATCTACTGCCAAACTTTGTTTACAAAAAGTGCGGAAATAGTATACGATCGCAACTTTGACTTAAAATAGATTCAGTGCACATGAGAAGAGGCGAGATTGAAAAACTACCCGAGAGGAGTGTCCTGTGCGAGATTAATTAACCATTGGAACGTGAGTTACCGAAATTAAAGTCAAATTTTATTACCTGGTTACATTTATCACACAGTTGTACTACACATGCCACACACATCTTCAAATCACTTAATTTTTATTGAACATTTATCACACAGTTGTACTTCACACGCCACATACACACCTTCAAATCACTTAATTTTTATTGTAAGGCATCTTATTGATATGTCTTGGTAGTTCAAAGGAGTCACGTCCTGAGAGTAAAGATTTTTTCACATATTAAACTCATGCTTTTCAACTGAGTAAAAAATTTTAAAACACTAGCCGATACTTGATTGGATATATATAAAATTGTCAATAATAATAATAATAACAACTTGTGAATTTTTTATTAACTCTGCAATTGTATAATTTTTTATGAATGTTAGTCCTTCAGACGATTTGTTTGTTTTGAAGAATCATTAAAATTACCTGATTTCTTTCAAGCTAAACTGACTTGTTTATATTTTTTCATAGAAGTAAGATTTAGAAAATTTTAATTACTTTAATAATCACATTTATTTCTTGGAACAAACGATTCCAAGTGGCGCCCACAAAAAACATAGTATTAAGTTGTGTTACAGGACTACATCACCGCAGAGGATCAAGTCAACGGTAAGTAACAAAAGTGCGCGGAGGTAACGCCCGACATTTTACAACACATTTTACAACACGAACAACACAACACTATTTCTTTCCGTTATAAATTGGCAGCCCAACTAGTGAGGCTTGAAAAAGACGGAACAAGCCCGGCAACTACCAACAGATCAAAATGCCACAACCTAAGGGAAAAAAGGTGAAGAAGAATGTGGAACCTGAGTTAAGTGTGGAAGACGGAGAGGCAGTACAAATGGAGGAAATAGAGTTAGAACCGCCCACACTAGAAAGGGAAGGACCGGTTCAAACGGCAGAGGAATTAGAAGAACAAACGGGAGAAGAACCCATACAAATGGTAGAACAAACAGAGAAACCCAAACCAGAAAAAATAACAGGGAGCGTTGACACGAATATAATAATGATGATGCTCCAAAGAATGAAGGAAGATAAGGAGGAAATAATAAAATCCCTGAAGGAGGATAGTAATAAAAACATAGAATCTTTAAGGGAGAATATAACCGAGAAAATAAATGACAATGGGAAAAAGCTAGAGCTATTTCAGGAGGCGAATAAAAAATGTATAGAGTCCCTGAAAAAAGAAATTAGCATAAAATACGAAACAGTAAACAAAACGATCAATGATAATAAAATCGATAGTGACAGGAAGGTCGAAAACATGGAGAAACAGTTGGATAGGTTACAGGAGGGAAACAATACACGTTTCGAAAATATAGAGGAACAAACAGTAGAGACCAAACAAGACGTTAGAAATCTCGAAAACATGGTAAGGCAGAACCAAGACGCCATCATGCAGGAGGTGGGAGAAGTCCAGAAAGACGTTAGCGAGAGGATGCAGAAAACATATGACATCGCTAACAGGCTGGACGAACAAATAAAAACTAATAAAAATAGTATACTGGAAATAGACCAGAGAGAGAAAAACCTGCAGGAAAGATTAGAGGCGCTGAGAGACACACCCATACTAAATACTCATACGTGTCATGGTGAAAACAGGGAAGTAATCAACTTCCAAAACTATCGACGAAACCCAATGAAATTTTTAGAAAGAATGAAGGAGTTTATTGGGAGAAATAAAGAAACAAGGTGGGACAGGATAAGAGAGATGCTTGACGAGACGTTTAAAAACACTAGGGACAATTGGTGGATAGCGGTACGACCCGAAATCACGAATTTAGCAGAGTTTAAACGCCAATTCAAAGAGAAGTATTGGTCGGAGACTGCACAAAACAGGGTAAGAATGGACATATTCTATGGCAAATACGACGCGTCCAACGGACAGTCCCCGACGTCTTATTTCCTGGGAAAAGTATGTTTAGCACGGAAGTTGATACCGCCGATCCCAGAAGAATGTTTGGTAAGGCAATTAGCTGGACATTACAGTCCAGGACATCAAAGATGCCCAATTATACCAACAGCTCAGTAAAATAGCTGATCTGGCCAAATTATTAGAGAATTGTGAATCCACAGGAAGGTTCCAGGATTACCAACCCCCCAATCGTAAGGTAGAATACAATAATAACAATAATGGACCAAACCGGAATGGAGGTGGAAATGGTAATAACCTAAACACCAATAATCAGAACAATAATACCCCACCAAATGGCCGAAATGATAACACTCAGGGTCCAAATAATCGCAACTGTCTGGGACCAAACAGAGGTAATTACACCGGGAATAATTACGGTAGAAACTACAACCAGGGAAATAGTTATCGCGGAAATAACTATAGGGGAAATAGTTATGGTCAACGTAATGGTTATCGCAACGGGGGAAACCAAGGAGGAGGCGATAGGAGAAACCAAAATGAATATAGGCCCCAGGTAAATTATACAATGGCCAATAACCGACGGCCATATCCACCCAATGTACCCACTTACATGTTTTACCCACAACAGGCGCCAGGTAGCCAGGGTAATACGACGAATAGCCAACCTATTAATGGTAATCCCGAGGTCAGGCAGGAAACACAGACGGGTCAGCAACCCAATGTCCCGGGAGACCGGGCCAATGAGACTGTGGCTCATTTAAACTAAACGCGGCAGTGGAAAAGGAAAACCGCCCTTCACTGAACCAATATTATGGGGTGACTAGTTACGAACATAGACAGGACAAAGACGGGACTATAAAATTAAGAATAAATAATTATCTTAAGGATATTAGAGAGGAGTTATTAGAAGAGGGTGACAATATCATTAAAAATAGCAACCAAGGGAATAATAGTATCGTGCAGATCAAAGCAAATATCAATGGCATAGAAGCGATATTACTCATTGACACGGGGTCAAACGTATCACTTATCGATAGTGTTGAGTTAGAGAGGATCAAACAAAATAGTAATTTACCAATACCCACTCTACCTATAAATAACATCATTTTAGTCGGAGCAACGGGGAGGCAAAATAAATCAATAAAGAAACAGGTGTCATTAGAGATGACTAGTAATGGGGTAACGATACCAATAGGGTTATTAGTGGCGAATAATTTACCCATGAGTATCTTAATAGGCTGCGATATACTTAGGCCATACAATGCTGTAATAGATTTGGAAGGTAAGGTGATAACTTTGAAAACTAACAAGGGAATTTGGACTAATAATTTAATCGATGTCCTAGGAAATGGTACCGACAATACACCTTATCAAGCAATAGTGAACCATTATTATTGTGCCGATCGTCCGATCAATATGCCATTATATCAGGAGGAAAACCCAGAGTTGTGGTTAGAAAAGTTAGAAGAAATACGGGATTTCCAAAGGACGAAAGCAAGAGGTCTGATCAGCGAAAAACAGGCGGAACAATTAATCGAGGTATACAACAATTATAAACACATATTCTCAAACGCTCCAGGTAAAGCCAGAGATTATCAATGCACCATAAAATTCAAAACTCCGGTGGAATTTAACAGGAAATCGTACCCGATCGCATACTCGCTAAAGAATGAAGTCAGGGAAGAATTAAACAGGATGATAGAGGACGACATAATCGAGTATAGTCATTCGCCCTTTACCAGCCCAATCATAGCGGTGCCAAAAAAGAACGGAAAGGTACGTATATGTCTCGATGCTAGGGAGATCAACAAAATGATTGTTAACGACCGCACATCACCTGGGGAGATAGAGGAGATATTAAAAAAGTTTCACGGAACCAAATATATAAGCTCATGGGATACGGTATGCGGTTACTGGCAGATAGAACTCCACCCTGATAGTAGGAAATATATGGCATTCATATTCGAGGGCAGAAACTATCAGTTTAAGCGGTTACCTTTTGGCTTAATAAATTCTGTGGCGGTGTTTGTAAAGATAATGGACAGAATATTGGGGCAGGAAGTACTGAAGTTTACGACAGTATACGTCGACGACCTACTGGTAACTTCAACGAATTGGGACGACCATTGTAATAGGGTTGAACAGGTGTTATAGAAACTATCAGAGAATAATATCACCCTCAAATTAGACAAGTCCCAATTCATTGCAAATGAGGTGAAATTTTTAGGCTTTAATTTAACAGAACAAGGGATTACTCCATCCAAAGAGAAGGTAGAGGCCATACAGAAGTTCCCCACCCCAAAGAACAGGAAACAGCTGCAGTCATTTTTAGGAATCTGCAACTATTACAGAAAGTTTCGGTCAAATTATTCAGAACTAACTGCCAGGTTCCAAAAGCAGTTATCAGCTAAAGACAAATGGACTTGGGGACCAGAGCAAGATGGAGTGCTCAATATCATAAAGGAAAAGTTTTTAGAAACAGTAATGTTGCATCATCCCGACTTTACAAAACCATTTTTTCTAAACTGCGATGCCAGTAACGTGAGTTTAGGTGCAGCCCTATATCAGGAAGATCAGGACGGTAACCATTTAGTAATTAGCTTTGCTAGCCGCGTGCTGAACAGTTGCAAAAGAAACTACAATACTACCGAAAAAGAATTGTTGAGTGTAGTTTTCGCATGCGGTAAATTTAGGACATATATATTAGGGTACCCCATAACAGTTAGAAGCGACCACAAATCTATATCATTTTTAAAGCATTGTAAACTGAACCACGGAAGGTTGACGAGATGGGTTTTGGCCTTGCAAGAGTATAATATCACATGGGAATATATACCCGGCAAACAGAACGTAGCAGCCGACATCTTATCTCGCGTCAATATACCAGACCAAACCTTTGACGGCGAAAAAGAACAATTAGCTAAGGTTTACCACATTATTAAGAGCAGGGAAGATTTAAAAAATATTTTAAACGATACAAAGTCACAACAAGAGGCCGATCCAAAATTAGGAGATATTAGAAAAAGGGTACAGGAAGGCGATGAGGTCATAAACAGATTTTATTGTATACACAACGACATTTTGTTTATAAGGAATACCCCGCACCAAGAGAATTGGATATTAGTAATTCCAACAGCGATAGAGAGACCACTAATAATCGACTACCACGATAGGTACGGACATATGGGTGCCCTCAAAGTAAGGAAGGCATTGGAAGAGCAAACATACATCAAAGGGATGAATAAGAAGGTGCAACTGGCGATACGGTCGTGCGATATTTGTCAAAAAGTAAAGTGTGATAACGAGAGGAAAGAAGGGGTCATGATACCCATATCATCTACCGAAAAATTGGAAAAGGTATTTCTCGATATCTGCGGACCATTTCCACGCAGCGGTGGGAGACACCGATATAAATTTATCGTGATCATCTTCGACCATTTTAGCAAATATACAAAGCTATACCCAATAACTAGGGCAATGACCAGGAAAATAATGGACATTATTATAGAGCGATACATAATGGAGGTAGGCCGAACGTATTCTATAATTACGGACCACGGTACCCAGTTTAGGGGAAAACTTTGGAAGGAAAACCTGGGAGAACACGGAATAAAAACGTACAAGACGTCAGTATATCACCCGAATAGTAACCCAGCCGAGAGAGTGTTAAGGGAGGTAGGACGGTTACTGAGAACATACTGCCATAACGAGCAGAAAAGATGGCATGAATATGTAGCATCTACCGAGGATTTTCTCAATTTTTCATATCACAATACCATCGAGGTGTCGCCATACACAGTTATGTTCGAAAGACCCCCACCACGAGAGATAAAAGAAATTATTAATTTTCCCGACGAACCCGCATACCAATTTGAAAGGGCAAAATTTTATAACAAGGTGTTAGAAAAAACGGAACAGCAGCGGAAAAAATATGTCAAATCACAGCCCAAGGCAATTAAATATGAGGTAGGAGAAAAGGTGTTAGTTAAAAATAGAGAATTGCCCAGTGCTATACAAGGAATAACGAGGAAATTGCTACTCTTATATACAGGACCTTTCACGATAACCAGAGACAATAAAAACAATACCTACGAGGTAACTGACACGATTAGTAACAAAGTAAAAGGTACGTATAACCAAACATCATTGAAAAAGTACCATGATTAAAAAATCACAAATCAAATACTCAATCAGTGAGCAAGTACCATGACCAAAAACCCAAGTCAAATACAGCATCGTAGAGAAGGTACCTTGACTACATGTTAACGTGAATTTTTTAACTTACCCAGAATTAGAAAGGAGGTAGAGAATATTAAATAAATATAAATATTATTGTATAGTGATTATTATTAATAAATATTACGAGAAGGACACCTTACACCAAAGGCATAAAGATATATATAAAATATAGGTTTATTTCCAATAGCCATGTCAACGTATATTTACCAGCTTACCTGTACTTAGAGAAGGAGAGAGATTATTATTAATAAATATTACGAGAAGGACACCTTACACCAAAGGCATAAAGATATATATAAAATATAGATTTATTTCCAATAGCCATGTCAACGTATATTTACCAGCTTACCCGTACTTAGAGAAGGAGAGAGATTATTATTAATAAATATTACGAGATGGACACTTAGTAAAGGAGAAAAGAAGGAGAAATACTGTCATATATTTGATACTAAATGGAAATGATAAATGAAAAAAAAAAAAGGGAAAACAGTGTGTTACATAAGGAGGTAATGATGAATATGAATATAGCTATTAACATTGAATGATTTTAAACGATAATTTTAACCTGCGGAGAACGATATATTAATATAATTGTGAATTAATCAGAAGAGTTTAAGAAAGGGAATTTATGTGTAGGAGCCTATGATCTTTGAATATTGTATTTTTTTTTATTATTATTATTATTTGTTGCAAAGGTGCAATTATTATTTTCTGGACAGGGATGTGTTGCCTCTGATTTCAGTAGTTATAGATAGGAAGGGCAGAGAATGTATGCCATAGCGAGCCACTCTGACTCCCAACCCTCTATGAAAGTTAGGGAATTGATAGGGAATTATATCAAAGATTAATTAAATAACATCAAGGTAAAAAGGAAAGGTATAGGTGATACGACAAAGAACGAACTAGGAATATTAAGTTGGATTAATATATTAAAGGAGTAGTACAGGAATTTAATTATAAGATAAAAGAATGAAATATAAAGAAGCTAATAAAAGGTTAATATAGAGATGATAATTTCATCAAAACCAAAGATATGTTTTTCAAAAATTATCAACTTTAACGGGGAGGCATATGTAACGTCACAGAACGTTCCATAAAGGGAATCATTTACATAGCAATTATCATGAGAGGAAAGTGAGGTGAACAGTATCGAACCCAAGTAGTCCTAAAAAATTGTGTAATATTGTCTATAATTATTTCTACTAACATGAAAAACGACCAGACTTTGACTAAGACACAAACCCCATATATATTATTAAAGTGAATAACAGTGAAAAAACCATAAGACACTAAGAGAGAGAAATAATGTCAGAATCAACCAAAATAAAGTCATTAATTATTAAGTTTTATAACTCTGAATAGAGAGTATTAAGAACTATTTTTTGTGAATAAATGGACATGATCCATTATTATATTATGTAATGTAAATAAAATAAATGTATTAAATGATTTAAATACATTATTAGAAAGAGTTTAAGTTAGAATAAAAATGATATATTTTTTATGACAAAAAATATTAATGTGTTGGATTTGAGACCATACACCAAGATTTCATGAAAAAATTAATTATTATCAGATTTAAATAAAAACTACATGCAATTGTCAAGCAGACAAAAGCGAACAATTTATCTTAAATAAAGAAAGCTGTCAAATGAATAAAAAGCAGCCAAAATAGCCAAAAACAGTACTAACTAAAAACATGTGATAGGCATATAATATTGTATAATTTATTGATTTAATGTTGCCAAAATGCAACCAAATTGCATTAGAAAGTTGAAATATGATATAGAGCGACTATACTAATATATTTGACTAACTATAACATTGTAATAGTCAAGTTATCAAAATGTTTACCTATACCATGTATGGCTGAAGCCAATCATCCAGTACAAAAGTAATCATATTTGACTAAATAATTACAAAATGCTAACAAAAATAAAATAGAATGGTATAATACTTCAATATACCTTAAAAAGGAACAACCTCAGTTGAAAATAAAGTCAATTATAAAAGAACTTAGCTTATAAGAGTGAGATTTGTCACACTATGAAAAAAGGACATCTCAAGACCAATCAATGATGCTATGTCATCCTGTAATGATAATAATATATGTACAGAGTAACCAGGTATCACAAAAGATAAACAATATAATAAACTCTGTGTGTACACTAGTGAAATACTACATATATTAAAGAAAGTGACCAATTATTGTGTTATAACATTAACAAGAATCTAGGCCATGAGCAGAGGCCATATAAAACTGTATTTATTTGTGTTTTATCTATGTTGAAATTTGTTTATTTTGTTATAGGAAGGTAGTAATGTTGGATGTTCAGATTGTGGAAGAGACATGATGCTTTCACAACAATTTTTTGTTGTACAAGTTGAATTTTCATGACAACAACCCAAGGTGGGAGTTGTATATTGTGTTACTTATTAGACTTAATTTAATTAAAAACCAATCATAATTAGTATCGCTAGATTCAGTTTAAAACAGAGAATCTAAATGTAATAATGGCATACAAATTGTGATTACTAATGTAAAACTGTTTGATAAATACCAGTGTAATTTTTGAAATATCCTTAGTATGAAGAATAAGAAATTCGTTCTAAAAGCTTCTACGAAAGTGAAAATTGTTCCATGACATTCCATTTCGTTTATTCTCGAACATTCTAGAAAGAATTTTTACACAAATATACCGGAAGTCGATGAAAACAGTCAGACTGAATTAGTATAAAAGAGAGACCAAATTCGACCCAAAAAACACTTGAAACTTGAACTCCAGAGCTGATGCATCTCACACAACACTGATCAACGCAGCTAAGGCAAAACCGAGAGGCAAGAAATCGACAAGACACGAAGAGAGGCTTTTTCCCGTACATAGACATAACCGACTGACTTAACCTCAACGAGAATCTACGCCAAAAGTGTCGCTGAAATAGAGCAGTGATACGGCAAATTTTAATAGAAATCACGCAGCCAGAACGTCGACGGCCCAGGAGGGACCAAACTTTAAATAGAGAACGAATTCTGCTGTGTTCGCATTGACTGACTAACTTGACAATAATCCCCTTCACATAAACAAACAATACACAAAGCCTTTCTCGTCAACATGGGAATCAGCGCTGCGGTGGCCGATTTCTGAATTAACGCTAAACAGATGATTTGTAGCGGCGACGTTTGAACGATAATCTACTGCCAAACTTTTTTTACAAAAAGTGCGGAAATAGTATACGATCGCAACTTTGACTTAAAATAGATTCAGTGCACATGAGAAGAGGCGAGATTGAAAAACTACCCGAGAGGAGTGTCCTGTGCGAGATTAATTAACCATTGGAACGTGAGTTACCGAAATTAAAGTCAAATTTTATTACCTGGTTACATTTATCACACAGTTGTACTACACATGCCACACACATCTTCAAATCACTTAATTTTTATTGAACATTTATCACACAGTTGTACTTCACACGCCACATACACACCTTCAAATCACTTAATTTTTATTGTAAGGCATCTTATTGATATGTCTTGGTAGTTCAAAGGAGTCACGTCCTGAGAGTAAAGATTTTTTCACATATTAAACTCATGCTTTTCAACTGAGTAAAAAATTTTAAAACACTAGCCGATACTTGATTGGATATATATAAAATTGTCAATAATAATAATAATAACAACTTGTGAATTTTTTATTAACTCTGCAATTGTATAATTTTTTATGAATGTTAGTCCTTCAGACGATTTGTTTGTTTTGAAGAATCATTAAAATTACCTGATTTCTTTCAAGCTAAACTGACTTGTTTATATTTTTTCATAGAAGTAAGATTTAGAAAATTTTAATTACTTTAATAATCACATTTATTTCTTGGAACAAACGATTCCAAGTGGCGCCCACAAAAAACATAGTATTAAGTTGTGTTACAGGACTACATCACCGCAGAGGATCAAGTCAACGGTAAGTAACAAAAGTGCGCGGAGGTAACGCCCGACATTTTACAACACATTTTACAACACGAACAACACAACACTATTTCTTTCCGTTATAAATTGGCAGCCCAACTAGTGAGGCTTGAAAAAGACGGAACAAGCCCGGCAACTACCAACAGATCAAAATGCCACAACCTAAGGGAAAAAAGGTGAAGAAGAATGTGGAACCTGAGTTAAGTGTGGAAGACGGAGAGGCAGTACAAATGGAGGAAATAGAGTTAGAACCGCCCACACTAGAAAGGGAAGGACCGGTTCAAACGGCAGAGGAATTAGAAGAACAAACGGGAGAAGAACCCATACAAATGGTAGAACAAACAGAGAAACCCAAACCAGAAAAAATAACAGGGAGCGTTGACACGAATATAATAATGATGATGCTCCAAAGAATGAAGGAAGATAAGGAGGAAATAATAAAATCCCTGAAGGAGGATAATAATAAAAACATAGAATCTTTAAGGGAGAATATAACCGAGAAAATAAATGACAATGGGAAAAAGCTAGAGCTATTTCAGGAGGCGAATAAAAAATGTATAGAGTCCCTGAAAAAAGAAATTAGCATAAAATACGAAACAGTAAACAAAACGATCAATGATAATAAAATCGATAGTGACAGGAAGGTCGAAAACATGGAGAAACAGTTGGATAGGTTACAGGAGGGAAACAATACACGTTTCGAAAATATAGAGGAACAAACAGTAGAGACCAAACAAGACGTTAGAAATCTCGAAAACATGGTAAGGCAGAACCAAGACGCCATCATGCAGGAGGTGGGAGAAGTCCAGAAAGACGTTAGCGAGAGGATGCAGAAAACATATGACATCGCTAACAGGCTGGACGAACAAATAAAAACTAATAAAAATAGTATACTGGAAATAGACCAGAGAGAGAAAAACCTGCAGGAAAGATTAGAGGCGCTGAGAGACACACCCATACTAAATACTCATATGTGTCATGGTGAAAACAGGGAAGTAATCAACTTCCAAAACTATCGACGAAACCCAATGAAATTTTTAGAAAGAATGAAGGAGTTTATTGGGAGAAATAAAGAAACAAGGTGGGACAGGATAAGAGAGATGCTTGACGAGACGTTTAAAAACACTAGGGACAATTGGTGGATAGCGGTACGACCCGAAATCACGAATTTAGCAGAGTTTAAACGCCAATTCAAAGAGAAGTATTGGTCGGAGACTGCACAAAACAGGGTAAGAATGGACATATTCTATGGCAAATACGACGCGTCCAACGGACAGTCCCCGACGTCTTATTTCCTGGGAAAAGTATGTTTAGCACGGAAGTTGATACCGCCGATCCCAGAAGAATGTTTGGTAAGGCAATTAGCTGGACATTACAGTCCAGGACATCAAAGATGCCCAATTATACCAACAGCTCAGTAAAATAGCTGATCTGGCCAAATTATTAGAGAATTGTGAATCCACAGGAAGGTTCCAGGGTTACCAACCCCCCAATCGTAAGGTAGAATACAATAGTAACAATAATGGACCAAACCGGAATGGAGGTGGAAATGGTAATAACCTAAACACCAATAATCAGAACAATAATACCCCACCAAATGGCCGAAATGATAACACTCAGGGTCCAAATAATCGCAACTGTCTGGGACCAAACAGAGGTAATTACACCGGGAATAATTACGGTAGAAACTACAACCAGGGAAATAGTTATCGCGGAAATAACTATAGGGGAAATAGTTATGGTCAACGTAATGGTTATCGCAACGGGGGAAACCAAGGAGGAGGCGATAGGAGAAACCAAAATGAATATAGGCCCCAGGTAAATTATACAATGGCCAATAACCGACGGCCATATCCACCCAATGTACCCACTTACATGTTTTACCCACAACAGGCGCCAGGTAGCCAGGGTAATACGACGAATAGCCAACCTATTAATGGTAATCCCGAGGTCAGGCAGGAAACACAGACGGGTCAGCAACCCAATGTCCCGGGAGACCGGGCCAATGAGACTGTGGCTCATTTAAACTAAACGCGGCAGTGGAAAAGGAAAACCGCCCTTCACTGAACCAATATTATGGGGTGACTAGTTACGAACATAGACAGGACAAAGACGGGACTATAAAATTAAGAATAAATAATTATCTTAAGGATATTAGAGAGGAGTTATTAGAAGAGGGTGACAATATCATTAAAAATAGCAACCAAGGGAATAATAGTATCGTGCAGATCAAAGCAAATATCAATGGCATAGAAGCGATATTACTCATTGACACGGGGTCAAACGTATCACTTATCGATAGTGTTGAGTTAGAGAGGATCAAACAAAATAGTAATTTACCAATACCCACTCTACCTATAAATAACATCATTTTAGTCGGAGCAACGGGGAGGCAAAATAAATCAATAAAGAAACAGGTGTCATTAGAGATGACTAGTAATGGGGTAACGATACCAATAGGGTTATTAGTGGCGAATAATTTACCCATGAGTATCTTAATAGGCTGCGATATACTTAGGCCATACAATGCTGTAATAGATTTGGAAGGTAAGGTGATAACTTTGAAAACTAACAAGGGAATTTGGACTAATAATTTAATCGATGTCCTAGGAAATGGTACCGACAATACACCTTATCAAGCAATAGTGAACCATTATTATTGTGCCGATCGTCCGATCAATATGCCATTATATCAGGAGGAAAACCCAGAGTTGTGGTTAGAAAAGTTAGAAGAAATACGGGATTTCCAAAGGACGAAAGCAAGAGGTCTGATCAGCGAAAAACAGGCGGAACAATTAATCGAGGTATACAACAATTATAAACACATATTCTCAAACGCTCCAGGTAAAGCCAGAGATTATCAATGCACCATAAAATTCAAAACTCCGGTGGAATTTAACAGGAAATCGTACCCGATCGCATACTCGCTAAAGAATGAAGTCAGGGAAGAATTAAACAGGATGATAGAGGACGACATAATCGAGTATAGTCATTCGCCCTTTACCAGCCCAATCATAGCGGTGCCAAAAAAGAACGGAAAGGTACGTATATGTCTCGATGCTAGGGAGATCAACAAAATGATTGTTAACGACCGCACATCACCTGGGGAGATAGAGGAGATATTAAAAAAGTTTCACGGAACCAAATATATAAGCTCATGGGATACGGTATGCGGTTACTGGCAGATAGAACTCCACCCTGATAGTAGGAAATATATGGCATTCATATTCGAGGGCAGAAACTATCAGTTTAAGCGGTTACCTTTTGGCTTAATAAATTCTGTGGCGGTGTTTGTAAAGATAATGGACAGAATATTGGGGCAGGAAGTACTGAAGTTTATGACAGTATACGTCGACGACCTACTGGTAACTTCAACGAATTGGGACGACCATTGTAATAGGGTTGAACAGGTGTTAGAGAAACTATCAGAGAATAATATCACCCTCAAATTAGACAAGTCCCAATTCATTGCAAATGAGGTGAAATTTTTAGGCTTTAATTTAACAGAACAAGGGATTACTCCATCCAAAGAGAAGGTAGAGGCCATACAGAAGTTCCCCACCCCAAAGAACAGGAAACAGCTGCAGTCATTTTTAGGAATCTGCAACTATTACAGAAAGTTTCGGTCCAATTATTCAGAACTAACTGCCAGGTTCCAAAAGCAGTTATCAGCTAAAGACAAATGGACTTGGGGACCAGAGCAAGATGGAGTGCTCAATATCATAAAGGAAAAGTTTTTAGAAACAGTAATGTTGCATCATCCCGACTTTACAAAACCATTTTTTCTAAACTGCGATGCCAGTAACGTGAGTTTAGGTGCAGCCCTATATCAGGAAGATCAGGACGGTAACCATTTAGTAATTAGCTTTGCTAGCCGCGTGCTGAACAGTTGCAAAAGAAACTACAATACTACCGAAAAAGAATTGTTGAGTGTAGTTTTCGCATGCGGTAAATTTAGGACATATATATTAGGGTACCCCATAACAGTTAGAAGCGACCACAAATCTATATCATTTTTAAAGCATTGTAAACTGAACCACGGAAGGTTGACGAGATGGGTTTTGGCCTTGCAAGAGTATAATATCACATGGGAATATATACCCGGCAAACAGAACGTAGCAGCCGACATCTTATCTCGCGTCAATATACCAGACCAAACCTTTGACGGCGAAAAAGAACAATTAGCTAAGGTTTACCACATTATTAAGAGCAGGGAAGATTTAAAAAATATTTTAAACGATACAAAGTCACAACAAGAGGCCGATCCAAAATTAGGAGATATTAGAAAAAGGGTACAGGAAGGCGATGAGGTCATAAACAGATTTTATTGTATACACAACGACACTTTGTTTATAAGGAATACCCCGCACCAAGAGAATTGGAAATTAGTAATTCCAACAGCGATAGAGAGACCACTAATAATCGACTACCACGATAGGTACGGACGTATGGGTGCCCTCAAAGTAAGGAAGGCATTGGAAGAGCAAACATACATCAAAGGGATGAATAAGAAGGTGCAACTGGCGATACGGTCGTGCGATATTTGTCAAAAAGTAAAGTGTGATAACGAGAGGAAAGAAGGGGTCATGATACCCATATCATCTACCGAAAAATTGGAAAAGGTATTTCTCGATATCTGCGGACCATTTCCACGCAGCGGTGGGAGACACCGATATAAATTTATCGTGATCATCTTCGACCATTTTAGCAAATATACAAAGCTATACCCAATAACTAGGGCAACGACCAGGAAAATAATGGACATTATTATAGAGCGATACATAATGGAGGTAGGCAGACCGTATTCTATAATTACGGACCACGGTACCCAGTTTAGGGGAAAACTTTGGAAGGAAAACCTGGGAGAACACGGAATAAAAACGTACAAGACGTCAGTATATCACCCGAATAGTAACCCAGCCGAGAGAGTGTTAAGGGAGGTAGGACGGTTACTGAGAACATACTGCCATAACGAGCAGAAAAGATGGCATGAATATGTAGCATCTACCGAGGATTTTCTCAATTTTTCATATCACAATACCATCGAGGTGTCGCCATACACAGTTATGTTCGAAAGACCCCCACCACGAGAGATAAAAGAAATTATTAATTTTCCCGACGAACCCGCATACCAATTTGAAAGGGCAAAATTTTATAACAAGGTGTTAGAAAAAACGGAACAGCAGCGGAAAAAATATGTCAAATCACAGCCCAAGGCAATTAAATATGAGGTAGGAGAAAAGGTGTTAGTTAAAAATAGAGAATTGCCCAGTGCTATACAAGGAATAACGAGGAAATTGCTACTCTTATATACAGGACCTTTCACGATAACCAGAGACAATAAAAACAATACCTACGAGGTAACTGACACGATTAGTAACAAAGTAAAAGGTACGTATAACCAAACATCATTGAAAAAGTACCATGATTAAAAAATCACAAATCAAATACTCAATCAGTGAGCAAGTACCATGACCAAAAACCCAAGTCAAATACAGCATCGTAGAGAAGGTACCTTGACTACATGTTAACGTGAATTTTTTAACTTACCCAGAATTAGAAAGGAGGTAGAGAATATTAAATAAATATAAATATTATTGTATAGTGATTATTATTAATAAATATTACGAGAAGGACACCTTACACCAAAGGCATAAAGATATATATAAAATATAGGTTTATTTCCAATAGCCATGTCAACGTATATTTACCAGCTTACCCGTACTTAGAGAAGGAGAGAGATTATTATTAATAAATATTACGAGAAGGACACCTTACACCAAAGGCATAAAGATATATATAAAATATAGATTTATTTCCAATAGCCATGTCAACGTATATTTACCAGCTTACCCGTACTTAGAGAAGGAGAGAGATTATTATTAATAAATATTACGAGATGGACACTTAGTAAAGGAGAAAAGAAGGAGAAATACTGTCATATATTTGATACTAAATGGAAATGATAAATGAAAAAAAAAAAAAGGGAAAACAGTGTGTTACATAAGGAGGTAATGATGAATATGAATATAGCTATTAACATTGAATGATTTTAAACGATAATTTTAACCTGCGGAGAACGATATATTAATATAATTGTGAATTAATCAGAAGAGTTTAAGAAAGGGAATTTATGTGTAGGAGCCTATGATCTTTGAATATTGTATTTTTTTTTATTATTATTATTATTTGTTGCAAAGGTGCAATTATTATTTTCTGGACAGGGATGTGTTGCCTCTGATTTCAGTAGTTATAGATAGGAAGGGCAGAGAATGTATGCCATAGCGAGCCACTCTGACTCCCAACCCTCTATGAAAGTTAGGGAATTGATAGGGAATTATATCAAAGATTAATTAAATAACATCAAGGTAAAAAGGAAAGGTATAGGTGATACGACAAAGAACGAACTAGGAATATTAAGTTGGATTAATATATTAAAGGAGTAGTACAGGAATTTAATTATAAGATAAAAGAATGAAATATAAAGAAGCTAATAAAAGGTTAATATAGAGATGATAATTTCATCAAAACCAAAGATATGTTTTTCAAAAATTATCAACTTTAACGGGGAGGCATATGTAACGTCACAGAACGTTCCATAAAGGGAATCATTTACATAGCAATTATCATGAGAGGAAAGTGAGGTGAACAGTATCGAACCCAAGTAGTCCTAAAAAACTGTGTAATATTGTCTATAATTATTTCTACTAACATGAAAAACGACCAGACTTTGACTAAGACACAAACCCCATATATATTATTAAAGTGAATAACAGTGAAAAAACCATAAGACACTAAGAGAGAGAAATAATGTCAGAATCAACCAAAATAAAGTCATTAATTATTAAGTTTTATAACTCTGAATAGAGTATTAAGAACTATTTTTTGTGAATAAATGGACATGATCCATTATTATATTATGTAATGTAAATAAAATAAATGTATTAAATGATTTAAATACATTATTAGAAAGAGTTTAAGTTAGAATAAAAATGGTATATTTGTTATGACAAAAAATATTAATGTGTTGGATTTGAGACCATACACCAAGATTTCATGAAAAAATTAATTATTATCAGATTTAAATAAAAACTATATGTAATTGTCAAGCAGACAAAAGCGAACAATTTATCTTAAATAAAGAAAGCTGTCAAATGAATAAAAAGCAGCCAAAATAGCCAAAAACAGTACTAACTAAAAACATGTGATAGGCATATAATATTGTATAATTTATTGATTTAATGTTGCCAAAATGCAACCAAATTGCATTAGAAAGTTGAAATATGATATAGAGCGACTATACTAATATATTTGACTAACTATAACATTGTAATAGTCAAGTTATCAAAATGTTTACCTATACCATGTATGGCTGAAGCCAATCATCCAGTACAAAAGTAATCATATTTGACTAAATAATTACAAAATGCTAACAAAAATAAAATAGAATGGTATAATACTTCAATATACCTTAAAAAGGAACAAACTCAGTTGAAAATAAAGTCAATTATAAAAGAACTTAGCTTATAAGAGTGAGATTTGTCACACTATGAAAAAAGGACATCTCAAGACCAATCAATGATGCTATGTCATCCTGTAATGATAATAATATATGTACAGAGTAACCAGGTATCACAAAAGATAAACAATATAATAAACTCTGTGTGTACACTAGTGAAATACTACATATATTAAAGAAAGTGACCAATTATTGTGTTATAACATTAACAAGAATCTAGGCCATGAGCAGAGGCCATATAAAACTGTATTTATTTGTGTTTTATCTATGTTAAAATTTATTTATTTTGTTATAGGAAGGTAGTAATGTTGGATGTTCAGATTGTGGAAGAGACATGATGCTTTCACAACAATTTTTTGTTGTAAAAGTTGAATTTTCATGACAACAACCCAAGGTGGGAGTTGTATATTGTGTTACTTATTAGACTTAATTTAATTAAAAACCAATCATAATTAGTATCGCTAGATTCAGTTTAAAACAGAGAATCTAAATGTAATAATGGCATACAAATTGTGATTACTAATGTAAAACTGTTTGATAAATACCAGTGTAATTTTTGAAATATCCTTAGTATGAAGAATAAGAAATTCGTTCTAAAAGCTTCTACGAAAGTGAAAATTGTTCCATGACATTCCATTTCGTTTATTCTCGAACATTCTAGAAAGAATTTTTACACAAATATACCGGAAGTCGATGAAAACAGTCAGACTGAATTAGTATAAAAGAGAGACCAAATTCGACCCAAAAAACACTTGAAACTTGAACTCCAGAGCTGATGCATCTCACACAACACTGATCAACGCAGCTAAGGCGAAACCAAGAGGCAAGAAATCGACAAGACACGAAGAGAGGCTTTTTCCCGTACATAGACATAACCGACTGACTTAACCTCAACGAGAATCTACGCCAAAAGTGTCGCTGAAATAGAGCAGTGATACGGCAAATTTTAATAGAAATCACGCAGCCAGAACGTCGACGGCCCAGGAGGGACCAAACTTTAAATAGAGAACGAATTCTGCTGTGTTCGCATTGACTGACTAACTTGACAATAATCCCCTTCACGTAAACAAACAATACACAAAGCCTTTCTCGTCAACATGGGAATCAGCGCTGCAGTGGCCGATTTCTGAATTAACGCTAAACAGATGATTCGTAGCGGCGACGTTTGAACGATAATCTACTGCCAAACGTTTTTTCACAAAAAGTGCGGAAATAGTATACGATCGCAACTTTGACTTAAAATAGATTCAGTGCACACGAGAAGAGGCGAGATTGAAAAACTACCCGAGAGGAGTGTCCTGTGCGAGATTAGTTAACCATTGGAACGTGAGTTACCGAAATTAAAGTCAAATTTTATTACCTGGTTACATTTATCACACAGTTGTACTACACATGCCACACACATCTTCAAATCACTTAATTTTTATTGAACATTTATCACACAGTTGTACTTCACACGCCACATACACACCTTCAAATCACTTAATTTTTATTGTAAGGCATCTTATTGATATGTCTTGGTAGTTCAAAGGAGTCACGTCCTGAGAGTAAAGATTTTTTCACATATTAAACTCATGCTTTTCAACTGAGTAAAAAATTTTAAAACACTAGCCGATACTTGATTGGATATATATAAAATTGTCAATAATAATAATAATAACTTGTGAATTTTTTATTAACTCTGCAATTGTATAATTTTTTATGAATGTTAGTCCTTCAGACGATTTGTTTGTTTTTGAAGAATCATTAAAATTACCTGATTTCTTTCAAGCTAAACTGACTTGTTTATATTTTTTCATAGAAGTAAGATTTAGAAAATTTTAATTACTTTAATAATCACATTTATTTCTTGGAACAAACGATTCCAAGTGGCACCCACAAAAAACATAGTATTAAGTTGTGTTACAGGACTACATCACCGCAGAGGATCAAGTCAACGGTAAGTAACAAAAGTGCGCGGAGGTAACGCCCGACATTTTACAACACATTTTACAACACGAACAACACAACACTATTTCTTTCCGTTATAGTGTTCACATGATTTTTTAATATTTCAGCACCTTTTTTAAAGTTTTTCATGGTTCAATTACCAGTGTCAAATTTTACATATCATTTGTACCTTCTTCACAGTTATCAAAAAGTATGCAAACTTTGCACAAACCCCTGCTCAGTTTTTTTTTACTATAAGCCAGCCATGCACATGATTTTAACCAGCTTTGTTGGAAAACTGTTCTTTTTATGTTTGACATTCAGCTGACATTTAAAATCTGATGAACGTACCCACAACCACTGATATTCAATTTCATTAATTAGTGAAATGAAAGCACATTATTTGTTATTTTTTAAATGCCTGAAGTCATAGTCTTAACAAGAAAAAACTGGTGCTTCACCTTCAGTGTTTCTTTTTTTTTATTAGAAGGAGTTCAGTTGGTTCTGTAGTGTTTGTTATCTGGAAAGGGGAACTGCTGACACTTGTGATTCAGTCTTGTTCTAAGATTGATCATTCACCATCAGGAAAAAAAATGCATCAAGGTAAGGTTGAACGATTCTGCCTATGTTATCAGCTCAAATGCAGATGTTCAGCCTTTTTGGTTTTTCGTCTACATCTGCTTGAAAGAAAATGATTATGATGAGTTTTTTATTTAAAATACAATTTTTAGAAAAGGTTAGGTTTGTGTTTTTACAAATTTTTGAAGTGTAGTTTTTTCAAGGAAAAGTGTCTCTAAATAACAAGAATAATAAATTCTTATTATATTGTAGATAATATAATAAATGATATAATAATTGTTACTAAATGATACTTAAATAAGAAAACGTCATCACAATAATGATAACTGGGTTCAGAATTATGCTATTATTATCATTTTGTTGATCAGACCTATTGACAATAGTTTTTTTCCCATATGGTTTGTACATTAAACATTGGATACTAACAGAACGTCTTCAATACTGCTATTGAATGGGCTACTTACCAGACTAGTAAAAATAAATTAAATTGAATTTTTATACACCTCTCTATATATGTTTTTCTGTCTGTATGTCTCTATCTATCTATCTGTCTCTGTCTGTCTGTCTCTCTCCTTCTCTCTAGCTCTCTCTCTCTCTCTCTCTCTCTCTCTCTCTCTCTCTCTCTCTCTCTCTCTCTCACACACACACACACACACACACACACACACACACACACACACACACACACACACACACACACACACACACACTTGTGGACACGTATAAAGTTTTGTATCAATATTTGATGATGTAAGTTAAAAACTATCAAAATATGGTAGATTTTCAATAGATATATATATATATATATATATATATATGTTGTAATGAACTCTATTTTATGTGGGTGTGTTTTAAATGTCACCCGTTGTTGTAATCTGTGTATCGTAAATATGTGTGACGAGCGTTTTTAATTCGCTCGTTGCGTTCGTAGTATAGTATAAGCATGTAATTGTGGGTATTAATCAGTTAAGTTACTTCTGTGAATGTTATTCGTATATAGCGAGTCGGGTTGTACTTTTTCTTAATACTTACGGGCAAACCGTATCTCTCGGCGTTCAATTTGAATCTTACCGCCTCGTCACCTGATTGGCTCACGCCATCTTGCAGTGTCGACTTCGCTAACTGTGGTGTTTGGTGTTTTCAGTTTAATAATTCTCTATACATTACTTTATTTTATACGAATCAAACATACAGCGTTGAAGAACAATAAGATTTATTAAACCCTTTCAATTTTCAGTTATTCAGTAGTAGGCCTACATAAATTTATATTGATGCCGGCTTTTACAATTGCTCAGTTGGTATGCTCAGTAGCTTGTAGAGACGCCAGTATGGCAGATATTGTTTATGTTTACAATGATTATTTGTCACAAGGCGTGTTAAAGTCCTTTTGACTACAGAAGTTTGGATTATCGGCTAAAATGCACAAAATTATAATATTTCTTAAAACTAGGTACACAATGTTTAATACACTAATACTTACAAGTAAGTTAACGGCAATGAGAATTAGAATAGTGTTTGGTTAGAATTTTGACAACAAGTTATGTTCATTAATAATTTATTATAAATCAATTTCAAAGGTTGTTAATTGATTAAGTTTTATTAATAGTGATATTTTAATTACCTTCAGTTCTTGTTCAAAATTGTGATCAGTGAAGTGAAAATTTTAACTCGTTATTATGGATAAAAAGGGGAATTCGTTTTTAAGTGAAATTATTAGTTTATACTCATCGGGTTCCCGTTGTGGCTTCTTCGATGTTCGTCTACTTCTTCCGGATAGGTCGAGTCGTTTTCTCCTCCTCGGATGGTTCTCAATTCCCGTTCAGATGGTTTCAATTCAAGTTCGGCTTCCCTCTTGTTCCGTAGTCGTTCGTATTCTCAGGTTGAAGTAGGTCGATCCACTTCTTCCTTCAGGATGAGTCGTCTGTTACGTTCCTTCGAAGTCTTCTTATTTTTACTGTTATTTTTATGTTGTGAATATTTTAATACTGGTTAATTCATCAGGTGTTCTCTGGAATGCTTTTACAATGCTTCTTCCTTCTTGGTTTTATTAAAATTTACGTTTTTATAGTTAAATTCGGATTGAGAGCTGCATACATCCGCCCTCTGCGTCAGTCAATAATGGATTAATTAGAATTCCAACGATTTTTTGGTAATAAATTTCAGTTGCTATGGTTACCTATTAAATTATACTAATTCTCATTAATCATTATTTTATGTCATTGTTATATGCTAACGTTTTATTTTGGTTTAAATCTATAAAATATCTTCCATTAAGATTTCTTTCTTATATTAGTAGTTATGTTAATTACATGAATACCATTGGTCTTATTTTTTGTTAAGGATTATTTTGATACCCCTCATGGTTACTTTTGAATAGTTAATCACATTTTCGTTATTTTCTTATTTATATTTCTTATATATTTAATCTAAAACTGGATGTTATTTATACATTTTTGTATTAGGTATACCTACTTAACTTGTTTAAACATTTGGTATATTCTGATTGATACTGGGCTATTGGTTTGTTTTTAAATTTACAAAGTTCCTTCATTAAATGTTAGGCCTAGAGCCTAGATTTCCCCATACTACTATTTAACATTCTTTGTAACTTATTAACTTTATATATGGTACATTAAAACAATTTTTTAATAGAAACAAATAATAAAACATTGGTGACACTAACTACACCTCCTATTATAAAATATTCCTTGTCAGGTTCAATCCTGAAATTAAACTTCTAACTATTTTTCTGTTTCTTACTACTATCTGGTTTAACTTATAATTTATTACATTATATGGTTTTTTTAAACAATAACAAAACTCTTATAATACTACTGTTAAACTGTACCTTACACAATATGCCTTACTCACTAATTCCTTCACTAGAATACAGTGTCTATCTTTCTTATTTACCATTCATTCTAATGACTTAATTTTTATCTTATTTTATAATTCTTACTAACTATTACTTAAATTAATCACAGTACAATTAGTTCATCTTACTTGCTAACATAAAGTTTATCACAGGTTGTTTAGATATTTTATTACAGTCTACTATTAAAATACCTTTTTCTGTTCACCCACTACACTTTTTCCTTCATAGAAGGTTTTTTTATTTATTCACTTTCACTTTTTTTATAACATGCTATACCTGGCATGTCACCACTTATTTATATTGATACACTCTTTATTTCACTCACTTGATATTATTCACTATGTTGTCTAATTATTTTAACATCATCGTGTGGTTATTGGTTATGAGTAATTAATTTATTTTCCATTCACTTTGATCACTTTTGATTATTAACTATGGCCTTTATTTGCCTCAGAGTATTGTTTACTGGTTTTGACTATGTTTATCACTATTCATTCGGGTATGTTTTATTTTTAACTCCCTACCTTATTTTTATAAGTACATTTTCTTCATTCATATAATATGCATAATATTACTATCTTATTTGTTATTATTAACATAGGTACATCTCATTTATGCCCTAACTATTTTAGTGCATTTGTTTACATACATTTTGTAGTCATAATTTGGGGTTTACAATGTTCGTTATTATTTACTTGATTACATCTGGTTTCTGGTTCCTTCTTCCTTGTTCCATTTTATTTTCCTTGTGTTCATCCAATCTATTGGGTCAAGTCATCGTCAGTTTATTAGTCATTTGTCATTTTGTAATTTGGTCATTAATCTCTGAAGTATAAGTTTCTTGACCTTTCTTCTTGTCTTCAGCTTCTTTGTTTTGCTATTAATTATCAATGTGTTTTCACTATCTTATGTCATGTTACAATATATATATATATATATTCTGGTGCATATTTATTTATTGAATAATGAAGATACAGAAGTATTTTTCTGTATATATCCATAAAATTCCCTGTAAAACTCATCATCAGTGTTATTTCTAGTGAAATATGTATTGTACATTTTCATAGATTCAAGCATTACTTATGATACCAGTATTTCATTTGTTTGGCTTCAACATGTTGCATACAACAATCGGTTTTATGAACCATAAAACAACAGCTTATAGAGCTTCAGGTGTGTTTTGTCATATACAGTTTTTAATAACCTTGTTTTACCAACTTGTGAAAGTAACTTGTATTGTTTCCCAGCAATGTTTGTTTCTAAGTAAATAATCAAAGAATTAATTACAACTTTGTGAAATGTTGTAATGTTATTCAATTTGTTTCTTCTGCAAGTAGTAAAATTTCGTATTTTCTTTTTGTGAGAAAATAGTAGTTAACACCGTATTTCCTTAGGTGTTAAAAGAAAATACAAAATTTTACTACTTGCAGAAGAAACAAATTGAATAACATCACAACATTATATAATTGCTGCAAGAAACTTCGAGTTATGTATATAGAAAACTTCGTGAAAGTATAAAGATGTATTCCCCTTTCTACAAAAAATATCACAAGAAAATATAATTTATAAATTAGTTATTTCTAACTAACTTACTTTGTATTTGATTATCCTTTCAGTGTATAACAACTTTAATAATTAAAAATTTTAAAATTAAAATTGTGATAAGAAACATGTATGAGTTATATAACTATATGTAAAACTAAAACGATATTTAGATAAGACATGGAAGATTTTTAATCTGTATAAGAATCCTTTTAGTAGTGAAGTAATAAATCATGAAAGTCACAAAACAAAACTACTTCACATATAACAGTAACTTTACACACAGAATAATCGACTACCCATGGGCTTGCCCATATCCACCATACTGGAAGAAATCTTTCACTTGGAAAAAACAAACAGCACTTGGAAAAAACAAAAATCCTCACGATGACAGACACTCACATAAAATACTATATTGGCACAGTTACATTGACGACATCATACTTCTATACATAGGCAACAAAAGACAATGTATGTGAACAGCTACTAACCCACAAAAACATAACCTTCACTGCCGAATACAAAAACAACAATAGGATAAACTTCCTAGACCTCACCATCACAAAACTAGAACACAGACACAAATTTAATTTATACAAAAAACCCACTACAACTGGCACACATAAAAACGACATCCTAAACAAACAGACACAATTCAAATCACACGTACTATTTGAACATAACACACACACACACACACACACAGACACACACACAACATTGATCTTTTGAATGGCAGTGCCATCACCAAAAACAAGATGGACAGTGCTCCTAGTGGCAGCCTCTAACGAAGCTCCAACAGAGTGAAAACTAGTATAGGCTATAAGGTAAAAGTTAAACAGTTTTTACCAATAAAAAATTAGTGATTCGAGTCAGTAGTTATATATTTATAATTAAATAATCAACGGATATGTCATGGACAACAAAATCTAGAAATCATAAAAGGTTTAGAAAGATTCAGTTCATTAACAAGACACATTTTGTGCTGATATAGGTCTCATACAAAGTCATCTACAATTGTCCTGAAGATGAGAATAAATTTTGTCACACAAACAGTTTAAACTGAACATGGACACAAATAATTAAAAATGTCTTTAATCAAATGACCAAAAGTTAGCTTAACTTTTATTAATTAATCTTTTATTTATTAAAAAAAATAACATATTCACACACTCATTAAATATAAGTAAAAATGTCACTTACCAACAAAGATACTTTAATGCAAACTACAAAGGTGTAAAAAACTTTAATTGCAACTATATAATTAGATATGTCAGTATTTGTAGAAAATAAATCCAAGTCTATAAGTACATGTTAACTTTAGAAGTTATTCATTTTTTAATGAACACATTTCAGCCAAATATACTTTGACTTAACTAATGATCAACAGATTTATTTCTGGTACTAATTCAGTATTGGCATTCTGAGTAACATAATTGAATAACTTAATGATGGCAATCAGGCGCGAATTCTCCATATGTGCGACGTGTGCGCCGCACACGTCAAAATTATTGCTGTGAATAAATAATTTAAAACTCTACTTATGTTTCAAATGAAGATGTGTTATTGCAAGGAATGTGTGCGCTGGGAGCGGCCGCTCCTCTCATGGCTATTGCTGAGGTAGCTGACTGGCGAGAAGTGCGTGCTAGACTTGTAGAGGGGAGTGCAGCGGTGTTAGCGTGCCTTGAGTGCGGCTTCAGTACCACACCAACCAGGCGTGCCGAGAGTTGTACGGTTTCTAAAGTTCTTTGAGATTTTCGAATAATTTCTGTTGAATCGTGATTCTGTTTTTGTGATGTGCTTCTAAATCATGGAAAATCATAATTGTACAATTGATGACATTTTGAAAAATGGATTTTCATGTAGAAGTTTCGAAGAAAAACTTAAAATTGTTACAAATGGAAGACCGTGCCCTCCGTTGCCTAATTTAACAACTAAACACAAGGGCAAAAAGGAAGAATACACTAGACACATTTCAGTATCATCTTTCAACTCGATTCCATGGTTAACTGGCTGTGAGAAATTAAATAAATTATTTTGTTGGCCATGTATTCTTTTTTCTAAAGAAAAAAGTGTGTGGACGAAAACTGGATTTTCCGATCTCAGTCATTTATCCTCTGCACAGCAACGACACGAAAGATCGCAGTCTCATGTAGAATCATTTCTTAAATGCAAGATGTGGAAAGCAGAGAATTGACGTTTTAATTGACTCCCAACATAAAGACAATATCAGCAAACACAATGAGCTTATTAAAAAAATCGAGACATATTGAAGAGATTCAATATCAGATATTCAATATTAGATGCTGTTTGTTATCTTGCAAAGCAGGAACTTCCTCTGAGAGGCCATGATGAATCAGCCGACTCATTACACAAAGGAAATTACTTGGAGTTTCTTGAGGCTCTCAGAGCATATGATCCTCTTTTAGACAACCATCTAAAAACAGCTACTGTGTTTCGAGGTACATCTCCAGCAATACAAAATGACATAATCCATGCTATACGGGATGTTATTATAGACGAAATAAAGGAAGAAGTTTCTTCAGCAACCTTCACTTCTATCATGCTGGACGAGTCATCTGATATCAGACGTTCAGATAGAACAGCTGAAGGACTATTTGCACATGTGACAAGTTTCGTGGAAGAGTTTAATATCAGTGACAGATTGGTAGGGCAGACGTATGATAGTGCCGCAGTAATGAGCAGTCACTTGAACGGGCTTCAAGCTAAAGTTCTAGAATCTTACCCAAAGGCTCTCTTTACACATTGTTATGCCCATGTTTTAAACTTAGTTCTTCAACAATGTCTCTCAAATATAAAAGACTACAGGGTTTTTTTCAAACACTTATGGGCTTCCGGCGTTCTTTTCCAAATCCTCAAAAAGGACAATTGCTTTGGAAGAATTTGTACAGAGGAAACTGCCATCAGTTGCTCCTACCAGATGGAATTTTACTTCAAGGTTAGTGCAAACTGTCAAAGAATATAGTGTTCAACTTATAAAATTTTTTGAAAGTATTGTGGAAAACTGTAGTGAATGGGAAAGTGATACAGTAGTCAAATCAAGAGGTTTTCTCTCTTTTTTGAGTGAGTTCAATACCGTAATTTTGTTGGAAGTATTTTCCAAACTGTTTTCATACACAGATGTACTGTATAATATTCTCCAGAGTGAATCTGTAGATATAATGTACTGTCATCAAAAAGTTATTGATACTGTACAACAATTGCAAAGTGAGAGACAAAATGGTTTTGATGCCCTATGGATAGCAGCTAAAGGTGAGAGAAGAGGAGCTGATCCTAGAACTAAAAGAATTTGTCAGGACTCTGAGGAAAACTATTGTCGTCGATTGTTCTGTGAAATCATTGACAATACTGTGCAACAAATAGATGTGAGGTATAGTTCAGTTTCGAAGTTGAGATTCTGTCATCTCCTCTCACCTAATAAATTTTCCATTTACAAGGAAAATTTTCCGTCTGTCCTTCTGGAGTCCTTAGGATCAGTGTATGAGTCATTATTTGATCTTGTAAGACTCAAAAGTGAACTTTTAGTGGTATATTCCAGTGATGAATTTCATGGTCTACATGTCTTTGAGTTGGTCAGGTTTCTAAAGAACAATGACTTAATTTCTGCATTCAAAGAAGTATACATGTTAGCTGAGTTAATTCTGACTGTACCAAGTACCACAAGTTCAGTTGAACGTTCTTTTTCGGCTCTAAAACGCATTCACAACTACTGCAGGAGCACTCAGAGCGAGGACAGGTTAAGCAGTTTAAGTATTATTTCTATTGAGAAAGAAATACTCCACAGACTGAGACTCAAAGACTCATTTTATGAAAGGGTAATTGAGAAGTTTTATGTAAAGAAAAAGAGCAGAACTTGTTTATAAATAGATATGTAAACAGGAGAAAAGTTGACTGAACTAACTTTTAGGATACTTTTATTATTATTATTATTATTATTATTATTATTTTGTTGTTGCATTTCCCTAAATAATGCAGCTTATAAACTTGATAATTAAATAGTTTCATAGTAGACGGATATGATTATTTTTTAAGCAGCACGCCCATCTTGTAAAAGCAGGATACGCCCCTGATGGCAATATGTTTTAATTACACTAAAAGGAATTAATGATCAAAAATCAAGAAACTTCGCACTTGTCAGATTTCACTGAAATAATTTATTGACTGAAGTGTTTCAATATACTGAATTAACACTTCATGCTAATTTGCACTTTAATTAACACTTTGCATCCTATTAATTCAACATTTCAATAACTCCAGATTCCTTGATTGCCATGAGAGTAGACACAGGAGGAGAAGAATACCTTGGCACAATTATTTTTCTCTTTGCACAAAAAGAACAATAAAGACTGGCCAATATAAGATTTTGCTTAAGGCTAATTTTCCTTATGTCTTTCATTGCTCCATAAATTGTAGAATGTTCATAGTAAGACAAATATAGCTGAGCTTAAAATTTTTGAAAATCTAGCTGACTCAGTTTTGAAAGACAGTCAGTTGTAAGTTAACTAAAAATACTGAAAAACAGTTAGTTATTCAAGATACCAGGAAACATAAGGCAGTTCTGCCAATCAATTTGTTACACCCTCATGGAAAGGATAAACTTCCTGCCAAGTTAAAATAGAGTTTCTTTTATTTTGTCAAAAAAGAGACCTAGAAATTCTTTATATTATTTTTCTTCTCCTTTGCATCATGTCTTAAGCAATTTTCATATTCTGTTAAAATATTTCATTCATTTATATAGACCTACAGTTTGCATCCAAGAAAGAGTAAATGACATCAAATTTTCATACTTCCAATTTTAACATTCCTAGTATGAAGTACACAAATGAGAGAAATCCAGCTTCAAGTGTTTCACTTTAATTGATAATAGAACTTTTGTATTTGGAATTGTAAAATTATAGTAAGCAAACATGTAGTTTAAATTAACCTCAAAACTAATTACCTGTATATAGTTAGCAACAAGCCAGAGTTTGAAGTTCGAATCTGTATTTTTTTTTTTTTAATATATGATAGATACATTTACTAACATGTTCAATCCTGTATTGAATTATTTTCAATTCTACGCATTTTACTAGCCTCGACTGTTTAGTATTACATTTTGTTCTGCTGTGTATGTGTTTTGTGTTGTTAGTTTTTTAATGTGACTTTATCCTTGTGTTCTTCCTCTTCATTTCTTTCTCTGTTTTTGATATCTGCTTCATATCTACTGACCACATTGCTAAAAAAGACATCAGAGTATGTGTGGGAATGTAGAGTGAAGAACAAATAGTCATATGGAGTCACATATAGTCACATATGATCAGTAACGTCAAAAAACAACAGACTGAGGAAATCAACAGGAAAACACACACACACACACACACACACACAAAATTCTTTTTTATTTGTACAGTTTACTTGGAAAATGTGAATTTTCATAGTGTACTGTGTTTCATCATTTTAAAAAACATTATCCTAAATCCTTAAAAAAAGTATCTATAATCTTATAAATAGTATTTATAATACAAGTTATTGCCTGGTCTTTTGGAGCAGATGTTGTGTTGTTAATCAATTTAATTTGTAATCTGCGGACATTGAAGCTCATGTATCAAATAAAGGAATTATCAGTGATTGTTTAGTGCTTGTTTCATGAAACAATCGGTATGATCCAGATAAAAAAAAAATTAAAATTTAGAATTTCTTAGATAACATTTATAGGTTAATTATGATCTAGTGAACACTAAGGTTTTCTATTTAGTAGTGCTTGATAGATGGTATCAATTTTAAATTTAGATAGGTCAATAGTGATTTTCCATAACTGCACACACACACACACACACACACACACACACACACACACACACACACACACACACACACACACACACACACACACACACACACACACACACACACACACACACACACACACACACACACACACACACACACACACACACACACACACACACACACACACACACACACACACACACACACACACACACACACACACACACACACACACACACACACACACACACACACACACACACACACACACACACACACACACACACACACACACACACACACACACACACACACACACACACACACACACACACACACACACACACACACACACACACACACCTTTTCTCCTACACTTTTTAACAAATCCACACAGATATTATCACATTCTGGCACATCGTTGCTGAGGACATTGAATTTTATATCTTCCAAACAGCCTTCTTCTAACAGTGGTTGGGCTGTGTTATCGTGTTGCACTTTCCTACTTTCCTGGCTTATTCTTTCCTTATTAAGCAATCTTGTCAAATACTGTTCCATCTTTCTAGCACTTGATTTATCATTGACAAAGATCTCTTGATTTATATCCTTACACATAGTTGCTTGTAGTTGGTGAAGTTTACAGTACAAAGTTTGCTCAAGGAGTTCATGTAATGTTTGTTTTTTTAAAGTCAGGTCTCAGTTCATACAAGTATCTAATTCATTTTAAAGTAATTTCCATTATATTTATAAGATTATAATGATTTTTTTTGCCTTAAAAACATTTTTGGGATCTACTTCCTGGTATAGACTTCAACCTGCTTATAAAATTGTGTTTCATGTTTTTAACATTTGCGAAACATTATTCAGAAAAGATGGAGTCAAGCGTGGGATATCTGCTGATGCCATATCATTATAGTGTTGTTTTTGGAAAGAAGACCTTGAACAAACAGTGATATGTGAGCTGGTACATTATTGTGGCGTGAATTCTGTAAATTATTCTTTTATAAATATGACTTTTTATGAATACCTTAACACAAGTGACATAAAGTGCAAAAGTAGTACTCTTTACTGACCATAGCACCTAGTGACAAAAATTAATGGAACACGATACTCTGATACTCTATTATTGTCTTACTACCTGCTGTTTTGGAAGCATTTGTACCTCTTCTAAACTCTCATTCATGTATAATAAACTTACCAAAAACCTGTAACATTCATTGCTTTAGAGCTCTTATTTAGACAAAATTTAATGCAAGTTCTATTGGAAGCTGGTGGGTATACAGGCTAGGAGGTAACACTGTATAGTGTAAATAATACAAACGAAACTTACCATACTTCAGGAAGAAAATTGAGATTAAGGATTTGCACACAAGTTTATATTATTTATATTATTACATAATTCATTTAAACATTTAAATTCCATATGACTGGTAAAAACAGTGTTAATAAATTTAAGTCATGTATTTAATTGTATTTATTGTCATCTATAATTAGTACTTATAAGTTCACCTAGTTTGATGTGCAAACTTTTCAATTACCAGTCTGTTAAAATCTGGTAAACAACTAATATTATTTTTCCCACTTCTAAACTTTTGTGGTTTTTATTAATAATAACACTGTTTTTTGGCTTAGAAAACATTGGTTTTTTGTTTCTCTTGAAATCAACATTTCGCCCACACTACAATGAGACATCCTCAGTGGCTTGACTGAGACAGAGCAAAAGTCAAGCAATATACTTTGTGCTTTGTCTCAGTCAAGCCACTAAGAGGCCATTGTGGATTCTTTATTTCAGCCAAGTCACTGAGGAGCCGTTTCACAGTATGGGTGAAATGTTTGCGTGAAGAGAAATAATTAAGGCAAAAACCAATTTTGTTAATCATCTTTTCTTTATAGACAGCATGGCTAATGCTGAAAGCCTGACTGTGCTCATTGAATTCCTCAGGAATGTTGTTATTTGTTTAAAGCTGAAAAACATCACCTAGCTTCCACTGAAAATACAAGGATGTCATAAGCAAACATTTTAATACAAAACATACAGGAGAGTTTATTTGATTATTTACACTTTAACATAACCAGCTTTAAAACCATAATTACCTATGTCAAATATATATATAGGGTAAGTTACCAATAAATACTACTGGAAATAATCACGCTTTTTATTCAATGAAACTTACAATACAGATTTAGAAGTAATATACAATCATAAAAAATATTAAATTTAAAATGTAATTTATCTCAAAGAACAAATAATATAAAGTACTTGAATAAACACAGAAAAAACAACTTATGGATTTCAAAATCATCATCCTGTAAAATTATAAAATCTAATACTTTCATGCTGGAAAACTAACAGGAGATTAATAGCCTAATAGCAGCAGTAGGATTTCATAAACTTAAGAATTGATACAATTATTTTAAAATCTTTATCCTACATATAACATTGCACTAACCTAAAAACTTTTTCCTAACTTCTTCACTGGTCATTGCTGTTTCATCTATAATTGCATTTTTATCTAAATTGACAAATAAGTCTCATTCTACATTCATAAACAGCTATGGTTCAGTTGCAGGAAAGATGGACCAGTGACACAAAGGGAAGATGGATCGCTAGGCTCATACAGTAGTTAGCTGAGTTGACTGATCATAAACATGTAGAGATTAATTATATCAAAATGGATGACCTAACTGGTCACAGCCTGTTCTGGACTTACCTATATAGGATGGGGAAAGTAGACATACCAAACTGCATTTTCTGCAAACAAGAATTAGACGATGTGCACCACATGTTTTTCACCTGTGACAGATGGTAAGAGGAGAGGAAATGTAGTGAGACAGAGCTCGCCCGAAAATATCATCAGCCTTATGCTATAGAGCGAACACCACTGGGATCAGGTACCAAGCCTACATTGAGAAAGTACCAAGGCAAAAGAAGGAAGCAGAAAATGATCTTGCTAGGATCACTGACAGATACCAGAAAACCAGTAACATATACCCACTGAAAGGTTTAAAATAGATGAACGTCCACAGGATGAAGAGCAATTTGTACCATCTTTAAGTATTGTGGAAGCTAAGTCGTGAGTCCCAAGGTGAATCTATGGTATGGGCAAAAGGGTTTGTGGTTTTGGTGCGTGCGAGTCCCACACACTGTAGAATTGCGGGTGGCAAACATTAGTTTTCCACAGTCTCCCTTGTAAATAAAAAACTATTTATAAGCGTGCATGTGTGTTTTAAATAATGGTGTGAAATTACATTGACATGTCCTCAAAATGTCTAAACTAAGTTCTAAAAACACTGTATAGCAAGATTTGTGAGATGGTGTGAAATGAGTATATTTCATAAAAAGTGAAGCAGAAAGTATGAAAAGCTAAATAAGTATATGTAGTAATTATGGTAAGGTTAGAATGTAAATTGCTTTATGCCAAGAACATAATAAATGTTTACATTTGAAGCGAAGGGACAGCATGTGAAAGACAGCAACTGTTACTGAGTATTCTCTTTTAAGTCACCACATGTGATACTGATTAAAAAAATAATCTCACTGTTTGAAAACATATGTCAGGTTTATATTTTGGCCATTTGATGTTTGAATTATAACAGGTGACAAATCATGGATATATGGTTATCTAAGGCTCTTTCTTACATTCTAAGGCCTCAGTGGAAGGTCCTGAGTACCCAAGGCCAGGAAAATCATTTAAAGTTATTAAATTCAATATTAAAATTCTTCTTGATGTTTTCTTTAATTATTATGGTACTGTGTTCCGTGAATTTTTAACATTGAGTTTTATGGTTTACAGTGCTTGTGTGAAGTTCTTCTTAGAAAAAATTCAGCTATATTTAGGACAATCGCACCATAATTGTGCACCAATTCTCTGGTGTTCAAGATTGCTGTTTGGTCAAAAATAGTTCTGTGATGATATAACGACTGCCCTTATTCACCAGACCTGGTCTTGTAACTTCATCCTCTTTCCCCAAAAATTATGCAAAACAAAAAATAAAATGGGCTTGAAGTAAAAATATTTTTTTTAAACTGTGAAGTTTTGCAACTGTTAAAGATATGTAACAAAAATGGTAGAGTGATCTAAAGGCTACATAAGGAAGTGTAGCCTGAAATGTTTAGAAGATTGAGAAAACTTAGACTTAACTTATTATATCATATACAGATATGTTATTATATCAAAAGCCAACAATATGAGTGTATATGGATAAACAAAAAGTTGGTTCAAGTTAATGAAAATTTCATGAACTTTTTGGTCTAATCTTGTACTCCTAAATATTGTTTGTTGATACATTTAAATATATTCACTATACTATTTTAATGTAATACATAATACTGGAGCTACTTAGAAGGTATTAAATTGCATTACAAAATTATAAAAAATTGCAAAGGGATTTTACTTCTATGGATGAATTGCAGAAGTTTCAAAATCTTACACAAATGTTGCTCATAGTAGTGTTGAAAAACACATTCACTGTGCATAGGTGGAAAAAGTTGAGAGATAGAAAACAAAGTAACAGAAGCAGTAATTTATGAACATTTCTGTATTTGCTAACTGAGTTTCTGAGTTTTGACAATATTCATTTACCAATACATTTTGCCATTGTTTAATTAAGGAAACTAGCAAAAAAAACCCAGTGACTTTACAATTTTTATTTAATTTGTATGGTCAGTTATTAACTAAACTATAATAGAATGCCATTCTCACTCATAAACATAAATTAAAAAAAAATTGGCATTAAACAGTATGCTTCTTGTGTGAAAATCCAGGATATTGTTTTGAAAGTATCATAATCAAGAAACATAATAAGCATTCTTACCTTCTTGTAAAAGTTTACAGTTCATTTTAAATTTTGTGTTTTACTATTGTCTTTAGTTTCAGCACTTTATTTTAAATTTATCTTTAACCTCTAACTTAGATAATAATTATAGATTTTAATATCATAATAAGCATCTATAAATTTTACAAAAACATTTTCCAGTACTGGCATTAAAAAATTACTTATTGAATTTATGTTGTCCATAACGTGTCCTATATATCATATACTATGCAAAATGTACTATATTGACTTTCGAACACAATATTTCAGGAATAAGTTGACCAAGTTTTACCTGACCCTATGCTGGGTTTTGATTATTTACAAGCTGCTTCAGACGTTTAATGCCAAGTAAACATTCATCAGCCTCTAAAAAAGGTTGTAATTGATCAAAGGTTTAATGCCAAGTAAACATTCATCAGCCTCTAAAGAAGGTTGTAAACGATCAATCAAACACAAGTTTTGGCTCATATAAAATTTAATGAATTTTATTTAAATATTGTTTCTGAACCTACAAAATATTAAAAAAATTACACTACTTTACTATTTACACACATGAATAATAACTAAATACAACTATTACATTAACGACTCGGAACACAAAGTTTTTTATAAGTAAAAACATAAAGTTTTACCTTACAACCTGAACCGGTTTTCACCTTTAAAAGGCTTCTTCAGAGGTTGCCGCTGGTAGCGCTGTCCGCCCTGTTGTGGGCGACAGAATTGAATTTCAAAAGATCAATGTTGTGTGTGTGGGGTGAGATATGTTCGAATAATGCATGCGATTTGAATTGTGTCTGTACGTTTAGGATGTTGTTTTTATTTGTTTTCGTGTGTTTGTATATTTCCAATTGCTCTAGAGTGTCTAGTTTTCGGCCTTTTGTGTGTACGTGTAGAATGTTCATGTTATTGTCGATGTTTTTGAATGTGTGGTTTTCTTCAATGAGGTGGTTTGCAAAGGTGGATTCTGTAGTGGAGTGGAGTGCGTTTGTGTGTTCAATGTATCTCTGTTTTAAGCTACGTCCTGTCTGTCCTATGTAGAATTTGTTGCAATTTGAGCAATTTAGTTTGTAAACACCGGGTAGATCGAATTTGTTTTGTGCTTTGTATGTGTGTTTCGATAGTGTGTGTTCTGTTTTGTTAGTAGTTTTGTAAGCGATTCTGTCTTTTTTGAATTTGTGGGCTATTTTTTCAGTTTGTTTGTTGATGTATGTTAGTGTTATGAATTTGTTGTTTTCTGTCTTTGTCTGTTGTTTGTTTTGTGTTTTGTGTAGGAGTTTACTGACGACTATTGTTCTTTCATATCCGTTAGATTCTGCTAGATATTTTATCGTGTTTAGTTCGTCTTTGTAGTCTTTTTCATATAGGGGGATGTTGTTAAGTCTATGTATCATGGTTCTGAAGGCAGCTAGTTTGTGTTGTATTGGGTGATTGGAGGAGTTGTGTATTAGTGTGTCAGTTGTAGTCGGTTTTCTGTATATACTGAATTTGTGCCTATGTGTAACTGACACACTAATATACAACTCCTCCAATCACCCAATACAACACAACCTTTTACCCTACCTTGCATGGTACTTGTTGTGGTAATTTGTCATTCTTAAATTACCTAGGAGTTTTTATGTTAGTTTTATGTAACATATTGACTCCTTCAATTCGTCGCGTTACAAAGTGTAAAAAACACTAAATATTTAAATATTTCTAAGGGTGGACTTTGTTTTCTTTGGTATTAGTATGAGTTTGTAAACTCAACTCAAACACAGTGTTCTATTCTGAGTATTTTAAATTACTGTATTTGATTTACAATTTTTCATCAGTTACCTAATGTAAAGTAACTTTTTATTTTGATAGTTTGTTAGTATCATGTTCTAATCTTTTAATAGATATTGATATTATAGCTGTTTTCCCTTACCTATATGAGGTGGGCCCTGTTACACTAAGCAACCTATTCCAAGGTTGTGGTAGCCAATCCCTTTGGTGGAGTGAGTCAGTAAGCAGGCAAGAGGTTGGGGTCTTGCCAATGCAGTCTGAACTGAAGGTAATCTTGGGTCTGGGCTTGGCAGGATGGTGTGTTTCAGCAGCAGGATGTACACCCAGTTTGGGGGGGGGGAGTCTCTAAAGGATCAACAACAGAACGTATGTGTTGAGTTAGGTAACCTATTACAGCCAGGCAGGGAACACTTGCGAGCTGAGGTGAAGGCGATACCTTAGCGGAAGAACAGCCTGAAATAAAAGTTCCTGGTCCACCAGGTTGGGGTTGGGCTGTGATCTAATGACCAATTTTTGTCAAACACATATTGGTAAAGAACCTACAAGAGATAAATCCAGATGGATCTTGAGGCAATCAACTACAGTATACTAGTGAACCCCAACCTAAATCCAAAGTAATATTATGAATACTGTATATACAGTATATTAAGTAATACTGTGATTGGTATTATTAAAACTATTTGTCATTAGAAAACGTAGGTTAATTACATAGGGTAAGTGTATGCTCACATGTATTTAAATTATCCACAGTTGATGTCTGACTTTTGTTTCTTGTTGCACACTATTTATAAAATGTTCTGTACAATGTACAAATACATTTATAGTTAACGTACAGTTTTGCTAGAAAGTTTAGGAACAGCCATGATTTTCTGTATCTCTGCCATTGTCCCTAAACTTACTAACGTTTGGTCTATTTTAAGTGTTGGTCCAAATATGCATATAAACATGGTGTTTGTGTAAACATTTCACTGTCCTAGGTGAAATAGGTCCATCGTTATGAATTTTTTTCCTTTTTTCCACGGAAAAAAACATGTTTATAGGGAAACAAAATTTCTTTTCTCCTAAACGGCTTACTTTAAAATTATAATTTTTTTCGTTGCTAGGTATTAACATACTAAATAAAAAAATAATATTATCAGCTCTGAAAAAAATTTCCTTCTCATTTTGTCACCCCTACAGTAAATTTTAGTTTCCTTGAAAATCTGGTAAAAAAAACATTCAACTTTGAAGCACTGTAACTCCAAAAGTACTGCCGTTAGACCGGTTCTGAGCACACAGCTGTTTTTGTCATGTTGCGGTGGTGGGGATATGATTGCACGCCAACTCGCCACACTGTCATCTGTTGTTTCTTGGTGCTGCTTATAACCTAACTTTTTGTTGTACAAATTTGTGACTTGTTTTTTGGGCAAAATGGGCAAACAATCCGTGTCAATGGAAACTAAGTGGCAAATAATTGGTATGCACAAAACCGGTATGTCATACCGAGCATTAGGAACTGCATTGAAAGTTTCTAAAACGTGCGTTGAGAATACCATGATAAGACCAGCACCATCATTGAAGCTCCTTGCAACAGTCGGCCACGCAAAACCTCACCATGCCAGGACCGTAAGCTGTTAATTATGAGTCACAAGAACCGTAATGCAAGTGCTAGTGATCTTTTAAGCATGATGAAGGAAAATGACAATACTTTGATGTTTCTGTATCAACTGTTTCTTCTAGGCTACGTGAAAAGGGTATGAATTCCTATTACGTTATTCGTAAGCCTCTACACTTAATGACTTGGCCAAGAAACAGCACAGGAGATGGTGCAGAGCTTGTGTTGGTTGGTTAAAAGAATCATGGAGACATGTTGTTTTTTCCGATGTAAGCAGATTTGAACTCTTTCCTAGACGAAAAATCCGTGTTCGCCGCACTAACTGAAAAGTTTTTACCAGCTTGTGTTGCACCTGAGGTCCAACAAGGGGGCGAGGCTGTCATGTGTTGAGGGTGCCTGACTTCTGAGGGTCCTGGGGAGCTTTTCTTTGTTGACAGCACCATGAACAGTGAAAAATACTGCCATACCATGGAAGAAGTTATGCTGCCTTCCATCACAAGCAAGCTTGGAGAAAATTTCCTCTTCCAACAAGATAACACACCATGTCACAAGTCGCGTCGCACAATGGGTTGGTTTTCTCAACACAATATTGAGCTTCTTCCATGACCATCCAGAAGCCCTGATCTGAACCCAATAGAAAACATGTGGAACACCATGGCTATGCAGTTGGCTAAGCAGAAGCCATCAAACAAGAACGAGTGCGGTTCATGATCACAGAGATCTGGCAGAGAATCACCAAGGAGGAGTGTTTGAAGCTCATCGACTCCATGCCAAAGTGAATGAAAGACTGTATGAAAGCTAAGGGTGGAGATATTGACTATTGAAACTTGTTCATAATGTAAAACCTAAATTTGTAGCGGTTTTGTATCAATAAAACAAGAGTTTTCAAAATTTTGTTTTTTTTAGGACTGTCCCTAAACTTTCTAGTAAAACTGTAGTTTATTCTGGAATATTCTGGGTGATAGTAGTAAAGTATGCACATTGGTGAATGGTGCCATTACCAGTTATATATGGAACTGTAAGAGAGAGTGTGAATCAGTCTTAATTCTGAGTTCAATGGATTATGATGTTATAGAGTTAGTTTGATACCACATTTGTGTACTGGCATATCTAGAATAGATCAAATATATACAGTCAGACAAGTTCTGAGTAAAGCATGGGAACAAGATATAGACGTCTATAGTATTTTCGTTGATTTTAGATAAGCCTATGATTCGATAGATAGGGAAAAACTATCTAATATTTTATACGAATTCGACATACCAGTGAAACTGGTAAGGATGATAAACATGACAATGACTAATACAGAAGCTCAGGTACGAATACAAGGACACATGACAGAAGGATTTGTAATCAATCGAGGGTTAAAACAAGGAGATGGGCTGGCCCTGACCGTGTTTAATCTAGCTTTAGAATATGTGATCAGAAAACTGTCAGTAGGAAGAAATAACGTACTGACAAACAAATCGGTCCAATTAGCAGCCTACGCAGACGACATCAACATAATGTGTCGGACAAAAAATGCAGCAGAGGAAACGTACTCTGAACTCAAAGAAAATGCTAGCAATATAGGCCTCAAAATCAACATAGATAAACAAAAATATTAGTGCAGACTAGAAGACAAAGAAACTACGGAACAATCGACGATATCGAAAAGGTGGACAACTTTAAATACTTGGGAACCATATTAGAAAAAAACGGCACAGAAGAAGCCGAAATCTGAAACCGGATAGTCCAAGCCAATAAAGATTATTACGCCACATCAAGTATCTTCAGATCAAAAGACATCCACAGAAACACGAAACTAAGGATATACAAATCAATAATAAGCCCCATCCTAACCTATGGTTGCGAAACATGTATCCTGAACTCCAAAGCAGCAAACACTCTCGATACCTTTGAAAGAAAAATATTACGAAGAATCCTGGGACCAGTTAATGATGTACATGGCTGGAGAATAAGATATAACCTTGAATTGTATCAAATGTATAAAGAACCACCGCTAACACGGTACATAAAACTACAGCGTCTAAGGTGGGCTGGTCATGTAGCCAGGATGGAAGAAGAAAGGATACCACAAAAACTATTGTATACCAGAATCCATGGAAAAAGACCAGTGGGAAGACCAAGGAGAAGATGGAGGATGCGGTGGATGAGGATGCAAGAGAAATATTGAAAGTGCATTCCTGGAGGAGGATGGCTGCTGACAGAGGAGAATGGGGGGGGAAAATTGAAGGAGGCCAGGGCCCAACAAGGGTTGTAGTACGTACCATAGGAGAGAGAGATGTGAGTAGCCTGGTTACAAAGATGGCTATCTCCGTTTAGCAAAATTTTACAGGAGAGCAGAAAAACTGGTTTCCATAAAATTATTAACACTAACAACTTGAATTTTTTTCTGTAGATTCATGGTAGTCTAAAAAATTGAAAAAACACTAATATCTGCTTTTCTGAGTTAGAAAATAAGCAGAAATTTGCAGTTGAATTATGGAGTTGCCATGTTTGTAACCAAGATTGGGAGTTGGCTGATTTTGTAACAAAGATAGGATACTGGTGACTGTTGCAGTAATTTAGTTATCAGGAGTATAAAATAAAAGTTTGTTGATAAACAGTAAAACAAAAAGTCATTTATTATCAAAAAACAATACACACATTCAATAAAACTTTTGTTAAAAATGAAACAAATTCAATTAAACAGCAATATTACCAATACTGAAAGAACACAAATGTCAAAACAAAACTTTATTGGATGTCATTATCTTGCAAAATAATCTCAATAACATCATTGCATTCATCAGCAGGCGTATTTTCACAGTCACAATGAAAAGCTTCTTTAGGAAGTTCAGGTTTTGTGTCATTTTCTTCTATCTATTATTTCTTAAGCCATTGCAATTTTTGCAGTTCCTTCCAGTTTTCACCATAATGCTTAACAAGCAATTTTTCAACGTCAATTATTTTAGAGGGCTTCACTTTAACACCTATAACTAACTCTGTTGGATTAATATCCATAGGCTTTTTGCCTGTCTTTGTTATTGACAAAGGACTGTGCTGTATTCAAGTTATAGTTGTTTTCTCCACTTACAGATATGGAGCATTTCATTTTAAATATCACTATAATATTGACGACTCAGAACACAAAGTTTTTTATAAGCAAAAACGTAAAGTTTTACCTTACAAGCCTAAACCGGCTTTTCACCTATAGAAGGCTTCATCAGAGGCTGTCGTTAGTAGCGCTGCTCGTCTTGTTGTTGGCGACGAGAAAGTGTTTCGAAAGATTGAAGCTGTGTGTGTGTGGTGAGATGTGTTCGAATAATGCGTGCGATTTGAATTGTGTCTGCTCGTTTAGGATGTCGTTTTTATTTGTTTTTGTGTGTTTGTATATTTCTAATTGTTCTAGAGTGTCTAGTTTTCGGCCTTTTGTGTGTACGTGTAGTATGTTCATGTTATTGTCGATGTTTTTATATGTGTGGTTTGCTTCAATGAGGTGGTTTGCGAAGGTAGATTCTGTAGTGGTGTGGAGTGCTTTTGTGTGTTCAATGTATCTCTGTTTGAAGCTACGTCCTGTCTGGCCTATGTAGAATTTACTGCAATTTGAACAATTTAGTTTATATACACCGGGTAGATCGAATTTGTTTTGTGCTTTGGGCATGCATTTTGATAGTGTGTGTTCTGTTTTGTTAGTAGTTTTGTAAGCGATTCTGTATCCTGCTTTTTTGAATTCGTGGGCAATTTTTTCTGTTTGTTTGTTGATGTATGTTAGTGTTATGAATTTGTTGTTTTCTGTCTTTGTCTGTTGTTTGTTTTGTGTTTTGTGTAGGAGTTTACTGACTATTGTTCTGTCATAACCGTTAGATTCTGCTAGATATTTTATCATGTTTAGTTCGTATTTGTAGTCTATTTCATCTAAGGGGATGTTGTTAAGTCTATGTATCATGGTTCTAAAAGCAGCTAGTTTGTGTTGTATTGGGTGATTGGAGGTGTTGTGTATTAGTGTGTCAGTTGTAGTTGGTTTTCTGTATATACTGAATTTGTGCCTGTGTTCTAGTTTTGTGATGGAGAGGTCTAAGAAGTTTATGGTATTGTTGTGTTCGTATTCGGCAGTGAAGGTTATGTTTTTATGTATTTTGTTTATGTGCGTTAGTAACTGTTCACATTGTCTTTTGTTTTCCCCTGTATAGTATTAGAATGTCATAAACGTATCTGTGCCAATATAGTATTTATGTGAGTGTCTGTCATTGTTTGTGAGTATTTTTGTTTTTTCTAAGTGTTGGAGGAAGACTTCTGCTAGAATGCTGGATATGGGGGAGCCCATGGGTAGGCCGTCGTTCTGTGTGTAGTATTTATTGTTATAAGTAAAGTAGTTTTGTTTTGTGATAATGTTCAGAGTTTCTGTTATTTCATTGATAAGTTCGTCTGGTGTGTTGTTCTGTTTGAGGTTTGTTTTGTAGGATGGTGATTGTTTCAGAGATGGGGGATGTTTGTGTACAGGATTTTAATGTCAAAGGAGGCTAATGTGGCGTTATGGGGGATGTGTATGTCTTTTATTTTTGTTACTAGGTCAGTGTTGTTTTTTACTGCAATGTTGTTGTCTATTTGTGTGTGTTGTCTAATAATTTTGTCTAGATATTTTGCCAGTTTGTGTGCAGGGGGCATTACGGTAGTTGATAATGGGGCGGATCGGAATGTCTTCTTTATGGATTTTGGGAGAAATGAAACAAATCCGACCATCAGCACCTACACTCCAAGCGCTTCCCAAAATCCATAAAGAAGACATTCCGATCCCGCCCCATTATCAACTACCGTAATGCCCCTGCACACAAACTGGCAAAATATCTAGACAATATTATTAGACAACACACACAAATAGACAACAACATTGCAGTAAAAAACAACACTGACCTAGTAACAAAAATAAAAGACATACACATCCCCCATAACGCCACATTAGCCTCCTTTGACATTAAAAACCTGTACACAAACATCCCCATCTCTGAAACAATCACCATCCTACAAAACAAACTCAAACAGAACAACACACCAGACGAACTTATCAATGAAATAACAGAAACTCTGAACATTATCACAAAACAAAACTACTTTACTTATAACAATAAATACTACACACAGAACGATGGCCTACCCATGGGCTCCCCCATATCCAGCATTCTAGCAGAAGTCTTCCTCCAACACTTAGAAAAAACAAAAATACTCACAAACAATGACAGACACTCACATAAAATACTATATTGGCACAGATACGTTGATGACATTCTAATACTATACAGGGGGAAACAAAAGACAATGTGAACAGTTACTAACGCACATAAACAAAATACATAAAAACATAACCTTCACTGCCGAATACGAACACAACAATACCATAAACTTCTTAGACCTCTCCATCACAAAACTAGAACACAGGCACAAATTCAGTATATACAAGAAACCAACTACAACTGACACACTAATACACAACACCTCCAATCACCCAATATAACACAAAACTAGCTGCTTTTAGAACCATGATACATAGACTGTAACAACATCCCCTTAGATGAAATAGACTACAAAGACGAACTAAACACGATAAAATATCTAGCAGAATCTAACGGTTATGACAGAACAATAGTCAGTAAACTCCTACACAAAACACAAAACAAACAACAGAAAAAGACAGAAAACAACAAATTCATAACACTAACATACATCAACAAACAAACAGAAAAAATTGCCCACAAATTCAAAAAAGCAGGATACAGAATCGCTTACAAAGCTACTAACAAAACAGAACACACACTATCAAAATGCATGCCCAAAGCACAAAACAAATTCGATCTACCCGGTGTATATAAACTAAATTGTTCAAATTGCAGTAAATTCTACATAGGCCAGACAGGACGTAGCTTCAAACAGAGATACATTGAACGCACAAAAGCACTCACACCACTACAGAATCTACCTTCGCAAACCACCTCATTGAAGCAAACCACACATATAAAAACATCGACAATAACATGAACATACTACACGTACACACAAAAGGCCGGAAAACTAGACACTCTAGAACAATTAGAAATATAGAAACACACAAAAACAAATAAAAAAGATATCCTAAACGAACAGACACAATTCAAATTGCACGCATTATTCGAACACATCTCACCACACACACACAGCTTCAATCTTTTGAAACACTTTCTCGTCGCCAACAACAAGACGAGCAGCGCTACTAACGACAGCCTCTGATGAAGCCTTCTATAGGTGAAAGCCGGTTTAGGCTGTAAGGTAAAACTTTACGTTTTTACTTATAAAAAACTTTGTGTTCCGAGTCGTCAATATTATAGTGATATTTAAAATGAAATGCTCCATATCTGTAAGTGGAGAAAACAACTATAACATGAATACAGCACAGTCTTTGTCAATAACAAAGACAGGCAAAAAGCCTATGGATATTAATCCAACAGAGTTAGTTATAGGTGTTAAAGTGAAGCCCTCTAAAATAATTGACGTTGAAAAATTGCTTGTTAAGCATTATGGTGAAAACTGGAAGGAACTGCAAAAATTGCAATGGCTTAAGAAAATAATAGAAGAAAATGACACAAAACCTGAACTTCCTAAAGAAGCTTTTCATTGTGACTGTGAAAATACGCCTGCTGATGAATGCAATGATGTTATTGAGATTATTTTGCAAGATAATGACATCCAATAAAGTTTTGTTTTGACATTTGTGTTCTTTCAGTATTGGTAATATTGCTGTTTAATTGAATTTGTTTCATTTTTAACAAAAGTTTTATTGAATGTGTGTATTGTTTTTTGATAATAAATGACTTTTTGTTTTACTGTTTATCAACAAACTTTTATTTTATACTCCTGATAACTAAATTACTGCAACAGTCACCAGTATCCTATCTTTGTTACAAAATCAGCCAACTCCCAATCTTGGTTACAAACATGGCCAACTCCATAATTCAACTGCAAATTTCTGCTTATTTTCTAACTCAGAAAAGCAGATATTAGTGTTTTTTTCAATTTTTAGACTACCATGAATCTACAGAAAAAAATTCAAGTTGTTAGTGTTAATAATTTTATGGAAACCAGTTTTTCTGCTCTCCTGTAAAATTTTGCTAAACGGAGATAGCCATCTTTGTAACCAGGCTACTCATATCTCTCTCTCCTATGGTACGTACTACAACCCTTGTTGGGCCCTGGCCTCCTTCAATTTTCCCCCCCATTCTCCTCTGTCAGCAGCCATCCTCCTCCAGGAATGCACTTTCAATATTTCTCTTGCATCCCCATCCACCGCATCCTCCCATCTTCTCCTTGGTCTTCCCACTGGTCTTTTTCCATGGATTCTGGTATACAATAGTTTTTGTGGTATCCTTTCTTCTTCCATCCTGGCTACATGACCAGCCCACCTTAGACGCTGTAGTTTGTATGTACCGTGTTAGCGGTGGTTCTTTATACATTTGATACAATTCAAGGTTATATCTTATTCTCCAGCCATGTACATCATTAACTGGTCCCAGGATTCTTCGTAATATTTTTCTTTCAAAGGTATCGAGGAGTGTTTGCTGCTTTGGAGTTCAGGATAAATGTTTCGCAACCATAGGTTAGGATGGGGCTTATTATTGATTTGTGTATCCTTAGTTTCGTGTTTCTGTGGATGTCTTTTGATCTGAAGATACTTGATGTGGCGTAATATGCTTTATTGGCTTGGACTATCCGGTTTCAGATTTCGGCTTCTTCTGTGCCGTTTTTTTCTAATATGGTTCCCAAGTATTTAAAGTTGTCCACCTTTTCGATATCGTCGATTGTTCCGTAGTTTCTTTGTCTTCTAGTCTGCACTAATATTTTTGTTTTATCTATGTTGATTTTGAGGCCTATATTGCTAGCATTTTCTTTGAGTTCAGAGTACGTTTCCTCTGCAGCATTTTTTGTCCGACACATTATGTTGATGTCGTCTGCGTAGGCTGCTAATTGGACCGATTTGTTTGTCAGTACGTTGTTTCTTCCTACTGACAGTTTTCTGATCACATATTCTAAAGCTAGATTAAACACGGTCAGGGCCAGCCCATCTCCTTGTTTTAACCCTCGATTGATTACAAATCTTCTGTCATGTGTCCTTGTATTCGTACCTGAGCTTCTGTATTAGTCATTGTCAAGTTTATCATCCTTACCAGTTTCACTGGTATGTCGAATTCGTATAAAATATTAGATAGTTTTTCCCTATCTATCGAATCATAGGCTTATCTAAAATCAACGAAAATACTATAGACGTCTATATCTTGTTCCCATGCTTTACTCAGAACTTGTCTGACTGTATATATTTGATCTATTCTAGATATGCCATTACACAAATGTGGTATCAAACTAACTCTATAACATCATAATCCATTGAACTCAGAATTAAGACTGATTCACACTCTCTCTTACAGTTCCATATATAACTGGTAATGGCACCATTCACCAATGTGCATACTTTACTACTATCACCCAGAATATTCCAGAATAAACTACAGTTTTACTAGAAAGTTTAGGACAGTCCTAAAAAAAAACAAAATTTTGAAAACTCTTGTTTTATTGATACAAAACCGCTACAAATTTAGGTTTTACATTATGAACAAGTTTCAATAGTCAATAGCTCCACCCTTAGCTTTCATACAGTCTTTCATTCACTTTGGCATGGAGCCGATGAGCTTCAAACATCCTCCTTGGTGATTCTCTGCCAGATCTCTGCGATCATGAACCGCACTCGTTCTTGTTTGATGGCTTCTGCTTAGCCAACTGCATAGCCATGGTGTTCCACATGTTTTCTATTGGGTTCAGATCAGGGCTTCTGGATGGTCATGGAAGAAGCTCAATATTGTGTTGAGAAAACCAACCCATTGTGCGACGCGACTTGTGACATGGTGTGTTATCTTGTTGGAAGAGGAAATTTTCTCCAAGCTTGCTTGTGATGGAAGGCAGCATAACTTCTTCCCATGGTATGGCAGTATTTTTCACTGTTCATGGCGCTGTCAACAAAGAAAAGCTCCCCAGGACCCTCAGAAGTCAGGCACCCCCAAAACATGACAGCCTCGCCCCCCTTGTTGGATCTCAGGTGCAACACAAGCTGGTAAAAACTTTTCAGTTAGTGCGGCGAACACGGGATTTTTCGTCTAGGAAAGAGTTCAAATCTGCTTACATCGGAAAAAACAACATGTCTCCATGATTCTTTTAACCAACCAACACAAGCTCTGCACCATCTCCTGTGCTGTTTCTTGGCCAAGTCATTAAGTGTAGAGGCTTACGAATAACGTAATAGGAATTCATACCCTTTTCACGTAGCCTAGAAGAAACAGTTGATACAGAAACATCCACAGTATTGTCATTTTCCTTCATCATGCTTAAAAGATCACTAGCACTTGCATTACGGTTCTTGTGACTCATAATTAACAGCTTATGGTCCTGGCATGGTGAGGTTTTGCGTGGCCGACTGTTGCAAGGAGCTTCAATGATGGTGCCGGTCTTATCATGGTATTCTCAACGCACGTTTTAGAAACTTTCAATGCAGTTCCTAATGCTCGGTATGACATACCGGTTTTGTGCATACCAATTATTTGCCACTTAGTTTCCATTGACACGGATTGTTTGCACATTTTGCCCAAAAAAACAAGTCACAAATTTGTACAACGAAAAATTAGGTTATAAGCAGCACCAAGAAACAACAGATGACAGTGTGGCGAGGTTGGCGTGCAATCATATCCCCACCACCGCAACATGACAAAAACAGCTGTGTGCTCAGAACCGGTCTAAACGCAGTACTTTTGGAGTTACAGTGCTTCAAAGTTGAATGTTTTTTTTTTACCAGATTTTCAAGGAAACTAAAATTTACTGTAGGGGTGACAAAATGAGAAGGAAATTTTTTTCAGAGCTGATAATATTATTTTTTTTATTTAGTATGTTAATACCTAGCAACGAAAAAAAATTATAATTTTAAAGTAAGCCGTTTAGGAGAAAAAGAAATTTTGTTTCCCTATAAAACATGTTTTTTTCCGTGGAAAAAAGGAAAAAAAATTCATAACGATGGACCTATTTCACCTAGGACAGTGAAATGTTTACACAAACACCATGTTTATATGCATATTTGGACCAACACTTAAAATAGACCAAACGTTAGTAAGTTTAGGGACAATGGCAGAAGATACAGAAAATCATGGCTGTTCCTAAACTTTCTAGCAAAACTGTACGTTAACTATAAATGTATTTGTACATTGTACAGAACATTTTATAAATAGTGTGCAACAAGAAACAAAAGTCAGACATCAACTGTGGATAATTTAAATACATGTGAGCATACACTTACCCTATGTAATTAACCTACGTTTTCTAATGACAAATAGTTTTAATAATACCAAATCACAGTATTACTTATTACTTTGGATTTAGGTTGGGGTTCACTAGTATACTGTAGTTGATTGCCTCAAGATCCATCTGGATTTATCTCTTGTAGGTTCTTTACCAATATGTGTTTGACAAAAATTGGTCATTAGATCACAGCCCAACCCCAACCTGGTGGACCAGGAACTTTTATTTCAGGCTGTTCTTCCGCTAAGGTATCGCCTTCACCTCAGCTCGCAAGTGTTCCCTGCCTGGCTGTAATAGGTTACCTAACTCAACACATACGTTCTGTTGTTGATCCTTTAGAGACTCCCCCCTCCAAACTGGGTGTACATCCTGCTGCTGAAACACACCATCCTGCCAAGCCCAGACCCAAGATTACCTTCAGTTCAGACTGCATTGGCAAGACCCCAACCTCTTGCCTGCTTACTGACTCACTCCACCAAAGGGATTGGCTACCACAACCTTGGAATAGGTTGCTTAGTGTAACAGGGCCCACCTCATATAGGTAAGGGAAAACAGCTATAATATCAATATCTATTAAAAGATTAGAACATGATACTAACAAACTATCAAAATAAAAAGTTACTTTACATTAGGTAACTGATGAAAAATTGTAAATCAAATACAGTAATTTAAAATACTCAGAATAGAACACTGTGTTTGAGTTGAGTTTACAAACTCATACTAATACCAAAGAAAACAAAGTCCACCCTTAGAAATATTTAAATATTTAGTGTTTTTTACACTTTGTAACGCGACGAATTGAAGGAGTCAATATGTTACATAAAACTAACATAAAAACTCCTAGGTAATTTAAGAATGACAAATTACCACAACAAGTACCATGCAAGGTAGGGTAAAAGGTTGTGTTGTATTGGGTGATTGGAGGAGTTGTATATTAGTGTGTCAGTTACACATAGGCACAAATTCAGTATATACAGAAAACCGACTACAACTGACACACTAATACACAACTCCTCCAATCACCCAATACAACACAAACTAGCTGCCTTCAGAACCATGATACATAGACTTAACAACATCCCCCTATATGAAAAAGACTACAAAGACGAACTAAACACGATAAAATATCTAGCAGAATCTAACGGATATGAAAGAACAATAGTCGTCAGTAAACTCCTACACAAAACACAAAACAAACAACAGACAAAGACAGAAAACAACAAATTCATAACACTAACATACATCAACAAACAAACTGAAAAAATAGCCCACAAATTCAAAAAAGACAGAATCGCTTACAAAACTACTAACAAAACAGAACACACACTATCGAAACACACATACAAAGCACAAAACAAATTCGATCTACCCGGTGTTTACAAACTAAATTGCTCAAATTGCAACAAATTCTACATAGGACAGACAGGACGTAGCTTAAAACAGAGATACATTGAACACACAAACGCACTCCACTCCACTACAGAATCCACCTTTGCAAACCACCTCATTGAAGAAAACCACACATTCAAAAACATCGACAATAACATGAACATTCTACACGTACACACAAAAGGCCGAAAACTAGACACTCTAGAGCAATTGGAAATATACAAACACACGAAAACAAATAAAAACAACATCCTAAACGTACAGACACAATTCAAATCGCATGCATTATTCGAACATATCTCACCCCACACACACAACATTGATCTTTTGAAATTCAATTCTGTCGCCCACAACAGGGCGGACAGCGCTACCAGCGGCAACCTCTGAAGAAGCCTTTTAAAGGTGAAAACCGGTTCAGGTTGTAAGGTAAAACTTTATGTTTTTACTTATAAAAAACTTTGTGTTCCGAGTCGTTAATGTAATAGTTGTATTTAGTTATTATTCATGTGTGTAAATAGTAAAGTAGTGTAATTTTTTTAATATTTTGTAGGTTCAGAAACAATATTTAAATAAAATTCATTAAATTTTATATGAGCCAAAACTTGTGTTTGATTGATCGTTTACAACCTTCTTTAGAGGCTGATGAATGTTTACTTGGCATTAAACCTTTGATCAATTACAACCTTTTTTAGAGGCTGATGAATGTTTACTTGGCATTAAACGTCTGAAGCAGCTTGTAAATAATCAAAACCCAGCATAGGGTCAGGTAAAACTTGGTCAACTTATTCCTGAAATATTGTGTTCGAAAGTCAATATAGTACATTTTGCATAGTATATGATATATAGGACACGTTATGGACAACATAAATTCAATAAGTAATTTTTTAATGCCAGTACTGGAAAATGTTTTTGTAAAATTTATAGATGCTTATTATGATATTAAAATCTATAATTATTATCTAAGTTAGAGGTTAAAGATAAATTTAAAATAAAGTGCTGAAACTAAAGACAATAGTAAAACACAAAATTTAAAATGAACTGTAAACTTTTACAAGAAGGTAAGAATGCTTATTATGTTTCTTGATTATGATACTTTCAAAACAATATCCTGGATTTTCACACAAGAAGCATACTGTTTAATGCCAATTTTTTTTTAATTTATGTTTATGAGTGAGAATGGCATTCTATTATAGTTTAGTTAATAACTGACCATACAAATTAAATAAAAATTGTAAAGTCACTGGGGTTTTTTTTGCTAGTTTCCTTAATTAAACAATGGCAAAATGTATTGGTAATGAATATTGTCAAAACTCAGAAACTCAGTTAGCAAATACAGAAATGTTCATAAATTACTGCTTCTGTTACTTTGTTTTCTATCTCTCAACTTTTTCCACCTATGCACAGTGAATGTGTTTTTCAACACTACTATGAGCAACATTTGTGTAAGATTTTGAAACTTCTGCAATTCATCCATAGAAGTAAAATCCCTTTGCAATTTTTTATAATTTTGTAATGCAATTTAATACCTTCTAAGTAGCTCCAGTATTATGCTTTTTTGAATTTGTTGACTATTTTTTCAGTTTGGTTGTTGATGTATGTTAGTGTTATGAATTTGTTGTTTTCTGTCTTTTGTTTTTGTTTTGTGTTTTGTGTAGGAGTTTATTGACTATTGTTCTGTCGTATCCGTTGGATTCTGCTAGGCTAGATATTTTATCGCGCTTAGTTCGTCTTTTGTAGTTTTTTTCATCTAGTGGGATGTTGTTAAGTCTATGTATCATAGTTCTGAAGGCAGATAGTTTGTGTTGTATTGGGTGATTGGAGGAGTTGTGTATTAGTGTGTCAGTTGTAGTCTGTTTTCTGTATATACAGAATTTGTGCTTGTGTTCAAGTTTTGTGATGGAGAGGTCTAAGAAGTTTATGCTATTGTTGTGTTGGTATTTGGCAGTAAAGATTATGTTTTTGTGTATTTTGTTTATGTGCGTTAATAACTGTTCAACTGTTCACATTGTCTTTTGTTTCCTCTTTATAGTATTAGAATGTCATCAACGTATCTGTGCCAATATAGTATTTTATGTGAGTGTCTGTCATTGTTTGTGAGGATTTTTGTTTTTTCTAAGTGTTGGAGGAAGACTTCTGCTAGAGTGCTGGATATGGGTGAGCCCATGGGTAGACCATCATTCTGTGTATAAAATTTATTGTTATATGTGAAGTAGTTTTGTTTTGTGATACTGTTCAGAGTTTCTGTTATTTCGTTGATAAGTTCATCTGTGTGTTGTTCTGTTTGAGTTTGTTTTGTAGGATGGTGATTGTTTCAGAGATGGGGATGATTGTGTACAGGTTTTTAATGTCAAAGGAGGCTAATGAGGCATTATGGGGGATATGTATTGTGTATGTCTTTTATTTTTGTTACTAGGTCTGTGTTGTTTTTTACTGCAATGTTGTTGTCTAGTTGTGTGTTTTGTCTGATAATTTTGTCTAGATGTTCTGCGAGTTTGTATGCAGGGGCATTTCGGTAATTGATAATGGGGCGGATCGGAATTTCTTCTTTATGGATTTTGGGAAGCGCTTGGAGGGTAGGGGCTGATGGTCGGATTTGTGTCATGTAGGGCTTTTGTTTGTGTGTCATTATGTGTTTGGCTATGTTGATCAGTTATTTTACTGTGTTTTGATATCTGTCAGTGAGGGCGTGTTTTAGTTCTGTGATGTTGTTCTGTTCAATGAAATTTTGTACTGTATTGTGTAGATCGTCTGTGGAGATATCCAAAACAAAATCCAGAATGAAATCCAAAAATATAGAAAGCGTTATATAAATAAAATAAATGTAGTTATATACAATGTTCTGTAATGTAATATCTACTAATAAATTAGTAAAAAAGAATTTAAAAGTGATATTCACTAAAGTGATTTAAAAATTATAGTGTAAAAAAATACATAAATATAATTAAAGAAATCCACTGTTTCATGCCCGGCTCTAGTAGAAGGCCAGAATATTAAACATGGCAACACTGGAATCAGCTGATATTTGAGACCGACTAGATGATCTCTTAATTTATGTCTTTTAATAATCAAATCACGCCCTTTTTGATTGCCAGTTAACAGCATTTTTATAATTCTTCATTTTTTACAAATTAAAAGTTTATTATGTAAAATACTGTTATATTATTTAAGAATTATACTAATTAACTCATTCATATGATAGGAATTCAATAATTTGAACAGAATTAATTCATTAGGCCTAACACTAATTCATTAATTTCTTCAACTTAAACATATAGTACTAAGTGCGCACAGACCTATAATTTAGATTTGGGTACAAATAGGTCTACTCATGATTTTAGTAATGCTATGCAATTAAATCAAAATATAAAATGGTTTCTTTAGCTATTTTATTACACTATGCTTATAGGCGTCAGATGCAACATTGCCACGTTTAATATTCCGGCCTTCTACTAGAGCCAGCCATGACTGTTTGTGTTATGTGGAACTATAATACGTTAGTCCCTAAATTCAATCTCATTTTGTTACCAGATCAACATTAATTGGCAAACAGACAAAATGAGAAGTATGAATATAAGTTTTCATGTTTTTTATTCATTACTGTCATAAAATTATACAGGTTATATACTGTATACAAGACTAAGTATACAATATGTATTGATATCTACACAAATATTAGTAATGAAATACTGATATTAATCAATAAATCTTGCAGCAGGCCATATAATAAAAACAATGAGAACATTGAAAAAAATTAAAATTAATGAAACTATCTGTGTCCAATGAAGACTGTGATTTTCGTGTGAGCAGTAAGTGAAACAGACTTAACTCAGAGCCATAGAATTGTCAAGTCTTAGACTTATAATCATGGAATTGCCAGGTTGATGTACTCACACAGCAAGGAAAATGGTGCAATTTTTTTCTGATTTTACTAATTATTATTCTCATTTTGAGAAAGTATTTTTATAAAAGGAGATGTCAGAAACAATAGGAAATCCAAAAAACTATATGAAAATATATTAAAAGTAAAGTGCATGTACATTTAAAAACAGGTAAAATTGGTATAAACACGATATTATGGCATTAGGAGGGATTCTCAACAAATGATTTCAAACAAGATTTTTAAAAGAAAAACATAATGGCTAATATATACACACATGTTCATATTTGAACAATAGTGTGTCTGGCAGACTCAACTTCACAATTAAAAAAATAAAGTTGTTTTATTAATTAAATAAAATTGAAATGCTTTGTGATGTTACCTGACAATTAATACCTTGATCTACATGAAATCCACTCCTGATCTTTCCCTGTGTAAGAACTCTGAAATAAGTTGCTGCAGCAGCACTTCTTGCTGCTAGGCCCCGGAAGTGTTCAGCAGACACACAAATAACATAATATAATATCTAAGTACATCAAAATGCTTAAGACACCTTTCCTGTGTTACAACTTATTTCTCAGGCGTTTCTATAATTAACATCATTATATAAAAGGAGGAGGTGCGAGTAAAAGAAATTGTTGAAAGCATCAATCTGTGAGCTGAGTCGGATGCGACCTGTTTACTTCAAAAACATTACAAGGCTCTAAAATTTACTTAATTATGTGCCAGTCAGCAATGGTCAGTACTGAGCTAATTTTTTTTGAAAAACTGAATATAAAAAATGTTAAATGCTAACTATGGGGGTGTCGCATAAATCGATGCTAGTTTACAAAATGGTGTACAGCGTACACGCTGTGATCTATTTATAAATTTCTAACACTGTTATCTATCGCAAAAGTTTATAAAATTGTTTCTGACACTTATGACGAGTAACTAGTTTGTCTCGCTTTTGCTTCGTGATTATGCAGCAACTAGCACCGTAAGTTATTAGGTAAAAATGTTACTTGCAATCCAGATAAATCCTTTTGCGACCTGCTGTATCTGGTCGCTACGGCCGCGTGTTCCTCCGTACCTGGTCTGAACCACTGCTATGTCTGTGCTGGAAGATCGTGTAAAACTGTACGAAGTTCGTGTTCTCGTGTCTTCTGTCCGGAACGTTGAACCAAGTTTTGAACTGAAAGTTTTCACATCTTTTAGTACATTTTTATACCCACATCGTTCGATTAACACGCACGCATGCATTCATACAGTGCGTGTTACAATTTACAATATTACAAAATAGCATTACAAGGTTATGACTTTAAATTACATATATAACGAGTACTGACACTCAACCTTACATATCTTAGGTCTTTTCATCAAGTTGACTGACTGAAATTCAAATTTAGGCCAGGCTGACCATTACAGACAAGATACATCTTGGTTGGTTACGGATAACAATCTTTTTACATCTATTACAAGTTTTATTTTTTGTTACAAACATAATACACAAAATTATTAGCCACTAGCATTGATTTACGGTAGCTCAAAAACAAACATAGTTACCTTGGTTATTGAGGTTCCCAAACTTGACGAAAGTCCGGCGACGGGCCGCTCAGCTCACAGCGTTTGATGGGAGACTGACGAGATTTTACAAAGCAAGCAATAGGGTTGGTAAAGGGGAGGGCGTGACGTCAGTGCGTCGGGCAAGGTACAATTCGCTGATTGTTCCATTCGGCAGGAGACGAATGATTGCAACAAAGTAAATGCTAACCTCATGCCAAGATATTGCTTTTGAACTGCGCAGATCTCAAACCCTTGACTATTATTCTAAAACTGCTTCAGTATCCGATACAGGCCCTGTGATGTACATGGATATTGACAGATCATTCAATTGTCTATGAAAGACAACAAAACCAGATACAGTTAGTGTAACCTAAATAAAAATTTGTAACAAAGGACACTATCTTTTGTATAATACCCTTTGTATATTTTTGAAAATTTTAAAATATGTTGAATGGAAAAATTATTTGGCAGATATACTACAAAACGTTAACCAAATTAATGCTTTAATAAACTTGAAAAACAACTGTTTTAATGTTAAAATATTTTCATGTTATAAGTTTAGCTCTAACTTTTGTCCGCTTAAAATGATTTTAGTGAAGCTTCAAATTGAGGAGAAGAATTAGAATATAAACATTTTATTTACAGTTGGAGCCAATTATCAGCCGCTGATCACATACATATTGTCTTATTGTTAATAATAAAATGTGTGTCTAAAAATTAACAAGTTGCTTTTGTTTTGAAATATTTAATTATAAGAAAGCATAAACCAGTGAAAAATAATGTATACCAATAAGAATGTGTACCAAATGTACCCATTTTATTTACATTTACATAAACTAGTTGATTGTTTATGGAAATTATTAAAATGGTTGAGAAATAAAAAGGCAAAGAAATGATTCAAACAAAGATACATTGAACACACAAAGGCACTACATTCCACTACAGAATCCACCTTTCCAAACCACCTCATTGAAGCAAACCACACATACAAAAACATCGACAATAACATGGACATTCTACACGTACACACGAAAGGCTGAAAACTAGACACTCTAGAACAATTTGAAACATACAAACACACGAAAACACATAAAAAAGACATCCTAAACGAACAGACACAATTCAAATCACAAGCATTATTAGAACATGTCAAACCCCACACACACACAACATCGATCTTTCAAAAGTCAATACCGTCACCAAGAACAAGACGGACAGTGCTCCCAGCAGCAGCCTCTGAAGAAGCTTTTTAAAAGCGAAAATTGGTTCAGGCTATAAGGTAAAACTTTTACGTTTTTACCCATAAAAACTTTGTGTTCCGAGTCGGTAGTGAATGAATTATATTTAGTTAAGTAACGGACACGTCATGGGCAACGAAATCCAAGAAATAAATTATGCTTTTATTTGATAAGAATATTAGTATCCTTAATAGAATGTTATATTTTAGAAAAAATCTAAGAACAATCTAGTACGGGAATATCTATGTGAGGCGTTAGCTTACTATATACCTTTTTAAAGGAAGAACTGGTAACAAGCCCATTGCTTACTCCCTAGCTGTAATTATGATCTTCTTTGACAGAAGACATTCTATGTTGCGGTTACTCATTTAGTATCAGAATCCTGGGTGGAGACTACAGTCTTCCACCAGGGCTTGAACCTGCAAACTATGGAGAATGTCTCAAATGTTATAAAAATTTAATTAAATTAAATAGTAATATGTTCACTTCAATAAATTAAAAAAGTACCTTTTAATACAAAAGACAAGTATAACAAAAAGTTATATCATGCAATCATCTCTCTATATATAAGCGGGTTTGTCCTGACTGAGAGAGAATCAACGTAGAGCAAAAACTACTGAAGATAATGATCTCAAAATTTGAAGGTATATTCTTATGGGGTCATAGATGCTCACTAAGAAACGGTTTTAAAAACTTTCTTTCACTCCTAAGGGGCAAAACTCCGCCCCCCATTGTATGTATGTTCCACATCTCCTCCTAAACCACTGACCGATTTCAACCAAACTTGGCACAAATATTTTACGCGACGGGAGAACAAACATAGGATAGGTATTTTTTTCGATGGGGTCCTTTGGGGGTTCTTTGGGGTCTTCCACATCTCCTCCTAAACCACTGGACAGATTTCAACCAAACTTGGCACAAATATTTTACGCAACGGGGGAACCAACATAGGATAGGTGTTTTCTTCGATGGGGTCCTTTGGGGTCTTCCACATCTCCTCCTAAACCACTGGACCGATTTCAACCAAACTTGCACAAATATTTTACGCGACGGGAGAACCAACATAGGATAGGTATTTTTTTCGATGGGGTCCTTTGGGGGGTTCTTTGGGGTCTTCCACATCTCCTCCTAAACCACTGGACCGATTTCAACCAAACTTGGCACAAATATTTTACGCAACGGGAGAACCAACATAGGACAAGTGTTTTTTTGATACGATCCTTTGGGGGGTCCTTTGGGTCTTAAAAAACTATTAGATCTGGTTACTATGGCAACCCAATAGAATAGATTCTGGTTACCATAGCATCGGTGGAAGTCTCCCACGTAAGAAATAGCGCGGGAGTCATCCGACGGGCCTTCCCCGGAGTTCATCCATGGAACCTGGGGAGTCTTAGGTCGGATCCCGTGAAAGACGGCGGGGCCAGAGTCCACGGTTTTTATAAATAAAGATATAGGTTATGATATCAAAGGTGGTGTATGCATCTTAAGAAACTTTTTAATAGTGTGTGAATTCAGAGTTGTTTCAGTTTGAATTTAAAAGTGGATAAGTTAAGATTGAAGTAAGTTATAAGTGAGTATAAAAAACAAAGTTTTGATAGCGAATGTACTCAGATCATAGTGTTCAGACAATATAAATGCACATGCTTCAGTTTGAATTTAAATATCGGTATGGAGAACCATACATGACTTCCATATTCTAAGATTTATATTTAAAATCATTTTCGAAATGAAATATTACCATAGAAACTACTTCTTTCTACTTACTGCTTCAGCCTTAACCACAGTACTGTGGTCACTAATGTATACCACCTCACGTTATCGCACTCGATTTTCACTGATGATGGAAGTCGATGGCATTGCCGAAATGTCTGGTTTTGTAGAAAACATTGGACTACGGCCAAATATCCCGGGAAGGAATTTTAACAAAAACTACTTCTTTGTTGCCGATAACGTTGTACACATATATATCAGTGGCGAAGTTACATGGAGGCAATTGAGGCAATGCCTACCCTAACAAATTCTGTAGAATAAAAATTATAAATACGTATGAACTACATAACGTAAAGATTATACATTGTTACTGCGACTGTCAAATTTATTAAACCGAAACGTGCTTTATTGAGCGACCGCTAGATGGTGACAGGTGAGATTTGGCATAGTTCGTTTAAAGCGAATGAGGCAACCTGAACTTGCCTCAGCGTTTTTTGTATACATTGTATGTAAGCAATGTAGTGGTGTGATAGGGAAGTGTAGAGAGGGGGGATTGTCCCGCGCTGTACACATAGAGCGTTGAGGCATGCCTCACTTCTGTGGTCCAAACAGTTAAGTTAAAGCGCCTGTGTTGTTTCTAAGTGTTTATTTTATGCGGTTATTAAAAGTGTCACTGTTATTCCGTTGAACTAACAGATGATCAAGATTGTTATTTGAATTATTTGTAACATTAAACATATATATAGAAACTAATCAAGTTTAAAAATTTGAAGTTCAATCAGTTGTATTATTGTGTATGACTAATACAAGGATTGTTCAATAGACACACGTATAGAGCTGTAAAGCATTTTTTATTCAACGATTTTAAAAGAAGTCTCCAATAACATTAAGACATGAGTTCCACTGTTGCGTTAACCTGTAGATTCCCTGCTAGTAAAATTCTTACGGCTGTTTGTGGAACCATTCGGTTACAGCAAACTCTACCTCAGCGTCCGATTTGACCCACCGTCCTTTTAGTGATTCCTTAAAAAAAATTTAAGATAAGATTTTTGCTTACCCATTCATTAACTACTAGCTTCGCCAGTAAGCAAACTGATGTCCATTTTTTCGGCTTGCACGCGTTATGTTGGTGTGGGTTTCGGCACTTTCCATTTAAAAAGCGTGCAAACGTAAGAAAATAAACATGAGTGAGGCCAGAAATAACGTGAATTGTGTGTGTGTGTGTGTGTGTGTGTGTGTGTGTGTGTGTGTGTGTGTGTGTGTGTGTGTTTGTGTCTTACCTGCCTTTTTATTGCCGTATTAAATGAAAAATATTATATTACATTAAAATGAAAAAATTATAATTTTATTGCCTGGCAACAAAATTATTTTATTTTCAACAATTACCATTGTTTGAAAAAGTTTAAATGAATTTTCAAGTACTTTACTCTTGTTAAAACGTAAAAGGTTGCAGGTAAACTACCCCTTCCCCTTAACCGATCTTCACCAAAACCTAAAGGCCTTGAGTACTCTACAATTCAGGGACGTATGCAAAAAATTATTTGATTCTGTTTGAATTTGCGGCTGTTATCGTTTGCCATAGAAAATACGCTTGATAAAAAACGTTGCAGGTAAACTACCCCTTCCCCTCAACCGATCTTCACCAAAAACAATAGGTCTTGAATACTCTACAAATCAGGGCTGTATGCAGACAATTATTTGATTCTGTTTGAATTTGCGGCTGTTATCGTTTGCCATAGAAAATACCCTTGTTAAAAAAACGTTGCAGGTAAACTACCCCTTTCCCTTAACCGATCTTCACCAAAAACAATAGGTCTTGAGAACTCTACAATTTAGGGCTGTATGCAAATAATCTTTTGATTCTGTTTGAATTTGCGGCTGTTATCGTTTGCCATGCCTATGCCGATGACATTGACGTCATAAGTAGGTCTGAATCTGGCTTAAAGGAAGCCTTTCAGGAACTGGAGTTGTCCGCTAAGGCTATGGGCTTGGTTATAAACCAAAGCAAAACCAAATATATGGTTGTAGGTGCCAATACTCGTACCCTGTCCCTGCGCATTAACGATTATGAATTTGAAAAGGTTCAGGGTTTTCCATATCTCGGGTCATATGTGGACTCTGGAAATGACTCCTCTAGAGATATTGAAAGACGAATATTATCTGCTAATAGGTGTTACTACGGACTGGTGAAACATTTTAAATCAAAATTAATAACTAAAGATACAAAAGCCTCCCTATACAAGACCTTGATTAGACCAGTCCTGATGTATGGCTCGGAATGCTGGGTGTTAAAAAAACTAGATGAGCAGAGACTATCCGTTTTTGAGAGGAGGGTACTGAGGAGAATCTATGGCCCTGTGAGGGAAAACAACATTTGGAGGCGACTGCATAATCGAGAGTTGTACGAAAGGTTTAAAGATCTTCCGATCGTGCAACTCATACAAATTAACAGATTGCGTTGGGCTGGTCATGTGCAGAGAATGGCGGAGGATAGAATCCCAAAAAGAGTGATGAATTATTTGCCGATGGGAAGGAGAAGGAGGGGAAGACCGCGTACAAGATGGCTGGACCAGGTTGGTAAGGAGGCAGTGAGGCTGGGTGCAGCAAACTGGTGGACATTGGCCGGGAGTAGAGACCAGTGGGGAAGATTTCTTTTGGAGGCCAGGGCCCGGACTGGGCTGTAGCGCCGAGGATGTATGTATGTATGTATGTATCGTTTGCCATAGGAAATACCCTTGTTAAAACATAAAACGTTACTGGTAAACTACCCCTTTCCCTTAACCGATCTTCACCAAAAACAACAGGCCTTGAGTACTCTACAATTCAGGGACGTATGCAAAAAATTATTTGATTCTGTTTGAATTTGCGGCTGTTATCGTTTGCCATAGAAAATACGCTTGATAAAAAACGTTGCAGGTAAACTACCCCTTCCCCTCAACCGATCTTCACCAAAAACAATAGGTCTTGAATACTCTACAAATCAGGGCTGTATGCAGACAATTATTTGATTCTGTTTGAATTTGCGGCTGTTATCGTTTGCCAAAAAAAAATTTCCCTTGATAAAAAAAACCGTTGCTGGTAAACTACCCCTTTCCCTCAACCGATCTTCACCAAAAACAATAGGTCCTGAGTACTCTACAAATCAGGGCTGTATGCAAAAATTTATTTCATTCTGTTTGAATTTGCGGCAGTTATCGTTTGCCATAGAAAAAAAATCTACAGACACACACACACACACAGACACTTTTCGGAAAACGACTTTTTTTCATGTTTTGAGTGTAGTACAATCAGAATCTGCAATAATCTCGAACACGATTTTTTTTGCCATCACCATACTTCCATTCCTTAAGGAATATGGAAGTAAAATATCGGTATGGAGAACCATACATGACTTCCATATTCTAAGATTTATATTTAAAATCATTTTCGAAATGAAATATTACCATAGAAACTACTTCTTTCTACTTACTGCTTCAGCCTTAACCACAGTACTGTGGTCACTAACGTATACCACCTCACGTTATCGCACTCGATTTTCACTGATGATGGAAGTCGATGGCATTGCCGAAACGTCTGGTTTTGTAGAAAACATTGGACTATGGCCAAATATCGGCAACAAAAAGGAAAAGAAGGAGCGCTCCGAAGTCACTCATGGACCCTCAGCATCTTGCAGAGGGTTCATTCCCTAAAGACGAAAAGTCTGTCTATGAATCGTTCCTCTGTAAACACGTGCAGTTACATTGCCCAGCGATCCACAGGAAGCAAATCGCTATCCACGCTGGACACTTTTTCGGCTTGCATGCGTTATGGGTTGGGCACTTTCCATTAAAAAACCGTGCAAATGTAAGAAAATAAACGTGAATGAGGCCAGAAATAACGCGAATTGTGTGTGTGTGTGTGTGTGTGTGTGTGTGTGTCTTCCCTGCCTTTTTATTGCGGTAGTGATAATAATAAAATGGAAACGTAAACAGTACATAACTGAGATATGCTTGCCTGCCACGCACGATATATTTTCTCTTATACATGACTAGCAGAATACCCGTGCTTCGCTACGGAGTTTCACGTTGTACGTAATGAAAATGTTAGTTTAATTAATAAAGTTTAATTAAAGTAGGCTTCTTAAAAATAAATAGCTGTTGCCCACAACTTCGTTCGCGTGGTCTTCAATTTAATGCGATAATAAATTTAGAACAGAATCTATTCTATTGGGTTGCCATAGTAACCAGATCGAATAGTTTTTTAAGACCGCAAAGGACCCCCCAGAGGATCGTATCGAAAAAACACCTGTCCTATGTTGGTTCTCCCGTTGCGTAAAATATTTGTGCCAAGTTTGGTTGAAATCGGTCCAATGGTTTAGGTGGAGACGTGGAAGACCCCAAAGGACCCCCCAAAGGATCGTTCGAAAAAAAAACACTTGTCCTATGTTGGTTCTCCATTTGCGTAAAATATTTGTGCCAAGTTTGGTTGAAATCGGTCCAGTGGTTTAGGAGGCGATGTGGAAGACCCCAAAGAACCCCCAAAAAGGATCCCATTGAAAAATATCGGTATGGAGAACCATACATGACTTCCATATTCTAAGATTTATAATTAAAATAATTTTCGAAATGAAATATTAACATAGAAACTACTTCTTTCTACTTACTGCTTCAGCCTTAACCACAGTACTGTGGTCACTAACATATACCACCTCACGTTATCGCACTCGATTTTCACTGATGATGGAAGTCGATGGCATTGCCGAAACGTCTGGTTTTGTAGAAAACATTGGACTACGGCCAAATATCCCGGGAAGGAATTTTAACAAAAACTACTTCTTTGTTGCCGTTAACGTTGTACACATATATAAAAAATATGCATAAAATTAATGGCTTGTATAAGTTAATGATTGATCTCCATCTCCATTAAGTAGTGCTCAAGTTTCCAAAGTTTTAATATTATGATGTCCGTAATTAAAACATCAGAGCAGGTTTAGTGTGTATGAGGGTACACCGTGGACAAAAATTTTCAACATTTCCTATTGAGTGTTGCTTAGAATAAAGCTGCGAATCTACAGTGTACGTTTCACAGAACAAACACGCGGAAAAGAAGGAGCGCTCCGAAGTCACTCATGGACCCTCAGCATCTTGCAGAGGGTTCATTCCCTAAAGACGAAAAGTCTGTCTATGAATCGTTCCTCTGTAAACACGTGCAGTTACACTGCCCAGCGATCCACAGGAAGCAAATCGCTATCCACGCTGGACACTTTTTCGACTTGCATGCGTTATGTTGGTATGGGTTCAGCACTTTCCATTTAAAAAGCGTGCAAATGTAAGAAAATAAACATGAATGAGGCCAGAAATAACGCAAATTTTGTGTGTGTGTGTCTTCCCTGCCATTTTATTGCGGTAGTCATTATAATAAATATCGGTATGGAGAACCATACAAGACTTCCATGTTCTAAGATTTATATTTAAAATCATATTCGAAATGAAATATTTCCATAGAAACTACGTCTTTCTACTTATTGCTTCAGCATTAACCACAGTACTGTGCTCACTAACGTATACCACCACCACCTCACGTTTTCGCACTCGATTTTCACCGATGATGGCAGTCGATTGCACTGCCGAAAAGTCTGGTTTTGCAGAAAACATTGGACTACGGCTAAAGAGCCCGGGAAGCAATTTTAACAAAAAACTACTTCTTTGTTGCCGATAACGTAGTACACATATAAAAAATTCTCCCCTCCACCTTCAACTATAATTTTTAATAATATAAAATTACCCCCACCCCGTTCACCTATCTTCTTCATTTAAAGATATTTCATCTACGTTTCTACAGTGGATTACTATGAGCTTCTTATCAGGATACTTTATTTATAAAAATTAAGTACTTTACTCTTGTTAAATCATAAAATGTTTCAGGTAAACTACCCCTTTCTCTTAACCGATCTTCTCCAAAATCAACAGACCTTCCGTCCTCTACAATTCAGGGAAGCATGCAAAAAAATATTTGATTCTGTTTGAATGTGCGGCAGTTATCGTTCGTCATGAAAACATTTCTCTTGTTACAACATAAAATGTTGAAGGTAAACTACCCCTTTCCCTTAATCGATCTTCACCAAAATCAATAGACCTTGAGCTCTCTGCAACTCAGGGGGTGCAAAAAATTATTTGATTCTCATTGAATTTTCGGCAGTTATCGTTCGTCATAAAAAAATTACCCTTTTTTTTACATAAAACGTTGCTGATAAACTACCCCTTCACTTAACCGATCTTCAACAAAATCAACAGACCTTGAGTTCTCTTTAGTTCAAAACGGTATGCAAAAACCTAGTTGATTCTGTTTGAATTTACGGCAGTTATCGTTAGTCATATAAAAAATTACCCTTGTTAAAACATAAAATGTTGCTGGTAAACTACCCCTTTCCCTTAACCGATCTTCACCAACACCAATACGTATTGAGAACTCTACAATACAGGGCTGTATGCAAAACATCATTTGATTCTGTTTGAATTTGCGGCTGTTATCGTTTACTATAGAAAAAAAATACCCTTGATAAAAAACCGTTGCAGGTAAACTACCCCTTTCCCTTAACCGATCTTCACCAAAAACGACATATCTTAGGTACTCTACAATTCAGGCCTGTATGCAAACAATTATTTGATTCTGTTTGAATTTGCGGCTGTTATCGTTTGCCATAGAAAACACCCTTGATAAAACATAAAACGTTGCTGGTAAACTACCCTATTCCATTAACCGATCTTCACCAAAAACAATAGGTCTTGAGAACTCTACAATTCAGGGCTGTATGCAAAACATTAGTTGATTCTCTTTGAATTTACGGCAGTTATCGTTCGTCATAGAAAAAATACCTTGTTAAAACATAAAACGTTGCAGGTAAACTACCCCTTTCCCTTAACCGATCTTCAACAAAATCAACAGACCTTGAGTTCTGTATAATTCAAAAAGGTATGCAGAAGAGTAGTTGATTCTGTTTTAATGTACGGCAGTTATCGTTCGTCAAAAAAAAAACCCTTGATAAAACATACAATGTTGCTGGTAAACAACCCTATTCCCTTAACCGATCTTCACCAAAACCAACAGGTCTTGAGAACTCTACATTTCAGGGCTGTATGCAAAATATTATATGATTCTGTTTGAATTTGCGGCTGTTATCATTTGCCATATAAAATACCCTTGATAAAACAAAAAACGTGTCAGGTAAACTACCCCTTTCCCTTAACCGATCTTCACCAAAACAATAGGTCTTTAGTACTCAACAAAACAGGGTTGTATGCAAAAACGTATTTGATTCTGTTTGAATTTTCGGCTCTTATCGTTGCCATAGAAAATACCCTTTTAAAACCTAAAATGTTGCAGGTAAACTACCCCTTTCCCTTAACCAATCTTCACCAACACCAATAGGTATTGAGAACTCTACAATACAGGGCTGTATGCAAAACATCATTTGATTCTGTTTGAATTTGCGGCTGTTATCGTTTACCATAGAAAATATCGGTATGGAGAACCATACATGACTTCCATATTCTAAGACTTATAATCTGAAATATGCTTGCCTGCCAAGCACGATATATTTTCTAATATATATATAATTTACATTAAAATGAAAAAATTATAATTTTATTGCCTGGCAACAAAATTATTTTATTTTTAACAATTACCATTGTTTGAAAAAGTTTAAATGAATTTTCAAGTACTTTACTCTTGTTAAAACGTAAAAGGTTGCTGGTAAACTACCCCTTCCCCTTAACCGATCTTCACCAAAATCTAATGGCCTTGAGTCCTCTACAATTCACTTATGTATGCAAAAAATTATTTGATTCTGTTTGAATTTGCGGCAGTTATCGTTTGCCATATAAAATACGCTTTATAACAAACGTTGCAGGTAAACTACCCCTTCCCCTCAACCGATCTTCACCAAAAACAAAAGTTCTTGAGTAGTCTACAAACCAGGGCAGTATGCAGAAAATTATTTGATTATGTTTGAATTTGCGGCTGTTATCGTTTGCCATAGAAAATAACCTTGTTAAAAAAACGTTGTAGGTAAACTACCCCTTTCCCTTAACCGATCTTCACCAAAAACAATAGGTCTTGTAAACTCTACAATTTAGGGCTGTATGCAAATAATCTTTTGATTCTGTTTGAATTTACGGCTGTTATCGTTTGCCATAGGAAATACCCTTGTTAAAACAGAAAACATTACTGGTAAACTACCCCTTTCCCTTAACCGATCTTCACCAAAATCAACAGATCTTGAGAACTCTACAATTCAGGGCTGTATGCGAAACATTATTTGATTCTGTTTGAATTTGCGGCTGTTATCGTTTGCCATAGAAAATACGCTTGATAAAAAAACGTTGCAGGTAAACTACCCCTTCCCCTTAACCAATCTTCACCAAAAACAACAGGTCTTGAGTACTCTACAAATGAGGGCTGTATGCAAAACATTATTTGATTGTGTTTGAATTTGCGGCTGTTATCGTTTGCCATAGAAAATACCCTTGTTAAAAAAACGTTGCAGGTAAACTACCCCTTTCCCTCAACCGATCTTCACCAAAAACAATAGGTCTTGAGAACTCTACAATTTAGGGCTGTATGCAAATAATCTATTGATTCTGTTTGAATTTGCGGCTGTTATCGTTTGCCATAGGAAATACCCTTGTTAAAACATAAAACGTTACAGGTAAACTACCCCTTTCCCTTAACCGATCTTCACCAAAAACAACAGGTCTCGAGTACTCTACAAATCAGGGCTGTATGCAAAACATTATTTGATTCTGTTTGAATTTGCGGCTGTTATCGTTTGCCATAGAAAATACCCTAAAACAAAAACCTTGCAGGTAAACTACCCCTTTCCCTCAACCGAACTTCACCAAAAACAATAGGTCTTGAGAACTCTACAATTTAGGGTTGTATGCAAATAATCTTTTGATTCTGTTTGAATTTGCGGCTGTTATCGTTTGCCATAGGAAATACCCTTGTTAAAACATAAAACGTTACAGGTAAACTACCCCTTTCCCTTAACCGATCTTCACCAAAATCAGCAGATCTTGAGAACTCTACAAGGCAGGGCTGTATGCGAAATATTATTTGATTCTGTTTGAATTTGCGGCTGTTATCGTTTGCCAAACAAACAAAATTACCCTTGCTAAAAAAAAACCGTTGCCGGTAAACTACCCCTTTCCCTCAACCGATCTTCACCAAAAACAATAGGTCGCGAGTACTCTGCAAATCAGGGCTGTATGCAAAAAATTATTTGATTCTGTTTGAATTTGCGGCAGTTATCGTTTGCCATAGAAAAAAAATCTACAGACAGACAGACACACAGACACACAGACAGACAGACAGACAGACAGACAGACAGACAGACAGACAGACAGACAGACAGACAGACAGACACACAGACACTTTTCGGAAAACGACTTTTTTTCATGTTTTGAGTGTAGTAGAATCAGAATCTGCAATAATCTCGAACACGATTTTTTTTGCCATCACCATACTTCCATCCACCCCTTCCCCTTAACCGATCTTCACCAAGATCGAAAGTCCTTGAGACCTCTATAATTCAGGGACGTATGCAACAAATTATTTGATTCTGTTTGAATTTGCGGCAGTTATCGTTTGCCATAAAAAATACGCTTGATAAAAAAACGTGGCAGGTAAACTACCCCTTCCCCTTAACCGATCTTCACCAACAACAGTAGGTCTTGAGAACTCTACAAATCAGGGCTGTATGCAAAACATTATTTGATTCTGTTTGAATTTGCGGCTGTTATCGTTTGTCATAGAAAATACCCTTGTTAAAAAAACGTTGCTGGTAAACTACCCCTTTCCCTCAACCGATCTTCACCAAAAACAAAAGATCTTGAGAACTCTACAATTCAGGGGTGTATGCAAAACATTATTTGATTCTGTTTGAATTTGCGGCTGTTATCGTTTGCCAAACAAACAAAATTACCCTTGCTAAAAAAAAACCGTTGCTGGTAAACTACCCCTTTCCCTCAACCGATCTTCACCAAAAACAATAGGTCGCGAGTACTCTGCAAATCAGAGCTGCATGCAAAAAATTATTTGATTCTGTTTGAATTTTCGGCAGTTATCGTTTGCCATAGAAAAAAAATCTACAGACACACAGACACACAGACAGACAGACACACAGACAGACAGACAGACACACAGACAGACAGACACACACAGACACTTTTCGGAAAACGACTTTTTTTCATGTTTTGAGTGTAGTAGAATCAGAATCTGCAATAATCTCGAACACGATTTTTTTTGCCATCACCATACTTCCATTCCTTAAGGAATATGGAAGTAAAAATAAAATAATTTTGTTGCCAGGCAATAAAATTATAATTTTTTCATTTTAATGTAAATTATGTTTGAGTTAATATCTTTATATATACAGTGGAACTTGGTTATTACGGCCTCGGCTGTTACGTCAACTCTGGTGTAGTGTTATTTTGTCATAAGTCCGGTCAAACTGATATCTTTAACATTATAAAAATTCCCGGTTTTAACTTCACTAAATATTGTACTACTTTGTTATAGCGTCAAATATTTCTCAGATATTTTACTCTAAATTTCATATAAACGTATATATGTGCGCGCGCGCGCGCGCGCTAGCCCATGGCTACAGACATACATTGTATGCAAGCGATAAGCACTGTAACAGGACTGCCGGCGCCAGCCATTTTGCGTGCTCCAACGGATGGCTAGATCGATTTAAGGCCCGACACTCGATTTCCTTTGCAAAAATTTGTGGTGAGGCAAAATGCGTAGATCTGAACGTTACAGGCGATTGGGTGCATAACACTTGGCCAGAAATTAGACGATCATATAAAGATGAAGACTTCTTTAATGGACATGAAGCCGGAATTTTTTATAAATTAACTCCAGATAAGACTTTCAAATTTACAAATGAAAAGTGCGTTGGTGGGAAGCTCTCTAAACAAAGAGTTACAGTTTTTGTTTGTCGAACATGACGGGAACCGAAAAAAGGAAACTTTTAGTTATCGGGAAAAGTTTACATCCTAGATGTTTTAAAAACATCAAAAAACTTCCTGTAAGTTACACTGCCAACATAAAAGCGTGGACGACTTCTAGTATTTTTGAAGATGACTTCTGTACGTGTGTATGTCACTGAACTCCTCCATGTATAAAATAATATATCGTTCGTGGCAGGTAAGCATATCACAGTTATGTAATATTTACGTTTCCATTTTATTATTATGCCTACAGCAATAAAAAGGCAGGTAAGACACACACACACACACACACACACACAATTCACGTTATTTCTGGCCTCACTCATGTTTGTTTTCTTACATTTGCACGCTTTTTTTAAATGGAAAGTGCCGAAACCCATACCAACATAACGCGTGCAAGCCGAAAAAATGGACATCAATTTGCTTCCTGTGGATCGCTGGGCAATGTAACTGCACGTGTTTACAGAGGAACGATTCATAGACAGACTTTTCGTCTTTAGGGAATGAACCCTCTGCAAGATGCTGAGGGTCCATGAGTGACTTCGGAGAGCTCCTTCTTTTTCGCGTGTTTGTTCTGTGAAACATACACTGTAGATTCGCAGCTTTACTCTAAGCAACGCTCAATAGGAAATGTTGAAAATTTTTGTCCACAGTGTACCCTCATTCACACTAAACCTGCTCTGATGTTTTAATTACGGACATCATAATATTAAAACTTTGGAAACTTGAGCACTACTTAATGGAGATCAATCATTAACTTATACAAGCCATTAATTTTATGCATATATTTTATATATATATATGTGTACAACGTTATCGGCAACAAAGAAGTAGTTTTTGTTAAAATTCCTTCCCGGGATATTTGGCCGTAGTCCAATGTTTTCTACAAAACCAGACGTTTCGGCAATGCCATTGACTTCCATCATCAGTGAAAATCGAGTGCGATAACGTGAGGTGGTATATGTTAGTGACCACAGTACTGTGGTTAAGGCTGAAGCAGTAACCAGAAAGAAGTAGTTTCTATGGTAACATTACATTTCGAAAATGATTTTAAATATAAATCTTAGAATATGGAAGTCATGTATGGTTCTCCATACTGATATTTAACTATTACCATTGTTCCAAAAGTTTAAATGAATTTTCAAGTACTTTACTCTTGTTGAAACGTAAAAGGTTGCTGGTAAACTACCCCTTCCCCTTAACCGATCTTCACCAAAATCAAAAGGCCTTGAGACCTGTACAATTCATGGACGTATGCAAAAAATTATTTGATTCTGTTTGATTTTGCGGCTGTTATCGTTTGCCATAGAAAATACGCTTGATAAAAAAAAACGTTGCTGGTAAACTACCCCTTCCCCTTAACCGATCTTCACCAAAAACAATAGATCTTGAGTACTCTACAATTTAGGGCTGTATGCAAATAATCTTTTGATTCTGTTTGAATTTGCGGCTGTTATCGTTTGCCATAAGAAACACCCTTGTTAAAACATAAAACGTTGCAGGTAAACTACTCCTTTCCCTTAACCGATCTTCACCAAAAACTATAGGTCTTGAGAACTCTACAATTCAGGGCTGTATACGAAACATTATTTAATTCTGTTTGAATTTGCGTCTGTTATCGTTTGCCAAAAAAAAAAATTTCCCTTGATAAAAAAAACCGTTGCAGGTAAACTACCCCTTTCCCTCAACCGATCTTCACCAAAAACAATGGGTAGTGAGTACTCTACAAATCAGAGCTGTATGCAATAAATTATTTGATTCTGTTTGAATTTGCGGCAGTTATCGTTTGCCAAAAAAAAAAATCTACAGACAGACAGACACACACACACAGACACACACACAGACACACACACAGACACTTTTCGAAAAATGACTTTTTTTCATGTTTTAAGTGTAGTACAATCATATTCTGCAGTAATGTCGAACACGATTTTTTTTGCCATCACCATACTTCCATTTCCTTAAGGAACATGGAAGTAAAATATCGGTATGGAGAACCATACATGACTTCCATATTCTAAGATTTATATTTAAAATCATTTTCAGCCAAACAGCCAGGCTGTGTCTTACCTGCCTTTTTATTGCTGTATTAAATGAAAAATATTATATTACATTAAAATGAAAAAATTATAATTTTATTGCCTGGCAACAAAATTATTTTATTTTTAACAATTACCATTGTTTCAAAAAGTTTAAATCAATTTTCAAGTACTTTACTCTTGTTAAAACGTAAAAGGTTGCCGGTAAACTACCCCTTCCCCTTAACCGATCTTCACTAAAATCGAAAGTCATTGAGACCTCTACAATTCAGGGACGTATGCAAAAAATTATTTGATTCTGTTTCAATTTGCGGCTGTTATCGTTTGCCATAGAAAATACGCTTGATAAAAAAACGTTGTAGGTAAACTACCCCTTTCCCTTAACCGATCTTCACCAAAAACAACAGGTCTTGAGAGCTCTACAATTTAGGGTTGTATGCAAATAATCTTTTGATTCTGTTTGAATTTGCGGCTGTTATCGTTTGCCATAGGAAATACCCTTGTTAAAACATAAAACGTTACTGGTAAACTACCCCTTTCCCTTAACCGATCTTCACCAAAATCAACAGATCTTGAGGCCTCTACAATTCAGGGCTGTATGCGAAACATTATTTGATTCTGTTTGAATTTGCGGCTGTTATCGTTTGCCAAACAAACAAAATTACCCTTGCTAAAAAAAACCGTTGCAGGTAAACTACCCCTTTCCCTCAACCGATCTTCACCAAAAACAATAGGTCGCGAGTACTCTACAAATCAGAGCTGTTTGCAAAAAATTATTTGATTCTGTTTGAATTTGCGGCAGTTATCGTTTGCCATAAAAAAAAAATCTACAGACAGACAGATAGACAGACAGACACACACACAGACACTTTTCGGAAAACGACTTTTTTTCATGTTTTGAGTGTAGTAGAATCAGAATCTGCAATAATCTCGAACACGATTTTTTTTGCCATCACCATACTTCCATTCCTTAAGGAATATGGAAGTAAAATCGGTATGGAGAAGCATACATGACTTCCATATTCTAAGATTTATATTTAAATCTTAATATCGCCTGCCAAGCGCGATATATTTTCTCTTATACATGATTTACATTAAAATGAAAAAATTTTAATTTTATTGCCTGGCAACAAAATTATTTTATTTTTAACAATTACCATTGTTTCAAAAAGTTTAATTTTCAAGTACTTTACTCTTGTTAAAACGTAAAAGGTTGCTGGTAAACTACCCCTTCCCCTTAACCGATCTTCACCAAAATCGAAAGTCCTTGAGACCTCTACAATTCAGGGACGTATGCAAAAAATTCTTTGAATCTGTTTGAATTTGCGGCAGTTATCGTTTGCCATAGAAAATACGCTTGATAAAAAAACGTTGCAGGTAAACTACCCCTTCCCCTTAACCGATCTTCACCAAAAACAATAGGTCTTGAGAACTCTACAATTTAGGGCTGTATGCAAATAATCTTTTGATTCTGTTTGAATTTGCGGCTGTTATCGTTTGGCATAGGAAATACCCTTGTTAAAACATAAAACGTTACCGATAAACTACCCCTTTCCCTTAACCGATCTTCACCAAAAACAATAGGTCTTGAGAACTCTACAATTCAGGGCTGCATACGAAACATTATTTAATTCTGTTTGAATTTGCGGCTGTTATCGTTTGCCAAAAAAAAAAAATTTCCCTTGATAAAAAAAAACCGTTGCAGGTAAACTACCCCTTTCCCTCAACCGATCTTCACCAAAAACAATAGGTCGCGAGTACTATACAAATTAGGGCTGTATGCAAAAAATTATTTGATTCTGTTTGAATTTGCGGCAGTTATCGTTTGCCATAAAAAAAAAATCTACACACACACACACACACACACACACACACACACACACACACACACACACACACACACACACACACACACACACACACACACACACACACACACACACACACACACACACACACACACACACACACACACACACACACACACACACACACACACACACACACACACACACACACACACACACACACACACACACACACACACACACACACACACACACACACAGAGAGAGAGAGAGAGAGAGAGAGAGAGAGAGAGAGAGAGAGAGAGAGAGAGAGAGAGAGAGAGAGACACTTTTCGGAAAACGACTTTTTTTCATGTTTTGAGCGTAGAAATCGGAAACTGCAATAATCTCGAACACGATTTTTTTTGCCATCACCATACTTCCATTCCTTAAGGAATATGGAAGTAAAATTGATAAGCTGAAATCTATAGAGGTATTGTATTGTTAGAATAAGTTTAGGGTACAATAATTTAACAAATGCCTAATTTCAACAATAACACAATGAATTATAAAACGACAGTTAAATACGCAGCGCGTGCAAGTACTGTAGACATTTTATTGAAAACTAATTTAGCTGTTCGCCCTCTCCCAGAGTTAGAAATCGAGCAGGAGCATCACGCGCAACAGAATTCTTCTCCAGATATAAGAATACAGTTTATGACATGTTCTTAAACAGGTGCGCTACAGAGTATTCCTCCAGTGAGAATGCGAATGTAACAATATAAGGAAGATTATACAATATACAAGTAATATAACATTAGAACAAGAATAGGTGCCTATGAGCCTATGAATAAATTATGAACCCGAGGAATGCTGAGTAAATCGGCTAGATATATATAGATATCTATATAACCCAAATACCACTGACTGACTCACTGATCACGATATCTCTGAAACCACTAAATGGATATCAATGAAACTTTGAACATAGCTTCACCATAGGTCTTAGGAGCTCACTAAGAAACGGTTTTAAAAACTTTCACTCCTAAGGGGCAAAAAACCAAATACTGAAATTTATCGCGGGAATTGCATACTTTGTAAATGAAGTGGTTGACATCTCAGTTTACTGGAAACCCCGAATACATTTAGTCCTGAGTTTTTAATCATTGTTTTAAATTGAAAAAAACCTTCATTGTTTGCAGGTTCTTATAGTCAAGAAAATTTCGAAGTTCAATTAATTAATAAATGTATGTCCTTTTTTTCTCGGAAACGGCTCTAACAATTTTCTCGAAATAAATAATAAATAGCTGTTGCTATGAATGTAAATAAACAAACTAAGAGTTGAGAATTTGTACAATCTATCTAATCCTATACTATTAAGCGAGCAATAATTGTACAATTACGTACAACGTGAAACTCCGTAGCAAAGCACGGGTATTTTGCTAGTTTAATATAATTTAAAAGTTTTAAGTGAAATCAGCTGGATTGTGTGTTCTTCAGCAAATCATTAAGATAAGGTTACTAAGTCTTCAAAGTTTGTGAAAAATGATAAAACAAAGATTTGAGTAGGCCTACTGTATTCTTCTCTAAGGAAAGCAAAGTGAGTTAAAGAATTAAATAAAGAAATGCAAGAGTTTGGATATATTGACTCTGAAGGCTGGAAGAGGATTTGACTTTTCTCCAAGTAGTAATTCTGTCTTCTGACACAATAAAGGATTGTCCAGCATATCATTTCTAATTGACATTACATTCTAAATAAACATTCTGTTCATATGTTAGTCAGTCTGTACACTGACAACACCTTATAAAGAGTCTGAAGTTAAGAATCATATAAATTTTCCTTCCTTAAAATATAAAGTATGGTAAAATATGAAAATTATACATGTATTATGTACTTTATTTTATGTGAAGAAACAGCTAATTTAAGTATGATGACTTGGCAAGTACTATCAAATGTGTTTGGCAGGATGAACAAAAGTTACACTTCACAGGTTCTGATTTTAATTAAAATCTTGTGACTAACAAAGTAAGTTGTGTATGGTAACGTGTAAACAATGAAACATAATTTCCTCAGCATCTGTACACTTACAATACTCTGTCACACTGCATCATAAGAACACACTTGAAACAAAATTTCTTGCTTATTTGTTTGTTTTTTTAATAGCACAGTAAATTACTTGTTAATTCTTGGTGGAAACACAAAAAACATTTTTGTTTAAAGAGTTAATTAGATTGAAAACATTATTTTCTTATGTCTCAGATAATTTTTAGGGTAATTGTTAACAGACTGTGTGGCTTCAGTCCAAAAACAAATAAATTCTGGCCAATATTCTCAAGGAACAGTTTTACATGTTCAGGCAATGAAGAATATAATACAAAAATTTATACAAATATTTGTACTTTTCAATTTCTGTTGTACCATATTATTTTTTCACTGCCATAATTGTTGTCAAACATTATAAACTGCTATTAGCCTACCTTAAACTGTATAAACTAGTTAACTTAACTTTCTTATATTATTTCCAATCAAATTTGTTTTCAATTGAATGTTTCTAAATATAGGAATAAGAAATCATTTTACATGAGCATTTTTCAACTGCTTCTTGACAAATATTAGTTGATGGTTGTGGTTGCAGCAAATCATAGTAGGTAAAAAATAAAAAGATAATATCCAGAAAGCAGAACTCTTTACTCCCATAGTTATAAAGTCAGAATATTTTTGGATACTGTTTAGTTTGAAACACATTAGTCTTGTCTAGAATCTACTTTAATATTCTTAGTCATTGACAACCACAGAAGTTACAGTTTTAGCCTTAAATCTTTGAGGTTTCTATAGACTGTGATATATAGAACAATTTAATTGTCAATTAAATCATAATTCTTGGATTTCATTGAGCAATCTGGACTAAATTGCTCAGATTGCAATAAATTCTACATAGGCCAGACAGGACGTAGCTTCAAACAAAGATACGGTACATTGAACACACAAAGGCACTCCACTCCACTACAGAATCCACCTTTGCAAACTACCTCATTGAAGCAAACCACACATACAAAAACATCGACAATAACATTAAAATTCTACACGTACACACAAAAGGCTGAAAACTAGACACTCTATACAAACACATGAAAACAAATAAAAACGACATCCTAAATGAACAGACGCAATTCAAATCACACGCCTTATTCGAACATATCACACCCCACACACACAACATCGATCTTTTGAAAATCGATTTCGTCGCCAACAACAAGACGGACAGTACTATCAGCGGGAACCTCTGAAGACGCTTTTTAAAAGTGAAAACCGGTTCAGGTTATAAGGTAAAACTTTTACGTTTTTACCCATAAAAAGTTTTGTGTTCCGAGTCATAGTGAAATAATTATATTTAGCATAATTATCTCTTATTCTATTAGGTTAACATGCTGGTTCTGATACTTACAAATCACAGGAACAGTGGCGTACCGTGGAGTTTGAGCGCCCGGGGCAATTTAAAATATTGCGCCCCCTCATAAGCTGTTACAAATCCAAGTTTTAAAACTATTTATTTTCTAAACCTACAATTATAATTATAAAATCAAATTACTTCTCTAAAGTCATTAATGTTTACTTCGAAACTGTAACAGTTTATAGGTACCAATACAAGTATAACAAAATAGGGAAACAAAAAACATTAAACATTAAAAACGATATAAATAAAATAAGATACATCAAGATATTTATATTATTATTATTATTATTAATAATAAAACTTTTTACAAGAATATATTTTTTTATTATTTAGTCAGTTACAGTGTTTCAATAGCATTCAGCTATCATTAAATTAATAAATTAAAATTTTTAAATCAATTGCTCAAAACAGATGTTTATATGAAGACTAAAAATGTTTTATATGTGTATTTAAATATGTTATATAATTAATTGTAAAATATAATATCATTTTGTTAAATTAGTAATTTTTAAAATACAGTATTATCATTTTTTGTATTAATCTGAATTTATTCTGGTATTAATTTTTTATTTGTTTATGTTTAAATATTTCTAAATTTTCCCATAAGGTCATTTTTGGACCTTTGGAAATTTGTTTTAATAAACTGATATTATTTAAATTTGGAAATGTGTGTTTGTTTTTTATTGAGTGTGTAGCTAAAAATATATTTTATATATTTTTATATATTTTATTATAAAATTTATAAAATTTGGTTATCTCTACTACTACTACTACTACTACTACTACTACTACTACTACTACTACTACTACTACTAATAATAATAATAATAATAATAATAATAATAATAATATGCCCTCCAAGAAATCCAACTTTACGCCCTAGCGTATAACATCTTCGCCTCGTGGGGGTGGACAACAGCTCTAACTCTTTAGATGGCTAACTCAATGGTAAGAGTTTCAACAAGGTTATATGTTGAAACAAATATCAACAGACAACACAATAGATTTACATAAACACAATAATTGGAAGCATCACAACTTATAGCTTAGAGGTGTTGGAAATAAAAGTAAGAATTGAGCAACTCTTAAATGCTACAGAAATGGACAACTAGACTTTTGAAATGGGACTGTGGGAATTTCAAGAAGAGACGGGGGTCACATGTGAGAGAGTCTGGGAGATAGATTAGACTTTAATGCAAAAGTTGATCGATGACATAAAAACTATACAGTTACTCTGGTATGTAAAAGATGGGCAAGAGAAATTAACGGAACAGATTCTTCATTGGACAGAAGGGACAGAATGGGATGAAGAAGACCCAGGAGTAGTTAGAGGGATGATCTGAAATGGAAATGGAGATAGAAGATTAAAAGAAAACCTGCAGCTAGAACGGCATAGTTCTGATTGGAAATCGGAAGACGCCAAGGATATTTTGCTCCTCCCCTCCACACACAATATGACACTATGTTCGATATCTATATATTCACATTATACCAGATTTCTTCAGAAGTAAAGATATCTTCATAAGATGATCTGATGTATAGTGCATAGTGATTTATAGTACTGGATAGAAAAGGAAACAGTGTTAATAGGCATGAATTTGGTAGAAATAATTTTAAGTGCTAAGTAAAAAGAATGGTACTTTCATACCTTATATTTTCTCAGTATATACTCTTGAATATTTGCTAGATGTGTTTTCTGTTAGTAATATTTTTATGTTAATTTGTGAATCCACAGATTAGCATCCAAGTACATATGTAAGACTGTTTCTCTCTCTCCTATGGCGCTACAGCCCAAGTCAGGCCCTGGCCTCCACCAATCTCCGCCTCCAATCCACTCTATCCACTGCAACCCTCCTCCAGTTTCTTATCCCCATGTCTCTCGCATCCTCTGCAACGCCATCTTCACACCTCTACAAAGCCAAGGAAGTTGGGCTAGCTATAAATATGGATAAAAAAAAAACAAAAAAAAAACAAAAAATGTAAGACTGTATACAGTTTAAAATTGATAGTACTAGAAAACATTTTTTTTGTAAAATCTGCTAATGGTTTTACATCAGTGCTGAATTTTTAAAGCTTTCTGTATAAAGAAATAATGATAATAGTAATTAATTAGATATGGAATGGACACACATCAAGAATGGATGGCACAAGGCTAGTGAAAAAGCCAAGAGATAACCAACCAAACACCTAGAGGGGTATTGGTCAGCCAAGGAAGAGGTGGAGTGATAGCATGTAGGACCATTGTTATAGAACAGGATAGAGTCATAACAAGGAAGTTAAAAATGAAGAAGTTATTAATTGACAATGGAAACTGTTTATATATTTGTGATGATTCAAGTGTATACTACTCGTCCATATACGCTACCTGACTGTGCTGGGTAGCCAATTCCCTCGTACTGTATATCATAGAGTGGAGAAGGCAGTAAACATCCCTACAATTGGCTTCAATTCTGCAGCAGTTGTAGCACATTCACTGGAATATGACAGTTGTCTACTTCTGCAATGTCAGTTCCTACTACTATGTATGATTCAATTGCAGTGTATTTGCTCATGTAGTTACCGCATGGTGCCAAGTTTTCCTTATGATAATACATAATGATATACATAGGCTAAACTGTTTATCATACCTAATAATTAATAACAATAAAATGACTACCAGTAGTTTATTTTATTTTTTAATTGTATTGCCTAATTTTCAATTACATAATTTCAAATATATTGGAGTGGAAAATAGTTTAGTCAACAGGTTTTTTTTACCTGTGCTCAACAGTCTGTAAAGGACCAAGGCATACCGTGCAGCTTTTGTGTTTAGTGTGATGGCTGCATGGCTAGTACAATGCGCTGCCAGCCGCTACTTGCGGTATTCACAGCCAGGAGGCGCCGCTGTTATCTTAGCTGGCTACTCAGTTCTGCCTCACGAAGCTGAGTGCACGCTGTATGGAGCCTCCACTGGGAATTGAACCCGAGACCACAAGTGCGTCAATTGCCTGTGCTAGCCACTAGACCACCTGGAGGCTCCAGTTAACAGGATAAAGTAAGCATATATTCAACATACTAGTTGTTTTGATAGTTCATCTTCTTTTTTCGCAGCACTAAATTAATATAGATTATTAAACTTTCACTTGTGAAACTTACTTTGTTTCCTCCCTTACGCGTTTCGGCGTGATGTGCGCCTTCGTCAGCGGTGTGAGACAGACTCCACTGGTGTCTCACACCGCTGACGAAGGCGCACATCACGCCGAAACACGTATGGGAGGAAACAAAGTAAGTTTCACAAGTGAAAGTTTAATAATCTATATTAATCAAACATACTGTCAGAATCATGCATAGGCTAGAACTGAATCAACAATAAAAGGGCAGACGGGAGGAGGGGGATTGCTTTCCAGCTGCTTACAAATTGTAAAAATGGATGCTTTACCACTGATCCTCAGAAGTAATAGAAACTTCATGACCTAACAGAAAACAAACTTTATCAGTGGAATGTACAAAAATATGTGTATCTGAATGTGTTTTATAATGGTGGATGGGGAAAGAAGAGATCTAAGAATGTTGTTTCTAATTGTTTCTTGACTCTTATATTCTTGTGTAAAAGTTTAGTTGGTTTTACTCTGTCCTGTCATAAACTGACATGACAGCTGTGGGAGAAAATTAAATATTCACTCATTGTTTCACTCTTCATTCTAGTCTCTATTTCTAACTAACTTTTCTGTCACTCATGCGATAGTTACAAATTACAACTACATGGGTGGCCTCTCTAAAACTACAGAATTTTGGTGCAACAACATTTTGTTATTTCTGTAACAATATTTCTTTAGCAAGTTATTTCTATATTTTAATTTTTGAAATTATTACTGCTTAATTTTAAGAAGTTGTGTTTTGTCTAGACTGGGCCATTTTTATTTATACGTGTTTGTAATTATATTTAATGTCAAATTGTATTAAGTGTTATGTACGTATTGTTTTCCATCATTGTCATTTTCTTCTGCCTCTTTTGTGATATATAGTAAAGCAAAAAAAATCCACTTTTTTATTAGTACATTATGTTCTCATAATGTAGGGCAATTTTGTCAAGGGAGCCTATGTAGTCTGAGGGGTGGGAGACTTTTTATAGTTAATGCTGCAATTTGGCTGTAATTAAGGTGTAAGATAGTTCACATGTTATATTAAATTTTTATTCAAACCAAAATTTAAAACATAAGTAATAAATATCTTTAAAAGTGACTAATTAATTTCTTCTATTTGTCTACATTAAAATGGCTAAATTTGGTTACATCAGAGTAACACTCTCTGCAGTTGTTGCAGTAATATTACTATATATATATATTTCTTTGTCCTTTCAATAATGTGGGCTGTACCAAATTCATTTTATAAAGAGAAAAAGGTATTTTTTTTTTTAATTCGAGGTATGTAGGAAAAGTGAACACAGTATAAAATATTGTTTTTCAAACATGAGTACTTATATGCTGAAATATTAAAGTGTAAAGTGTATCAGTGGGCTAGGAAATATTCACATCAGACTTTTGCATTAGTACTCAAAGAAAACATGACAGCGTTTACACTTTTCATATACTTATTCAACATCCAATTCCTAGGCTAACAGCAATGAAGAACACAGCTTAAGCACCGCTAAATATAATTTCATGTTTGCAGAGCTAATTATTTCTTGTTTGTATGTACCTTGTTTGCAGAAAAAATCACTCTGTTAATTGATTATGTATTCAGTTTCAAACATATTTGATTTGTTTTTTACATGTCTGATTTTTACAAGAGTTTAGAAGATGTGTAATACATTAGATAATTATTAGTTAATTATAATTAGGTGAGTATTAGATAATTTTTTTATTGTCTTCCCATGTAGGAAGATGTTCAACATAATTATCCAAAATTACAGTAAATAAAGTTTGTTTTTATTGGTATTTAAATTTGATTTGTTCCATAAACACAAGAGGGTGTACCTACTTCATTTAATATTTATATCTTTTCCAAGAATGGAAGTCTCTGGTACACTCTATGCTATCAAAATGTGTAAATATTATTTAATGTTTGCAGACAATCAGTTTTTAGTTTAGAATGATGAGATAAGCTACAATTGGCAACATGTAAGTTACATGTATTATCCACTAAGTACAGTGTGATTATATCAAGACAAAAACAAAAGTAATGACCTTAAAAAGTCTGAACCTGTTCACTGTAAGACAGTGCTAACAGAATGTTGTAGCAGGTTAATCATTTTGATTATCTTGGGAATAAGGTTATATGAGAAGCCTTAGGAGTCAGGATTATTATGGATGGAATAGCCATGTGTTGAAGGAAATGGAGACAGCTTGGAGAATTCCCATGGGACAAACTCCAAAAGGATCATTATAATATAAGCCTATAGGTTGAAGAAATGTTGGAAGACTTCAGAGGAGGTGGAAAGATAGCTTTTGAAGTTGGAACAAGCAAAGTGCGTAATCCTTGGTAGTAAAGAAGAAGAAGAAGAAGAAGAAAAAGAAGAAGAGGAAATTTAATCTTTTTAAAAACGTTTAATCAAATTTACATTTTTCTGAAATTACTTAATTTTAAAACACTAGTTGTGAAAGTTGTTAACTATTCTTATTATAATCAGAATGATCACTGTTGCACACCACTATATAAAAATTATTCCGATTAGCGCTTTCAAGCTTCACAGCCCATCGTCAGATCGAAATAGACAGGAAATATGTAAAAACAAACCCTTCACCCCTCTCCCCCACCCTGCTCACACACAACAAGCTATAAATTAATGACCCTTCCTCACCCCCTAAACCCTGCCCCACCATCTGTACAGTTACATATTTTTCTAGTAAATTCCTTGTGTTAAATTTGATAATGAAGAAATTTATAATTAAATATTATAATTAAAATTAATTAAAATTAAATATTGATAATTAAAATTGGTAATTCAATTTGATAATGAAGAAATATTTTATAACATGATTAAGAAGTAAATGAGAGAGGACAGATAGATAAGATTAAGAATTATATTGCATAGTACTAATTGGTTGTTTTAAAATAAGGGTGTGTGACTGACCCACGTGTGTGGTGAGGAAGAGGGTAGTTTAAAAGGATGCACACACACACACACACACACACACACACAACACTGAAACACAAGGAATTTACTAGAAAAATATGTAACTGTACAGATGGTGGGGCAGGGTTTAGAGGGTGAGGAAGGGTCATTAATTTATAGCTTATTGTGTATGAGCAGGGTGGGGGAGAGGGGTGAAGGGTTTGTTTTTACATATTTCCTGTCTATTTCGATCTGACGATGGGCTGTGAAGCTTGAAAGCGCTAATCGGAATAATTTTTATATAGTGGTGTGCAACAGTGATCATTCTGATTGTGATTTCAACCACTAACACAAATTTCTTCATTAAACGTCTGTTAAGATGTGCAATCGACTACAGGTAATGGACAACAACAATGAGGTAATAAACGACAACAATAAGGTAAGTAAAGTTTTTAAGTATCTTAAGTTAAAAGTTAAATTGAAGAGGGTTTTAAGTAAAATATGGTTTAATAAAAAATGTCTGGATAATAATGTCATCCCAAAGTACGCTCAAGTTAAAATTAAAAATAAGAACAGTGTAGCCAAAAAAGTAAAAGAACAAAGCGAGAAGTTGTGGATAAAACTGGAAATAAGGTCACTCTACGGCTTAATCAATAGATATAATAGGGAATTATATGACAGACACATAGAATTGTTAAGAATATACTCGTATGTAGAGTTAGAAGAAATATTATATAATTTTGGCTTGGGGTACGTAGAAAAGAAATTGGAAAATAAAAAAAAAAAATGGTAGATAAGTTAAATAAATTAATAAGAAAGAACGAAGTAAAAAAGGAACACCTCTCTAAGAATAACTATGAAAAAAGAGTAATAAACCTTACAGAGGTAAATTTCAATACAGAAGAAAAAGAAATGTTAGCAAAAGGCTTAAAATACGCACCGCCACCAGAATTAAATCAAGAAAAAACGATTATTGAATGCGAAAGCATAATACAAAAACTAGGAAATGAAAATGATAAAAAAAGAATAAGGTGGGAAGTAGGGAATGTAGTAGATAAAATATTTAAGAAAAGTTTGTATAATTCAAAAATGAACAAAAAATCAAATCAACTGTAACTAAACTAAAGAATAAAATAAAGAAGAATGATATTATAGTTACGAAGGCGGACAAAGGAAATACAATGGTACTACTGAGAAAGGACGAATACATAAAGAAAATGGAAGAATTTATAAGGGAAGGACCATACGAGGAAATAAAGTATGATTATACAAGTAAGTACCAGTCAAGGATAAAACAAATGATGAAACAGATAACATTTATAGAAGAAAATAAGAAAAAGTATTTATTGGAAAGTAATCCAACAGCACCAACTTTTAAAAGTCAGGTTAAGATACATAAAGAAGGAAAACCAATTAGACCGATTGTTTCTTTTATTAATGCACCTATTTATAAATTATCAGAGGATGTTAGCAGAGTACTGAAACAGAAATATGAATTTGGGACAAAATACAACATAGAGAATAATGTAAAATTGATAGAAAAATTAGAAAATATTAGGATTAATGTAAATACAAAATTGATATCACTGGATGTTAAGGACATGTTTACCAATATCACAGTAAATAAAGTTATTAAGTTAATAAACGATAATAATATGGGAGAATACAGGTATAAAATATCGGTATGGAGAACCATACATGACTTCCATATTCTAAGATTTATATTTAAAATCATTTTCGAAATGTAATATTACCATAGAAACTACTTCTTTCTGCTTACTGCTTCAGCCTTAACCACAGTACTGTGGTCACTAACATATACCACCTCACGTTATCGCACTCGATTTTCACTGATGATGGAAGTCAATGGCATTGCCGAAACGTCTGGTTTTGTAGAAAACATTGGACTACGGCCAAATATCCCGGGAAGGAATTTTAACAAAAACTACTTCTTTGTTGCCGATAACGTTGTACACATATATATATATATATATATATAAAATATATGCATAAAATTAATGGCTTGTATAAGTTAATGATTGATCTCCATTAAGTAGTGCTCAAGTTTCCAAAGTTTTAATATTTTGATGTCCGTAATTAAAACATCAGAGCAGGTTTAGTGTGAATGAGGGTACACTGTGGACAAAAATTTTCAACATTTCCTATTGAGCGTTGCTTAGAGTAAAGCTGCGAATCTACAGTGTATGTTTCACAGAACAAACACGCGAAAAAGAAGGAGCTCTCCGAAGTCACTCATGGACCCTCAGCATCTTGCAGAGGGTTCATTCCCTAAAGACGAAAAGTCTGTCTATGAATCGTTCCTCTGTAAACACGTGCAGTTACATTGCCCAGCGATCCACAGGAAGCAAATTGATGTCCATTTTTTCGGCTTGCACGCGTTATGTTGGTATGGGTTTCGGCACTTTCCATTTAAAAAAAGCGTGCAAATGTAAGAAAATAAACATGAGTGAGGCCAGAAATAACGTGAATTGTGTGTGTGTGTGTGTGTGTCTTACCTGCCTTTTTATTGCTGTAGGCATAATAATAAAATGGAAACGTAAATATTACATAACTGTGATATGCTTACCTGCCACGAACGATATATTATTTTATACATGGAGGAGTTCAGTGACATACACACGTACAGAAGTCATCTTCAAAAATACTAGAAGTCGTCCACGCTTTTATGTTGGCAGTGTAACTTACAGGAAGTTTTTTGATGTTTTTAAAACATCTAGGATGTAAACTTTTCCCGATAACTAAAAGTTTCCTTTTTTCGGTTCCCGTCATGTTCGACAAACAAAAACTGTAACTCTTTGTTTAGAGAGCTTCCCACCAACGCACTTTTCATTTGTAAATTTGAAAGTCTTATCTGGAGTTAATTTATAAAAAATTCCGGCTTCATGTCCATTAAAGAAGTCTTCATCTTTATATGATCGTCTAATTTCTGGCCAAGTGTTATGCACCCAATCGCCTGTAACGTTCAGATCTACGCATTTTGCCTCACCACAAATTTTTGCAAAGGAAATCGAGTGTCGGGCCTTAAATCGATCTAGCCATCCGTTGGAGCACGCAAAATGGCTGGCGCCGGCAGTCCTGTTACAGTGCTTATCGCTTGCATACAATGTATGTCTGTAGCCATGGGCTAGCGCGCGCGCGCGCGCGCGCACATATATACGTTTATATGAAATTTAGAGTAAAATATCTGAGAAATATTTGACGCTATAACAAAGTAGTACAATATTTAGTGAAGTTAAAACCGGGAATTTTTATAATGTTAAAGATATCAGTTTGACCGGACTTATGACAAAATAACGCTACACCAGAGTTGACGTAACAGCCGAGGCCGTAATAACCAAGTTCCACTGTATATATAAAGATATTAACTCAAACATAATTTACATTAAAATGAAAAAATTATAATTTTATTGCCTGGCAACAAAATTATTTTATTTTTAACAATTACCATTGTTTCAAAAAGTTTAAATAAATTTTCTAGTACTTTACTCTTGTTAAAACGTAAAAGGTTGCAGGTAAACTACCCCTTCCCCTTAACCGATCTTCACCAATATCGAAAGTCCTTGAGACCTCTACAATTCAGGGACGTATGCAAAAAATTATTTGATTTTGTTTGAATTTGCGGCAGTTACCGTTTGCCATAGAAAATACGCTTGATAAAAAACGTTGCAGGTAAACTACCCCTTCCCCTTAACCGATCTTCACCAAAAACAATAGGTCTTGAGAACTCTACAAATCAGGGCTGTATGCAAAACATTATTTGATTCTGTTTGAATTTGCGGCTGTTATCGTTTGCCATAGAAAATACCCTTGTTAAAAAAACGTTGCAGGTAAACTACCCCTTTCCCTCAACCGATCTTCACCAAAAACAATAGGTCTTGAGAACTCTACAATTTAGGGCTGTATGCAAATAATCTTTTGATTCTGGTTGAATTTGCGGCTGTTATCGTTTGCCATAGGAAATACCCTTGTTAAAACATAAAACGTTACAGATAAACTACCCCTTTCCCTTAACCGATCTTCACCAAAAACAATGGGTCTTGAGAACTCTACAATTCAGGGCTGTATGCGAAACATTATTTGATTCTGTTTGAATTTGCGGCTGTTATCGTTTGCCAAAAAAAAATTTCCCTTGATAAAAAAAAACCGTTGCAGGTAAACTACCCCTTTCCCTCAACCGATCTTCACCAAAAACAATAGGTCGTGAGTACTCTACAAATCAGGGCTGTGTGCAAAAAATTATTTGATTCTGTTTGAATTTGCGGCAGTTATCGTTTGCCATAGAAAAAAAATCTACAGACACACAGACAGACAGACAGACACACACACACAGACACTTTTCGGAAAACGACTTTTTTTCATGTTTTGAGTGTAGTACAATCAGAATCTGCAATAATCTCGAACACGATTTTTTTTGCCATCACCATACTTCCATTCCTTAAGGAATATGGAAGTAAAAGCAGTTGATGAAAGTAATTAAAGAATGTGTAAATCAGAACTATTTTAGGTTTAATAACAAGTTTTATATACAGAAAAAAGGTTTACCTATGGGGTCTTCATTATCCCCTATTCCTGCTGAAATATACATGAATGATTTTGAAAAGCAATTAATAACTTCCACTAAGTATAAAGACAATATAAAATTATGGTCTAGATACGTTGATGATGTATTAGTAATTTGGGAAGGAAGCATAGAAGAAGTGCATGAGTTTATAAATGAGGTAAATAATAAGGATAAAAACTTACAATTTAAAGACGAGATAGGAGGTAAGAAAATAAATTACTTAGATTTAAACATAGAAATTAAAGATAATGAGAAACTACAGTTTGGGATATTTAGGAAAGAGTCGTATTCTGATATAATTATACCAAGAGAGTCTTACCACCCATATAGATATAAAATGGCGGCAATCAATTCATTTTGTTACAGAGCTCAGAAGTGTTTAAAAGAGACCGAATCAAAAGATAGGGAGTTAAAAACGATAAAGGGAATTGTAAGGAATAATAATTATAACACCAACATAGTGGATAAAGTTATGAAAAGGGTTAACATACAAAAAGCTAAAATAGAACCAGAACAAAAGAATTATGCAGGGTCATTGACATACATAGGTTCACATACTAGAAAAATTATAAAATGTTTTAATAAATATGGAGTAGATATAGCTATTAAAAAATGTGAAACGGTATTTGATAAGATAAGGAATAAGAATATAGAAAAAATTCCAGTATTACAGAAAAGCGGAATTTATAAATTAAAATGTAAAGACTGCAACAAAGTGTACCTAGGTGAGACAGGACGGAAATTCGTATGCAGGTTGTCTGACCACAAACGTGGAGAAGGTAATAGAACAACCAATTCGTTATATGCAAGACATTTCATAGAAGACAACCATAAGTTTGTTAATCCTTTGGAAGAATACGAAATTGTAAAAGTAGTAAATAACACAGTTGAAAGGAAGCTTAGAGAGGAGTTAGAAATATTGAAAGAAAGAGAAAAAGGGTTAGACAATTTAATTAATATTAAAATTAAATTTGATAATGAAGAAATATTTTATAACATGATTAAGAAGTAAATGAGAAAGGACAGATAGATAAGATTAAGAATTATATTGCATAGTACTAATTGGTTGTTTTAAAATAAGGGTGTGTGACTGACCCACGTGTGTGGTGAGGAAGAGGGTAGTTTAAAAGGATGCACACACACACACACACACACACACACACACACACACACACACACACACACACACACACACACACACACACACACACACACACACACACACAAGGAATTTACTAGAAAAATATGTAACTGTACAGATGGTGGGGCAGGGTTTAGGCGCCGTCCATATATTACGTCACCACTTTGGGGTGGAGGGGGGGTTCGGCTAAGTGTGACAAATGGTGACAAGGGGGGGAGGTGGTTTCAGCAGTTGTCACGTAACCACTTTTTTATTCTTCGTTTTATAAGGATGAGTTTTGTAAAGAAAACGCTTTTTTATGAAGACAGCCATTTAAATATTTACATTTTCTTCGCTAATTTGTACTGGGGCGTAGAACACACACACACGAAAGTTCGATTTCCCCGAACTCGGCTACCGCGTGTTTACTCACATCATACATTCTTCGTTGCTAGCACTGTGTTGTCGGTGTCTCGATTTCCCCAAATTCGGCCACCACGTGTTTACTCACATCATACGTTCTTCGCTGTGAGCACGCTCTTTGTTTAGTCTTCTCTTGATTTCGAGCATGTCTGTTTAGTCTTCTCTTGATTTCGTGTCTCGAGTCCTCCTATCGCGCGTTTTGCTACGCCTTCACTCCCATCATACATACCATCATTGTGGTCGTTCGTAACATGAATCGCGGCAAGCTTTACGAGTCTCTTTTCGACGCGTATAAGAAGGCCTACCCGACAGGCCGAAAGTGAATCTCCAAAATGACTGCAATACCTTCTGGGCGGAAGCAAAAAAGGAGTGCGGCAAGGATGATTCGTCTTTTGACGCTAAGATTAGTGCGAAAGTGAAAGAGCTTTTGGTGAGAGGGACTAATAAGAAAGTCAAGGGTTTGTTTTCGTATTTTACTATACATTCCGCGAATGTGAAAACCGCAACACAAGCACCTGCAACAATCACGGCTCCGGCTGCGCCGACCAGTCAGCTCACAGTTAGTGATACACCTACAAAATGTGAGATCGGAGACTCTGAAAATGAAAAAAGGCGTACACCTTCCCAGGATGTATATCAGACGATGATTGCGAATTTTCAAGCCAAAATTTGTACTTTACGTAATGAAATTGATAGTGGTCTTGCATGCGACTCTTCTTCTAAAGAGTTGGAATCTCTCAAGAATGAACTGAACAGCGAAAAAAATGCTTTAAAAAGGAAGCAGTCGAACGCAGCGCGTCAAAAAACGTGTGGTAAGAAAAAAAAACAAATTGGACGAAATTTGCCGCGAGCATCCTGACATTTCAAAACAGCTAAAATCTAGAGACGCTTCAGGTAGACCACGTAGCGAAGAGGAACAACCGGGCCTTCTAAAGGCAATCTGTGATCTCGCGATGTTCGGCGGGGGAGCCCAGGTAAGACGACAATCTGAACAGGTGCGAAGCTGCAAGACGCTCGACGATTTAAAAGATGCTTTGGAGAAAGCCGGATTTCATTTAAGTCGGAGTGGGCTATATTTGCGACTGCATCCCCGTCATTCTGACACATTGGAAGGTAAGTCCTCAAACTTCTGTACTGTTAAATTAGAAAATATGCGGATTTTGTTGTATTTAATTTGTTTGTAATTTGTTCAAAAGTGTTTTAAATTATAATATTTAAATTTAATAACTATTTAATTTGTTTAATAGTTTTAATTAAATTAAATACGGTACTTAATTTAATTTAATGTGTTTAAAAGTAGTTGTAATAAAGAAATAACTTATAATTGCTGGTACGTAATTTTTCATTGAAGATCGCCGACTTCCAACAAAGAAGGGAAAATAAGGGGGGGGTCTGACCCACCGTGGTGACATAATATTATGGGGGGGGATTCACCGAGTGTGACAAATGGTGACAATGGGGGGGAGGGGGTCCAAAATGCCGAATTTTGTGGTGACGTAATATATGGACGGCGCCTTAGGGGGTGAGGAAGGGTCATTAATTTATAGCTTGTTGTGTGTGAGCAGGGTGGGGTAGAGGGGTGAAGGGGTTGTTTTTACATATTTCCTGTCTATTTCGATCTGACGATGGGCTGTGAAGCTTGAAAGCGCTAATCGGAATAATTTTTATATAGTGGTGTGCAACAGTGGTCATTCTGATTGTGATTTCAACCACTAACACAAATTTCTTCATTAAATTCTTATTATAAACAAAATGGAAAAGCTCTTCTTGTAAAAATAAATTTCCCACAAAACAACAGTTCTTCATTATCCTGAGACTGATTGGTAAAGAGTTGTACCTGTTGTACTCATGTACTTAGCCCCCTTTTTCAAAGTCTAATGTAAAATGTATAATACTTGGACAATTTAAAAATATATTTACATGTAGTGTTGTAGTATAACATCTTCTCCTGTGTTATAACTTAGGGAACCCGCAATAATTGGTTCTGCCAATTATTCAGGCTGCCTTACTTGTGACGAGCTGAAAATTAATCAGAACAACAAACAATAAATATACAAGGATTCAGGGAAGGGGAGACTGTTGATTTATGCACTCAGTATAGTATGTACTCCTGATGACATCTCTTTATTACATATTGTATTATTTTCTCTACTTAAAATTCTCGACACATATGCTTCAATAGCTTACAGTTTACATGATGATTATATTTTATTCTTTACAAGGCCCCTTAAAATAAGATGTACATGAATTTAATTAATTCTCCGGATCCGGGATTTCCTCTAATACGTTAAGAATGGTTACCTCGCCATATAAAGCTTTCAAAATTTTGCCATTTGAAGAATGGTCTTTATTAATCTTTTAAACAATAAGGCTTTACAGTTTAGAGCTATAACTCTTTTACTAGGGATAAGTATACAAGTTATGAGTATACAATTACTGTTATACAATTACTTAAAACGTCTTAATGTGGTTAAATTAATTGTCTTTTGTTGAATATAATATTTAGTATTTCATAAGCACGGAAGGCTTGCCTCCGTGTCACCTTTTTTTGATGTCTTCCAGCTCTGCGTTATTCCAGTCGTAGGTCCTCGGTTGCAGCATGTTTGAAGTAGGTCAGGTGTCTCTCATTATCTTCGTATCCGGGAATGGTGTAGTCCTGAAGTCTTTTAGATCATGGTGTCTCCTGGTTCTCAGCTCTTGGCTAACTGATAGTAATAGCTCGTTGATCTGAATGATTAACACAAAGTTTCATTCACCTGTATCCACTTCACATGATAGTTTGATTGTAGCACTTCACTTCATGGGATTACCACAGTTTTAATTACATTAGTATTATATTTTAAGATTTTAGAAGAGATGTCACCGGCGCTAAATTTTAGTTATTCATTCTCACTCGTTTACACCATATTTATATGAGTCGCGGTTCAACTACATTAACGCAACACATTGTTTAATAGTAAAAAGAATGCGTCAGTGTCTTAACTGACGGATTAATTACATTTTGTAATAAACTACTTTTTAACGTAGCACATATCGGCAGTACACAGCTTACTGTTTGACCGCTCCCTAGCAAGTGGGCGAAAATAGTTAGGGGTGAGAGTATTAATCTCGCGACTGTTCAACTCAACATAAAAATAGTTCCAAGTTTCTTTTTTATTTAAAGGACTAAAATTAGATTAAATAATTAAGTAGAGAGATTCTTAGTTACAAGTGCTATCAAAGTACCTTATAGTGATCTAGTTTAATTATTTAAATAATAATCAATTTACAATTATTTTTAGTTAGTTAAGGGGTTGGAAGACAAGTTGATTCTGGTTAGCGCCTGTTTCTGCAGGATTAATTAACAAGCTTTACCCTTTCTGTACTCTCGTATTCCTTTTAATATATTATTAGACTTTCATTTAAATATTATTATTATTTAATGATTACAATAAGCTTTAGGTAAAAAAAAAGTGAGATTTTATTAAACACTTAAAATTTATCAACCTATACATTATCAACTTAATTAACTAATTTATTTTTATTAATAAAATCGTCACATACTCCGCCTCTTAACAAATACAGACTCCTGACAAGTTGGTTAGCAATGTACCGGGAGTATGCTTGGGGAGTACCGTGTGAAATTTCTCTCACCCGTTTTTCTTTGTATGTAATAACGAGTAGCATTAGTCATTCTTGACTTGCTGATTCTTACTAACTATATATATTTCATAATTTACAGACTAATTCTACTACTATATAAAATTCACACACTATAAAATGTATTTTAAACATTCTAAATTTTTCTTAACTCTATTACTTACGACTACTACCGGATTTTTCTTTAGCTGTGAGTTATTCTAGTTATAGAATTTACTCTTTAATTACTTTTTTATTATTATTATTATTATTCCTCATATTGGATGTCAGCTGACTTCTTACTTTGCTCTACTTTCGATGAATAGGATTCAAGGTTGATCAGGCCTCGTACCTATTTATACGATAAGGTAGCCAAATGTTACTCAAGTACTCTTTGCATTTGAGTACCTACATCTACCCTTTTATTTAACTTGCACTCTACCATTTTCTTCTTCGTGATAACGTTTTATCTGCGAAATATGTGTCCTTCGTACATATTTTTGAGTAGAGGGTTCGTACAGGGCTACAGTTACTGGAGTTAAGTATTTGTGAATTTGATAAGGACCGCACCATCTGTATGATAGCTTGGAAGTTGTCTTATCGATTGCACTACTCGTTGGGTGCGTTTTATACATAACTAAGTCACCGATTTGGTACTTTACTTCATTATTATTATTTCTTCGCTCGTGATATTTCCTTGATTTCGCTAAGTTTGTTCTTAAATTAGCGCGCGCTTCATTCCATATTTTCCTAATATTTTTATCCCTAATTTCAAGGGGTAACAATTCATGTATTTTCCACTTAGTGGATAATGGGTGGTTAGGTTTATACTTGAACAATAATTCGAATGGGGTAGATTTATGTCCTTCATGATATGCCGAATTAAAGGCGAATTGTATCCAGGATAGGTTCTGGTCCCAAGAAGTATGGTCATTAGCATGGTAGGCTATTAAAGCAGATTTTAGGTTTCGCAAATACCTCTCAGCTATATTACCTTGCGGACGATACTCTGTAGTGGTAATGTGGTCTATACCTAGTTTGAAACACATGTTCCTGAATTCCTTGGACTTAAACTGTGGTCCGTTATCCGACACTAGATGGACAGGAATACCGAATTCTTTAAATAATCTATGCTGTAAAATGCTTACTGTTGTCGTAGCTAAGGCTCGTCGCATGGGGTACATCCAGACGAATTTGCTAAAAGAATCTACGCAAATTAGTAACATTGTATTTCCTGATTTAGAACGCGGGTAGGGTCCTGAAAAGTCTAAATAAATTTTGGAGAACGGGGTACCAGGAATCTCTGAGATTAATTTACTTATTTGGCTGTTTCTCGCTGGTTTGCTGAGTGCACACAACTTACATTTCTTTACAAAGTTAGCGATCTCACTGTTCATATTTTCCCAGTGATATTCTTTTCGAATTCGATGTATGGTTTTATTTATTCCCATATGTGCTCCAATAGTGGAGGAGTGATAATATTCCATCAGCATAGGTTTAATAATATCAGGGGCGATTATTCGTAAATATTTTCCGTTCGCTATTCTACAACATAATACTCTCTTACTTAATAGGTATTTTTCTGACTTGTTTCCTTTTTCAAGTTGTTCAATAATTGGACTCAAACGAGGGTCTTGTCGTTGGTAATGGGCTAAATCCGTAAATGCAAGAGGAAATTCGGTAATTAAAGTATTAATAATCGGCGTTTCTCTACTCTTGTTTTCGTAAGTATTACTACTCGGCTGGAACATACGTGATAGGGTATCGGCAACTACGTTTTGGGTGCCTCTAATATGTTGTACTTTGAATTTAAAACAATTTAATCTTAATACCCATCTTCCGATACGACCTAACTGTTTTGGGTGATTTAGTAGCCAAGATAAAGCTTGATTATCTGTTTCTAACAAAAACTCTTTATGTTCTAAAAAAGGTTTGAACTTCACAAAGGCGAAAACATTAGCTAAACATTCTAATTCGTATGCGGAGTATTTCTTTTCTTGGTCTGTCAGGGTGCGTGAAGCATAACTAATAGGTAATCTAGAGTTATCTACTTCCTGATATATTACGGCACCTAGGGCTACACTTGAACTGTCTGTCTGCACAACAAATGGTTTTGTAAAATCGGCTAATTGTAGTACGGGGGGTGATATTATGCTTTCTTTTAATTTCTCGAATGCGGTTTGATGTTGCTCATTCCACTCAAATTTAACTCCCTTCTTTCTTAAAGTATTTAGCGGTGCTGCAATTTCGGCTAGATGTGGGATATACTTGTGGAAATAATTTATCATTCCTAAAAATCGGGCAATTCCTTTCGCATCCCGCGGTGGTAAAAATTCTCTGATAGCACGGGTTCGCTCTGGGTCTATGCTTACCTTTCCGTTGGCTTTTACGATGTGACCTAAAAATGAGAATTGTGTCACAGCAAAATTTACTTTACTGGGGTTTACGGTTAATCCAGCTTTCTCCAATCGGGATAGTACTTCACGTAGATGTTCAAGATGTTGCTCAATTGACTCGCTGTAAATAACAATGTCATCTAAGTAGTGGTACACATATTTAAACTTTATGTCATGAAATAATTTTTCTAATTATCTGCTACATACAGAACTACCTTGGGATATACCAAAGGGTACCCTTGTAAATTGGTATAGGTTGAAAGGGACGGCAAATGCGGTTAGACGTTTTGATTCTTCCGAAAGGGGTATCTGATGAAATGCTTGATTTAAATCCATAATGGTAAAAATTTTTGCTTTCGTAAAATAATGAAAAGCACTGTGGATGTCGGGAAGTGGTATGGATTCAAACTCTATCCGTTTATTTAGTTGTCTATAGTCTACAACTAATCTATGTTTGTCGTTACTTTTGGGTACTAAAAACGCGGGGGATGAATAAGATGACGTAGAGGGTTCGATGACTCCTTGTTCTAACAGTTTATTAATTTGGTTCCTCATTACTTCCATTTTTGGAGGTGATAACTTGTATGGGGCTAAACGTATTACTTTATTGTCGCTCAAATTTATTTTATACTCTATCAGGTCTGTCAGCCCTAACTTCGGGGTGAGGACATTGGAGAATTGTTTTATTAAAGTCTGTATGTTCCGTCTATCTTTACCTTCCAGGTGACCTAATTCACATTCATGATGCTTTAGATGTGAAGAAGTCGTGCTAGTACTTTCTCTGTTATTTGAATTATCATCCAAGTTATATTTCCGTGAACGATCGAATCCAAAGTAAAATTTCTTCTCGTGAATGTCTAAAATTATTCCTGTTTTACTGATAAAATCAGCTCCCAATATTAACTCGGGTCCTAATTCGTCGCATACTAACATTGGAAAATACCACGTCAGATTTTTAATTTTTACCTTAAATGTGATGATAAGTTTTATCATTAAGTTTTGTTTGTTAGCTGTAGCGCATCTAATATTTACTGATTGACTGCGTTTAACTAAATTATGTTTAAGTAATTTATTGGCTAGCTCTTGACTAATTAAACTTCGCGTTGATCCGGAATCAATTAATCCGAGGGTGGAAGTAACACCAAGGTCAACTTGTAAATACGGTAATTGACACTTATTGAAATCACATTTATTAATAGTGTTACATTTATCGATAAATTTTTTTACATAGGGGTCTAATTTTCTTTTGTTATTATTATTAATTTGTTTTATTTTATTGTCTCTCAGGGGTTTACCTTTTTTCACGATGCTGCGGAAGACACAGGGTTTCGGATCTCCCTGCCTTACATGTTTTTTGGATAATGAGTTTTCCGATTGTACTGTTTCCGTTTACAGTTTCTACTGAGGTGTCCAGGTTTTCCGCAGTTATAGCATATATATTCTTTACGCGGGGTCTCACTGGTTTCCTGTCGTGGTTGAGGCTCCTTGGACTTACCATGGCCATGAACATAGGTTGATCTTTGAAATGGTCTTCTTTCTCGTAGACTTCTTGCATCTGAGACTAAGGCTTGCATTTCTTTTCTATGTGGTGTAGTGGATACCGGTGCATGTCTGTGCTGATCTGCGTACCACACATTGGAAGAGTGAATACTACATTGTTCAAGGTCAGCGAAAGTAAGGGGTCTACTTATTAGTGCTGAACGGGAGCGTTCTTCAGGAGATAAGCCTACCAGGATAGTATCGACCAATTGTTTTTCAGTCCAGTCGACTTGCAGTAGACGTGAAGATTCTCTGATGTCTGCGATATAGTGGGCCAGTCTTTCTTGAGCTCCTTGTACTCGAAGTACAGTATTTCTCTTGATCTCCTCATAAATTCCAGTGGGGATAAAATATTTGATTATATTCGTATGAAGTTCTTCTACTGGAAGAGACGAGTTTAATGATTCTAATACACGATCTCGTAATGGTGGTTTACATTTGGGTAAGATGACCTGCTGTATTTGCCAATCGCTCAATTGTTGTAGATCTTTTATTTGCAGTAGGTATCTGATAAAAGTCAACAGTATCGTGATACTTAAGCCATCGGTGTACGGAATTTCATTAATTATTTTCTCTACTGGGTGGGAAATCTTTCCGTAGAGGTCTACATTAAAATTTACGTTTGGTATGCTTTTTGAAGGATTAGTGGTTGCATTAGGATTTTTAATCGCATATTGACTAGTGCGAGTACGCTGAACTTTAGGCGGTGGGGGTTCTAACATGGTTAGGGTATTTAATTCTCTACTAGGTAATTGTTCATGACTCTGTTGTATCTTAGATACGGTGGGTGATTCGGGGTTCGAGGTGGAGGGAGGGTGTTCTAAAGTAGGGGAATGAACTGGGGAAATATATAATTTTTGTAAGTAGTGCTCAATTTCCTCCATTCTCGATGAATCTGACTTTCGTCGTAAGTCGTTGATAATTATGGGCAATTGGCTTAATGCCTCATCCGCAAATTTCTGCACGTCGGCGGGGATTACGGTGACGTCGGGCCAGCTTAATAAATTATTCAACCGGCGGGTTAAATGTTCTATACGTTGCGTAACGCGCAAAAGTTCCGTAGGTGATTTTTTGTACTGAAGGTTCTGAGATAATACTATCAGTTCCCTATATTTCGCATAACAGGTTTCTCGTTCGCCGTCATAATCGAGTTCACGCAATCTATCTAACTGCGAGGTTATCTCTGATCCGGTTTGGCGTAATGATTTTCGTAATTCAGACACGGTAACATTCACGTGTTTTAGACCTCGTAAAAGTGCTTCGTACCATAGCTCATCTTTTAATAATAGATCTGGATTCAATTCAGCCATTTTCGCAAAGTGAGTGGCTATAACTAATTATTCTACTATTTGCATTAAATACTATACAACGCTATATCTTTTTTTTTACACACAAATATAAAAATATAAATCAATCGTATTCTTACTATTTCATTAATAAACAATCAAAATGAGATGACAAGCTTTGTCATTTTACATTGGTAGAGAGAGAGAAATCTCACACAGATGTAAATATGCGTACGGCAAAAGGATTCCCCCTTCGGCTACTACACACAGGAAGAGACACGCTTCTTATAACAATAGAACTAACAAAGAGAGTGTCGTTGTAGTTTAACTCAACTATGGGGGAGGTTCACAATGACAGTTTACACACACAGGCGCAGACAAGAATTCAACTGGTCTGAAATTGTTTACAAACCGACAGGTTGATGAATGAACTTTTTGACAAGCACGTACCTGCTGTTATATCGTATTCTTGGGGCGTTTTTAGTTAACATTATGTTCATTCCTATATCTAAATAATATTTAAATTACTTATTTATTATACTATTATAATAACTATTATCGTTTAATTTTTATTTAATATTTTAGACACATTTTAAAGTACATGAGTGAATAAATCAACAGCTTAGGTGTGTGGGTTTATCGGGACACAATTACTTCTTAAATAACACAAGTCACAAAATTGTTTACAAAGGAGTCGCAAAATTTAAGCAAATTAGCAGAGTGGCGCAATTTATAACATCTTCTCCTGTGTTATAACTTAGGGAACCCGCAATAATTGGTTCTGCCAATTATTCAGGCTGCCTTACTTGTGACGAGCTGAAAATTAATCAGAACAACAAACAATAAATATACAAGGATTCAGGGAAGGGGAGACTGTTGATTTATGCACTCAGTATAGTATGTACTCCTGATGACATCTCTTTATTACATATTGTATTATTTTCTCTACTTAAAATTCTCGACACATATGCTTCAATAGCTTACAGTTTACATGATGATTATATTTTATTCTTTACAAGGCCCCTTAAAATAAGATGTACATGAATTTAATTAATTCTCCGGATCCGGGATTTCCTCTAATACGTTAAGAATGGTTACCTCGCCATATAAAGCTTTCAAAATTTTGCCATTTGAAGAATGGTCTTTATTAATCTTTTAAACAATAAGGCTTTACAGTTTAGAGCTATAACTCTTTTACTAGGGATAAGTATACAAGTTATGAGTATACAATTACTGTTATACAATTACTTAAAACGTCTTAATGTGGTTAAATTAATTGTCTTTTGTTGAATATAATATTTAGTATTTCATAAGCACGGAAGGCTTGCCTCCGTGTCACCTTTTTTTGATGTCTTCCAGCTCTGCGTTATTCCAGTCGTAGGTCCTCGGTTGCAGCATGTTTGAAGTAGGTCAGGTGTCTCTCATTATCTTCGTATCCGGGAATGGTGTAGTCCTGAAGTCTTTTAGATCATGGTGTCTCCTGGTTCTCAGCTCTTGGCTAACTGATAGTAATAGCTCGTTGATCTGAATGATTAACACAAAGTTTCATTCACCTGTATCCACTTCACATGATAGTTTGATTGTAGCACTTCACTTCATGGGATTACCACAGTTTTAATTACATTAGTATTATATTTTAAGATTTTAGAAGAGATGTCACCGGCGCTAAATTTTAGTTATTCATTCTCACTCGTTTACACCATATTTATATGAGTCGCGGTTCAACTACATTAACGCAACACATTGTTTAATAGTAAAAAGAATGCGACAGTGTCTTAACTGACGGATTAATTACATTTTGTAATAAACTACTTTTTAACGTAGCACATATCGGCAGTACACAGCTTACTGTTTGACCGCTCCCTAGCAAGTGGGCGAAAATAGTTAGGGGTGAGAGTATTAATCTCGCGACTGTTCAACTCAACATAAAAATAGTTCCAAGTTTCTTTTTTATTTAAAGGACTAAAATTAGATTAAATAATTAAGTAGAGAGATTCTTAGTTACAAGTGCTATCAAAGTACCTTATAGTGATCTAGTTTAATTATTTAAATAATAATCAATTTACAATTATTTTTAGTTAGTTAAGGGGTTGGAAAACAAGTTGATTCTGGTTAGCGCCTGTTTCTGCAGGATTAATTAACAAGCTTTACCCTTTCTGTACTCTCGTATTCCTTTTAATATATTATTAGACTTTCATTTAAATATTATTATTATTTAATGATTACAATAAGCTTTAGGTAAAAAAAATGTGAGATTTTATTAAACACTTAAAATTTATCAACCTATACATTATCAACTTAATTAACTAATTTATTTTTATTAATAAAATCGTCACAATAGATATTATTGGAATTATTTAAATTGTAAAAATGTTAATAAGTTTTACAAATTTTATTATTCTGAATATGTACAGTAAAAGTTGAGGCAAAATTCTGAATGCTTTAAAAGCAGTCTACATTTTGTTTGTCTGCTCACCTTAATCCCTGCTTTCTCCATTAATCATTCTATATTTGGGTCAGTGATGAGAACATCGTGTCACCAGCGCAATATACTACATATTGGATTACATAAAATTATTACATAAAACAGAATAGCAATGGACCGATAGTTGATTCTTGAGGAACACCACAATTTACACTAAACAGTTGGATATGTATGGGTTACAGTTTCCACTGAGATTCATACAACAGTAATATCACTATAAATGAGTTTGAACAGTTACATTAGGAAAAGTAAACTAAATTAATGTTGTTTGAAGCATGTTAAACATGTTTTTATTTATTCACTCGTTTCTTAGACGGTTAAAAGGGAAAACAATTATGTTACTGTGGTACCCATACAAACTAATTCTGTAGCAAGCTGTAACCAAATAATGCAGTATACTTTCACAAAAACTTTACAGCTTGAGTAGCATTTTTCAATGTGACATCTGCAAATAATATGTGTATGCCAAATTTCAGGCTTGTGCATTAATTCGTTTTTTTTTTTTAATTAATAAAGTTGTGTTAGTGGTTATAATCACAAACAGAAATAACACTGTTGCACACTATAGAACAAATTTTCCTATTAGCGCTTTCAAGCTTCACAGCTCATTTATCAAATGAGAAATATCAGATCGCTGTGATGTGCAACAGTGTTATTTCTGTTTTCGTTTTTGAGATACAGAATCCACAAAAATGAATACATTTTTGAATGTAGGACTCCCTTCATTAGTGTTACAATTGAATTATAGTTTGTAATAATTTTTAATAATTTACAATGTTCATGAATCTGCAACTTATCCTCTTTTCCTGAGCTATTTATGTACCATCTGTGAATAGCAGTGAGTTCATGTAGATTCCACGATTCTAGGTTTGCAGACACCTTCCATTGCAAAAGAACAAATGATTGAGTATCAAAAAAGGTAGCTTAGGGACAAATGATTGGTAGTACAAGTAGAAGGAGACCTAGAACTCACTGGCAAGATAACTTATGTAAAGACCCTCAAGGAATGATCAGTGATAAACTGGTAAGCAGTGGCTAGGTATCAGTCTGGGTGGCAGGTACTAAATTGTCTCGGGGTACTAATTTGCAGGGGAAATGTTATTCTTTTATCCTTCCATATGACTACTGCCATAAGTAATTGTGATTTATAAGCAAATCTATGATAAAATATGAATATGTAAAATACTGTAAAAATATTTACAAATAAAAGACTAAGAGTATGGTTTTTAAGGAAAAAGAAGCAGTCGGATTCCAAATATTTATTAACAAATAAACATTGGTGCAACTAAATTACTTTATCTACTTGAGCAATATTATTACTTCCATGTTCCATAAGGAAATGTAAGTATGGTGATGCCAAAAAAAATCGTGTTTGAGATAATTTCAGATTCTGATTGTACTACCCTCAAAACATGAAAAAAGTCATTTTACTTTTTCGAAAAGTGTCAGTGTGTGTGTGTCTGTCTGTCAATAGCTTTTTTTCTATGGCAAACGATAACAGCCGCAAATTCAAACAGAATCAAATAATTTTTTGCATACAGCTCTGAATTGTAGAGTACTCAAGACCTATTATTTTTGGTGAAGATCGGTTACGGGAAAGGGGTAGTTTACCGGCAACATTTTTTTTTATCAAGGGTAATTTTTTTCTATGGTAAACGGTAACAGCCGCAACTTCAAACAGAATCAAATAATGTTTCGCATACAGCCCTAAATTGTAGAGTCCTCAAGACCTATTGTTTTTGGTGAAGATCGGCTAAGTGAAAAGGGTAGTTTACCGGCCACATTTTATGTATTAACAAGGGTAATTTTTTCTATGACGAACGATAACTGCCGCACGTTCAAACAGAATCAAATAATGTTTTGCACACATTCCTAACGTTTTAAGTACTCAAGGTCTATTTATTTTGGTGAAGATCGGTTAAGGGAAAGGGGTAGTTTACCGGCAACATTTTATGTTTTAACAAGGGTAATGTTTTCTATGACGAACGATAACTGCCGTAAATTCAAAGAGAATCAAATAATATTTTGTATACGATCCTAAATTGTAAAGAACGGAAGGCCTATTAATTTTGGTGAAGATCGGTTAAGGGGAAGGGGTAGTTTACCAGCCACCTTTAATGTTTTAACAAGGTTAATTTTGTCTATGACGAACGATAACTGCCGTAAATTCAAACATAATCAAATAATGTTCCGCATACAGGCCTGGATTGTAGAGGTCTCAAGACCTATTGTTTTTGGTGAAGGTCGTTTACGGGGAAGGGGTAGATTACCGGCAACGTTTTATGTTTTAACAAGGGTAATTTTTTCTATGACGAACGATAACTGCCGTAAATTCAAACAGAATCAAATACTTTTTTGCACACCTTCCTGAATTATAGAGTACTCAAGTCCTGTTGTTTTTGGTGAAGATCGGTTAAGAGAAAAGGGTAGTTTACCTGCAACATGATATGGTTTAAAAGGGTAATTTTATTTTTATGACGAATGATAACAGCCGCATATTCAAAGAGAATCAAATAATTTTTTGCACACATTCCTGAAGTTTTAAGTACTCAAGGTCTGTTGGTTTTGGTGAAGATCGGTTAAGGAAAAGGGGTAGTTTACCTGTAACGTTTATGTTTTAACAAGGGTAATTTTATCTATGATGAACGATAACTGCCGTAAATTCAAACATAAACAAATAATTTGTTGCATACATCCCTAAATTGTAGAGGACTCAAGGTTTGTTGATTTTTATGAAGATCAGTTAAGGGAAAGGGGTAGTTTACCTGCAACATTTTATGTTGTAACACGAGAAATTTTTTCATGACGTACGATAACTGCCCTAAATTCAAACAGAATCAAATAATTTTTTACATATGTGCCTGAGTTGTAGAAGACTCAAGGTCTATTAATTTTTGTGAAGATCGGTTACGGGGAAAGGGGTAGTTTACCTGAAACATTTTTTGTTGTAACAAGAGTAAAGTACTTAATTTTGATAAATAAAGTATCCTGACAAGAAGATCTTAATAATCAACTGTAGAAACTTAAATGAAATATCTATAAATGAAGAGGCTAGTTGAACGTGGTGGGGGCAATTTTCTATAAATGAAAATTATAGTTGTAGGGGGAGGGGATAATTTTTATATGTGTACCACGTTATCGGCAACAAAGTAGTAGTTTGTTGTTAAAATTCCTTCCCGGGCTATTTGGCCGTAGTCCAATGTTTTCTGCAAAACCAGACGTTTCGGTAGTGCCGTCGACTGCCATCATAAGTGAAAATCGATTGCTATAACGTGTGGTGGTATACGTTAGTGACCACAGTACTGTGGTTAAGGCTGAAGTAATAAGTGGAAAGAAGTAGTTTCTATGGAAACATTTCATTTCGTAAATGATTTTAAATATAAATCTTAGAACATGGAAGTCATGTATGGTTCTCCATACCGATATTTAGTTTTGATAGAGAGGGGAGCATAGATAGAAAACATATTGTTACGACATCACAGAACAATCTACGTGTTTGTCGAATGTGCCAGAAGAATCACGATGTAACGCGTGTGGCATACGTGCTTGTCGAGTCTCTGTTCCTTGTTCTTCTTCCTCATCGTCTGTGCCATCACGATCTTTTAGCTCGCGCACTTTATGATTTGTCCAACCAGACGCTGATTTGGCGGCCTCAAATTGCAAAGCATCTACCAGGGCGTCCGCACTGTTCTGGTGTCTTGCCATTCGTAACACTTGCTGTAGTTCGTTATCTCGGACACCGGCAGTAAATGTCTGCATCGCAAAACTCGTTCGAAAATCTTCTGGCGCTTCAGGATAGGCCAGTCTAATTAGTCTGTCGATACTTGCTTCAAACTCTTGAAGGCTCTCCCCGACATGCTGTCGCCTTGCTCTCAACTGGGTGCAGTACACATCTCGCAAATGTTTATCACCATACCGTAATTCCAGTGCTTTTATCAATTCGGCATAGGTGTTTTGTCTGTCAGGTGGCACTTTCTGTAGTAGTTCTGCCGCGGGTCCTTTTAATGGGAGAACGAGTGAAACTGCCTTGTCTTTCTCCGTCCAATTATTTGCGCATGCAGCAGCTTCCAATTGGCGTAAATACGTCGCCCAGTGCGTGCTTCCATCAAAGGTTGGGGCCTTGACATGAACTGTCCCAACCGCAGGCGATGTGACCTTCTCTATTGACTTATTTTCTGTCTTTCTCCGTCGTTATCATTGGTACAGTCTGTTCACAAAGTTGTTTTGGTTGTAACTTCAGGAACTGCTCTCTTATGTTTGCCATTGAGATTTCTACTGCAGATATTTTATTTGACATGGTTTCTTCTATGTCAGATATTTTTGTGGACATCGATTCTTCAAGACTCGAAACAGATTTCTCTACTTCAGCTATTTTTAATGTCATTGATTCTTGTACCTCCGATATTTTAGTAACTTGTTTATTAAGCTCACCTCTTAGGAGACCCAACTCTGCAGCAGTTTGTTCCTGTGTCTGCTTTTGCTCCTGTATTAACTCCTTGATGTCTTCTGTTTCACGCTTCCGTTCTTCTTTTTGTCTTTCTTCTGTTTCTAGAATTAATGCTTTCTGACGTTCCTCAGCCTCTTCTCTTTCCTGCCTGCGTTTTTCATCCTGTCGTTTTTCTGTTTCTTCCGCCTCTTGTCTGCGTTTCTCATCCTGTCGTTTTTCTGCTTCTTCTATTTCTTGTCTTCGTTCTTCTTTTTGTCGTCTTTATGCTTCTTCCACCTCCTGTCTGCGTCTTTCCTCTGCTTCCAGCAGGAGGGTTTTCTGTCTCTCTTCCGCTTTCTCTGCATCCTGTCGTCGTCGTTCCTCTGTCTGCAACAACAGCGCCTGGAAATTTTCCATCATATGACTGGCATCCATTGTTTTCCGATTAATTACGAATTACACTCGTCTTGTACAAAGTGTCCACTGTTTCCACTGTTAACCGTTCTATCCCAGTTCTGACACCACTGTTCGACGGTCTACTTGATCGTCGTAGGTACAGTGGAAACAAAATACAAGACACCAATTAAGTCACTAATCACATCTTTAATTATTACAGTTAAACAGTTCGTAATTAACAACACAGTCTCTACAACAAATCAAATGAAAATTGTTCACACGCAATAAAATGTCCACTAAAATTAAACACAATTGTATTACAAGTATACCGTCCGATTATAAAACACAACACTTAACTAATATCCACTTGAACGCACACAGTAATATATCGCGACTATAACTCGAACCGCTCTGTAAATATATCGCCACTATACTGAAACTTAAGGCCGCTGCCGCCATGAATTTATACCTGGGCTCACAGACCAGAATGTTCCTAATTGCGTCTTAGCGCTCATGTGACCTACGTAATTAACTGTTGCCTTGACACAGACCGCGCGGCTTTCGCCTTCGAGAAACCTCTCGAAAATGCGTTGACAAGCACGTACGCCACACGCGTTACATCGAGATTCTTCTGGCACATTCGACAAACACGTAGATTGTTCTGTGATGTCGTAACAATATGTATCAAATGATATGTAGAACCATCAGTAAAACCCTGAAGAAATAAGTTTGATCAGATACTACAATTTAATTTCACTATACTTACCCATGTTATATTATATGCCACTACGCTTGTAGTAAGGAAGAGTTATGACCATGAAACTGAAAACAAAATACAGTCTTCTGAGATGAAGTTCTTGTAATGCACAGGAGCTGATAGAATTAGAAATCAAGACATACCATCAATAAAAAACATAAAATGTAACAGGCAAGAATGGAAAGAGAATTCAGAAAGAATACGTAACAAACACCGCATAAAAAAGCTCAAACAGACAAAGAAAAAGAAGGAAGGAATGTAGAACGACCAAAGAGAAGATGGTTATATACATACTTGAAGAGAGAACAGCCAAGTGTTTAAAGCAGTAGAGCAAAGAGGTTGATGATTAAGTATGATTGTTTACAAAAAAAAAATATATATTAGTTACTATCTCCCACCAATTTTTAAAATAAAATTAACAAAAAATTGAGTTTGTATCCATTGTTTTGTATCTTAGAATATAATGTATCATTGCTTAGAAGTAGTTATATAATTATGCAAATAAAAAAGTTATTAAATTAAAGCCAATCAAGGAGTAAAACAGTAACATGCTTTATCACCGACATTATTCCTTATCTTTATAAATGACCTTGTAAGGGAATGGAAGAAAGTTGGACTGCCAGGTATACAAATTGCTCAACACAAATTTTTAAATACTACACTCTTTTCTGATGATTAGGTTTGTTGAGAACAGTATAAACAAATTGCGGTTGGCTGTCCACAGGTTGAATAATTGATTACACAATTGGTGTTACACAATTTAAAAATACTAGTGCAAAAGGCAAGACAATGGCATTAATAGGAAAAGATCCAGTATGAACAAAAATCATAAATCTGTTAAAAACTTGAACAGGTAGCATATTTTAATTATTTTGGGTGTGATATAAAAAATGATGAGGGATAATCAAGGCTTCATGGATTGATGGATGATGGATTCAAATCGTCCCTAGGAAAAAATACTTCAGATTGGTGGAATCCTCACGCAGATGTTTCTTCGATCAGGCAAAGGTTGCACAAGACTCGAGTATATAAGAAGTAATGATATAAGTCAGGAATTACGTGAACAACTGATAACAAAAATAACATCATGGTATAAGGAAAGATGAGGCAATATGTCATTCATATGTCTCTGGATAGAATACCCAGGGAGGCTATGAGCTATAAGCTTGTGAGAAAGTGAAGTGTTGCGATACCGAGGATAAGATGGTGAAAGGCAGAAGTGCCTAGTCCTGGCAAGCAAGCAAGTAGAAGTGCCTAGTCCTGGCAAGCAAGGAAGTAGAAGTGCCTAGTCCTGGCAAGCAAGCAGAAGTGCCTAGTCCTGGCAAGCAAGCAACCAAGCAAGTAGAAGTGCCTAGTCCTGGCAAGCAAGGAAGCAGAAGTGCTTAGTCCTGGCAAGCAAGCAGAAGTGCCTAGTCCTGGCAAGCAAGCAAGTAGAAGTGCCTAGTCCTGGCAAGCAAGGAAGCAGAAGTGCCTAGTCCTGGCAAGCAAGGAAGCAGAAGTGCCTAGTCCTGGCAAGCAAGCAAGTAGAAGTGCCTAGTCCTGGCAAGCAAGGAAGTAGAAGTGCCTAGTCCTGGCAAGCAAGCAGAAGTGCCTAGTCCTGGCAAGCAAGCAAGTAGAAGTGCCTAGTCCTGGCAAGCAAGGAAGTAGAAATGCCTAGTCCTGGCAAGCAAGCAGAAGTGCCTAGTCCTGGCAAGCAAGGAAGTAGAAGTGCCTAGTCCTGGCAAGCAAGGAAGTAGAAGTGCCTAGTCCTGGCAAACAAGCAGAAGTGCCTAGTCCTGGCAAGCAAGGAAGTAGAAGTGCCTAGTCCCGGCAAGCAAGGAAGTAGAAGTGCCTAGTCCTGGCAAGCAAGCAGAAGTGCCTAGTCCTGGCAAGCAAGCAAGTAGAAGTGCCTAGTCCTGGCAAGCAAGCAGAAGTGCCTAGTCCTGGCAAGCAAGGAAGCAGAAGTGCCTAGTCCTGGCAAGCAAGGAAGCAGAAGTGCCTAGTCCTGGCAAGCAAGCAGAAGTGCCTAGTCCTGGCAAGCAAGCAAGTAGAAGTGCCTAGTCCTGGCAAGCAAGGAAGTAGAAGTGCCTAGTCCTGGCAAGCAAGCAGAAGTGCCTAGTCCTGGCAAGCAAGCAAGCAAGCAGAAGTGCCTAGTCCTGGCAAGCAAGCAACCAAGCAAGTAGAAGTGCCTAGTCCTGGCAAGCAAGCAGAAGTGCCTAGTAATGGCAAGCAAGTAGAAGTGCCTAGTCCTGGCAAGCAAGTAGAAGTGCCTAGTCCTGGCAAGCAAGCAGCAAGTAGAAGTGCCTAGTCCTGGCAAGCAAGCAGAAGTGCCTAGTCCTGGCAAGCAAGGAAGCAGAAGTGCCTAGTCCTGGCAAGCAAGGAAGCAGAAGTGCCTAGTCCTGGCAAGCAAGCAAGTAGAAGTGCCTAGTCCTGGCAAGCAAGGAAGTAGAAGTGCCTAGTCCTGGCAAGCAAGCAGAAGTGCCTAGTCCTGGCAAGCAAGCAAGTAGAAGTGCCTAGTCCTGGCAAGCAAGGAAGTAGAAATGCCTAGTCCTGGCAAGCAAGCAGAAGTGCCTAGTCCTGGCAAGCAAGGAAGTAGAAGTGCCTAGTCCTGGCAAGCAAGGAAGTAGAAGTGCCTAGTCCTGGCAAGCAAGCAGAAGTGCCTAGTCCTGGCAAGCAAGGAAGTAGAAGTGCCTAGTCCTGGCAAGCAAGGAAGTAGAAGTGCCTAGTCCTGGCAAGCATGCAGAAGTGCCTAGTCCTGGCAAGCAAGCAAGTAGAAGTGCCTAGTCCTGGCAAGCAAGCAGAAGTGCCTAGTCCTGGCAAGCAAGGAAGCAGAAGTGCCTAGTCCTGGCAAGCAAGGAAGCAGAAGTGCCTAGTCCTGGCAAGCAAGCAAGTAGAAGTGCCTAGTCCTGGCAAGCAAGGAAGTAGAAGTGCCTAGTCCTGGCAAGCAAGCAGAAGTGCCTAGTCCTGGCAAGCAAGCAAGTAGAAGTGCCTAGTCCTGGCAAGCAAGGAAGTAGAAATGCCTAGTCCTGGCAAGCAAGCAGAAGTGCCTAGTCCTGGCAAGCAAGGAAGTAGAAGTGCCTAGCCTGGCAAGCAAGGAAGTAGAAGTGCCTAGTCCTGGCAAGCAAGCAGAAGTGCCTAGTCCTGGCAAGCAAGGAAGTAGAAGTGCCTAGTCCTGGCAAGCAAGGAAGTAGAAGTGCCTAGTCCTGGCAAGCATGCAGAAGTGCCTAGTCCTGGCAAGCAAGCAAGTAGAAGTGCCTAGTCCTGGCAAGCAAGCAGAAGTGCCTAGTCCTGGCAAGCAAGGAAGCAGAAGTGCCTAGTCCTGGCAAGCAAGGAAGCAGAAGTGCCTAGTCCTGGCAAGCAAGCAGAAGTGCCTAGTCCTGGCAAGCAAGCAAGTAGAAGTGCCTAGTCCTGGCAAGCAAGGAAGTAGAAGTGCCTAGTCCTGGCAAGCAAGCAAGCAAACAGAAGTGCCTAGTCCTGGCAAGCAAGTAGAAGTGCCTAGTCCTGGCAAGCAAGCAGCAAGTAGAAGTGCCTAGTCCTGGCAAGCAAGCAGAAGTGCCTAGTCCTGGCAAGCAAGAAGAAGTGCCTAGTCCTGGCAAGCAAGCAGAAGTGCCTAGTCCTGGCAAGCAAGAAGAAGTGCCTAGTCCTGGCAAGCAAGGAAGTAGAACTGCCTAGTCCTGGCAAGCAAGCAGAAGTGCCTAGTCCTGGCAAGCAAGCAAGCAAATAGAAGTGCCTAGTCCTGGCAAGCAAGGAAGCAGAAGTGCCTAGTCCTGGCAAGCAAGAAGAAGTGCCTAGTCCAAGCAAGTAGAAGCAGAAGTGCCTAGTCATGGCAAGCAAGCAAGCAAGTAGAAGTGCCTAGTCCTGGCAAGCAAGCAAGCAAGTAGAAGTGCCTAGTCCTGGCAAGCAAGCATGCAAGTAGAAATGCCTAGTCCTGGCAAGCAAGCAAGCAAGCAGAAGTTCCTTGTCCTGGCAAGCAAGCAAGCAAGTAGTAGAAGAAGAAGAAGAAGAAAAAGAAGAAGAAGAAGAAGGTTATTGCAGTTCCATACGGCATCTACGTATGCAGAATTTAACATGGGAGTTCAAAAAAGTGGAGGGGTAAATATTATTCTGTCACACATTTCCTAAAAATATTTTTGTAGAATGCATAGAATTAATTACATAATACTGCTTACACGAGTAATATATGTACACAGCAATCTTGAAAGGACGATAAACAGACAAATTGTATGAGTTTTTAGGGGACAAAATTGGTTAATTTTGATGGACTTGACCTAATAAAATCCTGCTCTGTCTACGCCAGTGCCTTATAAGGCTACGTAATGTTCAGCCTGTTTATACTGTTGAAACACTGCACTGTAATCATACAAAATAATGTGATCACAAAAGAAAAAATCGGTTTGGAGAACCATACATGACTTCCATGTTCTAATTAATTATAAAATTATTTTTAATATGTACACTTAGAACGAAACTAAATATATCAGCGTGTTTTTGGTAAAAACGCCGAGAAAGACAATCAAGATACGAATTGTACGTAGTTGTTAATATTTTAAAAATAAAGAATTAAATTATCTTTTATTTAAACAACGTGAAAGAAAGCGAATACCGACAGGCGTTTGTTATCTGTGAATTTCTGAAAACGAAAATTATTTTGTTTACGTGTACGTGGTTACATAGCATGGAACGATGTCAATTCTTAATATTCTATTGAAATTTTTAAGTTTTCGGTCGAATAAATTTATAACATTGACACCAAAAATTTCCCCTCCCCTTCAACTACCCTTTTCATTTATAGATATTTCATCAACCTTTCTATAGTCGATTATTATGACCTGCTTTTCAGATACTTTATTTATCAAAATTTATCAAAACTCTTGTTAAAAGGTAAAACGTTGCAGGTAAACTACCCCTTCCCCTTAACCGATCTTCACCAAAATCAATAGGTCTTGAGTCCTCTACAACTAGGGCATATATGGTAAAAAATATTCGATTCTGTTTGAATTTGCGGCAGTTATCGTTTGCCATAGAAAAAATTCTACACACAGAGACGCTTTTCGGAAAATTACTGTTCTTCATGTTTTGAGGATAGTACAATTAATTAGAATCAGCCCTTATCTCGAACACGATTTTTTCTCGCGATCATCATACTTGTATTTTCTTACGGAACGTAGAAATAAAATACATTGATTGATGTTGATATTTATGGTCTACAAAAGAAGGTACCATGCTTTGTTTAATGTTATTATTGTTTCCAATGCATTTATAAAGGTGATCTGATATAATACGTGTCGCCGTAAGGCAATGTATTAACATACAATTTGAGATAACACACAATTATAAAAAACATACGGTAGTAATCTTAGTCTTTACTAAAGTCTGAATGCATCGTTGACATTGAATGGTGGGCACGGCTGGGGCTGGACACTACCGTAATTAGATATTACTGCATGTTTATGAAATGAAACAACCACACCGTGAACACATTATTGGCTACCTGCAACAGGCCTCCTCCCGCTGCCTGTATGAGTCAAACGTTATGAATAGAATTCTCTTGCTTTCTATTTATATATACTGTACAGTATGTATGTATATACAGTAACAAGTCGAGGCTTCCGTGACTAATCACCTTTGGCCATTGGTTACTGTAAACACCGTACCAAACAGCTGCTAAATTGCACATTTTCGCGTTTTGTTTCCTGCTGTGGGAAATGCATTTCATTGAGTTGAAGTAGATTCGAGTGTCTGCGAAGTCAGTTGATTTAAAAAAAATCTCGAGCGCCTGACTACAAATAGATTTAACATGGAAAAGTTTAAAACACAAAAATTGTATGGTTTTTGTGCAATAATGTAACATGCGGCCAAGTTTTAAGCGAGTCCATCGCAGCTGCCGTAATGTGTAATCATATACGCGCTCATACACATAGAATTGTATATTCTCTGTACTGTAGTGAAAATAAAATTGAATAATTCATTTGCAAAACTGATTATTTTTCTATAATTATATAATTTAAAATCGTACGTAAATTATTGTATTCAGGGGCGTATTTACGGGGGGAGGGACGAACGGGACCCCCCAGAGGGTTAAAAGTTGACAAGAAATTTTTTAATCTCTTTTTTAAATATAGGTCTACAAACAAGTTTATTGCACAGCAGTTGTGCGTACGTTTGAAATATGAAATATCAGAAAATCAGTTAAGTCAATAAGTATAAATAGCGCTTATTTTTATTGTGTTCTTACTTTAATGGGATTGATTTCAGTATGTTATTACACGTTTTCAGCCACTTTAAAACTGTAATTCACTTGTTTTTCTTTTGTATGAAGCCGACTTGACTGGGCCCCTTCCCCCAAGACAAAATTCTAAATTCGCTACTGATTCTAAGGCCCAAAGCAGCAATGTTTAATTTCAGTTTATTAAATAATATTAACTATCCTTTTGAAAATGCGTTCTACTTCTTTTACAACTATGTCCATTAAAACACATTATATATCAGTTTATAAATACACGCTACTCAAATTAAAGACACGGAAGAATTGGAGCCTGCGAGTTATGACTAGTCAAATAAAGTTTTGTTAGAAATTACTTTCGGAATAATCAATAATCTGATTGACGTTGCAATGTAGATTGGTACTGCGATAGTCCATTTAAACAGTGTAGAATATCAAGTTGCACGATATCAATAACAATTTACGGTATCAACAGTAATAGCCTAAAATTATAAGTATTCACTATGTTCAGTGACGGGAGAGTTACAATATTCGCTTCAGACAAAAGGAAATAATTAAACATGGTTCCCAGAGAGATAAGGTAAATAACGGACTTTAACATATTTAGCCAGAAAATTACAGCTCAAGTTTTCAGGGAGTATAGGCCTACTCTTTGACAATTTATGATTGTACGTGCGGCATGGAAGTAGACAAAGAAGAGATGTTTAACAGTCATAGCAAGTTTAGAAAACGCTTATTGTAGGCCAAACATTCAGTATTTTGCATCACTGTATACTTGGTCAGGAATTGGAAAATCATGATGTGTCGATTCTGGAAAAACCAAATGGAATATTGTTAAGGAGCCATTTTAGATGTCTCCTTACAATGTAGTAATCAGATCAGACCCTACTGTCCAGGACGAAAGACCCTAAAAGTATTCTGATTGTCCACGAGTCCAATTTCCACCGCATGGAGTCTAAGGGAGTTTCCTACAATCATCTCTAAGTTTCAAAGTCGTAGGTGACTAAACTAGCTAAAAAGGCAGACTAAATCATCTCTTTGGTTTTGTGGGTTACTTTACCACTCCAAAACATTGAACCAGCTACCCTATTACCATTTCCTCTTGTTTTATTTTGCAGCCGATGTTTCAGTCACTTTTACCATCTTGTGATAATGTCACCCCAAGACACCTAAAAAAGCACTATTTTTTAAATGTGAGAATCTACTGTCCTATCGACTCCTTCACCTCCAATAATCAGCCGTTCTTCTTGTTCTTCTATGGCATCACAGTTCGTAGTCGAACCTTAGCCTCCATAATCATCCGCCTCCATTTTCCCCTGTCCTTGGCGAACGATGCCCATCGTTTTATAATCAGCTGTTCAGTTTTCCAAAATTTATGTTACTCTTCAAGATCAGTAATATAATCTTGAGGCCTCATGGAGTTTAATATGATCAATATGATTCTTTAGGAAATCTTTGCTGCAATTTTATTAGGAAATAATCACGTTTTGGAAAAGATGTTAAATTACTACGTATTAAGAAATCGATTAGAAACGATGTCAATTTAATGTGGAAACATCCTAGAAATTTGCAAACTTTCAGAAAGTTACTGATAAGATAAAGCGGAATTTACTATGAGATGTCATGGACAAAGGAGTTCTACAGGCAACTCAACGTCATTAGGAGTATATGTGAATCTTACGTATGGAATGTCTTTCGCCAAAACGGACAAGGTCTGCGTCAAATGTATACCTTCGTCAACTTTGTATTATAATGCAATCCGGGACGAAGGTTGGAAACACAAAATGGAATTGTAGATACCACATTTAACATATTGTTATGTACTGACGCTCACATAATTATTCATAAGAATTATTTCAAAAAGTATTGTACGCGTTATAAAAAATTGTCACATGACAAGTTTTTCCAGAAATTGGGCAAGCCAAGCCCTGAATGTGTTGATTGATGACCGGAATTGATTATTAATTTAACTGAAAAAAATAAACACAGCTAAAGTATAAGCTTCACGGAGTTTAAGGTGATCAGAAACTCAGGAAGATGAAAGATAAGATCTAAGATTCAAGCCTTCTTCTGAAATATGTTAAGGGCTATAAGTGAGAGAACTATTAGTAAGTAAAGTCACAAAGTTAGAACTACGAACATTCTCTGTGACGAATCATCCAATGCAGATAATTTTTGGAGCTCAGTTTTAAACAGTGTTGTTGATGATGGTAATGATAACCTATGATATTTCATTTATGTCTGGTTACGAAATTAGTGACTATTACTTACTTAGCCTATCGTCGCTGGTCCACAGAAATGTGCTTACTGATCACACTTACCAATTACAACAAATTAAGATGCCTCCGCAAGGTGTTGACCTTGCCTTCACGAATGTTTCGATGAAAGCTCTCATACTGGAGTACATGACAATGAAACCTAGATTTCATAATCCCTGTAGCGTTCAGAAAATTTTTATGAAGATGACGACCTGATGCGTATGTTTACCAGATTCTATATGGCGAGCAGCAGATCTACAGATGTGGTCTACCTGAAGCAGAGCGCCCGTAAATGACAAATGTCAGGCTATCGCAGTCGTCGTCAAACGTTTACACTACCGGATTGTGAATTTCGCACAATAACTTGAGCCTTCTTACCTCTTTCTTGGACAAGAACAACCCGTCTGCATTTGTGGCGGAGCACGTACAGTGAAAAATATAATTTAAGACTGTAGTGCTCTTGCAGAACTGAGACAAAGACACAGAGTAAAAGGTGACCTGAACGAAGACCTCGGAAATGAACAGTTAGCGACAGTCCGACTCTGTCCTTCCTAAAAGCAGAAAGATTAATGTATCGGCTCTGATAAGATTGTTTTGCGTCTGTATGTGTATGACTTTCCACATCACTGAGTAACCACTCTGTAGGTGAGAACCGAACATATAGTCGAGCAACACTCATACGGTCTACGGTCGACGTAGTTGTGCTATAGGCCGTAGTTGCCGAACCCTTAAAACATTAAAAAAAAATTCAAGTACTAGTACTACTACTACTACTACTACTACTACTACTACCACCACCACCACCACCACCACCACCACTACTACTACTACTACTACTACTACTACTACTAATAATAATAATAATAATAATAATAAATATCACTATAATATTGACGACTCGGAACACAAAGTTTTTTATAAGTAAAAACGTAAAGTTTTACCTTACAGCCTAAACCGGCTTTCACCTATAGAAGGCTTCATCAGAGGCTGTCGTTAGTAGCGCTGCTCGTCTTGTTGTTGGCGACGAGAAAGTGTTTCGAAAGATTGAAGCTGTGTGTGTGTGGTGAGATGTGTTCGAATAATGCGTGCGATTTGAATTGTGTCTGTTCGTTTAGGATGTCGTTTTTATTTGTTTTTGTGTGTTTGTATATTTCTAATTGTTCTAGAGTGTCTAGTTTTCGGCCTTTTGTGTGTACGTGTAGTATGTTCATGTTATTGTCGATGTTTTTATATGTGTGGTTTGCTTCAATGAGGTGGTTTGCGAAGGTAGATTCTGTAGTGGTGTGGAGTGCTTTTGTGTGTTCAATGTATCTCTGTTTGAAGCTACGTCCTGTCTGGCCTATGTAGAATTTACTGCAATTTGAACAATTTAGTTTATATACACCGGGTAGATCGAATTTGTTTTGTGCTTTGGGCATGCGTTTTGATAGTGTGTGTTCTGTTTTGTTAGTAGTTTTGTAAGCGATTCTGTATCCTGCTTTTTTGAATTTGTGGGCAATTTTTTCTGTGAGTGTCTAATATATAATAAGGGCCAATATAGTATTTTATGTGAGTGTCTGTCATTGTTTGTGAGTATTTTTGTTTTTTCTAAGTGTTGGAGGAAGACTTCTGCTAGAATGCTGGATATGGGGGAGCCCATGGGTAGGCCGTCGTTCTGTGTGTAGTATTTATTGTTATAAGTAAAGTAGTTTTGTTTTGTGATAATGTTCAGAGTTTCTGTTATTTCATTGATAAGTTCGTCTGGTGTGTTGTTCTGTTTGAGTTTGTTTTGTAGGATGGTGATTGTTTCAGAGATGGGGATGTTTGTGTACAGGTTTTTAATGTCAAAGGAGGCTAATGTGGCGTTATGGGGGATGTGTATGTCTTTTAATTTTGTTACTAGGTCAGTGTTGTTTTTTACTGCAATGTTGTTGTCTATTTGTGTGTGTTGTCTAATAATTTTGTCTAGATATTTTGCCAGTTTGTGTGCAGGGGCATTACGGTAGTTGATAATGGGGCGGATCGGAATGTCTTCTTTATGGATTTTGGGAAGCGCTTGGAGTGTAGGTGCTGATGGTCGGATTTGTTTCATGTAGGGCTTTTGTTTATGTGTCATAATGTGTTTGGCTTTGTTGACTATTTGTTTTACTGAGTTTTGGTATCTGTCGGTGGGGTCGTGTTTTAGTTCTGTGATGTTGTTCTGTTCTATGAAGTCTTGTACTTTTTTGTGTAGGTTGTCTGTGGGGATAATTACAGTCGTGTTGCCTTTGTCAGCTTTTACAAATGTGATGTTGTGTTTGTGTGCCTTTTCCCTCAGTTTGATGGCTGTGTGTATTTCTGAGTTGTGGTTGTTGTTGTCTGGTGTCTTATGTACTCCTATTGTGTTGTTTATATTATGTCTTAATGTGTCTTGATGTTCTGGTGCTGTGTTTTGTATATTTGTTTCTGTGTCAATTATGAGCTTTGTTAGTGTTTGGTTGTTATGTTTGTAATGTATGTTATGTTTTAGGCCTTTATCAAGGAGTGTTTGTTCGTTTTTTGTGAGTGTGACGTTCGTGAGGTTTACTGTACGTGGGTAGAATTTGTGCGAGGGAATTATATCTGTTTTGATTGGTGTCAGGTTTTTTATTTTTCTGTCGTGTTTTGTCTGTATGATATGTATTTGTTTTTTTGTCCATTCATTTGTGTGATGTATTAGTTCAGTCATGTAATTGTGTCCGTATGTGTTGGCGATATGTAGGTGTAGTGTTAATGCTTTGCGGTTAAGAGCGTCTTTTTTCTTATATAGTTGTTTAATTGATTCTTTTATGTATGTTCTTTGTGCGATGTTTTGTGTTATTCGGGCGGCCTGGTTGTTATGTTTAATTTTGATTTGGGCATATTTAGGTGTTAGTGAATTGTTTATGCATGTTTTGTTGAAATTTATGTGAGCTACAATCTTTCTAACCTTCAAAGTTGTGAACTTGTACGCTTGGACGTTGGCTCGTCTTGCTGAGTTAAATTCTTGGATTTCGTTGTCCATGACGTGTCCGTTACTTAACTAAATATCACTATAATATTGACGACTCGGAACACAAAGTTTTTTATAAGTAAAAACGTAAAGTTTTACCTTACAGCCTAAACCGGCTTTCACCTATAGAAGGCTTCATCAGAGGCTGTCGTTAGTAGCGCTGCTCGTCTTGTTGTTGGCGACGAGAAAGTGTTTCGAAAGATTGAAGCTGTGTGTGTGTGGTGAGATGTGTTCGAATAATGCGTGCGATTTGAATTGTGTCTGTTCGTTTAGGATGTCGTTTTTATTTGTTTTTGTGTGTTTGTATATTTCTAATTGTTCTAGAGTGTCTAGTTTTCGGCCTTTTGTGTGTACGTGTAGTATGTTCATGTTATTGTCGATGTTTTTATATGTGTGGTTTGCTTCAATGAGGTGGTTTGCGAAGGTAGATTCTGTAGTGGTGTGGAGCCATCAAACTGAGGGAAAAGGCACACAAACACAACATCACATTTGTAAAAGCTGACAAAGGCAACACGACTGTAATTATCCCCACAGACAACCTACACAAAAAAGTACAAGACTTCATAGAACAGAACAACATCACAGAACTAAAACACGACCCCACCGACAGATACCAAAACTCAGTAAAACAAATAGTCAACAAAGCCAAACACATTATGACACATAAACAAAAGCCCTACATGAAACAAATCCGACCATCAGCACCTACACTCCAAGCGCTTCCCAAAATCCATAAAGAAGACATTCCGATCCGCCCCATTATCAACTACCGTAATGCCCCTGCACACAAACTGGCAAAATATCTAGACAAAATTATTAGACAACACACACAAATAGACAACAACATTGCAGTAAAAAACAACACTGACCTAGTAACAAAATTAAAAGACATACACATCCCCCATAACGCCACATTAGCCTCCTTTGACATTAAAAACCTGTACACAAACATCCCCATCTCTGAAACAATCACCATCCTACAAAACAAACTCAAACAGAACAACACACCAGACGAACTTATCAATGAAATAACAGAAACTCTGAACATTATCACAAAACAAAACTACTTTACTTATAACAATAAATACTACACACAGAACGACGGCCTACCCATGGGCTCCCCCATATCCAGCATTCTAGCAGAAGTCTTCCTCCAACACTTAGAAAAAACAAAAATACTCACAAACAATGACAGACACTCACATAAAATACTATATTGGCACAGATACGTTGATGACTTTCTAATACTATACAGGGGAAACAAAAGACAATGTGAACAGTTACTAACGCACATAAACAAAATACATAAAAACATAACCTTCACTGCCGAATACGAACACAACAATACCATAAACTTCTTAGACCTCTCCATCACAAAACTAGAACACAGGCACAAATTCAGTATATACAGAAAACCAACTACAACTGACACACTAATACACAACACCTCCAATCACCCAATACAACACAAACTAGCTGCTTTTAGAACCATGATACATAGACTTAACAACATCCCCTTAGATGAAATAGACTACAAAGACGAACTAAACACGATAAAATATCTAGCAGAATCTAACGGTTATGACAGAACAATAGTCAGTAAACTCCTACACAAAACACAAAACAAACAACAGACAAAGACAGAAAACAACAAATTCATAACACTAACATACATCAACAAACAAACAGAAAAAATTGCCCACAAATTCAAAAAAGCAGGATACAGAATCGCTTACAAAACTACTAACAAAACAGAACACACACTATCAAAACGCATGCCCAAAGCACAAAACAAATTCGATCTACCCGGTGTATATAAACTAAATTGTTCAAATTGCAGTAAATTCTACATAGGCCAGACAGGACGTAGCTTCAAACAGAGATACATTGAACACACAAAAGCACTCCACACCACTACAGAATCTACCTTCGCAAACCACCTCATTGAAGCAAACCACACATATAAAAACATCGACAATAACATGAACATACTACACGTACACACAAAAGGCCGAAAACTAGACGCTCTAGAACAATTAGAAATATACAAACACACAAAAACAAATAAAAACGACATCCTAAACGAACAGACACAATTCAAATCGCACGCATTATTCGAACACATCTCACCACACACACACAGCTTCAATCTTTCGAAACACTTTCTCGTCGCCAACAACAAGACGAGCAGCGCTACTAACGACAGCCTCTGATGAAGCCTTCTATAGGTGAAAGCCGGTTTAGGCTGTAAGGTAAAACTTTACGTTTTTACTTATAAAAAACTTTGTGTTCCGAGTCGTCAATATTATAGTGATATTTAGTTAAGTAACGGACACGTCATGGACAACGAAATCCAAGAAAATAATAATAAGTTATTGAACACAATGTCTCATAGAAAGAAGCCATTAAAGCACGAGTTAATAAGATGAAATACGTTTAATGAAGAAATTTGTGTTAGTGGTTGAAATCACAATCAGAATGATCACAGTTGCACACCACTATATAAAAATCGGGATAATTTTTATATAGTGGTGTGCAACTGTGATCATTCTGATTGTAATAAGATGAAAGTTGCTTACCATTTAACCAAGGACACATATAACAAGAAATCAATATCCACTAATGCCAAACTTAAGCATTATTCAACAGTAATTCGCCCGGAAGCACTGTATGCAGCTGAGTGTCTGACTCTGAACAAAAAAATGATGATAGAAGAACTGGAAGTCTCAGAAAGGAAAATATTAAGAAAAATCTTGGGATCAATAAAAGATGGAGAACACTACAGAAGACACCACAATAATGAGCTGTACACACGTGTTGAAAAAACCACAGACGTAATTAGAAAAAGAAGAATCACTTTCTACGGACATTTTCAAAGAATTAATCCTGACAGACTAACAGGGAAGGTTTTTAACTATTTCAAAAAGCTCAAAATATCCAATACGTGGTTCAAAGAAACAGAAAAAGGCATAGAAGAACTCCAGATTACTCAAGAAGGCATTGAAGAATGCTTGCTATTCAAAAAGAAGTTAAAAAATGCCCAAGGTTTTCAGGAAAACCTCAAGAAGTGGACAGGTGCCATCTGGACTGACGAAAGGAGGGAGAGACATCTATCAAGAATGAAGGAGATGTAGGAGAGGAGGAAGAGAGGTGAAGATGGGAGGAACCAGTTGAACCAAACGTAGTCTACAGTGTCTCATGCGCAAAAAATAATAATGATGATAATAATAATAATAATAATGTCAAACTAGACAAATTTAATTTAATTTAATTAAACAAAATTAAATTATATTGTGTAGTCTAAAAGTAATAAGCGTGTTCATACATAAACTGATGTAAATATGTTGTTGATTTACATTGATTGCACGAATTAACATACAAAAATAAATGAGGTAGACTTCCTTTAAAAAATTACGCGAGAGAAAGCACTGTTCTTTGCATCATACAGTGTCTGTTCGCACTTTTTTTGGTTGACCTTTATTTATTACGCAGATTAGTTTTTTTCTGAACAAATGTATTGTCAAATACATTAAATGTTTTATGTATTGATGGATAGTTTAAACGTGTTGATTTAAAAACTTCAAAATCTCTAATTACTCAGGGACAGAAAGAATGCGTAACACAATTCGGTTACAATCTTGACTGGCTTTAATCAGTACAGTTTTGCTGCATCCAAATGTAGTCTCCGTGTTGTATGCATGGGGAAAAGACCATCTGGTACAGATTTAACTTGGCACGGACAATGTAAAACTTCGCGTATTTATAACAACGTAAATATTTACAAGAGTCATATTTACTACAGAATGAAGAAACAGAAATTGAAGCAGGCTTCAAACGAGACAGTTATCTAGGCTACGGTATTTGTGTAAACGTGCATATACATAACACTGCCTACAGCTGGAGCGGTGTCAACGTGGAAAAGGTTTCATCATTGCCAAGACATGCGTGACTTAACATTTATGATCCATGACCTGCGTTATGTAAACATATGACACTTTATTTCTACTTCTTCTTTAGCGCTACAGCCCAACCTGTACCCTAGCTTCCAGCTGAATTCTTCTCCAATGTCTCCTATCAGTTGCTCTCTTAGTGTAACCCCTCACATTCATTCTTCTTAGATCTTCCAGCATACCATCCAACCATCTTATTCTAGGTCGGCTCCTCTTTCTGCTTCTATAGGCTTGCGCCCTCAGGATTTTCTTTGGCATACGCTGATCGTTCATCCAACCTCTCTAGGCGACCTAGCCGTTGTATTCGTTGAGTCTTTACGAATCTTACAATGTCCTCATCCATTTGTCCTCAATGTCATCAATAGCTCATCTATTTCCTCGTTATTTCTTATTCTACATTCATCATCTTCTTTAACCAGGCCATAAACACGTCTTACACTCTTTCTTTTTAACCTTCTTAGTGTTTCTTGTTCCTTTTTTCTTAATGTCCATGTCTTGCCTTCATAAGTAACAACCGGTCTGAAAAGTCTCTTATATACTATTTTTATTTTTGTGTTACGACTAATGAGTAGTTTGCTTCTTTTGGCACAAAATGCCGTATTTCCTATTTGTATCCTCTTATGCATCGTCGTGTTTGTTTATGGACCCCTCATCATCTATCATATTACCCAAGTATCTGAACTTATTAACTGCATCAAATGAATTATCCTATGTGCATAAATAGATTTCTTCCTCTTTCTGATGCAGAAATCAGCGTGTATTTAGTGCTGCTGATATTTACATTCATTCCCATTTTTGATTCAGCTCCTTGTATACCTCAACTAGTCGTTGTATTGATCTGGCTGTTATCACAACATAGTCAGTGTAAGCATATTTGGCTTGTGACGACCCTTTAAGTACAGATGACTTTTTAGTTGTAACGTTGGAAGAATGGCGAATACTTACCCAGTCCACAGTCACATGTTCGTTAGCATGACTTCTTCTAAAGGACTAAGTGAAGACAAGGAGAGCACAGGTAATAATATGTTTAAACAATTCGTAGAAAGAACACGCGCCCATTACATTTTCAGTCAAATGAGTGGAATGTATCAATGTGATCAAAGGTTGTATAAATCAATAACAAATTAAAAATGAGTAACTAGGGATGGTTTGATAAATGTGACCGGTTCATAATCTGTCACTTTCCTGGTCAGTCTCTAAAGATCATTGTGCCCAAACGTTCTTTACTAAAATAACTCACGGAGCTCCAACAGCATTTTCTCATTTTATTCCCGTAAACCATTCTACTCATTGAGCTACAGTTTTTGAGGTTCTATTGACTTTCAACATTTGGCTGATCTCACTGCTTCTGCTTCTTACTTTCAAATTACTTGAGAAACCTCCTTTAGAAAACTTAAATTATTTTCGTTGCATAACGCAGCGTTCGCGTTTCACATCCACGAAGTAACCTGGAACCTGTAGGCTAATAGTTTAGTGAAATTGCATCTTCATATTTGTTCCATTGCCACTGAGATATGAGATATATTCTGACAATTGAAATGTATGTCTTTTTTATTTCTAAGATCTTATCAAATAAATACGTTTTCCTAAATAAGTCCGAACTCACGGGGGAAAACATATCGCGAAACGCCTCAGACAAACAATCCTTTAAAATAAGGAAACTCAAATAAGCAAAGGTATTTTACTCTAACCCGGGAACTGTACGGAAAGAAAACCTTTCCAGAAGTGCAGAAGTCCGCCATTATAGCACTGTGATCATGTATGGAGTGGAAACAATGTGCTTTCAAAATTTGGAACCTCTTCTTAAAATTGAAGGAAGAATTCATCGGAAAATTTATGGCCCCAAGAAAACTGAAAATGGGTACAGGCATAGACCAAAAGAAGATCTGGAAGATCGTTTGCAAGGATCTGGAAGATCTGGAAATGGCTTTCCGAAGGAAAAGATTGAGATTCGTCGGACATATGGTTCGGATGGATCGGTCCAGATTAAATAAACAAATTTTCAAATATATTTGGCAACTTTACAGTCTGAATGGATACACCAATCAACTCAAGGAGGAAATTATGAAGCTGGGTATCTCTTTGAACGACTGTGTGGATAGAAATACATACAGAAACAAAATTCAAAATCTTGAGGTTCACTGCGGTGAGAAGAAGATGAGAAGGGATGGACAGTGGAAAGGAAGGCGGCGCACAGTGTGCGAATGAGGGCCTTCTGGTAGGAGAAGAAAAGGAAATGATATATGCGTGGTCCCCGGCTGGCCTAAACCTTTTTTACATTTTCATGTAAAAAAAAATCAGAGCTCACGTAACTGGTAGATGCCAGACGTTGCCAAAAGCCATTTTTTATTTTGACATAATCGTGTCGCATATTACTAACATGAAAAAGTTTAGATGAAAATAACTTCTATAAAAGAAATAAAAATAAATCAATATTTATCTTCTTGTATTATAAAAACGTACTTTGTAAATTGCTCTAGTTCAAGTTAACGAGTAGCATGAACTTACTTGAGGGTACAATGGTGCTTAGAACAGACCCTAATGTTTTCTTCTGAAAGAGACGACCCCCCCCCCAACCAACTTATAAATCTCTCATAAGTTTTAGGGGAAATTAATTTTTGTTATTGACGTTCTGAGACTCACTGGATGTGGTGGTAACTGTGATATCATGAGACTGATGATGTCTATTAAAGCCGGTTTCATAAGCGCGCGACATTGTATACTAATAAAGGATAACGATCATTGTAGCTACCAGCGCTGCGTGTTATAAGGCTCCTGAACATAATGACTTTATTTAGGACCACCGCCAAATAGCTGTCTTCACGGAACACCAAAATATCGTGGAACAGTCAATTTGTACCAGGCGCAAACACGAACCTGAATTAGCAGTGTAATTAGTGACAATGTGGAATAGTTTTCATTATGTAAAACAGTATATTCACTGCCAGCATTTAGTTTATCCGTCGCTACAGCAAATGTGGTTCTGACATGGCGACTGAACTGATCCAGATATGGAATCGGAAATTCTAGGTGCTCTGATTCTTTATCAGTGGTTATAATCACTATCAAGTATAAAGATTCCAACTTAACTTAGGATGTATAAAGAGGTGATAACATTAGAATATTCTCTCTCTCTCTCTCTCTCTCTTTCTAATAGACTCTAATGTTAATTACAAATTATAAGATTCTCTTTGCTGGTCTGCCTCGATTTTCGGTTTGGGCTATCTTCGGTTTCTCTCTAGCAAACCTCACCAAATGATACGCACCTATTGTCATTCCACTGCTGTCTGGGTATGAAGAGATTATTAACCTAGCTATCAGGATCAATTACTTTCGTAACAATTATCAGAATAATAATATTTTTTTTTTTACAAGAGGAAACAAAAATTGGAAAAGGTGTAAGGCAAGGTTGTAACCTCTCTCCTGCAACGTTTAATTTATATAGGCCTACACAGGACAAAGTAAATGAGCAAACAGATTGTGGAATAAAAGTGTAAGGAGAGAGAATTAACATTTTAAGATTTGTACATGACACTGCAATTATGGTTGAAAGCGAAAAGCAGTTAAGCTAACAGTTACACAAGTGGATGAGGTTTTAAACAAAGAGTACAATTTTTTTAAGAATAAATGTTAATAAAACTAAAGTGATGGTTTGTAGTAAATACGGACAGTCCAGTGTGAATATATTGATAAATGGGAGTTCACCCACTTAGGAAATAAAATCACAGAAAACGGAAGAAAAAAAAATTGAGTAGAATCGGACAGGCTAAAGTCGCATTTAACAGTAAATGGAAATTACTGACTTGTAAAGAAATAACCATGGAAACAAGAAGGAGGTTCCTGAAGAGTTACATATAGAGCATAGCTCTATATGGATGTAAAGCATGGACAACTAGAAGAGAGGAAACGAGAAGACTCGAAGCACTGGAAACGTGGTGTTACAGGAAGTTACTGAAAGTAAGATGGACCGACAAGGTTGGTTAATGATGAGATTCTGACTAGAGTTGGAAAACAAGAAGTTTTTGGCAAAATACTGTCGTTTACTGTCATTCACTGAGTACGTTTGCTCAGCTGATTATTCGCTTTAGTTGAGGGCTTATGCAGATGGGTAGTATATATATATATAACGAGATCGTTACAAGCCTCATTACTCAGTGGTAAGCTCAAACGCTACTGTGTGCGTTCTATTAAGAAAAGACAAATTGTTATGCATACGTTTTATTCCACATTAACATACATACGGTTGACTACACACAGTTTCAGCTTTTAGTTGTTCAGAAAAACTATAACATGCGATTAGGACGGTAAATACACCGAGACGTTTGAAATTGGTACAACGCGTGCTTGTTGGACAGCAAACTCTGCTGTTTGCTCGCTTTATTACGTAGGGTAGCTGATATATTTTAGAAATTATCGACAAACGCTACTCACTTTTATTGCTTTAAAAATATAAATTGGGAAAACTAAGGTATCGCTCGTAAGCTTTCTTGGTTTTCGTAATAACACTAATAGACGCCGTTTTATTTCTTTTGAAACGGTATGTTTCGCCTATACTTTCATGACGCGTCCTCAGCAACTCAACCAATAAGACCACAGAGAATGCTTCATCGTAGTACATTCGGAACGTTTGCTTTCAAGAGAAATAGAACAACGGTGTTAAACCTAATAACAATGTTGTTATGAATATTAAGAATGATGACAAATATCTTCTCTTCTTCTGTACTACAGTCCGACATGAGCTCTGGTGTCCAACACCAATCTTCTCCAAAATCTCCTGTCCATTGCCATCTCAGTGTAACCCCTCACATCCATTCTTCCCAGATCTTCTAGCACATCATCCAACTCTGTTATCCTAGGTCAGCCCCTCTTTCTGTTTTTATAGACTTGCGCCCTTAGGATTTTCTTTGGCATCTGCTCTAGGTGACCTAGCCATTGTATTCATTGAGCCTTTACGCGTCTTACAGTGACCTCATGCTTCAATAGCTCATACGTCTCCTGGTTATTTATAATTCTCCATTCGTCATCTTTTTTAACCGGGCCATACACGTCTTATGATCTTTCTTTCAAACCTTTTTAGTGTTTTTAGTTCCTTTTATTATAAGTGTCCATCCATGTGTCGCCTCCATAAGCAACAACCAGTATGATAAGTGTCTTATATATTTTTATGTTGCTATGTCTTATATTTATGTTATGTTTATGTCTTATATATACATATACATCTCATATGTTGTTGTATGATAACAAATATATGCCGAGTAAATAAATAATCTTATGGCAATTTATATTTCCTCAATGCAGTATTGCCAGAAAAAGCCGATAGCTCGAGGACAAATTGCACCAAATGGATAAAATCAGTTCGTCGAAAGAATTTTGTTCATTATTTATTGCCGCTGGAGCCAATAATGGATTGCTTTTAACCTTTGTAATATCGCTACATATGGCTCACAAATTTGGTATAGGATCCTAAAGATTTTATCCTACTATGCTAATACGCTAGGACAGATACAGTGAAGAATATTATTGCGTCTAGCGTCAGTACGTTAAATAATATCGGCGGTCGTTTTGAACTAGCTGGAGAACCGCCAATTGACTTTTTGATGTTAGAGTGAAAACGGATTTGTGAATCCAGTTTTTAACTAAAGAAGCAACTAACGTTAGAATAAGGGAAAATAAGATAGAAGTGTGGTAAGAGAAGTGGTATGTAATGATAAAAAGGAGAATGGACAATAAAACGTATAAGGAATATTGAAAAGTCGTTAATCTGATTTTAGTCAAACGCAAAATTTTGTGAATTTTGTTAAGTGATGCAATTATTGACGACTCACGATTCGTTTCAAACCTACACCAAGCGAATCATGAACAGTGGTGTGTGATTACTATGATGACGAGTTAGGTGTCGAACTGACAATATTCGTATAAAAAATATGGATTGAAATAAAAACAGAACGATACAAACTGAGAAGAAAGATACGGCTGCATACTTTAGTATCTTCCATGAAGATCAATCTAGGAAGAAATAAACTGATTATTGAATCCTCGTCTGAGGCTCTCACGGCCGGCGTCAACTCTGTTAACATTGTTGTTCATTGCCGGTCTATTAGGCCGTGGTCTAATACTGGTTTCAACAACAGACGTTTCGATCCACCATTGGAGACCATCTTCAATGTTTCAACGATTGAAAGTAAGAAACTGGCAAGATGTGCGCCAATTCCCACAGTACTGTGGTAAAGATATTTACCGACAATGGTAGGGCCGAAAGGTTTGTTGTTGAAAACAGAATCAGGCGACGGCCTAATAGCGCGGCAATGAACAACAATGTTGACAGAAAAGATGATTGTTGTAAGTATCGTGGATAATAAACAATGCGAGGGTCGCGTAAAGACTAGAAAACTGTAAAGCGTATACGCGGAACATTTTGATTTGTATGTGCATGTAGTACTTCGCATATTTTTGAGATACACAGTTGTCGAGAAAAAAATATTAAATATTAGTAAAACCGTAGAAACTCAGAAAGTGTGCCAGGATTTTGATAACAGCAATTTTGATCTGTCACGAAGTATTTATAAACAGAAAGAGATCTTGCCAATATTTTCCTTCGGCCTGAACTAGTAAATGATACATAAAAACATTAAAAGACCTATTTTTTATTTAATGAATAACTGTGTTTCAGGGCTAAAATTCGGTCAGGTGTTTTGTTTCGCTTTGTGAACAATTTGAAATGACGGGAGATCAGGTAAAAATATATAGTCGTTTACGTGTCAAAAGTATTTTGTTACTAAAATTTTCCACTCATTACACTAGGCGAACAGAACACTTTTTCTGCTAACTGACAATGAGCCTTATTAGTACACACGAAAGCAAGGAATGACAAACTTTCAATTTTGCTGTCTACTAATGTCAATTATTTTCCTTATATATACGCATTAAAAAATTAAAAAAGAATATTCAGTGCGAAACGTTTCTTTTAAAAAAGAAATATTTGTTAATTTTGAAACTTCAATACTGTTTCAAATATATTAAACTAAAAATATAGTTGCTTGTTCCCAGTTCACTGGGTGACTTTGTTCGGCATACCATCTATTACGAACATTTTTGCTACTGAAGATGGCCACCGGTGGTGTGGCCGAAACGTCTAGCTACACAACATCAAGCATTCGACCACGGCCTTTCAGCCCGGAAGTTTTAAGTAATTATAAAAATATAGTATTTAAATATTATAATATAATATAAAATTGTATTAGACTAAAATATATTTAAGTATTAATAAATATTGAATAAATAAGAAATTATTAAAAATATTATTTAAAATATAGTATAAAATACTTTTAGTTGTTTACAATACAATCTTCACATTTTTACTAAATTGTAATGTAAGTAATGTGTTTATGTGATATATTATTGCATTATTGTGTATATATTTGTAATATACATTTAATATTTATTATTTATATTATATTTAATTTGTAATATATTATTGTAAAAATATATTTACTACACAAACACACACACACACTCTCTCTCTCTCACTCTCTCGCGCGCGCGCGCATTTATAATGAATAATTGTAAATTCACATATTAAAAAAATTGTACTCAATAATATTTACAATACCGGTGTTATGTTATAGTCTATTTTTAAAATTTGCATTAAAAATAATATTTAAAATTTATTGATAATTAATTTTATTTATTTTAATTTTTAAATTAATAAATTTTCAACAGATTTGGCCTTGATTAACAATTAAGATTCATATATTATCAATATCAAATAGGCAGAATTTTTATTTGTTTACAGAATAGACGGTGAATTATGGTAGCATAATTTCGTTTTTGTACGCATGAAAGTGGTTTAATATTGTTTTTATAAATTATCTCACCACTATGTGTATTATTTAATTTTATTTTTTTGATCGCTTACATTAACCAGAAGGTTTTTGGTACTCTCCTAATAACTGTACCTGCACTAGGCTACTTTTCGATGTTTTGAATACGCGACAGCATTGATACATCACGAAGTGAAGAATAAGTATACTAACTGTGAATGATTGTATTGCCGAATGTAAGACGAAAATATGAAGTGTTAGGTTAGGTAAGGTAAGAATTGATTGGTGTTTTAGTTTTTTGTTTAAAGACAACAAAACTCATAATTCGGCAAAATATAACGTTTGATAAGTAGGCCTAAATGGACTCAATGACTGTAACAGAGTAACATTTTGGTGACAATCCCAATACGTGTAAAACCAACGCAACTAAAAGCAAACAGAACTAAGCATTGTTGTGACATTCCAGTATTTTCTTTTTCTTCATTCACAAACACTATGAATCTACATTTGCTATATTGTTTTTAATGGATTCATTTTATGGGTATGAAATTGTATTTAAACCTAACCTAAGGAATGTAACATTGGGCACGAAAGAAAACATACGCACTTTTTTTACGCAAACTTCTGCGGTTAAAGAAGAAGACATATCTTTAAGGATTGTACTGGAACCATAAGCACGATGTACAGAATACAAGCACGATGTACAGAATACATAAATGTATTTTGGAACCAGAAGAAATTAAAACCACGAATGGGTTTTATTAGTTTTTCTGTGTTCTTTCAATTTGCCTGTTAACCTAACAACATCATGTTTTGCAGTTGCAGGCGCAGGTGTAAACTTTTAGTATTGAATCACAAGAACTACATGACAATGAAAAGTGATTATGACCGAAACAAACAACTTAATAGTACAAAATAGTCAATTAACACACTTTCTATAATTTTATTAAATTATAAGCGACATTCACTCTATATCGACACCAACTTTCGCGTATTCGAAATATTAAAAACTAGTTGTTGGGAAAGTACAGAATTTTTTGTTTAATTTGTTTTGACTTACGTATTTTCAACAGATATTCTTCTTTCCGCAGTTTTTCACCATCATGAAAGTAGGTCGTGAGTGTGTGCCTTACAATGGGAGTTCTCATGAGGATTGGAAATCTGCTGTTATAAGCAAACAAGAATATACAAAAACCTGTTTCTCGTGTAGAGTATGAAACTGAACAGTAATCTTGTAACAGGCTCGTTACGGCCCTGTAGTATTTCAGCAATTTCATTCATTTTTATTTTCAAAGATTCGTGAAACACGATTATTCGTCCTTCTTTTTAATATCTTTAGTATCATTTTTAAGTGTCCAAATGTCCTTAACACGTTTTTTGTAAACCCCTCAAAACATTAGACTGGTACTTACCCTTTTACGTATGAAATATTAACATATGTCTTCACCCTCTAACAAGGGTTTGTACAGGTCACACACACACACACACACACACACACACACACACACACACACACACACACACACACACACACACACACACACACACACACACACACACACACACACACACACACACACACACACACACACACACACACACACACACACACACACACATTTTGTGAGTGCCTGCGTTGGTATAAAGATAACAATTAATGAGTTCGTATTAACATAAGTAAGCTAACAAGAGCAGATCAGTCATTAATATTACCGTTATTAATGTTTTAGAATTTTTTGTGCGAAAGAACTAATTGGTGGCCAAGTATTTTGCTTCGGACATGGGTGGGCTTGTTTGTTTTGACAAATACTCAGAAACTTGGCAACCGTTTTGATACAGCATCACACACATTTCATCTTTTACATTTATAGCCGACCAATATTCGCTTTTCGTTATTTCGAACCGAGCGTTTCAATCTGGCAATAGACTAAGGCCCCCTACTGTCATCTAAATTAACAGTATTATCTACTTTACCTAATGGAAATAACTAAAAACTAATATTACCTGTACAATTGGATGTGATTATTTGCCTGAATTAATTAATGCATTTCGAATACAGATCTATAAAAACGTTTAAGAAATGTTTGTTAAGTTTGTTGTAAGGTTATTAAATTTATTATTTTTAAGCTCGCGCTTAACTGAAGTTATTAAATTTAAGTCATGCGCTCTGGTTTGTGAGCGTCGTCCAGGCCGGAGCCCGATAAACGCCATTTTTTTTTAATAAACTTAGAAAACGTTTACTAATGCTACTGTTACCAGAAGTACTATTACTACCCTATTTTTCGCCTACTTCTATTAAATTTTAAATTAGGTTTAACAGCTACCTGCATTTAATCCATCTAGAGAGCGTAAAAAATAGAACCACGTATTTGATTTAATGTATGATATGAGTTGATATAAAATCAACACTTTTGAGATCAGCAGTGTTAACAAATGTATAGTCAGTGTATATGTAAACATGTACGTAAAAATGTACGTATGTAATGCATGTACAATATGTAAACAAGAAATGTGTGATCAAACAACGAAAAAAGAAATGATCTTTATTTTTAATTTATGAATTAACTTTTACAAAGGATTTACGTGTATTTTTTAGTAGGTATCATCAATATTAGCCCATATTTTAAGCCTTTTATACTTTTTACAAAACACTAAAAAACCCTACCGTATTGCGTGTATTGGTGTTTTGTATTGCGTGTGGCCAACAAACACTACCGAAAATGAGAAGTTGTAAAGTTTGTTGATGGCAGACTCGTGTAGTTGAAACTTTCTTGGCGGGTTTTCCGTGTAGGACTGGTGTTGAAGGTCTTTAGAGACTGCTTCATTGATAAAAGGTCTCATGTCTCAGATTAATATTTATGTAACTATTTAATATCTTTTATTATACAAAAACCTTACTTAATGTGGCTGTATATTGTAACGAAACAAAGGTTCGTTACCTTTAATATTGTACCTTGATTATATCTTGGTTATTTATTTGTGTATACTTTGTTATTAGTTTATAAGGATGAGTATCTGTTCAGGGGAATGTTTGTTCAGCACCAATTTGCAATCACCGGTTGCAAATAAAATTTATTTATAAAATATCAATTACAAATTCTTATTAAAAAAATATGATATGGTTTCTTTACCAACTGTAATTAAATCTCTTTTAATCTGTTCTTTCAGCAATGATAGTGATAACTTATACTCATCAAAACAGATTTGAAAAAATCTGCCATGACTTTCAACTGAGGAGTGTTGCCAACTTAATCTAATTACTGAAGTCAATTCACAGTACCAGATATCTTGTTTAGTATATCATACCCATTTTGTATTCATGAAATAAAGAGACGAATAAACCTTCATTCTGTATCTATTAAACTTAAATCCTTTATTTATTCTTTAAATTGTTTTAAAAGTCAAATATAATTCTTAACAAAGTTTGGCCAGCTGTATTTTAATATGCTCAGATTGGCAGCAGTAGCAATAGTAACTCTTATACCTCAGGGCATAAACATTTCATACTTTATATTTAATGAATAAAATACAAATATAATGTATTAAGTTAGGTCCTTTTGGCTACGATATAAACAACAGTTTTTATAGGGAAAGTACAAAAATACATGTGATTAGAAGTAGTTACAATGTGCCTTAACAGGATTATATAAATAGTGTAACAAAGTTCAGTGTTTAGGTTATGTTAGTAAAATGTTTTTTAGACTTAATTCGCTTTAGATTATAGTAACACTACACATCAATGGTTTTTTTTATGCTTATGGTAATACTATTCATTAAGATTGTTCTCAGTGGAAGTTCAAAAATGGTTTTTATGAAAAATGTAATCAATGTCTTTGAAACCTATAGTCTAGGCTTAACAGGGAATGGTTCAGATTAATTTTATATCAAAAATACTTCTCTTCTGTGTCAATTGATTCAATTTCTTCAGAGATATACTGTTTTAATCCTTCAGAGTCCTGTAGCACTTCCTTCTTCTATTTTAGTCTTGTTGAGGATAATTATTTAATTGTTTTAGTTAGATGCAATGATATAAAATGTCTCATAATTTAATTTTGTCACTATGTGGTGTTTTAAATCCACCTTTTTTCATTCAGATCCAATTATACAATCCCATTTTATTTTATTAACATATTAGTTGCTAAGGCCTATATCAGCTATTTTATTGGTTTCCAATGTAACATTTTTTGTCACCCTGGTGATATCATAGTAATAACATAAACAAATTCTTACTATTTTATCTGTCATTCTCTTTAACGGGATATACCTTTTTTATAAGAGCTTTAATCTTCACTTTATTGGTTTCTTTGATCTTCTGATGAAACACTGATCATTTTGACACCACTTTTGACTATCTTCTGTTCTATATTTCTTGAGTTATTAATTTACACTTTTTATTCTATTTGTTCCAAACTTATTTATTATTATTTCTTTTTGTACTTTTCACTTTCTTAAATTTATTTGACAGATTTAGTAATCCTTTAACATAACCTGACATTGTTTCATTATTATTTTAATATAAATTCTTATTCATATAACTTAACTGTCTAAGCTCAATAGGCCTAGTTTTACAAAAATCTATGACTATTATTTTGGTACTTTCTTGTTAAGAAAAACATTAGTGTTATTAACACTATCATATATAATATTAATTAATGTGACCCAAACTAATTACTAATAACTATTAGTAATTTATTATAATTCCCTTTAACTGACTGTATTTATAAATTTACAGTCTGCACAAATAAAACAATATTCCATAAGTAAGTTCATTAACATTGTCCTTCTTACTTATCATCATTGACATCATTTTAACTATAATAAACACAACTATCACAGTCTTCGTTAACATACATTAAACAATTAAAATAAATCATATTCAATCAAGTATTTCTTTACTGATTTCTTAAAAATCTTATGTTTCTTGGTACTTTTTATTAATATAATCAAAGTATATTTATGTTAAAAGGGCATGGTAAAAATGTCATGTAACAATATAACGTTATTGCTAAAACCAGGATCGGATCCAGTAAGCAATTGGGGGGGGGGGAAGAGTTGACTTTTGGGGGGAATATGAAAAGTTGGACCCTTCTTTAATTGTCTGCAGTGTAAATGATAGGAATGAGTGAACATAAAAATACACTGCGTTTCGATCTACACAGTAAATTTATTAACTTTCAAGTATAAAATCATAGCTGTGTTCGTCCGTTCATTTTTCTTTTAATAACATTCACTTACAATTTATAGTACACAGTACTCATTTAAGTTATGTATCAAACAATAATTAACATAGTGGTAAGGTACAGCTACAATTTAAATTAATTTGAGAGAAAAATTATGAACCCACATAACGTGATATGAATGTTCTATCATATTTACAGTCACAAAACCAATCTACAGTCAAAAAACAACGAAAAAAGTCTGATGTGACCATTTAGGAGGTGGATCCGCGCCTGGCTAAAACAATAATCTTCTCAACTATGCGTTTGGATTTCATGTAGTGTTTAGGCACTCCGTAAAAACCAGCAAGGGCCAGCTATTTTTTATGCGAGTATTTTTGTTAAATGCATTGTTTGCAAAGTGGATTCAGTTTCAATGTATGCCCCGCTTTATCAGAGGGTGAAGTTGGGACTACGTTACTTTAATTGTGTAATAACGAGTAATCATTATTTGTGTATTAATAAAATAGACACGGAGTCAGAAAATTGATTTTCTACTTTACACAAAGTGAGTTACATATATGTGTTAATGGTTAAGATCTTATACAAATTTCATATAGGCCTAACGTATGACCAAATTAAATTGAAACCATAATCATAATTGAAGTTGACGCATAACCACAATTGAAACATAAATAATTACATGTCGGTGACAGATCCATGGAGTTCATAGTTGCTTATTTCATGTGAAATTCAGTGAGTTAAATTTCAGGGACTCTTTATTATGAGACAAGAGAGTTATAACTGACCCACTGACTTCTAACTTCATCATTGTCGTCGTCATCGTAATCATAATCATCATCTTTATCATCGTCATATATAATTATGATCGCCTTTCTTTCAATCTCAATACTCCAATATCGTCTACATTCTTTTTTTTCAAACAGTAGGTTCATGTTCAGTTCATTCTGAGTCGTCATTTCTGGGGACGTCTTCAGGTTTCTAATTAATACTATCTTCATCTTCTTATTCTATCCTGGAGTAGACGTAGACACCATATCCAGTGATTAAAGATCTTGTACAAATTTCATATAGGCCTAACGTATGACCAAATTAAATTGAAACCATAATCATAATTGAAGTTGACGCATAACGACAATTGAAACGTAAATAATTACATGTCGGTGACAGATCCATGGAGTTCATAGTTGCTTATTTCATGTGAAATTCAGTGAGTTAAATGTCAGGGACTCTTTATTATGAGACAAGAGAGTTATAACTGACCCACTGAGTTCTCAATTTCATCATTGTCGTCGTCATCATAATCATAATCATCATCTTTATCATCGTCATATATAATTATGATCGCCTTTCTTTCAATCTCAATACTCCAATATCGTCTACATTCTTTTTTTTCAAACAGTAGGTTCACGTTCAGTTCATTCTGAGTCGTCATTTCTGGGGACGTCTTCAGTTTTCTAATTAATACTATCTTCATCTTCTTATTCTATCCTGGAGTAGACGTAGACACCTTATCCGGTTTCAGAAGCCTTATATACATTGTGAATTTAAATTGTTATTAGTTACACAAATATTTTAAATTGAATTGAAAATCAGACCATCATTTTCTGGGCCTTCTTCCATTACGTCTACCCTGTAGAATATAAAAATATGCCGCCTTTGGTATAGAGTCCTTTTGCATATGAACAACATGTTCTCTCCATCTATTCGTATATTCATCGGCTTTTTCAAACAATGGGGACACCTTAACTATATCTTCATTGTGTAGCATATCTAATCGTGAATATCATTTCACTATTCTTAAAAACCTCATTTCTGGTGCAATGACTTTATTTGCATCCGTGTTTTACAAAGTGCATGGCTGTGTACCATATAGCAGAGTAGGTATTGCCAAAGTGCATGGCTGTGTACCATATAGGTACTGCCATTACCTTATAAAATTTGATTTTTATTTCTGTTCTAACTTGAGTTTTTAACGTTATATGAATTGCCCCATAGATGGGTCCAAATTTACTCAACTTGTTCTCTACAATACTATATCATTGTAAATAGCGGAGTAAAATGTAACCGTTTATTATACACTTTAGTGGTGATTATTCGTATTTATTAATGCTTGTCTCTCATTGTCGTAATAGTTCACGAGTTTTTCTATTCAAAACCGCGAGGGTTGTGTATCATGCTTGTAAATCTTGATTAGTTTGAACGTTTGTTTTTTTGGGTACCTGTACTCTTGAATTATAAATATGGAATTATCATGTCCTTGTGATTGTTATTAGCTATTGTGATATGTATTTTTCAATAATTTTCTATAAAACAAATCTATTAACTCTATTAATGCCACTTCGCAGTAACAAGAATTAATAGCCTTTTTGCAAAAAGCTATATCTCTCCTTATTAAATTCATGACAATTTTCATTGGCTAACTGTGAGGTAAGTACACTTCTCATTAAATTTATTTTCTTGAAACGCTCTCTTGATAATATCGGTTTCTACTATCGGTCGAAGTCTCTTATCATTAAGTATTACAATACAAATTTTACAAACATCACAGATTACATGTACTTATCTACCAACGACCTCAGTCAATGAAGTACAGGCCAACATACCATTTATTTTATAATATTTAGGTGAACGGTACTCTGTCATGAAACTTATATTTTGTTTTACTTATGAAATAACAAGAAGAAAATTTCTCCGTTATAACAAGATCGACACCACCTCTCGATAACTTCTGGGTAACGTTTCAAAGCAGAAGAGATTCAACGAGAAAAACTGTCGTATGAAGCGACATAAAAGTAGAGGAGTGAATAAGTTCCCTTATGTCTCAAAAGTCAGAAAGAATGTTATGAACAGGAGAGTATTTATGGGGGGGGGGAGGACGAACGGAACTGGGTTCGTAATTATTATTTTTTCTTTTGTGTTTTTCAACTAGGAACTATTTTTTGAATATACAAGCAGGTTTATTACACACCATTTGTGTATACGTTTGAAATATGAAATATAGGAAAATCAATTCAGTCAGTATCTTCTAAACAATGTTCCAGTAACGTGTATTTTTATTGTGTTATGCTATTACCGTTTACTTTAATGGGATTGATTTCAGGATGTCACGTTTTCAACCACTTTAAAGATGGTAATGTTGATTAGTCTTAAATTGTTTTTTCTTTTGGATGAAGCCTACTCGACCGGACCCTCCCCGAGGCCAAATACTAGATACGCCACTGTTATGATAGGGATTATCAAAAGTTCCTTATGTAGAGCTTACCCAGTCTTATAAAAACATATAATTGATTAATCATGAAATGTATAATTATATAATCAACTTATTAATCAAGAGATGAATCGTATATTCATGAATTTTATTTGGAATAATTCATTTTTCAGACGGAAACAGTTTGTAGCTTTTTTCGAGTAAAAGGCAGTCTTGTCAAATGTCACAAATATACACAGATTTTAACGCAAGCATGTTTTCCAGTCCGTATGTTGTAGCATAATGTACTGGGTGTGTTACTTATTCACTAAGCATCCAGTTGTCCACGACACTGTTGCACATAAACAAGCATACATTTTGGTAGTTGAAACTTCTCTACCATAGTTCAGAGTGACTATAATTTTTTCGTTTTTGTAGTCATTGCTTTCAAAGTTTCTTTCAGGAGGTGTTATGTAGAGAAGAAGATAATTTTTCTCTGCTCAGCAATTTTGTAGTTTTATTCAGTTGTACAATGGTGGTGATGGAAAGCTAGGTTATAGAGAATTTTAAATTTCCTCTTCTTATTCAGTTCAAGGATTAGGTTATATAAACATGTTCCGGCACCCGTCTCATCCTCGGACGACCCACGTCTCTTCCAATCCTTATTCTGAGGCTGATTTGGGTACTATAAGTATTATAAAGTTTTACATGAACAGGTTACTGGCATGTTGTACAACCTCTTACCAAGAGGACCAGAGACTCTTCTGTCATGGTTACCATACCTTAGCCGAAAGGCCCCTGTTTTTATTGGACAGCTAGTGAATAGGGAATTTTAAATCTCTACTTCTTCACTTCAAGGATTAGGTTATATAAACATGTTCCGGCACCCGTCTCATCCTCGGACTACCACGTCTCTTCCAATCCTTACTCCGAGGCTGCTTTGGGTAAAGTTTTACATGAACAGGTTAACAGGTTATTGAGATACTGTACAGCCCGCTACCAGGAGGACCAGAGACTCTTCTGTCAGGTTTACCATACATTAGCCGAAAGGCCCCTGTTTTGTGGCGCAGAAGATTCGCCCTTGCCCTTCTCTTTCTGAGATAGGATTTGATGGTTTTAAATCGTTATTATGATACTGAACGCTTCTTATTATTTCCAGTGCTCACCTAAATGTATCAGTGAGCACTCTAAGATCCTAAGCCACCCACAATTAAGAAATTAGAATGAAAAATAAAGACACCTTAGCCCTCGAGTATACTCTAATAGCGTAGAGGTAAGAAAAGAACAAGAGTCAGTCAAGAGAGAATAGACAGGAAAGTTAAAGGAATGGATCTCACTCAAGACAAGTTGAAGCACAGTGAGGGGAATCCAGCTAGTGCACATCGGTAGTGCCAAACCCGTATCTATAAGATGTGGACCCCTGATGAAAATTTTAAATTTATTGTCATTATTTACTACCGTGAAGTGCGACTTCCAAGGCTGCTTTGACGTTTGTGAGCAACAGTTTGAATCCTCTGGTTGGGTTATCGATATTAGTCATATGCTTAGGTCGAATGGTGTGCTGTTATCTTAGGAGACCAGTTTCCTGTCGGAGTCTCTCTCTCTCTCTCTCTCTCTCTCTCTCTCTCTCTCTCTTTCTCTCTTAAAAACAAACCAACATCTTACTAAGACGAAGCAGTAGCAGCAGCAGATAGGAAGGTAGGAACTGAAAGCTCTCACCTTCCAGTTTTCTAGATATCAGACTTTCTAGCTCTCGGAAGTCTAAACACTCGGCTCGAAACAAAAACAAACGTTGATCAAAGGCTTAACAGGTCTGAAAGGAGGAAAACTTGAAACCAAGTGGAAGGAAGCATATCAGGACCATGTAGACGCACTGTCGTTATCCACACATTCACTGTGTCAGCTTCTGTGGAAACACAAGGTAGAGTTAATGTTTTGTTTATTAAACACAAAGAAAACATCTGTGTATTTTTTGGCGTATCACTGCAAACATATTATATTTACAAATTCTGTATACTAAACTAATTATCAAGTTATATATTTTATAACGTCATTTTGTTAATAGAGTTAGTTTATTCTGTCTAAAGAATACATTCTGGAAAGTAATTCGTTTCGGCTTTACTCAAGTAGAAACCAGGATATTAAATTCTGAACTGGTAAATTTCGAGTTTCGTGGTGTGTGTGTGTGTGTGTGTAGAGAAAGTGCAGATAATATGGAATAGGATTTACTTTTTCAATAACATTAAAGTATATTTATATCAGCTTCCTATGGATTTCAAATTAAATTAAAAGTCGGTATGTTTTTAACTATCTCTGACATTTACAATAAAATAAAATTAAACCCTCACAATGTTGAAATGGATCTCTTTAAAGACATGATGGGAAATTGAGGATAATATGGAATGAGGAGGGCAATATGGAGTACTACACATTTTGCACATAAAATTGAGTTTACTAACAAAATTTCTCAATAACATGTAAAAAACAACATTTTCTATGCGTGATAGTAAAGTATAATAATATAATTAGATTTCGTTGTCCATGACGTGTCCGTTACTTAACTAAATATCACTATTACATTAACGACTCGAAACACTAGGTTTTTTATAAGTAAAAGCATAAAGTTTTACCTTACAGCCTGAACCGGTTTTCTCCTTTAAAAGGCTTCTTCAGAGGCTGCCGCTGGTAGCTCTGTCCGTCTTGTTGTGGGTGACGGAATCAAATTTCGAAAGATCGATGCTGTGTGTGTGGGGTGAGATATGTTCGAATAATGCGTGCGATTTGAAGTGTGTCTGTTCGTTTAGGATGTAGTTTTTATTTGTTTTCGTGTGTTTGTATATTTCCAATTGTTCTAGAGTGTCTAGTTTTCGGCCTTTTGTGTGTACGTGTAGAATGTTCATGTTATTGTCGATGTTTTTGTATGTGTGGTTTGCTTCAATGAGGTGGTTTGCAAAGGTGGATTCTGTAGTGGAGTGGAGTGCCTTTGTGTGTTGAATGTATCTCTGTTTGAAGCTACGTCCTGTCTGGCCTATGTAGAAGTTATTGCAATTTGAGCAATTTAGCTTGTAAACACCGGGTAGATCGAATTTGTTTTGTGTTTTGTGTGTGTGTTTTGATAGTGTGTGTTCTGTTTTGTTAGTAGTTTTGTAAGCGATTCTGTATCCTGCTTCTGTATTCCTACAAAATTGGTTAATCTTGAGTAGGTTTAGTAGTATTAATAAAAATGTTCAGACCACTGAGTGAATAAATTTGTTTGCACCCATCCTAACGGATGGTATACACCATTTGAACCGAGAGATGTCACTTTCATAAGTAAATCGCTCATATTTTTTTCTAGGAAAATACTAACGAAGCTAAGTGGATTGATGGAAGCCCCTATATTCTGTCTCTGGAATCCACGGCTTTAATGACAGTAAATAAGAGATGATTATAGTCTAAACTGTCCGCTATGCATGTTAATGGACGCCATATGCAGACCTTTTATCTCTTCATTATAGCAGTATATTAAACGAACAGTTACACGTATTTATATTTGATTAAATATGTACAGTATATAAATAACAAATTAGTTATGGGCTTACAATAACAAAATGGTCTCTACCCAATCTCCTTTTACAAGTTCTTTTTCCATCGGCTGTAGATTCGTCAGACTTCCTCTCATGAACGTCATTAATCCCGAATTCTGTCATTCTGTGATTTGCGTTGCGGCCCTATTTCTGTCTTTCTGGTGGTGTCGATGCAAGTAATTTTTTTTGCCAGTAGTTGTTAAATCCGGCATTCTACATAGATGGCCACACCATTTGACACTTATTCTCTCCACGATTATGTCCTTTTCTCTCGTTATATTTCTAATTTCTTCATTTGGTATCCTTGACTCTAACACTCTTTTAGAGGATTTTCTCCACTGTTACCAATTTTTTTTATTATTTCTCATAGCACATACTTCAGTAGGTTGCTACCATCCCTACAATCTTATCATCCGTTGACTGTGATACTTGTTATTAGAAACATTTATTAAGCGTGCGCATCCTACTAAGAATTATTTTGTGTTATGTTAATCGCAAACATTAACATATTTTGATCTATGTCTCATGCAGTAAATTTGGCCCTTGCCCATTGTGAATATACGAAAGATTGGAAAATTTTATTACTGTGATTGCCACGATTAAAATAACAAAGCATGTGTGTACACCGCGAGCGCACATGAGTGCGCGTACCAGAGTGCGTCCTGGAGTCAATGCAAGACGCGCGCGCTCGCATTGACAACCAACACGCAGACTGCAACGCAGGACATGTGTCGGCTCAAGCGGTGCGGTGTGAGTATGTACGCGCGGGCGACACATGCGTGCGCGCGCGAGAATGCGTGTTGGAGTCAATGCAAGGCGCGCGCTTGCACTGGCCCCAACACGCAAACTGCGCGCCAGCATGCGGCCGCCAAACGGGTGTGTGTGAGTGTGATGCCCGTGTCCTAACCGTAACATTCAAAGCAATAAAATTTCCATGTATATATCGAGTATTTCCCAGTTGGTAAACAAGCCACGAGATGAATTTACTTGCAGAGACACTATCAGGATACGTCCAAGATCGTTGCCAATTTGAATTAAACTAAATAAATTCCTTAAATTTTGATCAACTGCCTAGAAACGGATGAGGTATTGTTATTAACAATTACAACAGTAAACAATTTTAATATTTTTCTATATGCGGTTCACTGCTGTGCAAGGAATTAATACTTCTCACATTAATCACCGGTCATAAAACTTCTGCTTCTCACCCTGTTGACGAGACAAAGACTAACCAAGGCCTGGGTCGGCATTTTATATAGATTTTAGTTTAGGTCTATATACCTAAATGTTAAACTCACTAGTTATAGGTTTTATCGAAACAGAAACAAGAAGGCATATAAACACGACAAAATCAAAGTTTTATATAAATTAAGTTACATAAAAATTAAATTACGATAAAAGGTTTCATTCTTGGATTTTGTTGCCCATGACTAAAGTCCTTTGATTAAATAATTATAAGTATAATACTGCTGACTCGGAACACTACTTTTTTATTGGTAAAAATGTAAATTTTGTTAATTTTATAAGATAAGGTAAAAGGTAAAATGCTGTATAGCTTATAAAGCTTTAAGGTAAAAACATTTACATTTTTACCAATAAAAACGTAGTGTGTCTAGTCAGTAGTATTATACTTATAATTAGCTGAAAGTTTTCAATCATTTATTTTACTGTATTTACCTATTACATAATACAAAGAAGATGCAGTGTTTCTATAAAATATTGCCAAGTTTTGGAGTGTTTTCTCATTCATAGTTAATCTACGATGATTTTTTTTTATTAATCTGTTTTCAAAAACTTTTTTCTCATGAGGCTACAGACAAACAAATCGTTAAGAAAATACTGTAGAATGAGGCATAGGTTGGGAAAGGATTCATCGAAGTCCCGTTTGATAATACACTGAATAACTTCCTTGGCAGTCCATGTAACTGCTGCTTCTGTGGTGGCATTGGTAGCGTGTACACGTCGTTGAAATCTTTTTATGTACGACTTGTTATTTATCATAGTCACCATATACATTTCATGATAGGACAAAGTTACCAGCTGCACTCATGCATGCAATAGGCTATAAGTGGTCAGAGAACCTCTTTTAGCAGCAGTAAGGAGTCCTAAGTGTCGTTTGCCTCTGTGACCAATATATGTGCCTCTTTGTACGACAATATATGTGTCTCGTACTACACAAAGCCCCATTAAACAGGCGATTAGCCGAAAAATTAAACTTTTCGTAAAGTTTTAGGAAATCAAAACATTTTAATACTCTATCTTTACTAAAACCTCTAAGCCTTGGATATGATGTTCCAGTCGGTTCACAACAAACTGATAACACATGTTTGTGTCTGTCTAAGAATGCATTTACCAATCCTTACCAGCTTGGCCACTTCCAAGAGGATGTTTAATGCAGTTTCTTATGGCCAATTGATACGACATTCTCCTAATACTTAATCGTGTAACACCATAATATAATGATTCCATTTATAAAAGATAACTTACCAATTCTTCTTCTAGTTCTGGACTGAATACTGATTCCGACTAATGACTTTGATGTTGCACACTAGATTCACTAGACGTCTCAGCAGCTAGCAGATATAGAGTAGATATGGGTACTCCAAAAGTTTTAGCATCCTTTATGAATTCCATTTGCTTGTCGCGGACCTAGTGTAGCCAACTCCATATTGAGTGGGTCCAATTCTTTTCTTAGGGTTAGACAGTCTCTCCTCTTAGGTATATCTATAACAAAAACATGAAAAGTTCTTTAAACCTTCTGAATTTTAATGGTTTTTTAACTGTTTTATGTAATCAGTTACCTGTTTTATAATTATAATCCTTCCAAAATAGAAATTATAAAAACTTCTACCTTCTGCTATTTAGACAGACATTGAAACAACTGAACCAATTTTTCATACAGATTGAGACTGACATTTAATATATTATAGTAATTTAAGCATTATAAACATTTTATAACTTGCTGATTTGGTGCTTTAATTTAGAGCGTTAAATTAAGGTGAATGTAAAAAATACGTCAGAACGAGGCCCAGAACGGTTTCAGGAAGGGCAGATTATGTTTAGATTGTATATTTACAATAGCCCAGCTCATTGAAAAACGTAGAGAGTACCAGCTATCTACATACATAGATTTCATCGACTTCGAGAAGGCGTTTGACAGAGTGAATCGGAGCAAACTGTGGGCAGTAATGGGAAGGAAAGGGACCCCACAACATCTAATCAGAGCAATACAGAATCTTTATGTGGAGAATAAAATCTAAATAGAAGCCGGGAAAACGAGAACAGCTCCTACAGTTGGGCTGATCAATTGTGGAGTACGACAAGGGTATCCATTATCACCTTCTCTTTTTAATTTATATATTGACGATGTCATACAAAACTGGCAGATGTGTTTTCCATAACATTTTATGATTGGTCACTCTAAAATTAATACTTTGTTGTTAAGCAACGACGTTGTGAATAAGCTGCATAAGTTCAACCTTATGTGCGGGACCACTAGGTGAACCCGTAAGTCAGCAAGTAAAGGAACACGCTAAAATTCTACAAGGTGATGGATCTTCCTACACTTCTTTATGGGTCTGATAATTGGACTTTAACGAAAGGCCAGGCCAGTCGCAACCAAGCGGCTGAAATGAGATTTCTCAGGCACGTGGCAGGGTATATAATGATCATAGAAGAAACACAGATATACGGCAGGAACTGAATATTATGAGTATACTCGACAGGATCGCCCAGTATCGGCTGAATTAGTGGGAACATCTTTGAATGGATGACTGCCGCATCCCCAAACAACTCTGGAACTATAAGCCGAGGGGACGGAGAGGTGTGGGACATCCGAGGAAGCGCTGGAGTGACCAGGTCTAATCTTTACCTATTTGAGACTGGAACAAACCATTCTTGGTTTAATCCGTGAAGATGATGATGATGACCAAATTCTAATATCACGTCCAAGGAAAATAACGAATATTTCAAAGGCAGTATCTTATTTCTATAATGTAATATTCCTGTGATAAAGCTAGTATGGGGGAATTAGTACAAAGACTGGACTCAAAGTGAAATTTTTCTGTTTTGTGAACAATCTATAAAGTGTACAGGTCTAAGATAAAAGTCTCACTTGTACGGACAAAGTAATATTCAAAATAAATTTAATATAAAAATAAAGTAACTTGAATTATTTTTTTTGTGGTAGTTACCTGATTCGCTTTCTCACTGGGTTTGGGCAAAGTAGTGACAGGCTGGAGGAGGTTATGGAGTAATAGGACGAATGGAGAAAAATCGTTGAGAAAGTTAAAAACCACGGTGGATTGTGAAACCAATGGAGGAAAAGTGAAGAAGAAGAAGGAGTGGGGGGAGGTGGAGAGGAAAAATAATAATAAGAAGAAAACGAAGAGAAGAAAAAGAAGAAGTGAAGAAAAATTATGAAGCTGTAGAAAATAAGTGAAAGTATATTTATTAACTGCGTGGGATCAAAGAGTGTGGAAATCATAAACTAAGGGGAACGTACGGGAAGCAAATTTAGCGAGTAAAGAAAGCATAGCGTTGTTGCTGTGATATTTATTTTGGAACGATCCCACAGGACTGTTAAAAAATGTAGGAATTTTGTACCTGAAATATCTAGTGAACTTACTAATAATAATCAAAATTTCACACTACTACGTTTAAAAGTTTAAGGAAAGTTACAGTGAACGATTTATCTATAAATCGGATGGATTACACAAGAGTTCGTCTTAGTCTAGTATAATGCAACTTTTTCTACCTCCAAGTCAGCTGTCTCACCTGCTTTATAGAGAAATATATATTTTCTTCTATTAGTGTTTTTACTGACAAATTGAAATATAACCTATTTATCATCAATCTTTTTCATTCCTGTTTATGTTAAAGTGATATTTTGAAATTAAGGAATATGTATGTAATTTGTAAGGAGTATGTACAAAAATTATGACATTTAGAACACTTCACAGCGTAGGCCTATAACTATTAAGGGCGTTTATTTCCATTAAGCAAATAAAATGTCGTTTTCCTTAAAATTACAGAGAAGTACTTTACGACCTTCAGCACTTACATCCCACTTTACTGTCGAATCTTAGTAATTAAGAATTAACAGAAAATCATATTTTCATCAAATAGACGCGACTGTTAATTTAGTAGGAAATTCTTGAGCCTTGAGATAACTACAACTGTTAAACGGTCGCTAATTTTAAAATTATGAAGGCATCATTTCCATGTATATTGTTGTTAATCAAGTAGTTGTTTACTTTTTTAAATAAAGTATATATACATTTATTTGTTCTGTGTATCTTCATAAATTTATTTATGAATTCAGTGTTGTGTTTGTTTACATAAACCAAAAATGTGCTATTGTATATCATAGTGTTTAAAATGTGCCCGTTTACGTTTTTTTAATTTTTTCTGCAGTTTTGAGCAAAGAAGAACAATCTAATCATACCAAGCAGAAACTAGAAAACAATCGGCAATTAAATTTACAAAAATTAACTTAACAAAGATATCATAAAGGCAGAGTATATGAAATTTATTGTATGAAGTTATTGTAACGTAATTTCACCCATTAGAAGCAACAGCGATAATATCGTGGTAGCACAGCGGTATTAACTTAATAACCGTTAAATATTTTTTTAATAGTTAACAACAGTTCGTTAAGAATGAAGTTAACAAATGCTTGTGAAACACAGTTATTAAAATAGTTATTTTCCGAATATTTTGTATGTGAGCGCGTGTATGTTATGTACAGTTGCGAAATTTGATATTATTTTTGTAATTCGTCACTCTTGGCAAGAACATACATATTTAATATTATTTTCACTGATAAAGTAAGCAAAGTGCCTGACTTGTTCTACACTATTGCAGAACAAAACCATCTTGATATGTAGACGTTCTGTTACACGAAAGGCAATGACTTTGGTTTTCGTTGTAAAAATGTTCATACTGCAGTCCCGCAAAGACTGTGAAAATTTTAAAATTGAACTTTTTCAGATTATCTTCACTAGGTTGAACAATTAGAAAATCATCCGTCAACAAGTGTACACCCAGATATCGATATCTATCTCGCGATATTCGGATTCCAGGATCTATAATCTCCTACAATTCCCTCATTAAATCGTTAGTGTGTATATTCAGTGACCTATCTAGAATTTGGCCTTGTAGGGGGTCCGGTCGTATCGCTTAAAACCTAACTAAGACTAATAAATATTACAGGCTGATAAACATCCTGAAGTCAATCCCATTAGAGCAAACGTAATATCACAAAAAATACATGCTATTGAAACATTGTTTACAAGATATTTATTGGCAGTTTGCGTTTAAAAATGATAAGGATGGTTTTAATCAAAAAAAATAAATGGTAAGCCAACAAAATTTGAAACCAAGATACTCTGTTTGAAAATGTTTTTTTAGTTTAATGTCCATTCACCTTGATTCTTTGGTCAAAGAAGTTTCCGGGGTTACTGAATTGACTTTCCTATCATATTTCAAACATATAGATGCGCAAATGCTGTGTAATAAATCTGGTTGTATATGTAAAAAAGAGTTATTACTATATTAACGTACACAGCTGAACAATGAATAAAACAGCCTGAAAACTAAGACAGTAATAAAATTCCTTAAGCTTTTGACAAAATACCAAGGTCGGTACTGTGGAGAGTTATAGTAAATAGAGGCATTCCATTACAATTTATACAAGTGCTCAAGAGCATGTATCTAGGGAACAAAATACAAATAAAGCAACGGAACCCCATCAAAATAAATGGAGGCGTTAGACAAGGTTGCCCTTTATCAACCGCTCTTTTTAGCCTGTTTTTGGATGGAACTGTTAGGATTTGGCGTAACAGTGTAAATGGAGGAATCAGAGTTGCGGGCAAAATGCTTAAGACTCTGTTGTTTGCAGATGATTATATTTTATTGGGCTCAAATGAAGATGACCTGCAAAGGATGCTCCACACCTTAAATAACATTTCGAAAGAATTTAATATGGAAATATCTGACAAAAAACAAAATGTATGGCTTTTAAAGAAACATGGTCAGTTAGGTCTAAGATTATTTTAGATAGTAAAATTGTAGAACAAGTCTCAGAATTTAATTATTTAGGCTGTAAGCTCTCATATAAAAACGAAGAATATATTAATGGGAAAATTAATAAATTTAAGCAGATAACAGGAACTCTCTGACATGCTCTAAAACACAAGGCAAGGAAAGAGTCCGTAATAAAATTATACGAAAACATGGCAGTTCCCACCCTTACTTATGGCTCAGAAACGTGGACAATGTCTGCTAGACAAATATCAAGAATTCAGGCTACGGAAATAAAATTTTTGCGTTCCATAGCGGGGTACACAAAATTAGATATGAAAAGAAACAATCATATAAGAGAGGAACTAAAAGTTGAAGAAGTAAACGGAATAAGTGTAGAGAAAGCTTGAAACAACACATTAGCACAATGGGCAGTGACAGATTCCCTAAGGTACCTTATTGTATCAGCCGAAAGGGAAGAGAAGCCTGGGAATACCAAAGCGATGGTCCGACCAGTTTGGACCTGGAACAGACTAAACAGCCTGGGCCGTGAAGAAGAAGATAAAATTCCTTGTCATTTTTTTTACCCTCTGGAGGGGGGTCCGGACCCGGGCGACTCCCTCGTAAATACGCACCTGTGTACATTGAAAAGAGTAGGCGATAAACTACGTAATTGCTGAACCCCTTGATATGCTATTATGTTTTAGGATATGTTTAAGTTACTTCTTGAGATTTATTTTTGCCTCATAATAAAAACTAAATTTGTTCGGATAAATTTCTCCAGCATTAGCCACAGTAACTCAATTGTTTTTCAGTAGAAAACAATTGTGTACTTATGTGTATGTTATACTTACTGTTATACAGCGTAAGCATCAGTGGCGTATCTAGAATTTGGCCTTGGGAGAACCGGAGTTGGGTCGGCTTCGTACAAAAGAAAAAACAATTTTAAGACTAATCAATATTACTATCTTTAAAGTGGTTGAAATCAATCCCATTAAAGAAAACAGTAATGACACAATAAAAATACTCGTTATTGAAGCATTGTTAACAACATATTTATTGACTGAATTGATTTTCCTATATTGTATATTTCAAACGTATACGCTGATGCTGTATAATAAACCTGTCTGTATATTTAAAAAAGAGTTGCTACTATATTAGCGTATACACAGCTGGAAAAAATAATAAAATAGCCTAAAAACTTTTTTTTGTAGTAAGAATATAATATAAGGAGCACTCTAAACGAATTAAGTAGAGATGAAACAGTTATACAAGTATACAAAGAGATGTGTACAACGTGCTGATAATACGCCAGACTAATATATTATATATATATTGACAACCTATAGTCCAGAAGTCAAGACTAAGACGAACAGAGCCACGAATAAATCTACATTGTTATTAACATAATTAATATAAATAATATATTTAATTAAATAGTAAATATAAAGTAATTAATTAATAATTAAAACGTTATTAGAGTTTTCATGATAAAGAAATAGAGAAACAGAAACTTCCATGGGCAGATAGACGTTTGCTGTACGCGGAAACCTCAATGAGATTCGTAAGCCTCACGTGACATAAAAACCTTTGCATCATATACGATAGATAAATATTTACTAACTAAACAATAATTGTGAATCGAACAAAGGATGAACGAGAAGGCTATTGTGTTTACTATTGGCGAGAACCGCGTGCGTCATCCATGTCAGTGGAAAATTTATTTGGCTTCTTCGGGTATGACTCAACCGCTATTTACACACACGTATCCGCGCGTGTGTGTAAAACTACAAGATTCAATTTGAAGTTTTTCTATCGCATAAGGAAACTACAATTAATATATAATTTGAAGCGTGTTATTTATCGCCTTCTTGTCTCTTATGCAAACAGATCGAACTGTAAGAAAGTGAAACAGAATCTTTCGGAGTGTCACTATGGAAGTGGCGTATCTAGAATTTGGCCTTGAAGGGGGGAGGGTCGGCTTCATATAAAAGAAAAAACAGGTTAAGACTAATCAACATTATTGACTTTCCTATAATTAATCATAAATCAGTTTGTATATTTAAAAATGTTACTACTTTATTAGCGCACACAGCTGAAAACAATAATAATATTGCCTAAAATTTAAGAGATTAACAAAATTCGTCGACTTTTTCGACCCTTTTGAGAAAGTACATTACAATGACTACTCTTTCTAATAAAATGCCACTATTTATGTGATAACATTCAATGCAGTGAATAATATAAATAGAGAGCTGGGAGTTAATCCATAAAGTGACAAGGGATACATCCCTAAAGTTAAGGAAAAACAGATAAGACTGTACCCAAATAGTTTTAAGTAAGTGTTAAAAATTAATGGAACAGAGATGTTAGGTTCCAATTACCATAAATGAACTCTATGCATAAGGTTTGGAAATAGAGATTAATTCTTATATTTATAAAATGTTATTATGTTTAATAGTTTGAATTAGGAATGCAATGTCTGAATGTGGATACCATTCTTATATAATAAAATATTTTTAGGAGTTACTGTAAGTAATCAGTACAAAAAAGGGTATGAATTTAAATACCATATTTAATGTCAAATAATTGTTATGTTGTAATTGTTTAAAGTCAATACTAAATGTTATAGTAGTAAAAGAAGGAATTATTAATGAATATTATATTAGAATAGAAGATCAGAAAAGGGTATAAACTAACTGTATTATTAAAAACTTTGTAGGTAACAACAGATAAAATCTAGGCCAAATAGTAAATCTAAACTACATTATAATTGACAAATCTAGTCCTATAAACCAACTAAACTGATGAAATTTATGCAAGATAAACCCATCACATAGTAATATAATGTAATTTATACTTTAAAAAGATATTGTCAGAAGATAGGTAAAATTATGAATAAACATGCAAATGTATTAACTAAAATTTCAGAGGAGGAGTCATAGATAAATGAATTATATTTAAAAACAATAATTAATGGACAAAATTTCAAGAAATTAAAGAAAGATAAACAATTATATCAATCTGAGATTCAGTTTAATAATAATTATATCAGATAAAATGGCTAATATTTGGACAAGAACAGGAAACAAAAATTTAAGCCTACGTTTCCAAAATGAAAGAAATATAACTTTTTTAAATAAAAACTTTGTAAGACTATATTAATTAGTATAAAAATAAACAAAATAGATTAGAGAAACCGATTATGTATTTAGTATTTCATAAAATTAAATAATAACGAAAATATTTTCAGTGATCTAATGTATTTAATAAAGATGTATCGGAAGCCAAGGCAATTTGAAACAATGTATGATGTATATTAAATTGGCTAAGAATTTCAGGAGACGAAGGAAATGAGAACAGTTAATTATTATCCGTTGAAGCGAACACTTGAACGAGGTTTGGCTCCGTTTAATCTATATAAGAAGCATAAATGGCGTGCAAGATATAAATCGAGTTCAGTGAAAATTTGTAACTTTTCTAATTTTGATTTTTAACTTTAGAAGCAGTGAGCACAAACAATAAAACAATTAAACTACAATAAAACAGAATCAAATACGACTAAATTATTAAATTAACACCATCACAAATATTTATTACGGACGAAACAAAAAGTGTTAGGTACAACCAATTTAACCAAAGTGAAGTAGACATTATCACACACATTTAAACCAAGTGAACTAAGAAACACTGCACCAGGAACACTCAATTAACTCCAGAACGAATATCCACAATTGCGGAGACGAGGAATCGGTGAAAAGGCATCATTTATTGCAAGAAATATTTGTCGAGGTGACTGACGTTAACCTACGCAGTCGTCAGGCGGCCATTTTGTCTTCCCAGCATCCTATGCGAATTGGAACAAATGAACATCGAGTCTTCACTGGTTCGAATATTATAATATATAAACTTTCAATATTGATTAATAACCTTGTAATTTTTAGTTCTAAGACTTTTAATTGTAAGTGTTATACTTTCATGGCCCTACCCTCCTCTGGCTATTTATAAAATAACCGTTAAAAGAACAAAATATTTTATATACACTATTCATGTAAATTTTTTATCGACCGGCCCTGAGTAACGAGTCGATACTGTTGTCAATAATCGATTAACCATCGATCTTTCTAATAATTGTTAATAAATCATATAATTCTGCAAATTGGTTGAAATTTAATTTAAATATAATAAAAAATAAGTTAATTCAAGATCACGGACTATCCGAAAGGCGTTATTTACAAAGGAATAAGGAGCATATTGAAGAAGAAGAAGAACCGTCTATCGAGTAGTACCGGAGTTAACTATATTAACGCAGGAGTTATTCAGAGAAAGTGACACAACAACATAAACAACCATAAAATAATTAAAATTTTGACGCAATACAGTTACAAAAATTATTTATTAAATACATACAACAAAAAACACGAAAACAAATATTTTTCAGAAAACAAAATTTTTTATTTGAAATAAAATTTTTTTATTTCAAATTTTAATATTATTATTATTTTGTAATAAGAAAAACGTTACAAAATTGGCGCTCACAACAGTGGGGCTTAACGTAGACACCACGAAACGTTACACAGTGAATCGATCACTGCTGACAATATGTGTTTGTGACAGCAGTTCATTCATATTTCCAGCCTTAACTTCTTTTTTTTTTGGTTATAGCGGAATTTTGGGAATTCTGACTATTTAGTCTTTAAAAAAATATTAACAAGTAAGACTAACACTTGTTTTTAAAAAGAATTAATTCATTAAATTCTTTATTAAAAAAAAAATTGTCCTTTGGCTTGATTTATATTCTTGATGAAAGAAGAGTTAAGAACCAGAAACGTTCGACTTGAAGAAAAATTTAGCAGTTTTCATGCAATGGTTAATCGTCTCCTTATAGTTCCTTTATCCAAAGAAAATTTCAATAAAGAGGTAGATATTATAAAAGCCATAGCACAAAATAACGGTTATGATGAAAGAATAATTAATTCTTTAATTTTAAAAAAACAGAAGAAAATTACTTTAAAAGAATTTTATTCCATAGAGCCAGATCAGGGTAACAAAAAATTTCACTTAACAAATTACATTCCGTGTATAGCAGATAAGATTAATAATAGGTTAAAAAACCATGGTCTTAACATGGTATCAGTAAACAAACGTAATCTTTTTTCACTACTAGTCAATAATAAAGAAAAATCTAATACACTGGAGAAAAATGGAGTTTATGAAATACACTGTGCAGAATGCGATGCTATTTATATCGGACAATGTGGCCGTGCTCTGAAACATCGCATTTCTGAACATAAGAAGGCGATTTTAACCAATACATCTAATACAGGTTTTGCAGATCATTGCTTACAACACAATCACTTTATAGACACAAAAAACATAACACTACTCCACAACATACAAAAAGGTAGAAAAATGGATTTGTTAGAAATTTTAGAAATTAAAAAAGCAATAAAAAATAACAAAAATTTAACCAATGAACAGACTGAATTTTGTGTATCCCCTTTATTAAAATCTGTTATTTAGTTTAGTTTATTTTATATTATTTTGAATGTTCATCATTATTTTAAATTTTGCATTCAGTTTATATTTAGTTCAGTTAATTTTATATTTTGCATTCATGATTGTATTTAGTTTTTTTTAAAGACACCAGACCTTCCCTTGTCTCATGCACACACTCCCCACCCCTCGCCATCACAACACAGATGTTCCAGATACGCCCTAAACAGATGTTTACCACCTACACTACTCTAACATCCTGTGTTCAGTAATTTCATTCACTCGCTCTTTGACAATGGCTTAAGTTAGTCGAAACAGCTGTCAGAGTTAATTAAAAAATTTGTGAAACTTACCAAGTGTTTTTATATATTTTACAAAACCTTTGTATTGAAGAAAAATGTAATTTAGAGGTACTTTTGCTTTTATTTTCAATTATGTATCCATAGACTTTTATCTTTGTAACACAACATCGAGACCAACATCGAGTAATTCAGTATATTGGTTAATAAAGTTACGTATTTCACTAATAATACTCATTAAAGTGCAACTTTTATGACATTCCATACTAATTATATAAATCATCAGGAGTTGATAAAACATAATCTTGAAAACCTCCAGCCACAAAAAAGTGAGCTCGTATAAAGACACTTGCATTTATACCCCACGCGCTGGCAAAAATTATAAACGACATAAGTCAATAAAAACACACATAACAAATCCACAGATTTAATTTTTTCTCACTTCCAATAAACTCAGAGAGTCACAATTGCAATTCACAATTCAAACTCAACTCACAATAACGATTACAATAAATAATTAGAATCACAAAAGCCACTGAGTTTATTAAATCGCAGTTAAAAAGAAGAAATTAACGTTTTAATATTAGAGTGGCACGACGCCCGCAACCGGATACCCACAATCGGCGGCAATGGCTGGAATAAAACTCGCTGGCCGCTGGCTCTGTCAACATTTATGTAGGTCGCTGTAGAGGTCACTGGTATGCTCTATGCTCAGAAATAGTCTCAGAGGAATCAGAACACTTGCCGCGATGTTAGAACTTTCTGGAATGTGTTATTCCTAGCTTACTACGCAGCAGATTATTTTCGACCTTACTAGATGGTTCAGAAACTTCTTTTCTTGTACTCGCGTTTAGATGCTGCTCATCTCGCTTTTTGTGTCGCCGTGACAATATCATTTTTATGTACTCATGAGTAATTAATTAGGACTGTAAAGTGTCACAAACAACTGGAAAGCAGTGTGGGGCAAATTGGTCTAAATATCATATTTCGGTACCGTCCCAATACCAGCACTCATTTTCGATATTTCGATTATGCCATTATTGACGTCGACATGTAGTGAATATCGCATATAATTTTCGTTAGATGAAAGAATGTATTACAATTTATGTGTGTATCTTATTAAATAGTTTGTTGACGATTGCAATCATTTTCCTTTGACATGTTTTTTTATGAAAAATGCTTGTAGCATTTTACAACACCGATGTGTGCCTGTGACGCCAAAACTTGATATTGTAAACATGAAATTAACGTTGTTAAACCAACGTTGACGTTGTTTTGAAATTAAAAATTAAAACCAATACGCCTATAATGTAATACTCGCTTTTTTGTGGAAACCACGTATAAAAAACAACTCGAATTAAGGAAAGTAAAGCCTGTAATACTTGTCTCCCTTTTTGTGGCAAAACTCGTTTTCCACTAATACTCGGTTTTTGTGTAGATCACTGGAAAAGGAACCAAATCGAAGCAAGGCGGGGTGTTATACATGTCTCCTATTTTTTGTGTTTCGCACAAAATTCGCTTGCAGTGAAGTTTTCGAGATTTTACTGAATAAAATAAAACAATATTGGCAACCTAACTAATAACAAATCTTGTTTTTTTTTGTTTTAATCTTACTATTCAGATATATATATATATATATATGTATTTTTCACTACACACTTTCTGTTAGTTTTTTGTTGAAAAACGTTACGGTTTTTTATTTTAAATGTTACTCTCTTACAAGCATTGTATATTCACATTAAACGACGTGGTTTTCCAGCCATGGCTTTTATTTCTTTAAACTGTAAACTAAAAACAAAAAACATTATTACCTAATCTCACAAACCAAACCATTACATATTTTTGCTTTCATTATGAAACAGAATAATTTACAGTTACTATCTTTTTCTTCTTTATGTCGTGGTATATCGATACAATCGCATAATCGAAATATCGAAAATGCAGTGAGAGTACGGGTAATGGCAGAGTACCCATATTTCTTACTGAAATAAAATACTTTTCTTCTCATCCAGTCTTTCTTATACTACACACAGAATTGAAAATTAAGTTTCACTCACACGATTTTATTATTATATATTATTTTAAACATTATCAGTACGTTCTAATCCAACCGACGTAACTATTAAATTTTCAATTTGAAGGTCAGAACTAATTCGTTTCTAAATAACGTCGAACTTCAATCAGACTCCAGTCATCAGATGTAGCTGTAGTATACCAATTATTGACACACTTTCAAAAAAATATTCTTCTTATCTTCTTATTTTCTTATTTTCTTAGCACTACAGCCCAAAGTGAGCCCTGGCTTCCAACACCAGTCTTCTCCAATGTCTCCTGTCCATTGCCCTCTCAGCACAACCCCTCATATCGATCCTTCTTAGCTGTTCCAGCACATCGTCCAACGAATTTATCCTAGGTCGGTTCCTCTTTCTGCTTTTGTAGACTTGCGCCCTCAGGACTTTCTTTAGCATACGCTGATCACCCATCCGCTCCAGGTGACCTAGCCATTGCGTTCGTTGAGACTTTACGAATCATACGATGTCCTCATGCTTCAGTAGCTCATCTATCTCCTTTCAAAAGAGATTACATTATTATATCCCCCAAGAAAATGTTTTGAATAAGCTACCAAGCACTTCTCTATCAATACAGTGGGGACACTTGTTGAATTTAAATTTAAATTTCTTAACACATAATTGAATTTCAATGTTACTTAGATTTTAAAACATTCTGAGACATCCATTTCATAATTTGATAAAAGTATATTAAGAATAAAAACTATTTTAAATTAACAATACACATAGAGAGACGATTTTACCTTCTTGCGTAGCACTTGTTCAAACAAATTACTGGTTGCCATGTGCACTGCCTTCGCTTGGCGAAGACAATCCCAGACGTTGGTTTACTGATAAAAGTAAACAGTCTCTTTTAGGTTTAGTTATAAGTGAAATGATTGTTTTTGTGTTAAACATCTGACGATATTAATCAAGCTCATTTTGTAGATAATCTAAATTTTTCTTGTAACATTTTTTGTATCATATTATTATTATTTTAGCATATCTTCTTCTTCTTCTTCTTCTTCTTCTTCTTCTTCTTCTTCTTCTTCTTCTTCTTCTTCTTCTTCTTCTTCTTCTTCTTCTTCTTCTTCTTCTTCTTCTTCTCCCCCCCTCCTCCTCCTCCTCCTCCTCCTCCTCCTCCTCCTCCTCCTCCTCCTCCTCCTCTTTCTTCTTCTTCTTCTTCTTCTTCTTCTTCTTCTTCTTCTTCTTCTTCTTCTTCTTCTTCTCCTCCTCATCCTCCTCTTCAAGGATTAGGTTATATAAACTTGTTCCAGCACCCATCTCATTCTCGGACGACCCACGTCTCTTATTCCGAGGCTGCTTTGGATACTACAAGTATTTAAAAGTTTCACATGAACAGGTTACTGGCCTGTTGCACAACCCCCTACCAGGAGGACCAGAGACTCTTCTGTCAGGGTTACTATACCTTAGCCTAAAGGCCCCTGTTTTGGAGCATAGGAGATTCGCCCTCACCTCTCTCTTTCTGAGATAGGATTTGTAGCTTTGTATCAGTTATTCTGATACTGAAAGTGCAATATGTACTTCATATTGGAAATTAAGCTTTTATTTTTCCATTAGGCTCAGAAATATGTTTTTTGATTTAGTTTTCTACGTATGGTAACGCTTTGCTTATAAAATGAATAATTTTAATTAGCAGGAATATCGATCAATGCTGAAAGTGTTTTAAGAATGTTTTCACTAAGTAAATCCTAGTATTTTTTTAATAACAAATCTGAATCCAAAACCTAATGTTAAACTTATTTTTTGTCTGGCCCACGACATGTAAAGTGACTCACAGCTTCCAAAATATTGAGCACATCTGGTTTATATTATCATTTCACTCGGTCTCCTGATGTCCCGCCACTTAATCTCCTCACTCTTCACAACCTCATTGCACCCATGTTGTGCTTTACAACATTTTATTTAATTAATTATCTCATTGTAATCTATCTGTTTCATTTTTTTGTCATAATCTTGCTTGTGTGTATTACCATGTACACATTTTTCAAACTAAAGTGTTAGGAAACAACCTTTTCATTTGTTCAAATGAGAAAATAACGTTCTTCCAGTTTCGGGTATTTCAGTCAGACATTAGATACCTTCAATTGTGTTGAAATAAAGCGATCTTATTTAAATTGTTTAGACCAGAAGGATAATGGCCGGTCAGAAATACGTAAAGCTCAGTTCTAAATCCTGTAACGTCTGGTAGTTTCCTTATTGTCTATTTCACATCCTGTATTTGCGTTTTATGCGATAACACGGAATCACAGTGTATTTACTTTGAGCTCAGGATGCAATAAACCAGTTAATTTAATCGCGGCTTTTCAGAAAGCAACTAAAGTTTAATGTAAACCGCCTTCGCTCGTTTGGCACTAACAGTATGCTTTGCGAAAGCGCCCTTCATTTACAGAATATTCTGCACACTGTAAATTATATCTCGTTTTAGTGCTTGCACATAAAGTTATCATTACTCTTTCATGTAGAAAAGAATTTAAAATGATTAATGTAGCGTATGAAAACATCCTAAATATTTGTAGTGAGCGTTTTCTGTTGATAGGAACGCGCGCGGGCGCTGCTGGCTCGCGTGCGTGAAACAACGGTCGTATTTATATAACGATTCTGTTTGCATGTACAGAAATATCCCGCCCAGTGCAGCCAACATGACTGTCTTCACCACTTAGGGTTTCCAACGTAACCACAATGTAGGTTGTTATACAAAACGCTTGGCCGTAGTCCACTGAATATTACACAGCCACGTCTACAGAAAATTAAAAAACAAAAAAAAATACCAACAAAATAAGTTCTAAAAGGGTTTTAAAATCATTTGTCTATAATGTCAAGCCACAGGTTATTATTGTCATCCAATTCAAACAAAAATACATTAGCTGAAAATGTAATGCGATGGTAATGATAAATTAAAAATTCTCTCATGAAATTTAAATTTAATTAATTTTCCCCTGTATTTCGTTAAAGCTGTATATTACGTGCCAATTTATAATCTGCAATTACAATTTACATTACGTTAACTGCTAATTTAATTTAACTTGAATTCAGTCGCTTATAACTTGCGTCATTAACATTTTAATATTAATGTTGCTTCAGTAACAGTGTCGTCCAGCATGCGCCCATTTGCTGCACTCTTTATAAAGCCCTATGTGTCACTTATCGTACAGTATTCAAAAGACAAATAAAACTGACAACATTTTTCTCGCATGCCATTTATGACCACTTTTGTGGAGTGGAGTTGGACGTGGGGTGAACTGATAGTGAACGTAATCAAAATTACAACGCGTGGAAACACTCACAGACTCCTGTTGCAATTTCTACTACAGAAGTGTCAAGATTTCAGTGCACAGCGTTGATTACGAATTAAATGTTGAAAGTTCTTACGCTCAACTTAGGCGCAAGTCTCTAAACAGAAGTTCTTACGTAGAAGTTGACATAATGTAGGCCCGTGCGAGGGTCACTCGCAATTAGATTTATGTTTTTAATGTTAGAGATGACATATTAGGCCGCATAAGCAAATAATGGATACATCGACTTATATTTTAATTCAATATTCGCTTGATGTATATTAGTGTTCGGGCTGAATGTAAGTGCGAATATATTGGTGAATGGGGAAAAGATAGAGGAGGTTAGAGAGTTCACCTATTTAGGAAGTAAAGTCATAGAAGACGGGAAAAGTAAGTGAGAAATTTTGAGTAGGAACGGACAGGCTAAAGTTGCATTTAACAGTAAATGGAAATTAACAGCTTTGGAAACAAGAAAGAGGTTCTGAAGATTTACGTATGGAGCATAGGTTTACATGGATATGAGACGAGGACAATTGGAGCACAGGAAAGAGAAGACTTGAAGCACTGGAAATGTGGTGTTATAGGAAGTTACTGAAAATAAGATAGGTCAATAAGGTTAGTACTGATGAGATTCTGGCTAGAGTTGAAGAAACAAGAAGTTTTTGGCAAAATATTGTGAAGCGAAGGGTTGAACTTATTGGCCATAATATGTGACACGAGAATTTGATAAAAACAATAATAGAAGATTACATTGAAGGGAAAGAAAAAGAGGAACACTGAGACTCCAGTACATGAAACAGATTATTGGTGACATAAGTTGTAGTTCCAATAGGAAATGAAATGTAAACATAGAGAACATCGGTGTGGAGAACTGCTACAAACCAATCTGCGGAATGCTGCTAAGTAAAGGAAGGATGGTATATTAATTTTATGTGATGTATGTGATTATGTTAACGTGAGATGTTACATTATTCTGTGTAATAGAGTTGACATTATTCTTTGACTTTTAAAAGTTTCATTTTGGACAAGAGAGAGCGAGAGATAAAGTAAGAGCAACAAAAATGCGAAGAAAGATGGAGGTGAATAACGAATTAGTAGACGGAAATTACAGTGCCATGGCCATGTTAACGTATGGTAGTAAGCACACAGTCAAAACAATATAGGATCGAATCGCATGGAGAACTAAACTAAGAAAGTGTACTGCTCAAGCAACGGAGGAATGGTGTTTGGACAGACTGGGCGAAATAAAGACCAATCTCTAAAAGTGATAGGTGACGCATAGATGTTTGTGACACGTACATATCTTCTGAACGCCACTGCCACTGATTACATGACGGTACATAGTTGGACACTGTTTCCGAACTGATTTCAGTAGTTAATTTGGTAAGCTAGTATTTTGTTAGTATTTAGCTGTCGTATAATAGAGTGACTTAGCGATCAATTGTAGCATGAGGTTTTTTCTGTGTACAGTAATCTTGCGCCAATCGTAAGCAAACTGCGAAATCTTTCAGCATTCGTGTGCTGCAAACTGATACATTGTGAACAGGAGGTGACATGTTTTCACGATCCGATGGGATAATAACCCGAGGAACCGCAATCTTGATTAAGTCTCTCGTGTCCCCAAGACTAATGATGTCAGGCTATATAAAACCGAGTCGCCTTGTATTTCTTCGGAGGTTGACGTTTCTGAACTTATCATATGGGGTTAGGACCACAGAGACCCTAGAGACGACTGACGACCCCCCTTTATCTGTGTAAATTGTTTGGTTTAAATATATTTCAAAATAAACTTTCTCCTACGTCAAAAAGGAATTCAATAATCAATATTAAAGTAATGGATGCCACGAAAACACCTTTATCAACATGTTCCATCACGAGTAGCGACAACACGTTCCAGCTATCATGAACTGTGAATATCTCATCCTTTCGTATTCCTTACTTCTGAACAAATTATAAAGAGTTTCCAAGGCATATTACACAGTATAAAGTTGAAAATTTGCTGCAAACACTATGCTGTAGCGTATATTGTCGTAGCATTATATATCATATTTACAGTATTAAATTAACTTCACAAAACTAATAAACACTATACACGTAAAAACTAAATGATAGTTGCAACCTTCTTCCAATAATTATTAATCGTAGATAAACTGGAATTTCTATACATTTGATAAACATACATTTATACATCTGTAATTATACATTCATACACTTAATTATATTGTAAAGTATTTAATAATTTTAACAGCATAGTATAATCGAAATCGGATAGTCTGCGATACAAGAAAATTGTTATTGATAATAAATAAAGTCCAACAACAATCCTTGCCTTTCTATTATAAACTTTAAACAAACAACCCCTCCCCCCCACACACGCACATCCATGCTTCCGTACAATGATTTAACTGTGAAATTAATCCCAACATTCTACATTTTACTTAACCATAGTACGGGAAATATTATACCAATATATTGGAAATAACTGTTAAACATTCGTAATTTTTAAGTAGCCTCTCCAATATTTTAATCGTAAGAATTTCACTCTGTTAAGACTTACTAGGAAGCAGCATTTTCTTTCTATAGAGGTTGGAGAGGATAAAAAATGAGATTTTTGTGAATACCTTAAAAACTATCAATTTCAGAGTATAAAAATCATACAATTAGTTTTATAAAATAACCGGTAAGCTTACCTTTTATTTTTTTGTATTCTTCTCTTATAAAAATCGAGTTATGGAAAGATAAAATGCTGGATGCCATTTGCCTTATTCCTGTGCTCCCTTTTTTGGAATAATGTAAGTCATCTAGACAATGATACTCGGTTTTTACAGATGAACATAAAAATTAAATAAACTCAATAATATAACTTACGTATCGTTTACTGAAATGTAAAATAACTAAGTACTACTGTAAAAAAGTATATATTTTTTTGTCACGTTAAATACACGCATAAAAAATGTGGATCCTGTAATAATGTTTGCGATCACATGTGAAGTGCAAGTTACAGGAGTCTGTAATAGTTGTATTTGATGAAAATTATAATTCTGACTTTAAAATTACAACATCAGAGGAAAAGGAAGAAACAACTGCTAGGATAATAGAAACAATTTACCGGCTAATGGACATCCGTTCATTTAAATTATAATACTCGTATACCGTATAGTGCGAGCTAAGCAATAACAACGCATTTTATTAAAATCTATTCGCAGTCTTCATCAAATTGCAAAGAAAAGAATGTGACATTCATTTTAATAACTATTGTGTTATACGATACAAAATGTAAATTACGATAGACTGTTAATGCATAAATAAATCGATCTTTTTCGTATTTAAAAGACAGGGTAAGAGTAAAATTCTGAAACTCAAACATTTCCAGACGTACTAACAAGCAGCTGGGTCTTCACAGATTACATAATTTTGAACATAGTGTTACAGAAATCCTAATGATCGTCACTGAGAGACGGCATTCACCTTGTGTAGAAGGTCAAAGGTGAACAGTCTGCCTTGGTCTGTCAGTCGTCTGGCAGTTCACTAAACAGTTTGCAAATTAAATAATGCAGTACTTAGCGGCAACGGGTCTACGCATAATGTTTACGTTTGTTTAACGTGCGGTGTAAGTTACGATTTCTTTTTACAACTTTGTCAACATGTAATTCTCAATCTACTGTGGGAAAACGGCAGACGTTTGTTGGGAAATTTGTGCACACATTGTATTTTAGCATATCAAAGCAACACATTTTTAAGACGATAGTCATTTTTCAATCGCTTGTAGACACCATGATATCAAAAACAAATTTATGTTCATGGTGTTATTAATAATCTGTATGTTATGTGCTATCAGTATACACAACAGTGAAATGTAGGTATTGTGTATCTGAGTCAACCTTATCCCAGACGTTTTTACATACAACGAGGGAAGATGATTTCAAAACGCAACGTACAGTATGTATTTAGATTTGTACGTTACTTTGAATATAATTCCTGTCCAACTGATGCTACTATTTAACACTTTTATCACGTTTTAGGTATTTTAGCTTATGCCTTTTGAAGCATCTATTCTGAGTTTGAGCTTCAGCAAAATTTACTCATATCTTATTGTTATGTTATATAATACTGAATATACTTGGACAAATACAGTAACAATTGACGAAGATACATGCATGGAATATATAATTTTTTTCATACAAATCAACAGATATGCTGTATTGTATGTTGTTGAGACAGGTGTTTAGGTACAACGTTAAAGATCTTTAACCCTTAACTGGGTTTAATTGATTTTTCGTCACCCGTCACAATCGTTTAAGCTTATTTGGTTTAGTTTAGTATAGTACACTAAGGTATACTATATATTATGTAGTTTGGTTTAGTATATAAGACCTATATAAGGAACAAGAATAGCTGTTAAAAATAATTCTAGGGTATCTCAACAAATATCTGTCAATCAGGGTGTAATATACTGTACAAGGGTACAGTATATCACCTACTCTTTTTGACATTTATATTGAGGATCTTGTAAGGAAATGAAAACATCTAGTAAACTCTGATATTAAGTTATCACGAGATAAATATTTGAATGTTTTATTGTTTGCTGACGACTTGTTTGTACTTCAAAATACAGAATCTGATTTGCAAAAATCTGTTTTTAAGCATCACCAGATTTGCAAACAATACAATATAAAAATCTCCACTGTAAATATAAAGGTAATGGCGTTTCGAGGCAAGGAGCCAATAAGAACAAAAATAATAATTAGTGATCGAATTCTAGAACAGGTGAGCCACTTTAATTATTTGGGAAACGATATTGGCTATCATAGGAATTATGTTATTGATATTAAGTTAGGTAAGTTCCAGACTACCCGTATTTTTAGAAACGAGGTACGTCGAGATACAAAATTAATCTTTTACAAAGTCATGGCAGTCCCTGCACTGTACCATGGGTGTGAATTGTGGACAACAACCAAGGAACAAGACAGTAAAATACAGGCCTCAAAAATGGCATTCTTAAGAGGACTTAAAAGGTGTTCTAAACTTGACCGTATAAGAAACGAGACCATAAGAGAAGAGTTACAAGTTTTTAACTTGAATGAAAAATTAAGAAATTACAAACAACGGTGGAAAGAACACTTAGAAACAACGTCAGGTTACAGACTGGCCGAACAAGTCGGGAAAAACAAACCTATAAGACACTGGTGTGTGGTGGGTAGATCCAGAAAAAGATGGCTGGAGGATCTTTGAAGGCGGAACAGGCAGCACCTTGCCTATGCCTATGAAAATGATTATGATGGTGTAGTTTAGACGAGTTCTTGTTTATTTGAAACATTTACTGACACAAATTTTCCAATATAATTTACAACCACTACAAAAAGTCACTCCAGTGCTTGTCCGATTTTGTACGTATTTACAGTGTTTTTTTTTAAATTAACTAATGTATTTATTTATTCACTTTCTAATAGAGTTTGTTTACTAGAAAAGACAGGCGATTTCTGTACAGAGGTAATAGATTTACTTCCGTACCAAAGCGCCTCATAACTCACGCGCTTACGCTCATACTGGACTCTTCACAATTATTTTATTGACAGCGAGACATGTTATACACAACACGCTTAACAAGCGTATGGAAGAATTGTCGTAGAATAGAATAAATGAGATACGAATATCCTAATAGTCTTCTACTTCATCGCCATCTCTTCCAGTTCATGTGTTTATTTTATTTGGCTGCCGCCTAACAACAGTAAATGTACACTAAAAAACAGAAAATTCTTTTAGTCAGAGAAGTGAGTATTTGAACAAGGTATGTTTCGTCGAATGAGACTTGAACAAACTCTACTTTTAAATAGAATGTACACAATTTACCATTCGCAGTAAGTGTGTTGAATGCTGTTAAATCAGGCAGAGTTTCCATGCTATTTTAATGACCAGTAAATCTATTAACGTATAAATATTTCAATGCACGGGCGAAACAAGCAAGCGAGCAAATATGATTCACACGCTGGGAATTGCGACAGGTTAGAAGTTGGAACCGCTGCCAACACATGTGACAGTTCCTTATGAATGCCCTTACTTTTTTCTATTAACTGTGTTGTCACCACAATTTTTACATTTCTTCCATCGTTTCTTTCGTCCTTCATCATCTGTGGCTAAATTATCAGAGTGACAGTCACTAGAGGTGTGCCAAACTAGTATTTGAAAATAACAGGTACGAACAAAATCGTTCAAAAAAAATAACACGTAGAAATACCTGTTATTATATACTTATTATACATATACCTGTATTATATAATTTGTTATAAGAAATAAATTGATACTAAAAGTATTAATAGTGTTAATTTACACTGTGACTTTGTTAAGCTGTTACTGTTTAAAAGAAAATAAGAACAAGAGAATCTATAGGCCTATCTCCCTTTGGGAATACTAATTTAAGTTTTCACTAGGAGTAAATAAACTGACATAGTTTTAATATTACATTATTGATTCCATTTTGGTTACACAAATCGGTTGCGAAATTCAGGCAATGAAATTTAGAGTGCACGTAGTAGCACAGCAAATAATGCCCAAAAAACATCAGAAACATATAATAAAAACATAACAGTAAGCCACAAGAGTTACAACAATCTCATCGTTTACGTGAGGTGTTCAGTGAAGTTAAAATCATCTCCGAAATTACATTAACAAAAAGTACTATATGGCCTATCAACTATCAGCCACTCTGTAGGTTGTGACACAATAAAATTCGCTTTTTCAAAATTTATCAAGTTGGTGACTAGTACAATATATAATTTTGTTATTATAATCTGTATTATATATCTGCATAACACACGAGAATAAATGAATTTTTCATTCATTAGTGTACATCAGTATGAATTCTTTTATATTAAAAACAGCTTCGTCTCTTTGGCATAGAGATATTCTGAACCTAGCTGTTTTGCTTCGTTTCGTACTTGCATAACAACATAACTTGTATAACATGTCAAGGGGGTGTCAAGTGCTACAATGAGGGCATGAGTATTTAAAACATAATTGGGAGGAAAATTAGACATTCGGTTGATAATTTGAGAAATGAAATGCTGTGGAATACACTATTGCATTAATCTCCTGTGTTGGTGTAGTGTGACATTTTTAATTCAGTGATTGGGTAAAACAATAAGTTCTCTAACCGTATCAGATGATTTTAACACATCTCTAAAATTCTGTCCTCCTTACAGATGTTTCATTAATCTCTGTTTGTGAAAAAATTGCACGTTTAACATATGTGCGTGAATTACCAAGAGATTCGTTTGGACCTTTATACAGAAATAGTCCACATAATTACTATCCGGGGTGTCGAGGCCGTGGTCTCATGCGGATTGATGTTATAATCAGACCTTTCGGCCTTACCTCTGGAAGCCATCTTCAGTGAACAGTTTTTGAAACGACTGACAAGGTGTGCTGTCCTGAAGATGTCGTTTCAAAAACCGTCCACTGAAGATGGCTTCCATATTCAGTACAGTACTGTGGTTTTACTAGACCACGGCCTCACACCCCGGATAATAATTTGAACAATTATGACGCCCAGCCGTGAAAGCCTAAGAAACGGGATACCCCACAGTTTTTATCACCTTAGTTGTGTTTCTTTTATTATAGTTGTTTAGTTTTACATTTATGTTTTTAAAACTAAACGTTGTATTGTCTTGTATGCTATCTTGTAATTTCAATGAAATTTAGTTATAAGCATTTTCTTTTCGTTCAAGCATTTTCTTTTCGTTTTACATGTTACTGTGTATTGAAGGACAGCATAAGCATATTTCACTGTCTTTTCTCGTTCTTCACAATCTCACCGATTCAGGAAAAGTTGTATTATTTATGGCATTTTTCATTTATTTTCTATTGGAGATTCAGCTGCTCCTTTCACTGTTGTCACTATCCAGTCAGCTGTTTTCTAATAGAATTCTTCCAAGTTATTTTCATCTTGCTGTGCCTGCTTTAGAATAATAACGTTCTTTTTATGAATTACCTTCTTAATAATATTATGCTTTTTACGTCTCCGATGATTCCGTATTTCTGTTCTTAATGTTTACCGATCCGATTGGTCTTAACAGTCAGCGATTACTATCCGTGATAAACTTGTTAATAACTAATTCGCCTGTTATCATAACTAATTTTTCTGTTGTCATAATGTATCTGTCTGATTCTTTATTCTCAGCTCTGTTTCGCCTTTTCCATGTCACATGCCTGTTTAACTATCTTGTAAAAACGTATGTATTACTATGCACAGTATAAAAGTATCATATAATATCCAATATTTTATAGTACTACCAAGCCTGTCTTCTCTTTTTCCAAATCGAAACGGTTCCACAAAACTCTTCATGATATTTTATCTTTTCCATTTAATATTCCCCATAACACTTTACACCTCGTTTGCGACATCTTTGTCGGTATAAATAAATCATTATATACTATAAGGTCTACCTCGACATCTTAGTTATTTAAGAGTAGGACAAAATTTAGATTACTCTTACTATACTAAATTATTACTAAATTCATATACTTATTTATATTAATTTCTTGAAGTATATTCAAATTGTTTGATATCGTTTTCAATGTCGTTATTTAAAGTAAATCCTACAGCTCCTGTCCTTCTACTGTGATTCCTTTGCTACATATTACATTGTCATATCTTTCTTTTAGACAGTAGTTTCTTTTCCTTCGACCTCCAATTGTCCTAGCATATACATGTTCTTCTTTTTCTTTTTCCTCCTTCTACGTCTTCGTCGTCGACTTCATCATCATCACCACCTTCTTCTTCTTCTTCTTCTTCTTCTTCTTCTTCTTCTTCTTCTTCTTCTTCTTCTTCTTCTTCTTCTTCTTCTTCTTCTTCTTCTTCTTCTCCTCCTCCTCCTCCTCCTCCTCCTCCTCCTCCTCCTCCTCCTCCTCCTCCTCCTCCTCCTCCTCCTCCTCCTCCTCCTCCTCCCCCTCCTCCCCTCCTCCTCCTCCTCCTCCTCCTCCTCCTCCTCCTCCTCCTCCTCCTCCTCCTCCTCCTCCTCATTGCCTTTTACTAGATTTCTCCTGTCTTAATACCTTCAGCTTTCTATTAACTTTCACGCCATCTCTTCTACTTTCACGTCAACTATACCGCTATAGGAACCCAAGGTGCTATGACCTTCCTTAAAGTTAGTTCAGGAGCCCTCTGTTTCCATCCAGCAGCTGTCTTCTTTTTGTTGTCAATTCTAGTCTAAACCCTAGTCTAAAATATAATAGTATTAAAAACAACTTCGGCGCTCTTTCTAAAATATTAATTTTTATATATAAAGTCATTCGTGTTAATCTGTTAGTAATTGTAGGCCTATATATGTATATATTATAACTTTTCTGTACAAATTTTATAGAGATGTAGATTCAAAACTCATATATGTAATACAAATGCTTTTTTATTGAAATGCACTTTATAATTGAGTGACTTTCGGAAACGTATGGACGCCGCATACATTATTTCTAATGTCACACTTGACTTTCTACAAGTCCGTGGATTGGCAGTGGTTTGTTTTGTAAGCATAATACTGCGAGTTCACACGTAACACGGTAAGAATGCAGTAATAATAGTTAATACAATTAAGTTGTCAACAAATAATCCTGTAAATAATGTTATTTGTACAGAAACTTAAGTCTGAAAACTAGCGTTTGTTGCAGGGAACGTTCAACTGTTCTCTGTTGGGTATAGATCAAGGACATAACAAAATCAACGCATCACCGTTCAGCAGATTAATCACGGTGTCCATTTTGGCAAACTGTAATGACTGTGAGGAAATAGTGTACTCTGTTTAAGTGGCTGAATTTTCATGTAGTGATTCATGTCAGAAATAAATGTGCGCTGAACACTTTGGCTGCAACGAGATGTTTTGGCTTCCATTAAACTGAATAATAATAACATGTTTATCACGTGATGTTGTTTTGAAACATATCGGAACGTGTGCATACTTACACACGCATAAACAGTGGAAAACCTTGTACCCAAAACACCTATCCATTCTTACCTACCCATCATCCAAGTAGAAACTTATAGAGGAACAGTGCGAAAAGCAGAAAAGGTGAGGCAAAGGAGTTAATAAATATAAGTTACAGAATAATTAAAAAGGGAAGAGAGTAGAAAGGTAAATGAAGAAGGAGGTGCGTGAGAGTTATCGTGTTCATAACGTTTACGCAACAAAATGTTTAAGAAAAAATAGTGTTCTAGTGTTCTAGACTGTTAAAGTTTATTATACTTGATCTTGTAGAATAACTATTTTAATAAATATACAAATAATAAAGTGCAAACTGACTTCAGAAGCTTGGAAATTAAGAAGTAATGATGAAATATATCAAAGTATTGAAAATATAGAAAATATAACAGGAACAATGAGAAAAAGAAGATTATTATTTTTTGGACGTTTATATAGGATGGACGACAATAGGTTGACAAAGCAAATCTTCAAATATCTGTGGGGGAAGCAGTCAACATCGAGTTGAATTAGAGAAGTCCAAAAGGATTTAGAAAAAAATAATATACACGCAGAAGAAGCAATTGAAAGAGAGGTTTTTCGGGAAAGTGTTAAAAATGGAAGGAGTGAGAGAAAAACGCAGATTCAAAGTGGACTGAAGACAGGAAGAAGAGACACAGTGAAAAGATGAAAGAATATTGGAGAAAAAGAAAAGAACACAGAGTAAAGACTTGAAATTGGCGTGTGGTCCTTAGATGGCCGATAAAAGAAGTGTAAACTGGTATCGTAGGCTCTCACGGCCGACGCGACGTCAAGTCTGTTAAAGTTCTGACTCCTTGCCGGGCTATTACGCCGTGAGGTTACTGCAGTATTTTGCCACTGTGGAGACTAGCGAACACCGTTCCAATTACCTTTTGAACCGTTACACTGAAGATGGCCTCCAATGGTGGGGCCGAAACGTCCGTTCCAATCGACAGCATTAAACCACCGCTTAATGAGTCAGAACTTCAACAAAGTAAAGTGTAAAGCATAACAAAATAACAATTGAAATTATATTAAGATATTGTAAAGTTGTCAAACTGTTCTCTTATTTTACAGTTACTTTATATTACCTAATTCTCGTTCTCAACGTAAAAGAAAATGTGTGTCAGAATTTGGAATTAATTTAGACCAAATTAGTAATAATGAGTCTTTTAAAATGCAAGCGAAGTTATTTGAACCCCGAAAACCACTAACCTGTTATAGACGGGTATTAAAAGAGTAGTTTAAACATATAGTCCTACTGGCTATTTAAAAAACTAATATGTGATACAATCACTTGTACAATAGACCGACGGGAAGAAGAAGAAGAAGAAGAAGAAGAAGAAGAAGAAGAAGAAGAAGAAGAAGAAGAAGAAGAAGAAGAAGAAGAAGAAGAAGAAGAACATAACAACCACATCAACAACAAAAACAAAAACAACAACAACTACTACTACTACTACTACTACTACTACTACTACTACTACTACTACTACTACTACTACTACTGCTACTATTATTATTATTATAATGATCTAAACGATCAACGACCAATTTCTTTATACAATACTTTATGATGAAAAACAATATAATGGAAACAACGGAAAGCAAAAATAAATTAATACAGCTGAGTGATTTGCTGAATAAAACAATTACTAATTTTGCATTACAAGTAGCCTACAACCTTTCGAATCGCTAGACTGATTGATAGACATCTGATAGTATCTATCAAAATTGCTTCTTACATTACAACTAGTTTGTGTGTGTGTGTTTCAGGGTACTTCATCATAGGTTGGCCTAGTTTCTCAAGGACAGTTTGCCGCGTTGCGCTGCTGAACAAGAACGTTTTAGCGCGTATTAAAAACAAATAAACACAAACAAATTAAATATTTACTTAACATCAGCTGTAATTAGGTAAGTGACGTACTTTGAGTCTTGACAGTCCACACGGTGAACACAAAATTAACCCGTGTACAGAGTCTTGTAGTGTACAGTGTGTCTGCTTGGTATTTGGGTCGCTCTGACCACGGGGGTGACACAATGTCCTTATTCTTTACGTCACCGTTCGTCCACCCATGCATTGCCAGAAGTTCTCTAACGTTACTCGCACATAATGAATTTCATGCGAAAACTTATCTTATTTGAGGAGTAAAATTCCAGTTTCTTCAAGTTTCTTGTTGGTCAGTTCATCCCAAACCATCGATTGGGAAAACAGAAGAAAATATAATGGATTACATAATAGCACATAATACATTAAACAGTGCATAAAATGAACGATCTGACTTCTATACAGTATCGTTTTATTGATTTACAATATTTATATTCTTAAATTATATATTTTTGTATGAAATATTGTATTAAAAATAAATAGCGTATTTTATTTTTATTTATGTATAATAATAGGTCTATGTTGTATTCATTTATATGTACTACATAAATAATACTATAGTAAATAGTGTAGTATGTAGTATATAGTATAAAGTATATAGGCTATAGTATATACCGTATACTACACTATATACTATTCTGTAGTATAAATGTCATCATCATCATCACTACTCCAAGGATTAGGCCCTTGCCCTGTTCCGGAAACCATCTCCTCCTCGGTTTATCGACATCTCTCTTCCCAAGGCAGCCACGGGTAGACGGATATCAGGCATGCGGTTCAAGTGTACACACCATCTCCTTCTGTGGTCTTCAATCTTCTGGTGCAACGGTACAATGTTTAATTCGCGTCTAAACCTTTTCCGATCCAGGAGAGAATAACCTTCCGTCCATCTTGGAAATTTCATTTCGCCTGCCTGAATCCTCTCTATGTCCCTTTCACAAAGAGTCCATGTCTCACTAGCATACAGGAATGTGGGGACAACCACAGTTTTGTAAAATTTCATTCGGGTATCCTTCCGTGTATTATTTTTCAGGTACCTATAGTATAAACATACAATTTATTTTATTTGTGTCTTACTTATTTCAAAGTATTACACAGTATTACATGATCTCATGCAACGACTAAGTTAAATTCATCAGGTTACACGCGTGCAACATTCAGACGCCCATCAAGTTTGAGGGAATCAACAATACTATTAAGTTACTTGCATTATACAGCCTACTTTATTTCATACTTATGTTTGTAGCTGTAGATGTTTTTAACTTGTACTCAACTTGTATTCCTTACACAAAGGTCTACACTGACAGCAGAATGATGACCATGACCACACACGACACATCGGCTTCATTGAAGGCGATAAGCTGCAGTTTCTGAACTGGTAACTGTGCCAAGTGACAAGACATCTTCCTATCACTTAAGGGAATAATCTCGTTGGTACATACGGGCGATATCGATGTTCTTAGAACACATTATCATATGAAAGCGTTTCACATTAACAGATTATCCGAATGTAAACGTTTCAAGACTGAGGTTCCAACTTACTGTTACGTAACGCTCTTCGTTAAAGACTTAAAATTAGAAATTTTAAAGGTCTAAATTATCAAAAATGGTGTGGAAATTTCCTTCTGAGAAATCCATATAGGCGTACATATGTTCGTACATATGTTAACTGTTATATCACTGATAAAAGTTCTATTTACAATCGTGTAATTCTTATTGCCCTCGTAACCAGACACTTGCAGCTATTAGCCCTAGGTACTGTTGGCTTACCCAAACTTCATTTTAATCTATTCGTATTCCTTCTATTACAATGTGCTTACTCCATCAGTAGTTTGGTATCCTATCTGAAGAGATACACATAATATGGTTTACCTGGTTTGCATTGTAATAACGAGCTGTGGTTGCAAACTTTATAACTTCTAACGCCGTTCGTAGGATATAATCGTCACGCATTCTGTCCTCTCTAAGACACAGAGAGGTACTTCCTTGTTCCAAGCCATACAACGATATACGTGGTAAAATAGTCATCTACGAAAATTTAATCTGCATCTCTAATCTTTCAAGATGCATCTGCATCTTCTATAATGTTTTATACAAGTTAAATTACTTGTTAAATTCTATAAGACAATGTCAGTACCAGCACTGCTATATGGATGCGAGATCAGGACTATAAGGAAGAAGAACTGGTGTACAGGGTGTAGAAATGAGTTATTTGAGATCAGTAAAGGGATATACGCGACTCGATCATATAAGAAACGAGTATATTAGACGAGAAGTTGATGTAGTTTCCCTAAATGAACTCATTCAGAATTATAGAAATTGCTGGAAAGAGCATCTAGAAAGAATGTACAATATTCGCTTTCCGAAGTTGGGTCATGAGTATGAGCCGGTTGGAAGAAGACCTGTAGGCGTGCCAAATACAAGATGGCGAGAGTCATGAGGCCGGAACACGAGAAATCCTATCCATGAAGTGATGATGATGAAATTACTTGTTCAAGCATTCTGTTTTCAATAACAATCACTGATCTTAGCGGGAAAATGTTTTTATTTGCTGTAACCTATGTTTTCTCGATTAATATTTTCATATTATAGTCGAGAGTCATTAAAGTGATGTTACCGATTGTCTGTAATTAAATTTTTGAATACCATTAAATTTGTTAATATTAATAATAGTAATATTAAAATAAAATTTAGTAATATTCTGATCATCCGAAAAGACAACTATATTGATATGTATACAGTTTCCCGACACCGAACGCTAATATTTTAGATAAAATTTATGAAAATCATACCTTCGCCTTATCGGCTTACGTTTGCTCGTTGTGAATTTCGTCAGTGACAGTCGATGATAACGAGCAAGAGCTGGCTAAATCAAAGGTAGAAATTTTGTTTAATGTTTATCTAAACTGTTAATGATCCGTGTCAGAAAAGCGTATACGTATCATACTGATACTCGGACACGTCGTGGATAACAAAGTCCAAGAAGAAAATGGTATACTATAAATGGTACATTTGTAGTATGTACATAATAAAATACATATAATATATATAATATAAAATAATACAATGTAAAATAGTATAATATAAAATAATAAAAACAATAATAAAATAATATAATGTACATATATAAATGGTACATTATAGTGATGGTATTTTACCCCTTCTTTACTTCCAACAAAAGTTATCAATCTGATGAGATAATTTTATAAGCCCCAGAGACTTTTTCAACGTGTAAGTTTCTGTTAATTTCATAACTTCCTAAAAATTTTCTCTGCTTAAGCTCCTACAAAGCTGTAGAACTTACAACGTGTAGACGTTACATGAACAACAAATTTTTTATAATAGAAATAGTTTTAAAAATTACAGTCTTCAGAGTTTTCATGAAATACGGACGGCTCTTGCAGTCTGTTTGTGATCATAAATTACCTTCTGTTGGCATTTAGTACGTATAGGTATGCCGAATGTTAATTTATTTTTGTTTATTGTTTGTTACTTCCATGTTCCATAAGGAAATGGAAGTATGGTGATGGCAAAAAAATCGTGTTCGAGATAATTGCAGATTCTGATTGTACTATCCTCAAAACATGAAAAAAGTAATTTTTCGAAAAGTGTCTGTGTGTGTCTGTGTCTCTGTCTGTGTGTCTATGTGTAGATTGTTTTTCTATGGCAAACGATAAGAGCCGCAAATTCAAACAGAATCAAATAATGTTTTGCATACAGCCCTGAATTGCAGAGTACTCAAGATCTGTTGTTTTTGGTGAAGATCGGTTAAGGGAAAGGGGTAGTTTACCGGCAACGTTTTATGTTTTAACAAGGGTAATTTTTTCTATGATGAACGATAACTGCCGTAAATTCACACAGAATCGAATAATTTTTTGTGTACCTTCCTGAATTATAGAGAACTCAAGGTCTGTTGATTTTGGTGAAGATCGGGTAAGAGAAAAGGGTAGTTTACTAGCAACGTTTTATGTTTTAAAAGGGTAATTTTTTTATGACGAATGATAACTGCCGCATATTAAAAGAGAATCAAATAATATTTTACATACATTCCTGAATATTTAAGTACTCAAGGTCTGTTGATTTTGGTGAAGATCGGTTAAGGGAAATGGGTAGTTTACCTGCAAAATTCTATGTTTTAACAACGGTAACTTTTTCTATGACGAACGATAACTGCCGCACATTCAAACAGAATCAAATAATGTTTTGTACACAGCCCTGAATTGTAGAGTACTCAAGACCTGTTGTTTTTAGTGAAGATCGGTTAAGGGAAAGGGGTAGTTTACCTGCAACATTATATGTTTTAACAAGGGTAATTTTTCTTATGACGAATGATAACTGCCGCACATTCAAACCGAATCAAACATTTTTTCCATACATTCCTGAATTGTTATGTCCTCAAGGTCTATTTATTTTGGTGAAGATCGGTTAAGGGAAAGGGGTAGTTTACCAGCCAAGTTTTATGTTTTAACAAGAGTAATTGTTTCTATGACGAACGATAACTGTCGCACATTCAAACAGAATCAAATAATGTTTAGCATGCATCCCTGAATTATAGAGTACTCAAAGCTTGTTGATTTTGGTGAAGATCAGTTAAGAGAAAGGGGTAGTTAACCTGCAACATTTTTTGTGATAACAAGGTTAATTTTTTCTATGACGAAGATAACTGCCGTAAATTCAAACATAATCAAATAATTTTTTGCATACAGCCCTATATTGTAGAGAACTCAAGGTCTATTGATTTTGGTGAGGATCAGTTAAGGAAAAGGGGTAGTTTACCTGCAACATTTTATGTTGTAACAAGAGACATTTTTTCATGACGAACGATAACTGCCATAAATTCAAACAAAATCAAATAATTTTTTACATATGTGCCTGAGTTGTAGAAGACTCAAGGCCTATTGATTTTGGTGAAGGTCGGTAACGGGGAAAGGGTAGTTTACCTGAAACATTTTTTGTTGTAACAAGAGTAAAGTACTTAATTTTGATAAATAAAGTATCCTGATAAGAAGATCTTAATAATCCACTGTAGAAACGTGGATGAAATATCTATAAATGAAGAGGCTAGTTGAACGTGGTGGGGGTAATTTTCTATAAACGAAAATTATAGTTGAACGGGGAGGGGATAATTGTTTTATATATGTACTACGTTATCGGCAACAAAGAAGTAGTTTGTTGTTAAAATTCCTTCCCGGCCTGTTTGGCCGTAGACCAATGTTTTCTGCAAAACCAGACGTTTCGGCAGTGCCATCGACTTCCATCATCAGTGAAAGTCGAGTGCGATAACGTGAGGTGGTGTACGTTAGTGACCATAGTACTGTGGTTAAGGCTGAAACAGTATGTAGAAAGAAGCAGTTTCTATGGAAATATTTCATTTAGAAAATGATTTTAAATATAAATCTTAGAACATGGAAGTCATGTATGGTTCTCCACATATATCTAATACTACGATAGTATTAGATATATGGTTCTCCATACCGATATTTTACTACCATGTTCCACAAGGAAATGGAAGTATGGTGTTGGCGTTGAAAATCATGTTCGAAATAAGGGCTGATTCTGATTGTACTACTCTCAAAACATGAAGAAAAGTCATTTTCCGAAAAGTTTGTGTATGTGTGTGTGTGCGCGCGCGTGCGCGCGCGTCTGTCTGTCTATGTCTGTGTAGAATTATTTCTATGGCGAACGATAACTGCCGCAAATTTAAAGAGAATCAAATAATGTTTTGCATATGTTCCTGAGTTGCAGAAGACTCAAGGCCTATTGATTTTGGTGAAGATCAGTTAAAGGGAAGGGGTAGTATATCTGCAACGTTTTAAGTTGTAACAAGAGTAAAGTACTTAATTTTGATAAATAAAGTATCCTGAAAAGAAGGTCATAATAATCCACTGTAGAAGGTTAGATGAAATATCTATAAATGAAAAGGGTAGTTGAAGGGGTAGAGGGTAATTTTCTGTAAATTAAAATGATAGTTGAAGGGGGAGGGGATAATTTTTTATATGTGTCCTACGTTATCAGCAACAAAGAAGTAGTATATTGTTAAAATTCCTTCCCGGGCTGTTTGGCCGTGGTCCAATGTTTTCTGCAAAACCAGACGTTTCGGCAGTGCCATCGACTGTCATCATCAGTGAAAATCGAGTCCGCTAACGTGAGGTGGTATACGTTAATGACCACAGTACTGTGGTTAAGGCTGAAGAAAGAAGTAGTTTCTATGGAAATATTTCATTAAGAAAATGATTTTAAATATAAATCTTAGAACACGAAAGTCATGTATGGTTCTTCATACCGATATTTAATTATGGCAATACATCGTCATGTAATGATTTTGCATTTCTTGTATAAAAAGTAACTTATATAAATTTGCATAAAAATATGGATAGATAAAATAGCCTAACACACAAAGACTAGCGACACCATATAGGCTACTTATAAATGCAAATAAGTACAGAAAAATTACAGATTGATACAGTCTGGCAAACAACTTAACAAATTTAATTAAATGTTGAAAATCTTTACAAACCATATGATACTACATCAATAAGCCAGCAATTTTTTTCTTAAATAAAGTTTTATTTTTATAATGCTAGAAACTGAAATAACGTTTTAGAGTATAATAAACAATCCGGTCGTAATAATTCAGCAGTTTCGCTACTTTCAAACAACCTCGACGTTTTTAAACGCTCATAAAACAAAATGAAACGTTATTTCGGTTAATAGGTAAACCTAAATGTTCCCACACCAGCGGCTTCAGCTCACAAGACGACGACTTCTGGCCTAAACACGTCAGATACGCGCGCGCGCACACACACACACACACACACACACACCACCACCACCACCACCACCACCACCACCACCAAGATAACTAGGATTGTATTCAGATAATTCATTGTGTTCTTTAAAATTTAACGCGTCTCCATAAATAAAATGTATTTTTTTTTTGTAAAGAGTGGAGTAACCTAAATTTTTTGACGAATTACAATTCTGTCTCTGATTTTTCCTCCGAAATACCTTATTTTCATTTGCTCTTGTTAATTTTTGTTGTGAGTTTAGCACTTACGCAGAAAAACTGCGAAAATCTTATTAAGAATGAAGTGGCTGTTAATATTGGTGTACTGTAACTTAAAGCGACTTCTTTCAAGCATCATGATACTAAGTACTTAGAGAATCATTCCAATTAGTTTATTATTTATTATTATTTTATTTTAATATTTATAATATACGTAATAGTAACTTTAATATGTATGTACACACACACAAATATATATAAATATAATAGGATATATATTATCAAATTATAATTACTTCTGCAGGTCGTTGATACTAATCGACTGATAAAATCTGAAGTCTCAGATTCTGATGTCTCACTGATAAAATTCGCGTCTTCAGAGGTTTATAAATGAATTAAAAAAAAATAATCGAAATGATTCGATTTCAATACAAAATTACGTCAGATAAAATTAAAAAATAATATCAATGACTTGCGGAAGTAATTATAATTTGATAATATCATTAATATAATAATTTTATAATATAATTGATAAATGTTATTCAAAATATTGTACGAAACTCACAGAGTTAGGTCTACTTATAAATAAATATACATTTGTTTGTGTGTGTGTGTGTGTACGCCCTTATAATTATTGAATTCAGCAATGTGTTTCAACTTTTACTCCTTTCAGCTCGTTATTTGAACATAGGCCTACATCCATTAGTTCCTACCAATCTGTTAGCATAGTTTTTTCTTGTGTCTTTCTTATATCTCTGTTTTCGTCGAATTGCACTTTCAAGCCGTATCACGATTATTTTTATGTACTCAGTAACATTAACCCCGATACATTTCTTCTTTTCTCGAGTCCTATTCAGATCATTGTGTCCGACAATCCTAACTTACGAGGAAACATTGGTTAACTTACTCGTACTTACCTATTTATCAAATTCCTTTTTCCCCCTTCCATTCTCTTCACAGTCTAATCATTCCGAATGACAAATCTTTCTTCATTCTGTATCGTAATCAAATGGGAGCAGTAGCCTATCACGTTTATACAATGTAGTTTGATAAAATACAGCTAAAATGTTTTTCCAACACAATATTTAGTTCTCATAAAAGTTTGGACGTGTCATTAATTCCGAGGATGTTTTATTTTAATCATTTCCCTTGTTTTTCTGTGTCACGGCAACAAAGCTCTCAGCTATTTCCAATATTATTTCCATTCATAGTACTTAAGAAGTCTTTCTTCACTTGTACTACAACTGTAGATATCATTTAATCAAGGGAGTATTTATGGAGAGCGATACTAGCAGGACCCTCAGAGGGTCGAAAATAGTTGGCAAATTTTGTTAATCTCTTAATTTTTAGGGTGTTTTATAATTTTTCAGCTAATACAGTAGTAATTTTTTTTAAATATACAAACAGGTTTATTACACAGGATTAGCGTATATGTTTGAAATATAGCAAAGTCAATACAGTCAATACCGATAAGTATCTTGTAAACAATGTTTCAATAACGGGTATTTTTATTCTATTATTACCTTATACTTCAGCTGGATTTATTTCAGGATGTCTTCACACGTTTTTCACCCACTTTAAAGATAGTAATGTTGATTAGCCTTTACTTGTTTTTTCTCTTGTATGAAGCCGACTTGACCCCGGTCCCCTCCCCAAGGCAAAATGCTAGATACGCCACTGCACTTACTTACTTATTTTGTATCCTGCTACATAGTATTAGTTGTCTTGGTGTCTTGACTGTTTAGTTCACGATGGTTTATTTTTCCTAATTTGTAATTGTAGTTTGAATTGGCTTGTTTGCAGTTGGTATAAAATGACTAATATTGGAATATGTGAGTAGTTATCAGAATGAAACGTTCAGATCGGAATAGTTAACAGGAGGCTGAATATCGATAGTAAGCCACGCATTCAAAAAGTAACTTGTTACTATATACAGTTAGTAATGTACCACGGAAAACGATATGGGTTTCTCTGTACTAGAACATTCTACCGCCGAGTGATGCCAGTTTACGAAGCGAGTGTAAACTAGACTTCAGTGTTTATGGAATATGTGTTCGGTGAAGTAACTTAATATCGGACGAGCCTAGCCGCGTCATCTGTGTCTAGCTTTGAGGGCCATTTTTAGCCGAGTGAGCTGGTAATGCGTGGGCATGCCCATCGTCCATATGACTAACACCTCCTTCTCTCTCTCTCTCTGTTTTACTGCTTCCTTGACTTAGTTATTACCGTTTCTGTTGGTTTAAATACACTCATTGTAAAACAGTTAAAGTTCTATAAAATTGGCGTCCTTACTGCTTTGCCTCTGTTCCTTCGTTCTATAATAAAAATTAATGATTAAAGTAATCCTAAAATATTAAGTCATCTCCATCAACGTGTTCAAGAAATGTAACTATGTTTTAGTGTAAGTTACTCTACTGCTCTGATGTAATGAGATTAATTTATAGTATGCAGTGCCATACTTTATAGTTTATAGTATACTTTATACTTTATAGTGTAGTAGAAGCACCCACATTCCTATAATTTTCAAAACACTTCTATCTAAAGTTCCCTGCAAGCATTCGTACGTGCGTACGTATGTGTGAGTTGAAAGCGGGAAAGAGAAAAAGAGAGAGAGAGAGCGTGAGAGAGACCACATATATTTTATTTACGTCAACATTGTAAAGTTATGCGACTTTAATTGTTCGGTTCTAACATGACTAGTAGACCCAGCTACTACGTTATTTACCAAAAATGGAAATACTCGGCCTTAAGAAAATTATAAACCACATTATAAAAAATAAATCGACGTGATTGTTAGTTTAGACGAATGATCTCGAAGGCAAACGCAGGATTACAAATTACTGCCGGTGGGTGGAAACGTCTCTGGTTACTACTAACAAATGAAGGCCCAAAGGCCCGCCTTTTTCTATTTTGCAACAAGGACAAGGTATTTTGCGTGTGACAAATGTGCACTGCGCATCTAATTGTAGAAGCGCCATGATGTTTTTTCTTCTTGACACAATGTTAACTAACTTGTTTTTTTGTTTTTTTATTTCACCTTGAAATATTTTCAAGGGTTACTCGGAATGATTAGTTATTAGTAATGGCAGCACTTGCCAAGACAAATATTTTTCCTTACATGTCTATTGAAGATAAAAAGAGGGAAAATTATCAATGTGTTAACTTAGAAACAATAAGCTGCTTGCAAGCTCTTAAGCTTTAATAACGCCGAGCGTCAACATTATAGAAATCGCTACTATTAGCCGGGCGTATGCAGTTGTGGTATGCAGTGTTTTGTTGACAAATGTTTCGGTCCCACCATCACAGGTTATAATCTTCATCATACACTGATGTTGGCCTCCGATGGTGGAGCCGAAACGTTTGTCAACAACAACTGTGGGCCACGGCCTAACATCCCGGCTATGGAGCAATTTCACCATCAAAGCGAACTCCCTCGGTCTGACACGAGAACTGCGCTTGCAAATACTTGTGGTTTTTTTGTCTTCGATAATGAAGAAACAGTTTTCCTCTTGACAAATGAAGAAACTGACAAATCCTCCGGGAAATCCGGATTCGTTCCGGATTGTAAACGCTTGTCCAAGTGTCTCGAGAATGGATTACTCCATTTGGTTTGGAAAAGTGGAGATACACCTACACCTCGGTCGACTTGAGTTTAATCATCAAGTACTTGTTGCAGACATTGTGGATGAACCAATTCTTGGTGTGGACGTTATGAACGCATACGGATTTATAGTCGACTTCAAAAACAATGTCTTGAGAATCGGAGGTAAAGAGATAATGCTAACTATAAACAATGATGACAGCAGAAAAATCGATGGACGTCGTAAACCGAGTGGCCGGAACTGTTCCGCCAAACTCCGAAAAGATGATCATGGTTAGAACTGCGGTAGATACTAAAGGCAATCAGTCCTCTATATTCGAAGTTCCAGCTGATTTGCTCCCGTTTTAAAATGGATGATGAGAAAACGAAAACTGCTGAAAAGTCAAAATTAGTTATGAAAAGTAGGTAAATTTATTTTTTAATTGTGAAAGTAAAAAAATATTGTATCCTCAATTTATAAAACTGTGTGAATGTTTATTCGTTATACCATTTCACAACGCCAACAAAAAGATATATTCCAGTAGAGGGAAAATGAGAGTTCAAACTCAGCCCCCAGGGCATATCTGGACCACAGCATCCGCGACTTGGACCACAGCATCCGCGACTTTTTCGTTGATCTGTGTCAAGATCCGCGAACCGCTGGACCCGCAGCATCCCAATGGACCACAGCATCCGCGAATTTCCGCGAATAAAATTTTTTTATTTTTTTAAATTGATTTTTTAATTTTTTTATTTTTTTAATTTGATGTTTTTATTTTTTTAATTAAATTGATTTGCATATCAAAGGGGTGGGATGAGGTTCAATGGACCACCAGCATCCGTGAATATAATTTTTTATTTTTTTAAGAAAGCTGATTTGCATATCAGGGGTGGTGTTGGGTGGGTGGTTTTTTTTTATTTCATATCAGTGGGTGGTGGTGGGTGGGAGGTTCCAACTCGATGCATTATAGTGTATATTAAAATATATGATCAGGTGTACCAACCTTTGCATGAGTTCAAATTTGTCGTGTGTTATAATGTATATTAAATCTATATGATCAGGTGTACCAACCTTTGTATTATTATAGTGTATAGATATTTTATATGAGCAGGGTTGTCAACATTTTTTTCTCTTCTGTGGTGGGAAAATTCAAACTATATGATCATAATTGATACTCTATCTCTCTCTCACTCTCACGCGTTTCAACTGTGTCAACAAATAGTAACGCCCTCTCTCTCTCTCTCTCTCTCTCTCACTCTCTCTCTCTCTTACCGTGTACATGGAGTAAATAATTTTAGCTCTCTCTCTCTCCCACTTGGTGTGTATGTCTCTCTCTCGCTGCAAACGTTGACGAGAAGTCACTTATTCAATGCGCATTAGTAGCGCTGACGGTAATTATGGATTAGAAAGTATGTACCTCAAAACAGACACTGGCTTTCTCCGCTACCCGAGTACAACGGCAATGTCCATCATTAACGGTATGGAGACAACACATACGAGTTTGGTAAGTGAACATACTTTATTGTATGCACAGATTGTATTTAAACGTAAAAATTATTTGCATTTAATACATGTGTGTGTACGCGTGTGCGTATGATCAAATTATTATGTCTGTTACAATTGTGCAATCAATTACTATGTCTGCTACAAAAAATTCTGAAATTTATTCTTGTCGTGCTTTTATATTACATTACATAATTTTATTGTATGTACAGATTTTATTTAAACGTAATTTATATATTACACTACATAATTTTATTGTATGTAAAGATTTTATTTAAACGTAAAAATTATTCACATTATCACATGCATTATTTATTGAATTTAATACACGGCTCATTCAAATAAGTGTATGTGTGTGTGATCAAATTACAATTTCCGAAATATATTCTTACTGTACTTTTTATATTACACTTCTAATTGAAGATATATTTTAGGTATAGCTGAATTGTAAGCGTGCGAGCCTTCAGTGTGCATACAACGTCTGGCATTTAAGGGTACGTGTGTGGACAACGCTCACTAGTATGTTTGTTGCAAGTAAGTATACATTATGGAGGGTGGGTTATACAAATAATAATAATAAAGTGTGTACTATATACATTTATTAAAATACATACACAGCTCCAAGATTATATTAAACTAGTTTTACAATTAAAAATACATACACAGCTCAATATTATATTGTTACACGTATTAAAATATATCTAAACTAGTTTTACAATTAAAAATACACACACACACACACACGCAGCTCCAATATTATAATGTTACAAATATGAAAAATATATATATTTAAACTAGTATTTACAAAATGTGTATAAAATAAGACTTAAACACGTCTATGTACCGCGTTGGACAATGGCGTATATTCTACAAGCGTATCATGTAGTATCATACAGTAGGCAGTCGTCTGTGTAGGAAAATTCATTGACGATTCAAATTCTAAACGTACGTCAACTGCTGAAGACTTAAGCGCATCGTCCTGTTTGCTACAATCGAATACAAACAGCGGGGCTTTTGATTTGAATAATTCTGGTGTCAGTACTGGGCTGACGTCTAAACGGTGGTAATACGAACTTTGAAAACTGGCGTACATATTGTACAATAATGCAAAACGGTCTTTCCCAATATCCAAGTTTAAATTATCGTAAGGATAATACTTGTTTAGAAACAGTCTCGCATTGATTACATTACAATGATCAAATTCATCGGCGTGTGCCGTCAGTACATTCTTTCTTGCTGTCTGAAACGCTAACACAACAAAGCGTGGTTTTTCTAGCTGACTCGAGGTCTTGACAATCCAATTCTGCCTTTTAGTCTGTGGTAAGGCAGGATACTCATGCAACTCCCAGGTCCTAAAAGGCATAGTTATCGGGTGGTCATTCTCTATGAGTCGTAACAGTGGTAATCTGTACGCATTAGCTACATGTACATAAGGCATTTTCCAGTAAACTTTATCTAGTTCAAGAACACAATTAGCAGTCGTTTGTCCGCTTGTTAAAACCATAGCGTTTATGTCGGTAGATGTGCGTAGGAGTATAAGTTCTTGTTTCACGTTCAGCACGATGCGTGTATAGTCTTCTGCGAATCCCATTAGCATTTTCAGTGGAATACAAAAGTTGAATTCACCGTCATCATTCACTTTTAATACGTTTGTGGTCGGCGCCACCCAACCTGCGTTTTTCATTGCGTCACGTGTGTTGTTGTTGAGTGATAGAAAAGTTTTAATAGTTGACGTAACACCGACGTTTCGAGTATGGTCCACTACCACACCGGCCAACTCGTAACGAATCTCTTCAAAGAGAAATGCTATAGCATTGTTCACCAGTTCCACATTCAATGCAGTATCTGCAGCCACACTAGGGTTTTTAACCAACTTGCCTTCAATGTAGAGGAAACTTTCCGACGGTAGTGTAAAGACGTCCTGTTGTTGTATCGGCACACGTATTTCATCATTGTTTCCATATCTTGTTGTTGCGTACGGTGCGTGTGAATGAAATGAAAAGTGTGTGATACTGTCTTCAAAGAACGGTTGCTGCTCCACAGATAATATTCCACTCGCCATGTTACTTGTTTACAACAAAACCCAATGAAATCAGAAAACGACGGTTAACTGATGTTAATCGTTTCAGTTTCGAACGAGTACTGATGCGTTTCCTAACCGATCTTTCTTCTTCTTCTTCTTTTATTGTCGACGACTGTGGTAGCAGCGGTGGCGAAGAAACAAAGTACAAGCCCATGTCTATAGTCGTTTTAGATGTAAACGCACAGTGATGACTTCGCCGCGAAAATCTATTACGTCACCGTCCTGGTCGTGTAAAGATAATGTTATGTTGTCCAAACGACTCACATTCACAGGTAGGTATATGACGTTTGTAGGTGATTCAATTATTTTGAATCCTGGCTCGACTGACGGATAGAATGAGTGCAGAGTGTGCTCGTTTTTACCGTTCTTGTATGATCCGTGCGCTATATTACACCTTATCAGTATACTGTTCACTTTTATAATGTTAACTGTAGCGTCAGACGTATGAGTTTTATTCGCTTCAAGCAGACGCTTTTCCTTGAAACCCAACATATCACCAATACCGTACACTGTTTGTTGAAAGTCAATATCCAGTGCACAAGTCAGTTCACATTTCAGTGTATTGTTGTTAGGCCGTAGACTAATCTGTGAGTCTCCTAACTGCTTTTTGAGGAAGGCTTCTATGTCACCGATTTCATAAGCACCTGTAGGTAAAGTTATCAAGTCCCACGTTGTTCCGTCTCGTAGTACTGGAAACACATTGTTTTTTCCCTCAACCACGTTCGGTATACTGTTGTATGTAGTAAAATCCAATAGACCTACATACCATTCACCGTTTGTTAGTTCGAGAGGTGGGAAAAAGTCACATACAAGAGCAGCAGCATTCGTACCTGTTAAGGTGACCGACAGCGAAGACATCTTGTCGCTTACTGATCACTCACGCGTTAAGAAGTCCAAACATAAATGCCCACAGATGACTGTGTGTGGCGACTGTTCACGCTCGTAATTGCAGTAAATGTCAGTGTCGGTTCCAAAATACTGTGTCAGCTCAAGAGGTGGTCGCATATTACCATACGCATCATAGTAGTAAACTCGATTGTTTCGCTTCTTGTAGCAAACCCAGTGCGTACCGGGTCCTTCTGTACTGTCCAGATTAACAACTGCACTCTCATTCTTCCATGGCCGTCTGCGTGGTAAAGTGTTACGCATAAAACACCTCTGAAATAAGGTATTTTCAAAAGTTTTGCGTACACATACAAATCACTATCGGACAATGCACGCACTGGTATGCAAATTAGTTTTTTTGTCTGTAAGGACGTAGGTATAGACCTGACGCTATTTTTGTATTGTTACGTTTATGTCTTGAGACTGTTTTGCGTTTGCAGGTCGTTTTGCGTTTGCCCACGGATTGATGTTTAATTCCTGAACCCTTCTTCTTTTTTCTACAACCACTACGCTAGCCCCCTCCACCCACTGCTGATTTCGCTTTCATTGCAGCGGCTACAGCTGCAGCATACGCTCTTTCACTAACACCGGAATTCCAACTTTCACTCGTTCCCACGCTTTGTCGGCAAGAACGCGATCAGCTATACGTCTTCGACTGTTGTCTTTGTACCTTGCGTAGGCGATATCGTGTTCGCGACAGGCTTCGTCCAACTCGTTGATTCCACGCTCGCCACGTGCCAATCTCTCTTTGAGTTTTGTTCCGGGTCCACAGAATCGGTAGCCGGGTAGGTGTAATTCTACCGGTAATGCGTCCACCGCTCGATTAATCAAAGTAGGTACTGACGAAACGATAGCGGGCACAGTGTTTTAAAGTATTTTTCCAATTACACAACGCCCCATTCTTTTCTTACGAAGTACGTGCATTCTTGTAAACAGATCTCCAATCCTTGATTTCCGGTTCCGTATCGAGAACGTCTATTAAACGTCCCACCTCTTCAATATATTCAGCCAGAACTGAACGCTGTGTCGCGCTGTCTTGATATTTATAGACAAACTTTATTAGATTGATTATATGAGCGTGAAATACCTGAGTGACCTTGTACAATTCGGTTTTTATATGTAATTTTAATTCGTGCATTTGTCGTACAGTGACTGGGTCTTTGTCATTGACACCGTTCGCTATATTCGTAATTTTTCTTCCGGAAGCATAGAAAGCATCGCTTTGCAAACTGATTGTGTGTGCGTGTAAAAATTCCAAATTCACTGCGTCTTTGAAGTCAACAGGTGCTTGCACACGCGTTAGTCGGCAGTCATTAACGATTACGTTACCTGCACGATCTTTTTTCAAACTCTTCTCGTCTACGTATCGTTTTGTGGCTGCATCTCTTGATTTAAGCGGATCGTTTAGCATTATTATTCCATGATCTTTTGCGTCTACGGTAGCGTCGTCGTTCTTGTACTGTAAGCAGGCGTCCTTTACGTACTGTAAAGAAACAACATCGTGCAGCTCTTCAGGATCACCCAAGTTGCGTATCTTTTTGTTTTTCACATCAAAGTGACCGTCGTTAGTCACTCCTAAACCGATATCCTCACGCAGACTTCGATGAGTTTCTTTTCGCACTCTTACAGCGCTGTCGTGTCTACCGAACTTGTCTACACTCATATTTACGAAGAAAAACTGGTGGTTGTAGAACGATGCGTCTGCTTTTTATATGATAATGCCGGCTTCACGTAATTCCTCCAATATCGACATGATTTCATTCCTATGACCAGTATGCCCACTATTTTGAGAAGCCATTAACAGTCTCAATCTATTAACCAACTCGTTAGGATCATCCCAATGCACGTAATCGATTGCAGTGTTCGGTTTCATCTCCATATACCCACTCCCTGTACGTTTTCGTGCACTCGATGCAAACAATTTAGATATTACTAGTCGGTACTTGACACCACTGTTACTGTTTATTCGTGTATTGTGTTTATATTTTTGTTTGTGTCCGTTGGTTGCTAGTAGTATGGACTTATATTTCCTCATATCGTCCTTATTGTATTTTTTCGGTAGTTTCATAAACAAAAGTTCATACAGACCAGGCGTACCCTCGTAAATTTTTCCTTTGACATGAAAGTTGTCGTTATCATCGATTTTTACATTTGAATCACCTATCATAAATTTACCGCCTTCGTATCGAACACCATACATACGATCTATAATCCGTTTACAGTCCGCCGATTCGCACAAACGCACATATTTGCTAATGAATCGTCACTGAAATGTGAAGTGTTAGGGTTCCATGCGTCCTCGTCACTGAAATGAGAAGCACGTCACTTTCGTTTTCTGTTATTACGTGTTGACTCTGCATGTCACCTTCGTTTTCTGTTATTACGTGTTGTATAGGCTCTTCTTGTTTTATCTGCTGCTTCTTCTCCTCCTCCTCCTCCTCCTCCTCCTCCTCCTCCATTATATCACCACTTAACTTTCGTGAAATAGCTTCTAACGGTTCCAGAATCGGTCTGTAATTTTTTCTAAACTTCTCGTCGCTTTCTCTGATACCGTGTTGTAATGCATGATATTTTTTCCTTATGTTGTCACTTATCGTATCTATATCATACGCAAGTCGTTCCTCCTTATTCATCGCCATCGTGTGTTAGCAAGAGGACTGATGACATTACTACAGTGCAACCACTTTTATACTTCGCCGGAAACAATTATGAATCGATCAAAGCCGATTCTATATCTACCTTCATTTATTGACGAGTCTTTGTCTATGACTAGAAATCCATAACGATCCTTCCATGCTTCCATGCAAACGTCTTTGAAAGCATCATATTTCATATCTGTGTTAACATGATCAGCGTATGCATGTCGTAAATTTAGATCGTCTTGTTTGAACAATATCAACAAGTTAGCGTTGTCACGTACCAATTGTTTCGGTATCTGGCTATATGTCTGACACAGATAGAATGTGTCCACACCGCTATGTCTCCCCATAGCAAAATACTTTCGAATATTGTTTTGTCTTTCACACGATACGTCATCGAATACGATAACAGAGTCGAGACCGGCGATTTCACTCGGTAGTGGAACTTCTTCGTTCTCGCTGTATGCATGATAACCTAAACCTTCATCAGCGAGTGATTTCATCACTGTTTCTAGCATTCTGTATTTTGGTTGAAATAATGATTTTTAAAACACGTATACGTTGCGGAAACATAGACCGTTGGCATCAAACAGTAGGTTGAATAGCACATTGGATTTCCCACAGGAACTTGGGCCTGTAACGATACAGCGAATACTGTTCGGTAATAGCGGACCATGTTTACGTTTAGCACTGCCTTCGTCACCAGCCAAAAAGTCCATATCCTTTATTGGTAATTTGTTTGCTTGCTGTACAATAAACATGCCGACCGCTAAACAACAATTTTGTGAATACCGAAAGCATACTGTTTTCAGCACGTGCTGTCACCTTTTTTATATTAGATCTTTCTTATGTATCCATGCATCGTGTTTACCATCAAAACCGAGCCAGCGAACACGCACTCTGTCACCTTTGCGTTGTAACACCTTTTCCACTAGGTATACGTCGCCGACTTTGGACTTACTAATCTCGTGCTCGTAAAAACCACCTTTCAACACTTTGTTTAGATGATCTTTTAGCAGATAAGTGACGGGGATGGTAGTGGATTGTTCTTTATCCACTGTGAATATTTCATTAGTCCAATTTGGTGTATAACCTTTGACGAAAGTCATTTTGTGCTTACTTATACGAACACGGTCACCGACTTTAAATTTGGGTGGTTTCGCTGGACTGATTTTAGGCGCTGTGTTCTTCCTTATTCGTTCCAACACTATATGTTCGTTGGCGTCATTCACTTCACTTGGTTTCATACCAATGGTTCTGTGTGTGGTATTGTTGTACGATTTCAGTAATATAGGTAGTAGATCTAACCAGCGGTAGTGTCCTTGTTCGCTGAAAGCTCGATACATGTGTGTCTTCAGTGTGCGATTAAAACGTTCCACTATGGAAGCTTTTTTCTCACTATAGGTTGAGTAATGTTTCACATTATACTTTTTTAGCAACGCTTGTACTGTGCTGTTGTAATACTCCTTCCCGTTGTCTGTCTGTAAATACTTCATTCGGTTAGCGGCTAGTATAGGCTTCAACGCGTTCGTCACTTCTTTCCCGGTCTTCGTTTTCAATGGTACAGCGTACGCGTACTTGGTAAACGCATTGATTACAGTCTACATATACTTGTACCCTTTGTTCACTCGAGCGTATGGTATCATTTCCACAAGATCCGCTTGGTACAAATCGTGCATACCCTTCAGTTCAACCGCGCGTCTAACGAAATTCCTTCTCGCCGCTCTGTGTAGCTCTTGCGCAATATTCTTGCGTACGTTGTTCATGGTTTAAGATACACTAACATAATACATGTGGTTAAATAAAAACTATGTATATATATGTATAACAGTTCCTTTGTTTTCGGTATTCATTCTCTCTCTCTTGCAGATCATGGCCAACCTTCAGCAGGTACGTGGGCTGATAAGCGCTATATACTAGACAACTGCCTTGATACATTCGTGTACAGTCATTATCGGATACGTGACAAATTAATTGTCGACAACTCTGCTCTCCCCGCCTGCTAACATTCCGTGTTACACCACCCCCCACCACATGTTAAAAACAAAAACAACAAATTCCCACCGTGATATCTACATACACTTTGTTTTCTACCGTTAGTTATTGTCACTCCACACTTCAATTCGGACGGCAGTAAACGTAAGTTTGTGTATTATTATCATTATTGTAATGATATTTGTGTTTATACATATTGGCTTGTAATGTATGGTTTCTTTTTTTTATAGTATAATGGAAAACGCTGCTGTAATAATTGACTTTCACTGCTTTTATGATGACAACGGCAATTATATAGTAAAGGAGTTGTCGGTTATGGACGTAACACGTTTTGCATGCAGACATTGGATTTTCGCCCCGCCTGCTACAGTCGTTATGAATTCGAAATACACTAGAACCAACTGCTGGTTAACGACAAACTATCATGGGCTGAGATGGGGTGAAGGAGAGACACTGTACGACAATCTTGTTTCAGTGTTAACAACGTATACGAACATATATAAATATGTGTTTGTGAAGGGTCTTGGAAAAAAACGTTTTTTAGAATCGAAAATAATTCATAATCATATAATAAATCTTGATGACCTTGGTTGCCCTAAAGACATACCATATCTATTTCCTGGGACGTTATGTCTTACACATTGCAATTCTTCTTGTACACTATGTACAAACCATAAGGTGTACGCACTTAGAGAGTGGATAATTAATGATTTTTCTGTTATACGAACATTTTTAATGTGAGTGTCTCATAGCATTGTTAATTTCGTTAGGTAAACTTGTATATGGCTGCAGGCGATAACTATTTCTGTGGACTTTCCTAATATATATATATTTTGTAACAGCGCTAATTCTGCCTGTGTGTATGTACATGCAAAGCTTCAGGCGATGAAAAACACTACCTGTTAAAAACAACAACAACAACAAAAATGCTTGCTGCAGGCGATAACTATTTCTGTGGGCTTTCCTAATATATATATTATGTAACAGCCATAATTCTGCATGTATGTACATGCAAAGCTTCAGGGGATGAAAAACATCACCTGTTAAAAACAACAAAAATTCTTACTGTGATATCTATAGTTATTGCCTCTCCATAATTCAGTTCGGACGACAGTAAACGTAAGTTTATGTATTATTATTATTATTATTGTAACGATATTTGTGTTTATATATATTAGTTCGTAATGTGCGGTTTCTTTTTTTCAGACGATAACTATTTCTAGTAGTCTGTGGGCTTGACTTTCCTAATATATATATATTTTGTAACAGCGCTAATTCTGCCTGTGTGTATGTACATGCAAAGCTTCAGGCGATGAAAGTGAACTTTCCTGATGACCACACCACCACCACCATTACTTTCACTAGTCATCTTTGTAGTCATTGTTTGGTTCCACCTCGTTTGATACAGACGTCTTCACTTCTAATAAATAATGACGTTTATCACAAAATTCAACACAGTTTCTGCTATTGAGTACAAACGGTGTGCAGAATTAACAGTGGACAAGCAGTATCCGATCGTTAACATGTTGCATGTGGACACGAGATATGGGAAGTCTGTGCTTGTAACGTTGGAAGATTGTGAGCGCCGCTATCGTGTACATCTACCTAAGAGGTATGCTGACGTCTTTACAGATGAAGAACTCCGTCATATAAATCCCAGCGACCTACATCTCGTGTTTCGAGGGATGAGGAATCAAACAGTGCATGTGGAAATAGTACCTCGTTAAGGTGACAAACTACTTTTAATAAACAATTTTTTATCACTGTGTGTGCATGTGTTTGAATGTAGTGCAGATTCTAATTTACAAAGTTTGATGAAAGGACATTAACTTATGAGGAAATTAATTTCTATTTTTAATTTATTTCACTATACGCCTCTGAACCTATATGTAATTATTTGTAAACTGCGTTACCTGTTGCAGCAAACGATAACACTAGAACGATTATATTATTATTATTCAGTGATATATACATACATACAATTTACTTATTAAACACTTCAAGGATTGTAACGTCTTACAATGACTATAGCATATTTACATCTGTTATCTGTTTTATTGGACCTACATGTACATGATTCAACCCAAACGTGTGCACGTTGTATGTATGTGTGTGATTACGTTGCGTATGCGTCTGTGTGTGTGTGTGTGTGTGTGTGTGTGCGCGTTGCGTGTGTGGTGTAACCCAAACGTGTGCACGTCGTATGTATGTGTGTGTGTGATTACGTTGCGTATGCGTCTGTGTGCGCGCGCGTTGCGTGTGCATCTGTGTGTGTGTGTGTGATATTTAACATGATTTTAATGTTGTTGTATTGTTATGTTGCAGGTTGCTTCTCCTACAAGTACGACACAATTATATATAAACTTTCGAAAAAAATATCAATTTTATAATGTATTTATTTAATTATGACTTGTGAATTTTATATTGTGAATGTTAAAATATATTTAATCATTTAAACAAATTATGACTTTATTTTATTTCACTCTACACCTCTGAACATGTGTACAATTAATTTATTTTTGTGAACTGTATTACTTGTGGGAACTGTTACATCAGAAGATTTGTATGAATTTCAACCACCGTTTTCATGTGTGTGTATAATTTTAATTTATTTCGCTATACACTACTGAACCTATGTGTGTGTAAACTGCAACCTTAAAACAGAAGTATTGTACCATATGAAGAAGAGCGTATTGAAGATTGCTAAGCCGTTAACGTATGGATTTGTCATCTGTAACAGCACACAGGTAAGTAGTTCATTGACAACAACACACATACATAGTTAATATTTGCCAAATATATATATTTCTAACAAGGATCAATCACACTGATTGCATTATAAACTATTAATTATTTAATACATGAAAAATGAAGACGGCGTTTTGACAATGAGAGAGAGAGAGCTAAAATTATTTATTCATCACATCGACTACTCCATGTACACGGTAAGAGAGAGAGAGAGTGAGAGAGAGAGAGAGAGAGAGAGAGAGAGAGAGAGAGAGAGAGAGAGAGGGCGTTACTATTTGTTGACACAGTTGAAACGCGTGAGAGTGAGAGAGAGAGAGAGAGAGAGTATCAATTATGATCATATAGTTTGAATTTTCCCACCACAGAAGAGAAAAAAATGTTGACAACCCTGCTCATATAAAATATCTATACACTATAATAATACAAAGGTTGGTACACCTGATCATATAGATTTAATATACATTATAACACACGACAAATTTGAACTCATGCAAAGGTTGGTACACCTGATCATATATTTTAATATACACTATAATGCATCGAGTTGGAACCTCCCACCCACCACCACCCACTGATATGAAATAAAAAAAACCACCCACCCAACACCACCCCTGATATGCAAATCAGCTTTCTTAAAAAAATAAAAAATTATATTCACGGATGCTGGTGGTCCATTGAACCTCATCCCACCCCTTTGATATGCAAATCAATTTAATTAAAAAAATAAAAACATCAAATTAAAAAAATAAAAAAATAAAAAAATCAATTTAAAAAAATAAAAAAATTTTATTCGCGGAAATTCGCGGATGCTGTGGTCCATTGGGATGCTGCGGGTTCCAGCGGTTCGCGGATCTTGACACAGATCAACGAAAAAGTCGCGGATGCTGTGGTCCAAGTCGCGGATGCTGTGGTCCAGATATGCCCTGGGGGCTGAGTTTGAACTCTCATTTTCCCTCTACTTATTCCCTATACGAAAATTCAATAGTCTGGCGAAGAAAGCAGGGTAGCAATTAACACAATGATTCTTCAGGTTTTATACAAATGAAGAATCAAATAAACTGCGTAGAATTTTGCAACTGTGTGTCTGAAAAAAGGCACATTCTAAAATCATGGATACACTAGAAAAGTTCTCATGTCTGAATCCTTCAGCACCAGAAGTAACATATCTACTTATTATTGTAAGTGTATGTGCGTGTGTGCGCGTGGAGGGTAACAAATTTAATAACAATAACACACAACGAAATAATAGCAGTGGAATAATAATAATAACGTGTTGTATGATATTAATAATAATAGTTCTAATAAAATAATGTCTGGAAAAAGTAACTCCATTATGTTTTGTGAACAAAATTCATTCATTTTTGAATGAACAAAATGCCCCGGATTTTCGGCTCAGACAATTTGGTCAGTTCAGCTTAATTCATTCGGCAGCCTACTTTTTAAAGGAATAGATTAAAATTTAAAAGTACCGTAATATCAATCTCATCTTTCAAATAATAAACAAGTCCTCTGCGGTTACCAGCTCTTTATATTAATAAACAGCAACACTAATAATTCTTTTTGAACAAGTCCAAGAAAACTTCAAGGTTAATGTGTTTGTTTTAGTACATGTGGAGAAAAATATAAATACAAACGTGAATCACAGTGACACGTGTAAACGTAATGTATGTGAAGACAAAACTATAGGGGACAATTTTATACCCCGCGCCGTGGTATATTAATAACAACAAACTTATTTTACTTATTTTAAATCGGCCTAGTGTTACTTTTACTAGTATTTATTATATAAATGTAATATTATTTACAAAATAATATATAAAAGGAATTTGTCACCTTATAATACTTAAAATATGGAATAGGCCCTATATTTATGCAATTTGTAAAGGCTGGCTTGAAATGAATGCCCAGAAGTCAGATTTGAAAGTTTATAGAAGTTATATATGATATATTTTATCAATCAGATATAAGACCATTTATTGAATCAAAATATTAAAATTAACGAACAGAGAATATTATTTACGTAGACACAGAATCATTATTTATGTTATCCATATTATTATATTTGTAAAATCTTTTATTAACTTAGGAGTTACAATGTTAAAAATTGAGACGTTTCATTGCAAGATGCCATACATGAAATTGTTGTTACTTTTTACAGAGACACTAAGAATTGCAAACTGTAGAAGCGACAGAGTTCGGACAGACCCCTGACGAGGTTCAAAATGATATATTCACGGAAAGAACAAAACACATATGTGTGAGTGTGGCAAGGAAATATTGTAGTATAAATTAGTAATTAAACAGTAGTACAATTACTAATTTACTAATTAAATATCAATTACTAGTACAATTATATAATTGTTTAATCTTCATCGTCATAACCGTTGTAATGAAAAAACGTTTGTACGGATATTTCTACATATTGTAGCAGTGCAAAAGAACTAAGCACACGTCTTTTGAACCCATACAGAACGGTGTACTGTAGCCCAGCGTAGAGAGGACGTTGCCACGCAAGATCGTGAAGTGAATCGGTCGGTCGTGGAGCTGGAAAAGGCGAACCACTCAAATGTATGTGCAAGCGCTTCGAATGTTTGTGATTTCACTCCCTACAGTTGCGGTAAACTTTGGAATTTCACACGTGTCTAGAGAAAGAAGGACGAACGGTAATAGTGTATTTGATTATTATAGTTACATCCACTTCGTATAAAAAACAAATTACATAAATAAGAAAACGTTAAATAAACTTAAATTAAAAAAAGTGACATAAAATAGTCACTCTGTAAGAAAGTTTTTTATTTTTTGGTCTGTGACACTGCTGGAATACAAATTTTTTAAACGAAGCACTACTGGGATACAATTTGCTGAAACGAACCACTGATGGAACACAATTTTTTAAAACAAAGGACTGCTGGGACATAATTTTCTAAAACGAATCACTGCTGGAATACCAGTTTTTAAATCGAAGCACTGATGGGATTCAACAGGGCTAAAATATAGAAAAAATCTGAATTAATTTTTTTATTTGAAGATTTTTTTTTATACGACCGCTACTTCTGCCGTAATAGGCTGCTTACGTCGATTGTTAACTTTGGGATAAGAGTCAGTCAAACGATGATGCACTGCCGGAATACAAATTTTTAATACGAAGCAGTACTGAGATACAATTTGCTTAAACGAATCACAGGTGGAATACAAGTTTTTAAAACAAAGCACTGCTGGGATATCATTTTCTAAAACAAATCACTGCTGGAATGCCAGTTTTTAAATCGAAGCACTGCTGGGATTCAAGTTTCTAAAATGGAGAACTGCTGGAACACAAGTTTCTAAAACGAAGCATTACTGGGTTATAATTCTGTAAATTTCCAGTACTACATACTACAGACTGTAGTCAAACTTAAAATGTTTGACCTTTTAGCAAAAAATTAAATTTATATCATATCACCCACGATTTGCTTGTTTTTATGTTACGCCCACTAATTCTGAGTATTTTCTAGTTTTATAAAAGCCTGTTTTAATGTAAGGTCAAACTGTCTCTCAACCGAGGTTTCCAGTATCCAAACCAATTACCGTTATCCGAATCAATTACGAAAGGATTCATCGTAATTAGATTACTTGACACAATAAAAGCTACGTTATAATAAATCCCACCATTATTTCAGATGATGTAAATTGTAAAATGGTATTGAGTCATTCTATGTCTGCCCAAAAAAAAATCCTTGTGAAGCCAATTTCTTTATGTTACTACACTTGCGACGTTTCGGGACACATTGAAATGCAGTTCTTCGACAGCAAATATATTTCAAATTGTTTAAAGAAAACTATGGTAATAAAATAATTTAACTTTTCATATTCTAATCAACTCGACTCACCCGGAATATCTATAGAAACATTGTATCGCTTAGTGGAAAGTAGGATTTCAGTAAAATAGGCAACCTTGTGCTGAAAGCCCATAGAATCAGAATAGACATTCTTAAAACCTCTAAGCGATGGGTGTTTTACGGGTATACTTTTGAAAGACCCAACATAAAGGTCTATCAACCGCCACTCACAGCTTCTGAGGACGACCTAGGGATTCTAGGGATCGAAACGTCAAGAGACAACAATATCCCGATGGAATAGAGGATATACTGCTATTTCAGAACTTATTAATTAACAAAGTGAAATTAATTAACGTAATTTATGAACCGCCGGAACACGCAGCGCTAAAGGACAGTTTTGTCACCCTCTCCATATTATTAAAAGTACATATTACGTAATTATGAGGTCAGCAACTATTTAACAAGAAGTATACAGTATATATAGCACCACAGCTTTCTCAGCTGTCTACCAGGTATGAATTTGGCACAGTCTTAAGTATTTCAGTCAAATAAACCAGTAATCAGTCTCACCCTTAATACTGTATGACCGCGATATAAGCTATTTTGATATTGCATTGTATACGTACCGTCCTCAGTGAAACAGTTAATATCCAACACACTGACACAATCACACGCGCACGCACTATAGGCGACAATGTGCGTATACGAGTACGCGCGCACACATACGTGGATGAGACACATGCGCATACCATGCACTCGCGCGCGCCCACCTCTCACTGGTTATAACTAACACGCCTAAAACTAAATAAAAAAAGTTACCTTAAGTACGCAGGCAATCATTTATTCTTAAGCCAGCAGACTGGAACATTTTAACCTTCATAGATAGTACTTTATATTCTCACTTGTATCAACAAAAACTAATTTTAAGGATTCGTCATTCTGCTGTTGAATTATATATATACAATGTCAATTACAACATTGAAATTATTTTATATATTTGGAAAAACTTCACGTCTCATTTTTGCAATGTAAGATAGGAAATTGAAAAACTACAGTCACAGACGTTATAAACCTGTGTTTTAGTTTTTAGTTGTGCAGAATTGAAAAGACAAAAAAACAAAACCTTAAATCTTCGGTGCCTTCAACAATATTTTAACTTCTGAATTCAGTAAAGCTCGTCTAATTCTTTTACTGCACCTTCAATATCCACATAAAGCAGGCAATTTGACAAACATATAATTAAAAAATACATTGAATTTATATACAGATAACATGATTTTGGATAACATAGGAATATAAAACATATGATTTTGTTACTTTATTCTTAAACAAATTAGGTAATTCAAACAATAATAATGATTATATAGTAAACACAATAAGCTTTATTAATATAAGCATTTTTCTAAGTAATCCGGATTAAATTGTGGATTTAGTGAAATTGTAGGAGTCAAATTAATCAAAATCGTCCATAACGAAACTGAGTGGGACTAACAAGCTAATAGTTCAACCATTATACTATACCTTGCCTTGCAAATGTGTGATTTGTTCTTTCAGTGGATGTATCAGGTCACTATTTTGAACCTTGTCAGGAGTCTGTCCAAACTTTGTTGCTTCTAAGGTTTGCAAAAATGTACCTGTATTTTTTAAATTAGTAAATGTGAACAAATTATTGTTTTAAAACTATATTTTCTATTATCGTTATTTCGTTGTTGTCTGGATATTCTAAAAAAGAAACATAATCTGCATTTATGTATAAGAGGTTCAGATTCCTTCAACATTTAATACGAGTTTTAGTTAAAATATTTTGGTTAAAATTATTTTTGATGCATCGCCTGCTGAAAATTTTATTAACTTGAATCTTTCAAAAAGGACTCTATACCGAGTACTATAAGCACTCCTTGTCAACATCATTCATTTATCGATTTTTTTTTAAAGGAAGGCGCCATAATTACTGTACTTTAAGCTTAAAATATGAAAGTATTCGGTTTTTCCTGTTTTACATTTTAATAATATACAAAAATTATTTTCTTTTAAATTGACTGGATCTATAAACATATTACGTAATCGGATCTTATAGCGTCATTACACTTCAGAATCAGTACAATATTTTAATGAAGATATACCGTTGTATTTTAACAGTGTACAAAAATCTTAAAAAATACAATTTTGATTGATACCATTCTAAAAATTCTACCTCTGCTGTTTTCAGGATAATGTGTGATCTAAAAGACAGTGAGGTGTGCCAGGAAGTGACGGGAAATTAGATATATTTGTCCAGTTATTGTTACATTTGCCGACATTAGGTACAACAATTTATCAATTCCTTTAGTCGTACAAAATTCACCTATTTTTGTATCTGCAATTGTTATAATTACGTTGTACCTCCAATTTATAAACAAAAGCTGTTAGTGTTAATTTTTTCATATAAATAACTAACTATATATATATAACTGGACAGGCCCTATGCCGGACAGGCTCTATGCGAGACATTTTAATGAAACAGGGCATAAGTTTTTAGACCCAACAGAGAACGTCGAAATAGTAAGGTTAGAGAATAACATGAGTAAACGCAAATTGTATGAAGAATTAGAAATATTAAAAGTAAGGAAAAAGAATAGTAATGCGCTGATGAACATAAAGACTGAATTTAGTAATGAGGATATATTTTACTATATTTTGAAAGAGTAGTGTATAAAAGGTGCAATACGGTTAGAGGATAGGTTCAGAAGGTAGAAAGCTGTAGGAGATTTCTAGAGGATAATGTATATAATGTATATGACGAGGTCAGGTTGACTGAGTAAGGGGCGGGGCTAACAAGGACTGGGCGGTAAGTACTGTCTCCTATTGGTTGAATGTAACCGGTGATGCGTGGGAGGGTTAGTATATATATATAAAGGAAGTAGGTGTTTTAATGTTGCGACTGCCCAACTACGTGTGCCACCGGTCGGGTCGCGCAGGAGGGGGCACAGCCATCGCGGTGAAGGCGAGTCTTCGCCATCACCGCGTTGTCCTGCCTCAGCGGCGGAACCTCGAGTGCACCGCGGTTGAGCTCCATGGTGCTCTCAGCGGTCTACTCGTGGTTTCCGCTTACAAGCCTCCACAAACGGAGCTCCTGTCGAACGATCTGGAGGCCGTCTTTGGCGCACACAGGAGGGTAGTCCTGGCGGGCGACCTGAACTGTAAGCACCCTGATTGGGGGAGCCGCTTGGTGAACCCAAACGGGGCTCGCTTACGCAGGTATGCTGATGCGGCTCGGGTCACAGTCATGGGTCCTACCGGGCCTACGTACTATCCCTCAAGGGCTAACTCCCGCCCTGACGTACTGGACATTGCCGCGGTCAGGGGCGTTTATTGCCCGGTCCACGTCTCCGTCATTTCGGAACTGTCCTCGGACCATTGCCCTATCAGTGTGCATATAGCTACCCAGCACGCCACCGTCCGCGACGAGCGGCGGGTAATCGAGTGGGACCGCTTTGGCCCGGCGTTCAGTCGCCGCCTACCTGAGCATATCCCGCTCGACACTACCCAGCATGTCGACGAGGCAGTTGCCTTATTCGACACAGCCGTAGTCTCGGCGGTAGACCTGTCCTCCCGGATGAAGCCGGGGCTCACGCCCGACTATTAGCGTATCCCCGAAGAGGTGTCTCAGCTCGCTTGCGAGAGGAATCGCCTCCGGAGGCGCTGGCAGAGGACTCGTGACCCGGCTGACAAGGCTGCGTTCAACAGAGCGTCCGGCAAGTTCGTCGCGACATGCTGGCGTTCCGTAGACGGAACTGGGAGCTAGCTGTGACACAGATGGATGGCCCTGACGAGGACCGTAATGTCTGGCGGATTCCCAGTGCCCTAACGGGAAAGCGCAAACGCGCGCCTCTCCCCGCACTGGCCGGACCCGGCGGTCAACCCCTTGGCCGCCCCCTCGAAAAGGCAGAGTTCTTGGCTGACAGTTTAGAGCGACAGTTCGCTCCCAACCCATCCAAGAACCCGGCTTTCACTGAGCAAATCTGCCGCGAGGTAGAGCGCTTTCTATCGGCCGATATCACAGTCCAACCGGAGCCCATCTCCCCGGAGGAGGTCTCTGAGAGGATTGTTCAGCTCAAGCCCCGGAAGGCGCCTGGCCCGGACGGAGTCATGAATTCCGCCCTCCATCGCCTTCCGGAGCGAGGAACCCAGTTCCTCACTGACCTGTTCAATTCATGCCTCAGACTGGCCTATTTTCCGGTGAAATGGAAAACGGCTACCGTCATAGTGATACCCAAGCCGGGAAAGAATTCTTCTCGCATGGAAAACCTCAGGCCCATCAGCCTCTTGTCCGCGACGTCCAAGGTTTTTGAGCGTCTGATCCAGCGTAGGATCCGCGACCATCTAGAAAGACTAGACGTGCTGATCCCCGAACAGTTCGGCTTTCGTGAGCTGCACTCCTCGACTCATCAGCTGATGAGACTCGTGGAATGCATTACCGAGGCTGGCTGCCAGGGCAAACAGACGACTGCGATCTTCCTAGACGTAGAGAAAGCCTTTGACCGCGTGTGGCACGAGGGTGTCCTTTACAAACTGACGGAAGTCCTTCTCCCAGACTGCTACGTTCACTTGATCGGCAGCTTTCTGCGAGACCGTAGCTTCCGAGTGAGAGTAGACCACGCTCTCTCTTCGGAGAGGCGTATTACCGCTGGCGTCCCTCAGGGAAGTGTCCTTGGGCCTCTCCTGTTCTCGCTGTTTGTCAACGACACGCCCCGAGTTCCTGGAGTAAAACTGTCGCTGTTCGCGGACGACACTGCGGCTTTTGCCTCAGAGCCGAACGCGAGTTATGCGGCAGTTAAGCTCCAGTGCCAACTCGACGCGTATGTCGGGTGGACCGATGACTGGAGAGTTGCCGTTAACGCTTCCAAGAGCGCCGCGGTAATATTCTCGCGCAAACGTAAGCGGCCTCGGCCGCTTAAAGCAGGCCCCGTCGAGGTGCCCTGGACCAATAGCGTCAAGTACCTCGGGCTCCACGTGGATTCCCGACTCACCTGGCGAACCCATACAAATTACATCCGACAACGCGCTTCGGCGCAACTCAGTAGACTCTGGCCCGTGCTATCTAATCCGGCAATGGCCCCCCGGCTAGGTAAGCTCATAGTCAACACGTACGTGTTGCCCGTGATTACCTACGCCTGTCCTGTTTGGGGATACCTGGCTCGTGGTCATAGAACAACGCTCCAGCGCGTACTCGACCGGGGACTGAAGCTCGCGTGCAAAGTCCCCCGGAGGTACTCTTCTCGTCTTTTGAGGAGAGGACTCGGTGTCCGCTCTCTTGATGACACCGTGAGACGCCTGGCGCGTAGATTCTATGTTCGTTCCGACAGAGTGACCCACAATTCCCTCATTGCCGGACTTGGTAAGTACACCCCGCGACCAGGTGAGTCCTGGAAGCGACCTCGTCTATTAGTCCCGGTGGTATAATCCACCAATCGCAGGTCGCTTCAGACCCCCCCTACATAGATAAAATAATATAAAAGGAACTCAAAACGACCCAGTGGCAGGAGTCCTTCCTGAGACTCGGGACACTGCACCACTCGCGACCCGCGCAACCCCCAGTTGTGTTTTAATGTTGTTGTAGGAAGAACTTGATAATGGTTGAGGAACCGAAAGGCCTCGTTCGAGGAAAAAGTGTATATATAGCAGGGAAGCAACAAAATCTGACAAAGTTGTGGTGAAGACTGCTAACATAGAGAAAATAACTGTTATTATAATATTGTCTATACTATTATTTTCTGAAAAATTTTTGTGAGAATTCTTAATATTATTTCATCATTATCATCATCATCACCACCACCACCACTCCAAGAACTAGGCCTTAGACCAGAACCCTTAAAACCAGAACTTACCTGTTCCAGAACCCGTCTTCTTCTCGGTCTACCGACATCTCTCTTCCCAGTAGGGTTATAACCCAAGCCAGCCACAGGTAGACGGATATCAGGCATGCGATTCAAAGCCCGAAATCAAAGTTCCTCCAGGTTGAGGGTTTTTCAGACCAGTAACCTGCTTAAATAAAAATATATTTGCTTACAGAACTCATAGGAGCCTCGGAAATCGGATGGGAAATACAGCGAAACTACCTAAGCTAACGCAAAAGGACAAATGCAAATGGATTAATATTATTTTATAATTTTATTTTTTCACTCTCATATATTACTGGTAACCTAATAATAATGTATTAACATAACCTAATTAACATAACTTAGGTAAATACTTAAAGAAATATCCAGATTACCAGTGTGTCAAAACAGATAGCCCTTAGAAGACAGCCCTGTTGCGTTCTGATCGCTCCAGAACCAGTTAATCCAAGGCTTATATTTACTCTAGGAGTGGAACGCGAATTGTAGACTTCTAAATCGTATTAGGAATCCAGTCTGACGATACATACGTAGTGACCAAAATGGTGTGGTTAGTGTGTTCGTTTCGATTATACCACGCGTTTTATCCAGACACTTTCATCGCAAGGCGTTGACAAATAAACGAAACATTTCCTGGCCCATCGTACTACTTTAAAAGTACTTCTAACGAATATAGTCTAACAAAGGATCTGTCGTTAAGCTGAAGTACTGTAACTACAAAACACACACACACACACACACACACACACACACACACACACACACACAAATACGCAGGGAGGCACAGTTCAATAGTGAATACTTAACATTTTTTTATCTGTTTTATCATTCTAGTGATTTAAGAGCAGTTCATTAAACCATTACTGCGGTTCGGTTACTCTCGAAATGATAGACGAAGACGATTACCATTATATTACCACACTGTAAATGATATCGTCTACTGTAATTTTTTTGTGAGTAGGCCAAAATTTACGTCAATTGTTTTGTTTTTTGTTTTGGAAGCTCAGATATCTGGATAACATGCTAGATAATGAAGGGTGCATAAACACGACAGTACATGACAGGATACAAATAGGAAGTAGAGCATATTATGTTAACAGTAATCTATTGAGAAGCAAACTCATTAGTCGTAATACAAAAACAAAAATATATAAGACACTTATCGGACCGGTTGTTACTGACGGAGGCGAGACATGGCCGTTGACAAAAAAGCAACAAGAAACTCTAAGAAGGTTTGAAATAAAGATTGTAAGACGTGTTTATGGCCCGGTTAAAGAAGATGATGAATGGGGAATAAGAAACAACCAGGAGATAGCTAAGCTGTTATAGCATGAGGACATCGTAAGATTCGTAAAGGCTCAACGAATACATTGGCTAGGTCACCCAGAGCGGATGGATGATCAGCGTATGCCAAAGATAATCCTGAAGGCCCAAGCCTATAAAAGTAGAAAGAGGGGCCGACCTAGGATAGAATGTTTGGATGATGTGCTGGAAGATCTAAGAAGAATGTATGTCAGGGGTTAGGAGACGGCAATGGATAGGAAACATCGGAGAAGATTGGTGTTGGAAGCCAGGGCTTGCGTTCAGCTACAGTGATAAAGAAGACGAAGCACAAGGGAAGCTTATTACTCCACATCATATTACTCATCATCCCAACAATTAATAGCACCGAATCTTCGTTGTTTGCAACTATTTTAACCAACTGTTTCACTAAGTTCACTGATGTCGCAACTTTACCATCTCCTCAAGATCTGTGTAATATCATGTTAATTGTAATTAAACATTATATTCATTTTCTGTATTTCGTTCATTTAAATTTAAGTTTTGTTCATGGATGAGTTAATCTCCATCTCGTTGAGTTTTCACTAAATGACACTGCATAATCTGAAAATCTCATCCATGCTACATGGTCTATAATTTTGTCTACTTTATTTCGTACGTTTGTGTGAGTATATTATTCATTGTTATCTTCATTGATTTTATTCATTACTAAGAGAAAGATGATTTGATATTAAATGTGTATGTTTTTTTATTTAAAACAAGTTTATGTGTGTGGAAGCTTTCTTAGTTTTCACAACATTTTGGCTACATCGTGTGAAAATCCTTCTTTAAATGGCCAAAGACTGCAGGAGAGTAATTTATCCTAAATAAAATCTTTGGTTGTGTTCCTAGCATTTAAAATGTTTGGTTGTGTTCCTAGCATTTTAAATTTTTGGTTGTGTTTCATAAAGAGACAAGCATTATGATAAACAGACCTAGTTGTACCTAAGATAATTAGAGATCAAGTATTCTTTAGCAATATATAAACCTATTGATGCATCCGGTTTTGCCGATGGACAAATCTGCATAAATTAAGATAGTTTCCCATGTGGGTAGTACTATAATCCAGCCACTCCAAAACGATTATCCAGATAAAACCTACTGAAAAACTGAGATGCAGTTTCTAGAAAAGTATGAATTCAAGTAAAAAGAATTTTGGGCAAATCTGTAGTCTCGGAGAATTAAATCGTAAGGACCCGATTTCGATTATTCGTATAAATTTTAGGCTTTCTCCAGAATACACCTGAGGCTAGTGCATTATAAAACTGGATAATAACTTATTCCCTAGCTTTAAGTCTATTCTACAGAGGACTCTAAACAAATTTCGAAACATTAATATTCAATTTTTACGATGGATGCTGTGCTAAGTTAGAGAAGTATTCAAAATATTGGACCATTGACTGGAAGTTTACATTCAGAAGTTTTTCTTTTTCCTACGTTCTTAGGGTTATTAATCCTAATCCTTGTAATTTCTATGAGATTTTGATTAGTATAGTAAACTCCTTTCTCCTCTGTTCTTTCTGTATTAAAGTTTTACCGGTTTTGTTGTTCCATTTCTAAAGTTTGCCAATGAACGATTGTCCTTACTATGAATTCACGCGTCCACCACGATTTTCATCATTTCTCAGTGCCTCATTAAGTATCCTAAACAAGACGTTTTATATGTTTCGTTGTGTCAATAAGTTGTGGTTGTGATTGTAGTCTATCTGTCTGTTTAGCTCAAAGGATTGTTTAATATGTCCGCAATTCGAAGGCTTCAAGTTCTGGCACGTTTTTCCCGTGAGTTTTCTGTTTCTTATTCACAAAAAGGTATTTTAAATTTTCCTAGTCACACGGACAGATTTAGATTACCACATTTGCCACAATTTCACACAATTGTAAATCCTCTTCCTGTTATTTGAGTTCTTTTTTTGGCAAAAGATAATACATGTGGGGCCCCAAAGTGTTCCTTGCGCGAACGATAGGCCTGCAACAAATGTGACCCTCGAGAAACCTTGGGGAACAGTTTTACAGTCTCTTCTCCAAACCTGCAAGTATTGCCTTACACGCAACTGCTATTGAGCGCGAATTGTGAACTGGTAGTTCAATACTGGTGGTTCAATACTAGAACTGTTTCTTACAACAATGACTGTGAACAGATGTGTCAGGTACAGAGGAGATTATAAAATACCCTTCTTTGGTTTATTTTTATTGCACCCTAATTGCTTACTCGAGACATTCTTTCTGGACCCCCACGTGTCACTTTTAACCTTTCTTTCTAAATTCATCATCATCATCTTCTTCAAGGATTAAACCAAGGATGGTTTGTTCCGGTCTCAAATAGGCAAAGATTAGAGCTCCAGCGCTTCCTCGGACGTCCCACATCTCTCCGTCTCCTCGGTTTATGGTTTATAGTTCCATAGTTGTTTGGGGTTTCGGCAGTCATCCATTTGGCAAAGATGTTCTCACAAATTCAGTGGTATTCAGTTCCTGCCGTATATCTGTGTTTCTTCTGTGATCATGGAGAGTATACATTGCCACGTGCCTGAGAAATCTCATTTCAACCGCTTGGATGCGACTGGCCTAGCCTTTCGTTAAAGTCCAATTCTCAGACCCATAAAGAAATGTGGGAAGAGCCATCACCTTGTAGAATGTTTGGCGTGTTCCTTTACTTGCTGACTTAAGAGTTCGTCTAATGGTTCCGCACATAAGGTTGAACTTATGCAACTTATTCACAACGTCGTAGCTTGCATTATAAGACACACTGTAGCCCAGGTACTCAAAATTGCTAACTTGTTCCAGGACAGTACCATCTATAACAATTTTTGCCCGTACGGGATCGGTTCCACGAAAAGCCATCACTTTGGTCTTAAGTGTGGATATTTGTAATCCAGAGTCTTTGTGTAGATTCGATTTAACAAATGTATACCCATCTGCAGTCTGTTTTCCGTGTCTGACAGAATAGCCTGATCGTCTACAAACAACAAAGTGTCAGTTGTAGAGTGACCAGTCATAAAATATCCTGGAAGACACATCTGCCAGTTTTGTGTGACATCGTCAATATATAAATTAAAAACAGAATGTGATAACGGACAACCCTGTCGTACTCCACATAATTAATTAACATCAGGCCAACTCTAGGAGCTGTTCTCGGTTTCCTTGCTTCTATTAAGATTTTCTTCACCTCATAAAGACTCTGTATTGCTCTGATTAGATGTTGTGGGATCCCTTTCCTTGCCATTACTGCCCATAGTTTGCTCCGATTCAATCTGTCAAACGCCTTTTCGAAGTCGATGAAAGCAACTTTTTTCTAATTAAATATTAAATTATTTTGTTACAGTTTCAAGACTGGTTGAAGTAACAGCATGGTCCAATTTGTGTAGGCTGCCAATCAGACAGGACTGTCCCGTTGAGGAAATACATGGAAACAATAGAGGTTTAGAAGTTGCTTCACGGGCGCAACGCAGTGTCGTCAACGCTGAGAAGCCGCACGTACGGTCACACGAAAGCACACAGTTTGAAAAACGAGTAAACGTTAAGAGTCTTAAAATAAAGTGTAGTTGAGTCTAAGAATGGAATGCGTGGAAGTGGAAAGCGAGCGAGCAGGTGTGGTAACGCGAAGGCGGCCGTCCTCTGTTTGAAGACGTTGCCAATATTCGCTCAACAATCGTTTTAAATTAACGTTATAAATTTAACATAACACACACACACACGCGCGCGCGACACTGTGTTTGTACGCTTACACCAATTAACCACGGTGCAACGGTTGATAACAAGTCACACACAATCAATGTTTATACAAGTGCATATACACAAACGTCAGGGAATATATATGTATACACACTCATGACTTTAATTAATAAAAATGATGAATACATATAAATACATATAATGTTATTAAGACAGGGTGATGGTTTGTCACCAATTCTTTTCAACTGTCCTGGAGAAAGTAGTGAGAATTTGGAATGAAAAATTAAGGAAATGAAAAATATCACCAATCATGTTGGGAAGAAGGAACAAACATATTGAAATAAACTGTTTCGCATTCGCAGACGATTTTGCTATATTTTCTGAACATCTGACATCTGCAGTAACATAAGTTAATTTTTTAGAGTACATAGCCAGTAGAATAGGCTTAAGAATTTCTGGAGAAAAAAAATTTCTCATGAACATTAATAATACGCCAAAATTCCTGCTAACAGATATTGGTCGAATAGAGAGGGTTAGAAAATTTAAGTATCTAGGAGAAATAATTCAAGAGAATGGTTTAGAAAATCTCCTATAGAAGAAAGGATTCATAAAATGGAAAGAGCATATGTTATAACTAAAGATATTTGCAATAAAAAGAGTATATCTAAAATGCAAAAATAAGGCTTTAGAGTACAGTAGTGAGGCAAGAACGCCTATATGCAAGTGAATGTCTAGCACTGAATTATAATTTAGACAAACTAGAAATACTGGAAAGACGAATTATTAGGAAAATATTAGGCCCACGAAAAACTTCAGAAGGTTGGAAATTAAGAAGTAATGGTGAAATATATCAAAGTATAGAAAATATAACAGAAGCAATGAGAAAAGGAAGATTATTATTTTTTGACATTTATATAGTATGGACGACAATAGGTTAACAAAACAGATCTTCAAATATCTGTGGGGAAAGAAGTCAACATCGAGTTAGATTAAAGAAGTCAGAAAGGAATTAGAAAAAATAATATAATCGCAGAAGAAGCATGAGAAGTTTTTCGGGCAAAAGTGTTAAAAATGGAAGGAGTCGAGGGTAGGAGAGAGAAAAATGCAGGTTCAAAGTAGACAGAAGACAGGAAGAAGAAACACAGTGAAAAGATGAAAGAACATAGGAGAAAAAGAAAAGAACAAGGAATAAAGTATTGAAATTTGCATGTGGTCCTCAGGTGGCCGATACAAATAGAAAAAAATATGAATCACGAATTATAGAATACGATACGATAAATCTTGAACCGTGCGATTGTCAGAAGTAGTCGTCGATAGTCATAAGATCGGGAGGAATTGTGAATTATACATTTTTATCTTACATGGTTTTGATTTCCTATATTTAATTTAGATTCATGGATCCGTAGTAACTACACAACAAAAGGAGAAAATGAGATATTTAGTACTTCCTATCATGTGATTTTCTGCACTCGTTTTAACGAGAACGGTATTGGATAAAGATACAGCGATAATCGATACTCCTTCTAAATGAAACTTCCAGTTTATCACGCTAAGCGCAAATAAGCATAGGTAGGTGTGAAAACAACGTGATCAGAGGTACACAAATAAGCAGGACTGAATCTACTACGAGTCTTTTCCCTTAGTTTATTTACACACGTATCCACTCCAATCCTTCCCACTCCCTATCTCTTTGTATCTGTCTGTATGTCCCTCTCTCTCTTTCTCTCGCGCCCCTCCCACGCCTAGACAAGCCAACATGCACGTATTCTCCACATCATAGACGTAAAGCAGAAGTCTGTACAGTCAGTGTGTGTGTGTGTGTGTGTGTGTGTTTGTGTTATTTATATCAGCACATTAATACGACCTAATTCAACTGAGTTTCTCACTTAATACCTCACAAGTGTGTTAGTCAGCGACAAAATATTGTATAACAGTTTCTCCCTCCCCCGCTTACGTCTGGCTTACAGAAGCACTCACCGGCGCGCACAGATAAAATAAGAATTTTGTATTTTTCCTTGTAAATCGAGTTTTATGTTTGACAAGTTATAATGAAATATTTCCATAGAAACTACTTCTTTGTTGCCGATAACATAGTACACATATAAAATATCGGTATGGAGAACCATACATGACTTCCATGTACTACGATTTATATTTAAAATTATTTTCGAAATGAAATATTTCTATAGAAACTACTTCTTTCTTCAGCATTAACCACAGTACTTTGGTCACAAACGTATACCACCTCACGTTAGCCCACTCGCTTTTCACTGATGATGGCAGTCGATGGCACTGCCGAAACGTCTGGTTTCGCAGAAAACATTGGACCACGGCCAAACAGCCCGGGAAGGAATTTTAACAACAAACTACTTCTTTGTTGTTGCGATAACGTAGTACACATATCAAAAATTATCCCCTCCCCCTTCAACTATAATTTTCATTTATAGAAAATTACTCCCTCCCCCTTCAACTACCATTTTTATTTATAGATATTTCATCTACCTTTCTACAGTGGATTATTATGACCTTCTTTTCAGGATACTTTATTTATCAAATTTAAGTACTTTACTCTTGTTAAAACATAAAACGTTTCAGGGTAACTACCCCTTCTCCATAACCGATCTTCACCAAAATCAATAGGCCTTGAGTCCTCTACAACTCAGGCAAATTTGCAAAACACTGTTTTATTCTGTTTGTATTTACGGCAGTTATCGTTCGTCATAGAAAAAATTACTCTTGTTAAAACATAAAACGTTGCAGGTAAATTATTCCTTCCCCTTAACCGATCTTTACAAAAATCAATAGGCCTTGAGTCCTTTACAACTCAGGCACATATGCAAAAAAAATTCTTTGATTCTGTTTGAATATGCGGCAGTTATCGTTCGCCATAGAAAAACTTCTACACATAGACACATAGCACACAAACACAGACACTTTTCTGAAAATGACTTTTCATCATGTTTTGAGGTTAGTACAATCAGAAGCAGCCTTTACCTCGAACACGATTTTTTCCGTCATCACCATACTTACATTTCCTTATGGAACACGGAAGTAAAAACGCTTCTATTACTACTACAGTTTTATTGTTAATACCAACACTAGCACGAATGTTATTTATTGTGTAACCTGAAGCGGTGTTACCAAAATTTGAATCCGTACTTGAAATCTAATTCAAAAGGAGTTTGAATCACGGGTATCCCGAGGATTTTTGATAACAATACAAGCAGTGAACAGCAAATGACATTCTGTGTTTACCGTCGTGTTTGATGACCGTGGCTGTAGGGTCTCGTCAGTACTGCAGCCGCCACCTCCAGTTCAACAGCAACAGTGGTGGTGACCAGTCATCCCACCTCCACTTTCTTCTTTTCTTCACAACCTTCCAAACCCCTTAACTTGGTTCAAGACTACCCTCCTCTCATCACCATCTTTCATCCCCTCCCTCCACACTCTAAAGCTCTCATACTTTTCAAATACAGTGACCTGATCATCATCCCATTTCCTCGTCTTCCTCTCGTGATCCCTTATTTTGTATTCTAAATCTCGTAATACTTGTAATACTTGTTTTCCCTCTGTCGTCATGTTCTCTGAGCTTGAATCACCGTCTTAGAACTTTTTATTTACTTCTTGGATAGTCAGTCTTCTGTAAAATTTCTTATTCTAGCTACTGTGGTCTGTAAATTCCTCTTGTTACTCTTCTCTCAACTACAATCAGTTTCCTCCCTCTCCTATGTTGAAACGGATTGTCACCACAACGTATACATTACTAGTGGGAGAATAACTGTTCTATACAATAACCTGTATATTGTAATTTTGTGGAGCTACTTAATTTTATACGCCTACAACAATTGCATATAGGTAAAGGCAGGAAGCGTGTATGTGTATATGCGTGCGCGCTCATGACTTTAATTTAAAAAAATATGAATCACGAATTATAGAATTATACGATAAATCTTGTTTTCGTATGTCTTCTCCTCTACTTTTTTATATTATGTATTTTACGTTCTTATTATATTCTTATTCTATTAGTCGTTTCCTGTACTTTTTAAATCTTTTACTCCTTACTCTCTGTCTCCTCCATTATTTATCCACTATAACATTTATAAGCCTATTCTTTTACAGTACATAGTCACTTTAATCTTGGTTCATGTTTTTCTCTATCACTCCTCACATTCGTTGTTAAACCAATGCTTACTTCTCGTCCGATTTGTATGCTACACCCAGCTTCCTAAGCAATTATACTTCTACGCACTTTCTAATCTTCTCAAGCTTTGACTTCTGACTGTTGTCTTTAAATATTTGAATTCTTCACAACTACAATCGTCCATTGCAAGCACTAACCAGTCACGTTGTCTATTGTTCCTTGTAATTATTATATATGTACTAATATGCGTATTACTAACATTGTAGTATTATATGCGTTTACAGTATTCTAGTTTACCTCCGTATGTGTGAGTCAACGTATGCTCCTACCGTCTCTATAAGAGACTTTCCCGGTCTCTGATATGTATAGTAATGTCACCAGCATATGCCACAATTTGCACTGCTTTCTATTAAAGAGGTAAATCGCTCTTTTATTGGCCACTTTATTATTATGACTTCCAAAGCATTATTAAATGGCGTTGCTGAAATATTATTAATTCATCGTCTACTCTTCTGCCTCCTCTCCCATTCGTTTTTTTGTAATTCTTGAGTCGTTATGCCATTCCATTATACCTTACTAATTTTTTGGCATTCCAGGATATTATATCGTTTTCTATATTTACGTTTCCGAAGACTTATTCAAAATCTAAATCACTATGCTCTGTTTATAGCATTTATAGCATTATTTACCTGACAAAATATTGCATTTAATATTGATCTTCCAATTCTAAACCCGTTTTGGTATTTATTCAGTATATATTTTCCACAGACTTTCGCTTTTCTCAATGCCGGCGACTTTATGAATGAATACTTTATACACTATATTTAGCAGCGTTGTCTTCCTATAATTAATTCCTATAATTTGGTTTTGCTTGTATATCGGCATCATCGCCTATTTGACATTTATTGTTGTTACCAAATTTGTGTTATCCAAATTCATAAATACACCATCGCACACCTTCTCCATTTTTGTTCAACTGTATACATAGGCTTATCCCATCTTTCATAGGCTCTTTACTTTTTTCTATTTCGTTCTTCTTTTTTTTATTTTCTGACACTCCTTTTATCAGCAATTCCCTTGTTGTTCGCCTCTGTTTCAATATTCTCTTCTTCTTCTTCTTCTCTCGTTTCTCTCTCTATATTTTCGAATATAATATTCATATTATTCATATGGTTCTTCTCTATTCTGACTATTACTCTCCTTCTTCTTTCCTTCATTATCTGCTGGTGGCCCAGCTTCCTATTATTCTTATTCTATGTTTTTATATTTCGTACTTTACGTTCTTATTATATTCTTATTCTACTTATCATTTCCTCCACTTTTTAGATCTTTTACTCCTTACTCTCTCTGACTCCTCCATCCTTTATCCACTGTAACATTTATAAGCCTCCTCTTTTACGGTACACAATCACTTTAATCTTGCTTCATGTTTTTTCTCTATCACTCGTTGTTATGTATCTCTTACATTCATTGTTAAACCACCAACTATTCTTTCTTCTGTTTTTTCCTAGCGGCTTTTTGATGTTTATTTTAATGTATTTGGTTAATAACACCTCATTCTTTTTACACATTCTTGCTTTTTCTACCTACTGTGACTTCACTTTTTCTTCATACTTCTCCCTGACCTTACTCGACTTCAAAACTTCCCTCCACCATCTTTTAATTACCCCTCCTCTTTGCTTCTTCTGTCTTATCATCTTATACTTGTCTTCACAAAATTAGCCGTTTTTTAGGACAAATTTGAAAAAAAAGAAAAGAAAATATTAGTGCTGGAAAACGTAAAAAAATTATGTACTTCATAATATGCTTCAAAGTTGTGCAGAAACATCTTCGGACAACAACATAAAATTATAGTAAACACCTGGTTTCCCTATTTTTAACGTGCATTTTTACAACATTTTTCGTGTACATGAATTTAATGTTCAGATAAGTTCTGATATGTTGAGAGTTTTTAAGTTCAATCTGAATAAATGTTGACCTAGTTCGAAGTTTTTGAAAGTAGTGTTGTTTACTGCAATTTACGAACCCTTATACTTAACGCTGGTTTGCAAAAACTGAGACGTGGATTAAGAAATTAATTTATTTTTTGTAAAGTTGAGATCTCTCACATTGCATGGTAAAATGTAATGGTTAAGTAATACTTAACAGTTAATTCTGTTGTCGTCACGTTGAAAAACATTATCTATGGTTGTTTTAATTATCAGTTGGTAAAATTATTGAAATGTACGTTATTTTTAATATTTTTTATTATAAATTGAACTATTGAAATTATGGAATAAACATGTAAAATAAATACTATACTGAACTTTGTGGTCTACGACTTCAAATTTGAAACCAAAAATTTATGTTTTGCTTGAAAAAGTTATCATTAAATATTTGTTTAAGCTTCTTAATTTTATTTTACAGTGAGAGTTGCAGTCTTGTTTTCATATTACGCCGTCATTGTCAGTATATTAAGTTGAATCCTGCTTCTCACAACTGAATGTAAGCAAGAAAGCCAGAGGAATGCCCGTAAATTGACGAAGGTTCATAACTACAGATTCCTACACAAACATTCGTACAATTGCAGAAAACAAGGTATTTTTTCTGGTGGTTTTGATGGACTCAGAATACCTCTGTATTTTTCCTGGTGCCATGATTTGTGGTCCCTTGTATTACTCAACCAACTCTACACTTGACGAGACACGAGGTAAGTGTCCTGCATCAGCATGTGAGGGAAATGCTGCCAAGTTACACTGGCTCTGTTTTATTATTTTTAAAAAGTAATTTGGTAGTTCAAAGAAATCGTTTATTCTGCAGCATAAATGTTTATTCCCAGCTCCTTTTATTTGTTCATGTGTGGACGATAATAAATATTTCTATTACGGGATTTAAATTTGCAAAGATCAATTACCTGTAGCTTCGTCCAAAATAATACAATAATACTAAAAATCTAAAAAAATTAAACTAAACTAAAAAACTAAAAAAGAAAATAAAAGTAAATTTTGTTCTCTTTGATTAAGATAATGGGGAGAATGGTGTATCCTCGTTTGTGGAAATACTGGAAATTATTTCTAAGATACAGTACTTCCACGTTACGTGGAAAAATAAAATATTTTACTAACCTGTCGAAATTTTGTAGAAATGTGACATTTAAATGCGTATTTGTCATTCCAAATAAGGTAGAAAAGAATCCGCCAGGCATCCTACAGTTACGATAGTGTACTTTTTGGTAACATTTAAATTTTTTCAAAAACGTATTAAAAATACTTTTATGCAATAACCAAATTTTAACCATATTTTTAAAATTTCGATTTTTTTTAATAACGTTTATTCAAGCTATATAAGCCGACGGCGTAAGTCTCATTTTCAAGGTAATTTAAGAAAGAATAAAGCTAATAAGATTTTAGGTCACTTAGTTTTCTTGAAACATGATTGTTACAACTACATATTTAAAAACACCACTTATTCATAAAATAATTCATTAAAAAGTTGATGGTTTTCAAAAAAACTTATTATGACACGATTTCTAAAAAAAGCGTAATAATTTCCTATTTTCATGGAGGGCACAACATTTTAGAGTAGATAGTAGTAATATTAGAAAATATTGAATTTTGAAAAATAACTAAAAGTACGGTTTCAACAAAACTTTACCTCTATCAAAATTGAATGTAAAAACGATAAAATTATCAAAAATCACCTCAATTGTATTCTTGATAATATTTGTAAAGTTATATTTTTATGAATTTTACCTTCTACAATTACTTTCATATTTATTTTTTGTTAACTCGTCATGTTTTTATAGATAAATAGATAAAATCGAGAGACTCGTTCACATTAAAAACAATGCAATTCCTACAGAAGGTAATTTTCATATTACTGTTCTTGCTAGTCCATTATCTGGGCCTTGGTTCCTGTTTCTCTTTTATCTTTACGTCTGCTGTCATTATACTATCCTTACGGCTTACAGCATACAAACGTGTCTGTGTACATGTATGCTGTGTATCGTTTTACTGACACGCCAGAAACATTATACACTGATTGTGTCAGCAGTCGTATCACATTAGTATATGAGAAATTCTAATAAATAACGATCCCGCTTATATTCAATCTATTTGCAATGTAGGCCTCTGCTACAACCACGCAATTCTCGTAACTATTAATTTGATCATTTAAAATTAAAAACGTTGCGCTGTAAGAGAACTGAAATTATTTATACAGCTGTGACAGGTCAAGAGTTGTGACCTGGATTTGATCCGTATGTAGTACTAAATACACCCCAGCACACGATTACGGTCTTGTAAAACTCTGCGATTGCAATGTCCGAGTTACTGTGACTGGACTGCAAAATCCGTTTAAAACTATGGTTCTATTATGAGAATAGGCGCGGGTGTAAATTTAAATGAAGGTCACAGAATTTAATGAAGGTTATACGTTTGTTAGTATTTTGAAATCTGGCGGTTTGCCCGTTCGTAGTGAACATACAGAAATTGCCATAATCCTACTTCTAATTGTTGGCAGAAAGTGCAAAACTATGAAATTGTAACGCGTTAAGTACGATATGGCCAGGTGATATTTCTGGTATATGAGAGACCAGACCTGCAGGTAACAGAATTAGTTTTTGCAATTCTGTAAATCCTTTTCTCAGCCTCCTAAATATAAAACGTGACAAATTTGAATGAATTAACCTCACAAAGAGACGATATTACATATACCAATAAGATAAATTCTTATGAATTACATCGGATCCATATCCAACAAAAATATTTAAAAATGTGACTGAACTGTGAATATAACCTACACATACACACCCCGCGCGCGCACATCCCCCCCCACACACACACACACATATTTAAACCCATGTTTAGGCTAAGTGAGGTTGTTAATCGCTTTGTGTGTACTGCTCTTAATCTTCTAATTGCCCAGATATGGTGATTGTGCATGCCAAGCAATTACATCTCTATTCATTTCCATGGGCCATTCTTCTTAACTTCTTAACTTTTCAATTCTACCACTGTTTTCTTTATTTGCAAATAAGCCTTTCTTCTGAAATGTTAATTCATAATATATTAGAAAATTAAAATTGCCAATTCTGATGACTAAAAATCTGTACTTTTTAAACGTACACTTATCAGCTTTCTGAAAACTAGTAACAGATTTTAAAATTTATAGTTTACTACAACCGAACAGAAAACATCACAGCCAAATGAGTAACTTTCACCCTGTGAGTTCTTTCTTAAGAATTTCACTGAAATATACGTTTAAATGCGACTAAATGTTACATAAACTGTATTAAAACTCGTTACTGACCAAAACAAATTTGCTGTTCTTAAGGTATCAACCCAAGACAAATCGTTAAAGATAAAACCATATGAGCTCATGAGAATGATATCGTAAAAATGCATACTGTTACGACGGTATATGGAAATATGGTATATGGTATATGGAAAACAAAATACAAGACACAAATTACCTCACTAATCACCAGCTTTAATTATCACAATTAAACAGTTTGTAATCAACAAGATAGTCTGTTACAACAAATCAAATAAAAATTGTTCACACGCAATAAAAATGTCTACTAATACAAAACACAATTGTATTACAGTTGCCCCGCACAATTATAAAACATATAACACTTCGCCACAATACTACGAACCGCACTCCAATAAATCGCGACTCAAACTGCACTGAGCGTCGCTGAGTACTTGTATTTATACCCGCCGAAAATCCAGAATATTCCATACTGCGCGTCAAGAACGGTACTAGAAAACACCAGAACGTAATTGACTGTGGCCTTGCACACAGCGCGCGGCCGCGCGAATTCTGTCACAGTGTAGCTAACGCGTTGAGAGTCACGTACGCACACAACATTACAGCCAGATTCCACTGAAACATTAGAGAAACGCGTAGATTGCTCTGTAATGTCGTAACACTGCCACGAAATGGCAAACTATCTCTGAAGTAATACTCGGCCAGGAGATCTACATAGCTGGTCTACTTGCGAAAGATAATTCTCCGGTTCCTCGAATTCACATCAAGATCCCAGGAATATGAGTCTTCCGCTCAACTACTAGTTTTGGGGAAATCACTCCCGTTGCGTCATGTACTGATGACCTATAAGCCATCAGCTGGTCCAAGTCTGATTGGTTCTTGTCAACAACCTCTTCCGTGATTTCATCTTCAGAAACGTTTTCCCAGGGTTTTCAATTAACTCAGGAACAAGCAAGTGTCTTGTCTCGACACCCATAGTTGGCTTTCCAATCACTTCTTTTGTCGTTACACTTATTTGTACTTCCTCTGCTAGTTCTTTCTCCATTTCCGCTTGCAATAGGAAGGGCTCCTCTTGACCAGACCTATTGACTTTCTCTTCTGCCAGTGCCACTTGCTTAATCGAATGGTTGGCAGAGCCTATCATTTTAGCCATGCAAAGCTTTCTTCTCTTGGCCAAAACTCAGGAAATTCTCTCTTAAGTCCACAACGAATCCGAAGGCATTCATAATATTCGTGCCAAGAATCACTTCATCGACAATGTCTGCAACAAGCATCTGGAGACTAAATTCGAGAAGACCCAGGCGTACACGTACGTCTACCTTTCCTAGCACCTTGACGGGGCTTCCAGTCACAGTCTGTATTGTACAAGAGCTAATTTGAGGCTGGCGGTTGCTGACTAAGTCGGGGCGTACAGTGGACACTGTTTAGCCCGTGTCAACTGTATATGATGTTGGTTTAGCTTCCGCAAATCCGTTTACGATCAAGTTTCCACTGGTCTTATGTAACGTGGAAACTGTGTGCTGTTCTAGGGTTTTACTTCTCCAATTGGCGCGATCACTCTCTTCTCTCGGTATCTTCTTCTCCCATCAGTTTACCTGTAGATGACCACGTTTTCCACAGTTATAACAGCCGGATTCCACTGGAACATTCGACAAACACGTAGATTGTTCTGTAATGTCGTAACAGTACTTTCTCCAAACACTTGCATAATACAATCTACATGTATTTTATTGACACATCAGACACTTTATCAGCAAACAAAAGCTAATCGGTGAAAACGAAACAAAACCGTTTAGTTTCTAATTACAAGACATTCTTCATACATCAAAAATAATTTAAAATTTTTTTATAAATAAATATGTTGTCATGTCAGGAATGAAATGTTTCACTGTTAGAATACGTTCAAAAAATTAGCTTGAAATTTTGAAGTATCATTTATGATGCAGCTTAAACGAGTTTGAAAGCAAACTGTGGTAGAAGATGCAAGTTACCAGTTCACTGACGAGAATTTTATCTGCATAATTCAAGACTGGTTACAGTTACAGGTTACTGGTTACAGTTGATCAACTATCAAACTAATCTTAATTTTCTTATACCTTTTACTACTGTATTCACTCGGAATAATAATGTTTATGAAGGATGGAGATGTACAAACTTAGCAATTTTTACTTCCATGTTCCGTAAATGGAAGTATGGTGATCGCGAAAGAATCGTGTTCTAGATAAGGGCTGATTCTGATTGTACTACCCTCAAAACATGAAGAAAAGTCATTTTCCGAAAAGTGTCTGTGAGTATAATTGTTTCTATGGCGAACCCGATAACTGCCGCAAATTCAAACAGAATCAAATATTTTTTATTATATGTGCCTGAGTTTTAGAGGACTCAAGGCCTATTGATTTTGGTGAAGTTCGGTTAAGGGAAAGGGGTAGTTTACCTGCAAATTTTATGTTCTAACAAGTACTTAATTTTGATTAAGTATCCTGGAAAAGAGGTCATAATAATCCAATGTTGAAAGGTAGATGAAATATCTATAAATGAAAAGGGTAGATGAAGGGGAGGGGTAATTTTCTATAAATGAAAATGCTAGTTGAAGGGGGATGAAATAATTTGTGATATATGTACTACGTTATCGCCAACAAAGAAGTAGTTTGTTGTTAAAATTCCTTACTGAGTTGTTTGGCCGTGGTCAAATGTTTTTTGCAAAACCAGTCGTTTCGGCAGTGCTATTGACTGCCATCATCAGCGAAAATCGAGTGCGCAAACGTGAGGTGGTATACGTTAGTACTGTGGTTAAGGCTGAAGAAAGAAGTAGTTTGTATGGAAATATTTCATTTCGAAAATGATTTTAAATATAAATCTTAGAACATGGAAGTTATGTATAGTTCTCCACACCGATATTTAATTGTTGTTAAAGTACAAAAAAGTAAAATAATTTTTTTCATTTAAATATCGTTTTCCATCAATTTACAATGAAACCATAGGGAGTGTGTGAATAACAGGAGTGTACTATGAATGATGTACAAATAATGGAAGACCTGAAAATAACAAACATATTTTAAAGAACATCATGTAAATAATCATTCTTAGTGTGCTGCTATAAGCATAATCGTTTCGTTATATGTAACAAATAAACTGATTTCAACGAAGATATAAGATGTTAATGTTTCTGTAGGCCAGACATTGATGATACCATTTTTTTGGTATTATTTAAAACTCAATTGGTAACTAAATGACAAAATATGAAGGTAAAGACGACGGCAAGATCAGAACAATGCTAAGGCAGGAATTAAATATTGTTTTGTGGGGACTATGATCACCAGTGTCGACAATCAGATAGACACCACAGGCATTAAAACAATCATAATTTTAATGAATCAGATTAATGTACAAAAATAATTACAGAAATAATCTGCAAAAAATAACTCATCACAAAAATAATAAGTAACATATCCCGAAACGCCTCAGACAAAGAATCCTTTAAGATAAGGAAACTCAAATTAGTAAAAGCCTTTACTCTCACCCGGGAACTGTGCGGAAAGAAAAACCTTTCCAGAAGTGCGAAAGTCCGCAATTGTAGCACTGTGATCAGGCCGGTGATCATATATGGAGTGGAAATAATGTCCTCTCAAAATTTAGAATCTCTTCTTAAAACTGAACGAAGAATTATTCGGAACATTTATGGCCCCAAGAAAACCAAAGATGATTTTATTTCGTATTTCGTAACATCCGAGACCCTCAAGACCTTCTATTACTTCATTCATTACTGTAGCAAATATAACTGGGATAAGGGAATCTCATTGTCTGATTCCTTGATTAAATGGGATGTTCTTCAAAAGTTTTTTGTCTATTTAATGTTAGCAGAGTTGTTAGTACAGATTCTTTTTTTGTTCTTTGTTTCGGCACATGTTTCTCCGGGATGATTCAAACATGTGTAAGTTTACTTTTCATCAAAGGCCTTTTCAATATCAAATAAACAGAAGAAATCTGGCTTATCACATTCATAAGCTTTTTTGGAAAGTTGACTTAACTGCTGATATCGCAACGGCGTAGGACCGACCCTTTCTCAATTCTTGTTGCTCATCGTTGAATATGATCATATCGCTGTTTGTTAATTTTTTTACACGAACAGGCCAACCGTTGACCACGCTAATATCATTTCCTTTTTTTCCCTGTCAGAAGTCCCTCATTTTCACACTATGCGCCGTCTTCCTTTCCACTGTCCCTTTCTCGTCTTTTTCTCACAGCAGAGAACCTGAAGTTTTTGAATTTTGTTTCTGTATATATTTCTACAACTCAGTAGACGGCTCAGTAGACCAGTGGGTTTGGCACCTGGCTACTAACCTAGAGGTCCCGGGTTCGACTCCCGGGCCCGCACCAGCCCCCAGGTCGACTCAGCCTGTTGAAAATGAGTACCTAGCATAACATCATGGGGATAATAATGGGCGGCTGAAGCGTAGTTCTGGCCACATTGCCTTTCTTGTATGCAGTACGGCTTACATAAGGCAGCCTACACTGCCTTCTCCTACACTACTTCAAGTACACACGGGAGCCATTATTATTATGTATTTCTATCCATACAGTCGTTCAAAGAGATACCCAGTTTCATCATTTCCTCCATGAGTTGTTTGGTGTAACTTTTCAGACTCGAAAGTTGCCAAATATAGTTGAAAATTTGTTTATTAAAACCTGGACTGATCCATCCGAACCATACGTCCAAGGAATCTCAGTCTTTTCCTTCGGAAAGCCGTTTCCAGATCTTCCAGATCCCTGTACGGCTCTTCTTTGCCGAGCATGTAAAAGCTCTTATTTTACATGTGCCGAAGCAAAAGAACAAAAAAAGAATCTGTACTAACAACTCTGCTAACATTAAATAGACAAAAAAGAACATCCCATTCAATCAAAGAATCAGACAATGAGATTCCCCTTATCCCAGTTATTATATTTGCTACAGTAATGAACGAAGTAATCGAAGGTCTTGAGGGTCTCGGATGTTACGAAATACGAAATAAAAACATCCGCTACGCGGACGACGCGTCACAGGTTGCTGAAGATAAAAATTCTCTTCAACACTTTCCCCCACCAGTTTACCCTCACTGACCAAAACTAAGTCTTAGAGTGTAAACCATGAAGACCAAAACATATACTGTTTCTGAACAGCTATTACGTTGTAGATTACAGCTATAAGATAAAACAAGTTGAAAACAACCGATATGCAATAGAGGAGGAAAACAAAACACAGATAATTGTCTCCGAACCAATTTACGGAACACACGTCTCAGACGTACCAGAAAAACTTCATATATATAGTAGGAAAATCGTGTGTGTGCCGTGTTATATTTAATTTTAATATTGAGTTTTAGTGTTTAAGTTTGCGAAACGTTATTATGTCGCACGTCGGACGCGTTCTGTGTTGTAAAAGCGTCGTGTATCCTGTGTGTCCTTACCTGTCCCTTCTCACTCTTTACTTCTTCCCGATAGGCGCCAAATTGTTTTGCCAGAAAACAATTAAAAGATTCTATCTTAGTTGTTTTACGGTATTGTAGTATTTGATTCGAATTGTTCGCCAATTGGCTGGAACTCGAATCTCGCTTGAGTGGGGGAACGTGTTACCAACGTAAAATAATGTTGGTTAATTGTACTCGCTGCTACAAAACACAACATACATAATATATTGAAAATAATTACTGGACAGTTAGTAACGATTCACACTTTTTTATTTGGCTTCAGAACTTGTTAATTTTCATTAATGCTTATACAAAATGTGATTAATATAATATGTTTTAGCCTCGGCAATAAATAATCGTTCACTCAGAGGAAGGCTGGGTTGGCAATGTAATGTTATTCTGTCGCCATGATAGATGGCGTTTCTTATTTATACACAATAAATTTGCCAATGAATTCTTTTAAGTACGACAAAGAAGTTTAAAACAAGATAATTAACTACAATACATCACTTTACAATCGTGGTAATTAAATATGAACAAGATTTACATTAGATTCAAAGCTGTGGTGTCAAAAGGGTGTGACAGTGTCATTCGTTTAGTACATAGGTTATATTCAGTTAGTTGGTATGCATAAAATATGTTTTATTTATCAATCTTTGAAAAAATAATACCATCAGTTATAGTGAGAGTTCACAGTGCAGTGAGAAAGTTTGAAGAGAATTTATTTCAGAGATTTAGTTAACTCAACAATACTTATCATCAGTTGCTTTGAAGTGTAGTGTCAGATAGTTAAGGTAGGTTGGGTTCATCGATGTTGGTTCTTCATTCTTCAAACATCTTTGGTTTCAGGTACGCCTTGGGTCTTTTTCATGTTAGTTGATTTATATTAATAGATCTGGATTTAATTAAGCTGGTCCTTGGCCTGGGTTGAATGTGTTATTCCCTCATCAGTTAGTTCGGTCCTTTACTTCATGAAATCTGGTCACTTTTACTGTTTTTAAATCAAATTTTGGGCCCTTCACGGCTTGGCGTCTCTTCCATGTAAGCGTCACTATAAGATTCTAACGTTCCTAACCGAAAAATCATCAATATCCTTCTGTTGTCATGGTAACTCAAAGATTCTGATTGGATAAACTTGACTTAAGACCATTGTTAGAAGATTTGAATTTTTATTCAAAATGGTTACATATCTTCTGATTGCTATTAATCTTCGGTATTCTTTTTTAAGTATGAAATATCATCACCACTGTTTGTATTTTGTTTCAAAGATTAATTTAACATCCCATAAGGTTGGGTTTACTGATGTATTAACATTTGGACAGTTATGTTGATATTATCTAATTACACTGCTTTCTTATTTTACATGATTGCTTTAACATTTCTCTCTTAATACGATTCCCTAATTGTCCCTTATTGTTTACTTGTCTTAGTTTTGCTAATGTTATAGTTTAATTCTTACAATTTGTAGTTTTTGTTGTTTTACAGTTAGGCATTTGCCTAAGCCTAAACAGCAATTGGCTATTTTTCTTAATTTATACAGATTACTTTTTATTTTCCCCTTGTATAGGTTCTGGTTTGTTTTATACATGATTTGTTCATTTGTTGAATGGTTTTATGTCTGTTCTATAGTAATTGTATGTTATTTTATTAGTTTCCATATTATGGCTTGTCTATTGTCATAACTGCTTTTTCAGTATCATTAGATTTGTCTGAATTTATCTTGTTTCTTATTTACTGCTTTTGTTTATAATTGAATTATTATTTCTTATTCTCTATTACTTAAAGTATAACATTTAGGTTTATGGTCTGTATAATTCCCACAGCCATATTCCTATTCATTAAACATAATTATTATTGCATGTCATTACTCACAATGTTCATTCTCTTCATCTCCTCATACTCTTTGGTGAGTTATAATTATTACATGACATAAAAGATAAAAACATAAACATTAATTAATCATATTAATACAATGATATTTCCTTATGATTAATTCCAAATGACATTAAGCCATAACTGAATCTTCAACAACTGTTTACTATTCTAATATTAACATCTTTTTTTATTATTATCAGTTTGACAATAATAAAATATTCTTTACTGTATCATTTTAAAATAACGATATTGGATTTGTATTTCTATTAATAAAATCAGGTATTCTGTTTATTAACACCATGATGATCATTCGTTCTTGAATGCATGAGCAATAATATTAATTAATAAATTAACACTTAACTTTAAGATTTGCACGCTAAAACATGACAAGTAGTAAGTACTACTATTGTCTAAAACATACTTGTTATCTAGTCCGTTACACTTCGTTTCATTTTGATATTAATACACTTGTGTTCACTGGATAATTGCTATTAATTGCCACAGTCCTTTCTGTGATTAGCCATTATTAGCTTTCACTCATTTTTACCACTCACTGATGGTTTTTTATCACTCTTAAATCTTTAGTGTTTTTTCACAGATTTATTAGTGTCTATCCCTATCAATGGGGTTCTATTTAATTTGGTATTTTACACTATCACCTTGCACTATATGTTTGATTTAAGTGTTACTGGTGGGTATTGCTTAACTTAAATTCTCTTTCTCATTTTACAATGTTCATTATTTCTCTAATTCCCTATCTCTCACTTTACAAGGTTCAATTATAACGTTAACAAGTTCATGTCGTATTAGACTGATTTATCATAGTTACTCTCTATTCATTTGGTTAGTGTACCTTTCTAAATTTAAGTTATTGAAATTTAACACCTATCATTTACATTGCTTGTTTGGGTTGACACTAATAATTATTATTTACAATTATCATTCATTGGTTTCTTTTTCCATTATTTTATTGGATTGTAACATTTCAACTTTTTCTATTATATGTTATTTGTTTGTGTTTTACCATTTCTTTTCATTTCATTTCATTGCATTTATTTTATGGTTTTCACCTTCTCATCTGGTTTCCCTTTATTGGTCTATCACTGGTGTTGTGGCTGGTTCTAGTTATTCACTTCGTTTTGTGATGATCCATATATCCTTCCATTAGTGTTGGGGCTGGTTCTACTTTCTCACTTATTTTGTTATAAGTTATATATCTTTATGTTAGTGTTGGGTCTGGTTCTACTTTCTCACTTACCATCTATTGGGTTATTATGGTTAAATCGCCTTGTATCATTGTTTTCAACGTATTGGTTCGTTGCTTGTTACTTTTCTCTTATCAGAGGTTACTTTTATGATTACTTTCATATGCTTGATCGTATTATTATTTTAATTACCCATTCTTTTATCTCTGACTCATCCCTTTTAATTATAGTGTTAAGTATTTAATAATTTATTCTTACCATGTTTCTTCATTAGTGTTTGTTGAAGATATGTACCATTACAATATATATATATATATATATATATTGCAACGATACTCTTAACAACTCATTTTTGCACATATGCTATTACTCATTTGTGCGCACTTACCCACGTCTCGAAGGTATACTCTTCTTCAGCAGTATTTACCTTGATGTTTCCCAGCTAGGTCGCAGGCTTTGGTAGTTAATTGAGGGTGGATAAGCACGTGAATATCGTTACAAGTAAAGAGTACAGAGGATTTAGTACTGGTTGTGAAATTAGTACGACTTTGTTAATAAAATTATATTCATTTTGTTTATTAATTAAAAAATGCAAATTGTCATGTTATTAATTAGTGTGTGGGTTAACTAATATTGACACCCTTATATTCACTTATACGAATATCATATAATTATAACGTGGCAAAATCTTAGCTCTTATATTCTAAGACACATTTTACACAAAAATAAGACATATATGACCTGGAATATTTACACAGACATATAATAAATAACACATATATTATTACAATGCGTGATTAACACGTACGACATTGAATATTAATATTGACTTAGCAAGTGTGGTTTTTTCTTATATACCACTTAATTAAAAAAAAAAAAAACACTTAAACATTTATAAAATTTCTAATAGAGACCATTCTATTATTTTCTTTAACTATACCCCTAATGTCTCAATTAATTAAAATCTACAATTGAAGTAAACTTTCGTACTTGATTTTACGTTACAGTTACTTGATTTTAATTATATAATAAAAATATAAAAATATAATAAAATACGGTTTCTCTAATTACCATTTATTTATGAGATTAATAAGTTTTATATTCTTTGTTATAAATTATTATTCTCTGCACTTTTATTAATTATTCATTATGCAAATAAAAAATAATAAAGTTTATGTAAACTTGGATATGGAATCTAGAGCCTTCTTTTGATAGACCTCAGGGTCATTTATAAGATTGAATAAATGTCTGACTTCACCTGCATATTTCTGCAACCATTTAACTGTGTTGTTACCGTCACCTGGACTCTCGAGTTTTGGGATCCCCTTCCGGTATCACCTTCTCTGTCTCTGCGTCGTTTGGAATTACTCTCTCCGTCTAATGGATGCTGAGTTCTGACATGGACCTCTGGTCGTGATGATGTACGGCTGGATGTAGCTGCGTGTGGCTGTCCCTGCGTCCTCTAGTATATTGCTCTGTTTCCTCTCCTCTCCTCGTCTTTTCCCTCGTGTATGTCTCGAAGTTCTACGTGGACTTCTTGAAGTTCATCGACGACGTTTCGACTCCTCGTAGTTTACGATATTATTGTCTTTTAAATCACTCGTGTATATCACTAATTACTTTCACCGACGTACTGCCGGTTCCATCGCACTTTAAGTTACGTAATTCGATTTAAAACATTACTTAAGCTTTGTAATATTTGCGGTGGCGAGATGCGTGGACTTCACGTACTGTCTGTTAATGATCTGAGAAAGCGTGTGTCGCTCGCTGGGGTTTTATACTCCTGCCGGCGTTCAATTCTTGTTGAAAACTGTTCGGACAGAGTTGAACAAGTCAGCTCGTCGGTTTATTAACTAATTACAACCTACGCGTCTTTCTATGAAGCGTACACTTTTTTATAAATATTATTTGACAAATCGTTAGGTACATTAATAAACTTAACCTATGCAAATTATGAACATTAAGGTGTGTAAACTATGGAAGTTATCGCAAAATTTCACACGGTAGATGAACGGTTCCCACGATCGTAGACCTCTTAGTATTGAATTGTAACGCCAGGCGCCAGCTGTTTTTCTACATATGTCTCTGATTCGTGTGACTTCTGGTTTTCGTTCAGCACTTAAAAAACTGTGTAAAATTTCCCACAATCGTATACATAATTCAACTTGTTCTTCATTTACACACTAACACTAACACACACACACAAACTGATACACACGCGGTTGCCTGTCGCCATGAGGTCACAGCTGCCAGTCGAGGCGTGTTTCGTCTCCCTTCGCCGCGTTTAAAACCAACAAGGCTTGGCAATTCCATATGCATGTTCACTTACTTATTTCCTTATTTAAAATTAATTAATACGTTTGTTTCTTTTATTTATGTCTTATACCTAACGCTTAATTATTACATTATTTTCATTATTTACATCTTTTACACGACTCATACGTGCGTTCGTATGTTCTCATACCACAGTCAGGGTACGGAGACTTATGCTAAACGTATTGTTGCAATATATATATATATATATTTTAGGGTAGGTGAAAATCTCTATAGACACTAGGAACCCCGTAGTTCCTAGTAGTGTGGGACTCTAACCCACTAAAAACACTTCCCTTAATGCTACAACTGAGCAAGCTCATCCCTTCGTGTTTCCTTCACGGATGATGGGGTGAAACCCAGCGGCTAATCCCAATATTATTCTGTCTTTCACGTAGAGTTTTGTGGATCTATACATATTGTTACGATAAGCCTACCGAACAACCCAAAACATTCTCCACTCCCCCCCCGTCCAGTGTGGCAGCTGTTGCGTCATTGAAGTAGGTGATTCTAGTGGGTTCCAGGAACACTTGAGATAAGCATTATGCCGCCGGCGTGCAGTTAAGGAGGGAAAGCTGTACTGGACCTGAGCGCGGCTCATATAAAGCAATAGCAGCCGGGTTGTCAGTTCAGTTACGTGAGCGATTTTCGCTAGTGCGGATTGAGTGTTTGTCGAAGTGACGTAGTATTGTGTTAATAATTGTGTGAAACTCTATTAATAGACAATTGTTATTGCGTGTGGACAAATATAAGTGGAAATATTGTACGAATTAATTACAAACTGTTTAATTGTGATAATTAAAGCTGGTGATTAGTGATTTAATTGGTGTCTTGTATTTTGTTTTCCACTGTACCTACGACGATCAGTAGACAGTCGTAACAATATTAATTGCGTTCTATTGCGATACCAGATCATTTCGCTTCTGTTTTTTGAGTCGCCTCAGGGCGTGTGGAGCTTCTTCCACCACGTGTCGCATTATTGGGTTATCGTGGATCTGAATCCTCTGATCATGTTTGTCTGCATATTTTGTTATTATTTCTCTGACATATTCTACATTGAGGTCTCTATGTAGGTTGTCGTTCCTTATATACTAAGGAATACTGGGGCATTCACTATGCTTCTGAGTACTTTGTTCTGAAAGGTTTGTATCTTTTCTAAGTTTGTTTTCTTTGTACAGCCCCACAGCTGAATTCCGTAAGTCCACACAGGCTTTAGAACTTGTTTGTATAACAGCAGTTTTTTTTCAACTGTTAATTACGAGTTTCTCCCTAACAGACAGTACATTTTTCTGTATTTTATGTTGAGGTCCTACTTCTTTTTTTACATGCTCTTTCCATTTAAGCTTTGTATCCAGCGTCATACCTAGATACTTTGCTGTGTTAGCATATGGCACTTCCAGCACATTAATATAAACCCTTACTGGATTTACTTTTCTGTTGGTGAAGTTGATATGAACTGATTTGGATTCATTAAGTTTGATTCTCCACCACTTGGTACATGCACATACGTCTGCGATAGAGCTCTGGAGTTTGTTTGTTGCTGCTTCAACCGCGTCGCCCACTGTTAGGTTCGCAGTATCATCATCAAATGTTGCCACGGTAACTTCCTCACGATTAGGTAAATCGCTCGTGAACAATAGATACAAGATGGGTGCCAGCACACTGCCCTGCGGAACACCCGCAGAAATCCTCTTCAATTCTGAGTACTCGTTCCCAGAAAAACTTTATATCATCAAATATTTTTATGAACAACCGGGATTCAGTAAGGGTCGGTCCTGCGTCGATGCAATATTTTTTACATTTAGTCAACTTTCCAAAAAAACTTATGAATAAATAAGCCAGCTTTCTTCTGTTTCATTGATATTGAAAAGGCGTTTGACAGAATTAAACTGGATAAACATAAAGTGCCTACTAGACTATTAAAACTAATACAGGATATTTTTACTAACGACTCTATTATAATTAAAGTGGAAGGAAGATTTTCAAAGAACACTTCTGTCAACCAGGGAATTGGACAAGAGATTCCTTTAGCCCAATACTATACAACATAGTATCGAACAAAATACTCGGAGATATTAAAGACCTCAGAGACGAAAAAAATCACATCTCTTTGATATGCGGACCCGGCATGGTTGCCGGTGAAGAAAACTCTTCAACATTTACCCGCACTGCCCCAAAACTTAGATTATGGTCCGAAAAGATAAAGAAATGTACTGTTTTTAAAGACAAAGGTTACTGTTTGCAGACTACAGTTGTACGACAAAGTTAATAAGCAGGTTTCATTCTTCAGTTACCTCGGCATATAAGTAACTTCCCATCAAGCTCTAGAGACTGAAGTAAAACATCGAGCAATTAAATCTTCAAGAATATCAGATTACGTGAATTTCGTCAAAAAAATTCCTAAGAAATGATACCAAGTTGCCCGAATGTTGACCTACGATGTCGTAACGAGAGCTGATAGAGCGTAGCCATCACAAATGTTGGAAGCGACCGATATGAAGGCCTTAATAAGGATACGGAGATAAACCTGACACTCCTCGACAGGGAAGATAAGACGTCTAAAAAATACGTTATTAGATTCAGAGAAGAAGAAGAGTGGAATCTGCACGTGGAAAGAATGACCGAAGACCGGTTCGTCAAAATAATTATGAAAGGTGTGCTCAATGGAAAGAGAAGAAGAGGTTGTTCTAAAAGAAGTAGCGCAACCCTGGGGGCCTACATAAGAGTAGGGCAAGTTCACCATCATCACTACTCCAAGGACTAGGCCTTAGACTTGTTCCGGAACCCATCTCCTCCTCGGTCTACCGACATCTCTCTTCCCAGTAGGGTGATAACCCCCATGCAGCCACAGGTAGACGGATATCAGGCATGCGATTCAAATGTTCACACCATCTCTTTCTGTGGTCTCCAATCCATTTGCATTTGTCCTTTTGCGTTAGCTTAGGTTGCCTTGCCGTATTTCCCATCCGTTTTATGAGGCTCGTATGAGTTCTGTAAGTATATATATTTTTACTTAAACAGGTTACTGGCCTGCTGTAAAACCCCCAACCTGGAGGACCAGGAACTTTGATTTCGGGCTGCTCTTCCCCTAGAGAGTTGCATTCACCTCAGCTGACAAGCTGTCTCTGCCCGATCGCAGTAGACTAACTAAGTTAGCCCATGTGTGCAGCCGTTGGCCTACTGTAGGCTCCTCCGCCTCCACACTAGATGGACAGCCTGCTGCCGATGTGCACCATCCTGCCAGGCCAGGACCTAGGATACCCCCGGGCTGCCCTGATAGAACCCCCATCTCTCATTTGCTTACCGATCCACTCCGCCGAAGGGATTGGCTACTACAACCTTGAAGTTGATTGCTCGGTGTAACAGGGCCCACCAACGTGTAGGTGAGAGTGGAGTTGGGGTGGAGAGGCTAGTGTATTTCTCTTCAATGAAAGTATATGTTCGCGTCACACCCCCTTTCGGACGCTAGTAGTAGGACAAGTTAATGCACCTAATCTCACATATTTAACATTTTCTTTGATAAAACAAAACAGGCTTCAACATTTCACAGTCTTTTGTGATAACGAACTAATAACCTGAAGTTACTAAACCATAATTTTTAACAAATAATCATCGATAATCAGATCCGCCGAATCTTGAGGTCCACGCACGCTGCAACATTGCAAACACTGATTTCCTGCACGCACTACAGATTGAAGGCTTTCGGCTATCTAAGGTGTATTTGTACAGCTTTGTATAGAATACACTGTTACGTCAGATTTTACATCTGGATCATCTACACACCTAATTATCGATCATTGAAAGCACGTATTAAGTTACAACAAACACCTTCATCACAGAAACCAAAATATATGAACTGTCTTGTTATAGAACATTTTTTTCTCTTTTACTACGTTCTATCTCCTTATTCTTACTTTATGCGTTTCTGTGACAATATACAAAAGTATGTTTGATAAAGTAAACAGTGTTGTTCTGATTGTTCTGACAGAAAATATTTCTAGAGTCACTGTAGGCAAGAAATAAGAATACACAATAACAACTAATAATCAGACTACAAATAACAGCTTTAAGCGTAGACGACAATGAAGACTGATGGTATGCATCAAAAAGGTAAAATAAGGGGTAACAATGAAAAGGAGAGAGCTTGTAATTAATAGCTCCAAACTATTTCTTTTATGAATTTGCTAACTGCTATAATTTTTTATTTAAACAATACGAAGAATAGCTCCAAAGCTAAGTGAAAACTGAATAAGTTACTACAAGGATAACAGAAATGACGCAGATGATGTATGAGGCAGGATCATGCATTCAGTTTATATAAGATAGTTTTATTATGTATACAATAAGCTTTGGTTTCGGTTGTGTTTGAACTGACTGGGGTCAAATATGCTAGTCGCGCGAGCGGGTAATGCAGTTTACTAGAATTTCTTCAACCAGAAGGAGAAATCTTTTGTTTCTATTGGCATGGGATCAAAGCGTATACAATAATGTTTATACAGTAGTTTCCGTTATTTTCTTATAGTTAATAAAAATATAACTGAGGGAGATTTTAATTACCCTAATTTAAAAGTAATCTACGTATGTCGTGAATCTAAATTGGTTCAGATGCCGTCAGACGTTTACAAAAAAAAAAAAATTTTTGCGAGAACATAAAACCGCTAAAATACAACATCAGTAATGTACCTTCTGTTCCTCAAATGAACACACAATAAACTCCGTTTACGTGTTTTGTTTTATGTCACCGGTGACTATATATAAATTGTGACGCTGCGGGATGTATTTTCGTCTATACAATTAACAGTACAGATCTGGTTTTGTTTTGGTTACGTATGCCAAATTTATTTGGAATTATTTTAGTCAGTGGCATTTTCCTAAGAACGTAATCACTACATTAACGCAGGCCAAGCAATATCATTTAAGCGATTAAAGAAAACTTACTAGACTTGCAGATTTGAAGAAACCATTTGGTAATATTAATTCACAAGAAATATTTTTGACATTTACATCATTGGGATTGGGAGCAAGTATAGGACGATAATTTATGAATTGCATTAAAATAAAAACGGAATGAAGCAAAGAAAGCTAACTCAGAAAATGCTTGCGTGAGCAATGCAATTACTATTTAAATGGAGTAAACCATCAACGTAATAAAGAAGAATTAGGGCTTACAGCCAGAAAATATAAAGAAAGTAAAACAGAAATCGTTGCTGAGTTTGAAGAATTTGTTATAAGAGCTTGTAAACCGTTCTTACAGTTTACAAGTACGAAGTTGTTTAAGCATCAGAGAGCTTTAAAATGTCTAAGGAAAAGGTGCAAAGTAGAATAACATTTGCCAAGTCAAAGAAAAGTTGGTGAATTTAGCATGATTCTAAAGCCAGGGAAGCCACTGAACATCGACCGACAGTACTGTTGTCCATGACATCTAAGCGGAGAAAAGTTACTGCTGATAAGACTTGAACCAGCGAGTCAAGAAGGACCATTAAACCAGTTGGGGTTCAGAAATAAATCTTTTCTGTTATATTCCTGGATACTGCCCAGTCACTTGATAAGGTCTGTCATTGTCTGTAGAATGCACAAGAAGGGATCATATAAGAAATGAAGATATACGGAAAGAATTGAGTGTATTTAATCTAAATGAGAAAATTGAAGAATTCAGGGGAAAAAGGAGACAGCATTTAAGAAGACAGCATGGATGAAGATAGAATACCAGTAATTGTAAACAAGTACAAGCCTTCTAAAAGAAGAGATTTATGAAGGCCAAGAAATAAATGGATCTAATAATGTGGAGTCGGAACAGACACATTGCCTAATCCCTGAAGTGTAGAAGAAGAAGAAGTTAAATGTACCTTGCCATCATGAACTGAACTCGTCTAGATTCGAGTTTTCGAGTATATTTCATAAAAAGGCAGTTGAAAAGGATAGCTTCCGGTTACAAGTGTACTACCATCCAGTAGTGGACTCCTGTGATTAAACATATAGACGCGTGTCTAAAAATCCTCATAACCGCAAGTTAATATTACCAAAGGAAAGTTTGGAAGGGTGATATTTTTATAATGCAACAAACGTCTATGAAGATGAGTGGTCGTAATTAGTTGAATTTTATTGATTGAGGGCTATTAAAAGATTGGAGAATGGATTTTTGAATGTTTCCAGCACTTTAAAATTTATGTAAAAAATGTTGTTACTAACGATCAGAATAAATCATATTAGGTACAATTGGTACAGTTAGGCCTACAGTTGTTACCCGTGTGGGATGTCCTCCTTCGGTTACTATAGCCGCTTATCGGTTTGCCTCCATCGGACGCCTCTGTAGGTAATGGGTAGCAGAACATCACTTTGGCTCCATATGCAGTGGTACCAGTTAAGGGTAAGGTGAACCAAATATAGCAGCTTTCTCCTTCCTTTGGTATTAACTTATACTGACTTGTTCTCTGTCCTCTCGCCATTCGTTTTCCACTTCTTGTTTATTCAACTACGACACTATTAGGATTCCAAAGGGTAGGGGATTACTTCCTGACTCAAACTTATTCCAAGACTTTCCTATTACTTCGCCGTTGCCAGTCCCAAGCCCGATGTGAATGAAGGAGGGGTGTCAGTGACGTAAAAAGCCCATGTTCTCAGTGACCAAAGAAAAGCCTCTTAAGTGTATTAAAAGTCTTATATATTATGTTTCTCATAATAGGCTACACATTTTCGTCCTCATGAGGAATCTGTGCATTCCTCATCAGATCAAATAGTCCTTCAGGTTGGGCAGTTTGGAACACAACCTAATGGCTGTAACAATTTACTCGTATAAACTGTAGATGCTTTCAATAGGAAATTCTCTAGCAAATTGATCCCAATATAATAGCAGCACTTGTGTTTTCTGACTTTCCTCTAAGTATATAAGGACCACAGTTTTCATCATTCGAGTTTATAAACCTGCATCTAGCACGATCCACGGCGGCAAGTGGGTCAACACTTATCACGAAGACTCATCAACTGTAGATATAGCAGGCGAAAGTTTTTAGTTAATTCGATATTTGCATAAAGGAAGTTTTTTTGATGTAAAAATTGTCATCGCTGTTGTTAGAAAATTGTTGATATTTTTCATAAAAATACACGTTCCTAAAAATTAAATAAGCTAAAAGATACAAAACTAAAATATGTAAATTAACTTTATATACATTTTTCCGGTGAAGGATTTGTGAGGATCGGTCAAAAAGTATAACACTAATTTTAAATTATTTGTGTCGACGTTTCAACAATATTTACTGTCATCAGGACATTTGTTGTTGAGATGTTATGACGCCAAACACCCAACTGTGTGTGTGTCCTGATGATGACAATAAATATTGTCGAAACGTCGATACAAATAATTTAAAAGTTGTGTTATACTTTTTGACCGATCCTCACAAACCCTTCACCGGAAAAATTCATTGATTGACGGTCACTACGAATTTAAGGACTTATATACATTGTAAATTTTTTTATATACATTGAAACTGTTATATACATTACTATGCTGTTGTGAAAATGAAACAAATCAGTGTCACCTATTTAATGACACAAGAGAAAATATTTGACCCAGTACATAACTCAACCCAAGTAATTTAACTTGCTTTTTATGTTTCTTTTTTACACATATTTATACTTTGTAGAACAATAAATCTTAAGGACCACGGCGTAGCAGATAGAAATGACAGAATTGAGTTTCCAGGTACGAGAAGAAAAATTTGCGAAGCCACGTCAGAAAATATGGTAATTTTATTTTTCCAAATGACAAAATTTTGTAATTATGTGCTTATTGACAACGGTCAATGGAAATGGAAAACTGTTAACGGCAATCTGAATATTCTTGAAATATATTTTTATTTTAAAAGGTTGATTTACATTTTTTTGTAAGATGATATTTAAAAAGTTTCAAAGAAGTCTGGAAACATTTCTTGATCCGAAATACATTTTGCGACTAATTATGTTGTCACATAAAATTCATGAACGACGAAAGCCTGATGTATTTCTTTGCCGGAGATCACAAGTGTACTAAGTTGTCTTGTTTAACTGAAACAGTGTCGGAAGTTAGGATTCGGATCACTGAAGACTACTTTAATCCCCTTGACGTTTTTAACATGACTTAATGTAAACAGTGTTACATTAAAGGATTTTATTTACTTTTCAGTACACTATCTAAACGCATAATATCCATGCACTAATAATTTATATGCAAGTGACCGAATGAATACAATCAACTTTTCTGCAACAGCATGGGGTTTTATTTAATTTATTAACGTTACTTCGCAGTGAGAGTGTATGGCGAGTACGCGCGCGCATGTATGTGTGTGTGCACGTGAGCGCGCCAAAGAACGTTACAGTTTCTTTATAAACAGTTGAGAAAATCCAAAAGACGATGTCATTTTTCTAAAACTGGAAGCAATAAGGCAAGACGGCCCCTCCCTACGTGCGGAGACAGCGTACTATAAATACCATGCTGTTGTCGTCCGCCTGCAGACGAGCCGTTTCTCTGCTTTACACACTTCTTGTCCCGTAATAAAAGTTATTTTCAGTAGTTTTTATTATAATATATTTTGGAAACTCTGAAAAAATGTAATACACGCATAAATAAAAGACGCCAGTTTGAACCGCTGAGCTGACATACGAGACCTAACATACCCTCGCACTCATTACGTTCGGAACGAGAATATAATACGTTAAGATTATCATCTTCTATATCTCTTAATTTCGATACGTGACTTACGGCCTGTTACCGCAATAATTGAATTTCGTTTTACTGATAATTAATTAAAGTTTCATGTTTGTACGTGCTGAAGCGATTAGGTAAACACACACACAGAGACATACAAATATATATTCAGACCACTGAGCAGTATTTACTCTTCTTGCTTTTTAACATATATATAATTTATGTAGCATTATTCACATTGTACCAATCTAGAGGTGCCGAGTTCGTTTCCCGGCAGCGTCAGAGCAGCATAGAGAATAGGCCAAATAAGGTCCCAGATTTCCGAAGAGTACTGACTGAGTCTTATCCGAAGCTCAGTACTTGGGATAGCACGCTACAGGGGCGACGAACGGGAAGGGACCTTCCCCAGAGGGTCGAAAAAATTTGACGAATTTGGTTACTCCCAATTTTTAGGCAAATTTGTATTATTTTTCCAGCTGTGTACGCTAATACAGTAGTAATTATTATTTAACTATACAGTCAGGTTTATTGCACAGCATTTGCATATAATATACGTTTGAAATATGAAATACTGTGTAGGAAAATCAATTCAGTCAATTAGTATCTTTTAAACAGTGTTTCAATAACGCGTATTTTTATTGTATTATAGAAATGAGATTTCTCTAATGCGTTCTCTTCAATGGTATTGATTTCAGGATGTTATCACGTTCTTCAAACACATTAAAGGTAGTAATGTTGATCACTCTTAACTTGTTTCTTCTTTGTATGAAGCCGACTCGACCGGACTCCCCCATCCCAAGACCAAATTCTAGATTCTACGCCACTGGTATGCTACTGTATGTTCAGCTGAAGTATATGTGTCTTGGACCACATTGCCTTCCTGTCTCCCTTTCTTTCAGTTCATAATTTTTCACAAACGGAAGCCTATTATTATTATTATTATTTTATCATCATCATCCTATATTATTTAAATAGGAATGTAATTTAATCAAACGTACAGAGTGGAAAAAGTGGGTATAAATAAGTGTTTGCAGAGTGTTTGTATGCAAATAGTACAAGAAATATTGGCTACAAAGGCTTCGGCCAAAATGACAAAACTTTCGTCCTAAAAACTGAACATATTGCCTGATTTTCAGCGTGTACTGCTACGCACATCTTTCCTGAAGCAAACCTCGGCAAAACAAAGTATGTTTTGTCTTCTGTCTTCTGGTCGCAGCGGAACTCAGACTGAACATATTGACTGATTTTCAGCGTATACTACTACGCACATCTTTCCTGAAGCAAACCTCGGCAAAACAAAGTATGTTTTGTCTTCTGTCTTTTCGTCGCAGCGGAACTCAAACTGAACATATTGACTGATTTTCAGCGTGTACTACTATGCACATCTTTCCTCGCCAAACAAAGTATGCTTTGTCTTCTGTCTTCTCGTCGCAGCGGAACTCAAACTGAACATATTGACTGATTTTCAGCGTGTACTACTATGCACATCTTTCCTCAGCCAAACAAAGTATGTAGTGTCTTCTGTCTTCTCGTCGCAGCGGAACTGAACATATTGACAGATTTTCAGCGTGTACTACTACGCACATCTTTCCTCGGCCAAACAAAGAATGTTTTGTCTTCTGACTTCTCGTCGCAGCGGAACTCAAACTAAACATATTGACTGATTTTCAGCGTGTACTACTACGCACATCTTTCCTCGGTCAAACAAAGTATGTTTTGTCTTCTGTCTTCTCGTCGCAGTGGAACTCAAACTGAACATATTGACTGATTTCACAGCCCAACATGTTTTGGTGTCGGGGCTTTTTCAGCTGATTTTGCGTGTATTTGATATGCTGAATTTGAATTTGACATTAGTTTTAGCCTATGATCTCTTGTTTGTAAAAAATCACAATAGCGTTATCCCATTTAAATTAGGCCTAAGGTATAGGTGATAAATTTAAAATGAACAGCCCTATTTTAATTTCTAATTTAATTTATTGACTCGAAAAACCCCATAGTAACATATAATTATCCCTACAGTAGCTAAAATAACAATTAATATTCAAAATAATAAGATAAAAAGACAAGGAAAAGTTAATTTACACTCCATAAGCTTCTTATTTGGGACATTCTTGAATGAACTTTGTTTGGACAGTCTCTTTGCAAGTTCCAGCAGTAATCTGCCATCATATGAGTATCCCATCTTCCTTTGTAGTGGTCCTCCATCGTTTTAATATCCTGGTGAAATCTCTCACCTTGTTCTTCACTGGTACCGCCTAGATTTTCAGGGAAACGGTCCAAGTGGCTGTGTAAGAAATGAACCTTTATGTTCATGTTACATCCAAGGTCTCTGAAATTGTTGAGCATACTGTTAACTAGTTCTTCATAGTTTTCAGCTTTGTGGTTGCCCAGAATATTTCTGACAACCAAGACAAATGACGTCCATGCTTTTCACTCTGCTACATTTATAGAATCTACGAAATGAGGATCATTTATGAACTGTCTGATTTGAGGGCCAACGAAAATTCCAGCTTTAAGTTTTTCTGTACTTAGCCCAGGCATCGTTTGGCAAATGTATGCAAAGCATAGACTATCCTGATCAAGAGCCTTCACAAATTGTTTCATAAGACCAAGCTTTATATGCAGTGGAGGCAAAATGATTTTGTTCCGTTCAACTAAGGGTTCATGAATAACATTTCTTTCCCCAACAACCATGTTCTCCCACGCAGGCCACTCTCTTCTTACCCAGTGATATTGTTTTGCTCTGCTATCCCAAAGGCACAAGAAGCAAGGATATTTTATGTAGCCACCTTGCTGACCAAGGAGAAAGTTTACCATTTTTAAGTCCACACAAATTACCCATTCGTGTTCATGATACCTAACCTTATCCAAGACCAAAGCTATGGTATCGTGTTCTTCTTTCATTTTGGTTGAGTGAGCAATTAGTATTGATCCAATTTTGTTGCCATTGTGCAAAAGTACACACTTCAAACTCCGCTTAGAGCTATCAATAAAGAGACGCCAATCATCTGGACAATATTTGGGAAGGCCCATTTTCATTAGGAGCCCTTTGATATCTTGACAAAATACAAGATCGTTTTCTTGAGAAAAAAAGGTAACAAATCTTTTTCTCTTGTACGGTAGAATGTAAATTTTGTTCCATGATCAAGTAGATTCTTGTCACTCAACCTGGACGCAAGTACTTCAGACGCTTGTTTTGAGAGGTTGAGATCTCTGATAAGGTCACAACTCGCTTTGGTTAAAACGTTGAGGAATTGATGATTTTCCCTCATAATCACTATCGTTACCTTGATCTATATCACAACAAGGATCAGAAAGATTAAACTCATCCTCCGAGAGCTCCAGTAGCTGATGAAACGTTGGAATTGGTACTTCATCTGAATGAGGAACAGGCCGTCTTGCAGAGGCTAAATCAGGATGTGTCCACTTGCTGCGGTTATTTTGATTGATGCCATTAATATTTACAATACAAAAATAGCAGTCGTCAATGTGATTTTGTGTTCTCTCCAAACCATCGGCACACCGAATTTCAGACTCCTTCTTTTTCCGTTAGTCTACTGGCCTAGGTGTTCAGTACAAGTTTTACAAACAATGTGTGGAGCCCACAGTTTATCTTGGTCACCAAGCCTAACGGCAAAGTATCCATGGTACTCTCTTTTCACAAAATCAGAAATAGTTTTTCTATTTTCTTTCAGTGTATACTCACCACAAACGTAGCAAAATACATCAGGATGATTAATACAGCTCCTTCGACTGGAATACATTTCTTTCTTTTCAATAGAACTACAAAAACAGAACTTAGAGGTTATGTTGGATGCAAACACAAGGTTATATAAACAAATATGGCTTCTTAATAAAGCCTGCAGTCAGCTGATTGTTATACACAGAAGAAGAAGGGAAAATAACGAGGAACTAACACATGTATAAACCTTTACTTAACCACAGCTCAACAGACTTTATAGTGAAAGTGCTTATTAGTAAGTAACGCTGTATCTCAAAAAGTATAGCTGCTACAGAAAAACGGTTTTTATATTTATAATCAGCACGACAAATATAGTTAAAATCAGCTATAAAATCTTAGGCACCAAGCAAAAAACATTTTTTTGTTAACCTGTGTTTTCAGCGTGTACTACTACGCACATCTTTCCTCGGCCAAACAAAGTATGTAGTGTCTTCTGTCTTCTCGTCGCAGCGGAACTCAAACTGAACATATTGACTGATTTTCAGCGTGTACTACTACGCACATCTTTCCTCGGCCAAACAAAGTATGTTTTGTCTTCTGTCTTCTCGTCGCAGCGGAACTCAAACTGAACATATTGACTGATTTTCAGCGTGTACTACTATGCACATCTTTCCTCGGCCAAACAAAGTATGTTTTGTCTTCTGTCTTCTCGTCGCAGCGGAACTCAAACTGAACATATTGACTGATTTTCAGCGTGTACTACTACGCACATGTTTCCTCAGCCAAACAAAGTATGTTTTGTCTTCTGTCTTCTCGTCGCAGTGGAACTCAAATTTCATCATCATATGATGATTAATAGCGACAGTCTGATACTACAGGCTATGTGTACACGTTTTTTCACTGTCAAATAGAAAAAATCTCGAACAACAGAGAAAAAGCCAAAATCAAATAATCGGAAAAATTACATTTATAGCTTGATCACGTTAAAATGTTCCCATTACTTGGAAAAGCAGCGAATAAAACTTTTGGAAACAGCGAAAAGGTTTCGGAAAAACTAATTCTTTTAAGTTGGACAGATATCCGAAATTCTGACTGTATACTTCAGATGCTTTCTTCCTTGTTCCAGCCGGCCATCATCAGTTCTACAGTCCATGGCTAGGGGCTTCTTTTGTAACACGCCCCCATTCCCTTCTGTCCTCAGCCACTCGTCTCCACCTACGGACAACAAGTCTTCTGAAGTCTCCACGAGACTGTCTTTTGTTCTTTGGTATTTCTTTTGCCCTTCTTCCCCCTGGTCTGCCCTGGAATATTTTTTTATGAATTATCTCTCCTGTAATCCCTTGCAAGTGGCTTCCCCACCGTATTCTTACCATTTTTATCTCACCTAATATTACAGGTTCCCCAAAGAGTTGCTGTAGCTCATTCTTCTTCCCTTCTTCTCTAGCACTACAGCTCAACGTGAGCCCTGGCTTCCAACACCAGTCTTCTCCAAAGTCTCCTATCATTTACCATCTCAGTGTAACCCTTTCTGCTTTTATAAACTTGTGCCCTCAAGATTATGTTTGGCGTTCACTCTAGATGACTTGTATTCGTTGAGCCTTTCCGAATCTTACAATGTGCTCATACTTCAATAGCTCATTTATCTCCTAGTTACTTCTTATCCTCCATTCATCATCTTTGGATTTTCTTTGACATACGCTGATCATCCATCCGCCCTGGGTGGCCTAGCCATTATATTCGTTGAGCCTTTATGAATCTTATAATGTCCTGCTGTAACTCATTACTTTTCTCCTTATTCTTTACACTTCTAGTTCTCCACGACTGGTCAATGTATTTTCTTTACGATTTCTCTCTCCCGTCTTTATATCATGTTTTCCTTTCTTGTTTCAGAACCACTATTATTGGGTCTTAATACTGATTTATAAATTCTTATTTTTGAGGCTCTGCTAACAGTCTTCGATTTGGATACGCGTTGTAGGGCAAAGTAGGCCCTATCTCCTGCCGTTACACGTATCTCTATTTCTGTAGGTATGAACATTTTTCTGTGACCAAAGAACTTCTTACTTGAACTTTGTGTACTTGATACTTCTTACTTTTCAATCTGTTTATTCCCAGATGTCAGTATATTCAATGCCTGCCTTCTGTGTTCTCTTGACAGCTTCGTAAATCGAGTTTTTCAGCTACCTTACAAACTTAGCTTTGAGCAGCTATTTCTAAACTTTGATACAGTTACCACAAAGGTACATAAGTGGCAGTTTTTCACCGCTGTTGAGACCTCTAAATAGAAAACTCTGCCAAGTACACGGATTTGAAGAAAATAGAAAAAAATTATTTTCTTTAAAAAGTTTCTTTATTACTATTAATATTTGTATAATATTATATATTACGTATATACTCTAAGTATAATTACACTATTTCTACTATTAATTTTTCATTATCCTGAAGTTTTAATAAACGCTAAATACAAGAAAATCTCAGCAGAAGAAAAACTAAATGAAACCTTTTATCTCTTATGGTTTCGGAATGCACCGGCTAGTCTGGCTCTGAAAAACTGGCGGCTGTCGTCTGATGATCCATTAAGCACCAACGTACAACATTATATGCGACCCACGTGCGTGGTGAGTAGGCGCGCGCAGCATCATTCATGTGGCAAGTAATTACAATCGTTTACAGCAAACAGTTTCATAACTTAGTGATAAAGTTTAATTCTTGAAAATCGCCCGTTGGTTACTGGCAACGATCTGTTACCCGAAGTTACTGTAATAAACAATTCCCGACTTAGGCTTAATTAAGAACCGAGTTCACCCGCGTTTCTAAGAACACTGCGCTATTTATAGTCGTTTCACAGTGATGACACTGCGCTTTGTTCGAAACGAATAGGAAGGACCACGCGACAATGAATTTCACGCCTACTCATTTATACACTAGCCACAACTGACCTGTTTCCTAGTGACGTTTGGGTTGGTTAACAAACTACCGTCGGGTGACGACTATAGACCGTATGTTGTTCGAGTTCTCGTGTTAATAGCGAGGTCTACCATCGCAACATGTAGGCATACGCGACAGAATTTTCTTATTCTGTTTTAACGGTATCGGCCTTGGTTAACTGACATTCCTTCTCAGTTGTCATGCTCAGGCGCAGTGGCGTATCTATAATTTGGCCTTGGGGGATCCGGAGTCGTGTCGGCTTTACACAAAAGAAAAAACAAGTTAACACTAATCAACATTACTATCCTTAAAGTAGCTGAAATCAGTCAGATTAAAGTAAACGGTAACAACACGATAAAAATACGCGTTACTGAAACATTGTTTACAAGATACTGACTGACCGAATTGATTTCCTATATTTCATAATTCATACACAATCCTGTTTGTATATTTAAAAAATAGTTACTACTATATTAGAGTACACAGCAGAAAAAAATAATAAAAACCGCCTAAAAATTAAGACATTAACAAAATTCGTCTACTTTTTCGAGGGGGGGGTCCGCTCCCGCCCCCGCTCAGACGTCAACTAAAGAAATATTTGTATGTGGTAACTAATAAGGATTACTGTGACAGATTTATAAAAACGAAAATAAGAAACAAAGTCAAAATTGGGTTTATAATAACTTTTACTATAACAAAACGGTTTGATAAAGAGTTCAACGCTAAAAGGGATATTACTATGAATTTATAAAAAACTAGATTCTATTTATTCAAAATTATAGTAAACAGTTATTCATTTTCTTTCACATTGCTAAACACATTTCCTCCGAGTAGTTGCATACATGTATCTGAAGTTCTGAAAACAAAATGTATATAGTTAAATAAGGTTATCGTGATAAAAAGTATTTTGTTTTTATTTTTAAGTCCACATTGGAAAGGAAACGAAATTATTTATATTGTAAGGATGTAAGAAAAGTAACTTCTCTCATAATTCATCCTCTCCTTATTTCAAATATTCCTCAAATCTCTACAGCAACTAGAGTTCCTTAACAGGAGAAATCTTTCTAAAACGGTAAAAATTCATTCTTATAAAGTAAGTAACTGACAAAAGTGTATGGCCTTTTTCACAAGTCTATTTACTGTGAAACTTTGTACACTCGTCATCAGTAATAAAACGACTGTGACTGCCAGTCGCTTTGGAGTCACAAATATTACTCATAAAATATAACGCAAAGGATAAACAAATGTTTAAAATCGTCTGTTTCTATTAATATGTTTATTTTACATTCTTTAATGTGTTACTGCCAAAGAGCCAAGACATCCTTACATGCTTAGCTCAAACAATCACCATACTGGCAGTAGAGGATATTTCCACTATTGTATTGTAAATTATTACTTTTCCGTACCACAATGTCAAACTATCCCCAAGAAAACTTATCGCGTTCTTTAAAAATAAGTTATGCCATTTTTATATATAATTTTGATATATTTATATTTCACCTATGTCGTGGTGTGAAGATAATGATGACGACTTTAGTAGGATTAGAAGGATAACGAAAACGAACACGTTGATGAACAAACATTTGTGCTAGTTGATGAAAGTTGGGAGAACAACGCCAGAAGAGACTGAAAGAGCGTAGACATGTTAAAGGAATGAATGGTGGAAATGGGCAACGAACCAAACCATCTGGAGTCGACACCTTTCAAAGTAAGAATTATGCGTTGGCGCAGAATTAACGGAGGCACTTTCAGAAAAGGAAGACTGTATGACATAAGTGCGATAGTGACTAAACCGTTTAGATATCCGTTGGATGACGATTGATTAAACACAAGTGTGTTTTACTGTAGGTATATTCTCAGATTACCGTTGTCACTAATATTAAACGGTAAACAATTAGCCGGCTAAACTGCACACGCAACACGCGAAACTTCTCTTTGAACGGTTGCACCGGATTGATTTTCTCTGCAGCAATAATACCGCTGAATATTATAAAAATAGTACAGTGAGTCATGAATCAACGAGAGCTTTGCAGTCCAGCCAGAAACATTAGAATCCGCATGATTCATTCTTATTACTTTATAAACTACACCACAAAAACCTGTGACAGCCACGGTGGGTGTATGACACGCTGAAATAATACACCTATTTTTGAGCGCTTACGGCTAAATAACTATTACTGTAATAATTGTAATTCACTTTTAAATGCGTAGGTTAGGTATGTCTCCCTGTTTATATGACGTGTAGGATTATATTTGTAATTCACACTACGATTTTTCTAAACTCCATCTAGTATGATCTAAATAATCATAATCAGTATTCTACGTGCTGAATTACTTATTGAAAGCATTATGTGTCTACAACATTGTTGTATGTTAACCACATTTAAAATAACCTGAATACTTTTTAGAGCGACTTACGTTTTCCTCTATTATCTCTCATCTTTCATTTTTCCCAAACTGTATTTTTTTCGTTTGTCAGTACTGTAATCTTTTTCTCCAGTTACACTCTTTTAAGTTTCTTTTTTCAAAGAAAACTACGGCCATCATTTTGCTCCATTTCGTCAAGAAATGTTCTATATAATACATACACAGACGCGCGCGCGCGCGCACACACACACACACACACGTTTACATAACACAATGTAATACCGATCGGTATTCGCGTGGTGCACCACGACAACAGTGTTATTCATGTTTTTGAACATTAATTATTGACAATGAGTTTACATATGTGTGTTTTTATTTTAATTGGATTTTAATATATGACGACCTCTTTTCGAGCAAGTGTCTGAGGATGGGTCAGATGACCTGAAACGCGTCACGCTAATATTATTCTAAAGATAAAAGTCACAAGACGGACCTAACAAAGGTAAGAAAATAAGAAATTAAAATACGTGACTTGGACCGTTAACAAACAAACAAAAATGTTTAACAATGTAATACGCTTCCTCTTACTGCAGATTCAAGTACATAAATACAACATTCGATTCTCTCTTTTGTAGTGTCGTAACACCTTATATGAATTCTATATATTCATAGAATGTGTCGTCTAGTGTAATTCTATATACGAATTATTTTTGGCAAATATGATATTGCAAACTAAAGTGTGTGTATGTGTGTCTTTACTCGCACACAAATATATATACTGTACTTATACATTTATATTTATATTTTGTTTTAATTTAAAGTTATTACACAAGTATGTTTATATTAATTACTTATGTACATCTCATTGAAACCTTTTGTTCGGCATTATTGTCAGAGGTAGTCTATTTGCGTCTATTGTTAATTTTACATTATTTTTTACACTGTAAAATTTAATCGGACAAAATGGTTCAATAAAATTAAGTAATAAAATAAAATTAATTCAAATTTACCTAAGTTTACAGTACGCGCGACTACGAGTGTTTGTTTAATGTGAGACATTAAATTACATACATTACATTTCATATACTTATTTACGTTGTGTATCTGGGCAAGTCACACAAACTAATGTTTACATGACAATGCAGAAACCAAATAATTGTTTCTCCGGATTACATAGTCAATACTAATATCGTCGGATCTACACATCCGAACGTCTTCGGACAACCGTAGATACGTGTACGGTTCTGTCACAAAAGTGTAGGCCTACCCCCTACTCGACGACTTCCAGAATCCTCTTTTCTCTGCATTCCTACGTAGCCTCCTTTACTATCTACGCCTCCACGACAATACTGATCATTAAAACGCACATTTCTGCGCGTTTTGTGTATGTAAGTCTATATATTTCAACGGCAGAAACACTTATGAATTAGGTATAAAAATAAGATAATCAGAGACACAAGGGAAAATTAGATAAGTATGGAGGAATTCTAAACTGTCAGTAATATGTCATATGAAGCTGTGTACTTTTTAAAACGACTCTGTTTTTCCACCAGCTCTCTTGTTTCATTTTAAAACGACTCTGTTTTTCCCACCAGCTCTCCTGTTTCATTTTAAAACGACTCTGTTTCCCCACCAGCTCTCCTGTTTCATTTTAAAACGACTCTGTTTTTCACACCAGCTCTCCTGTTTCATTTTAAAACGACTCTGTTTTTCCACCATCTCTCCTGTTTCATTTTAAAACGACTCTGTTTTTCCACCAGCTCTCCTGTTTCATTTTAAAACGATTCTGTTTTTCCCACCAGCTCTCCTGTTTCATTTCAAAACGACCCTGTTTTTCCACCAGCTCTCCTGTTTCATTTTAAAACGACTCTGTTTCCCCACCAGCTCTCCTGTTTCATTTTAAAACGACTCTGTTTTTCCCACCAGCTCTCCTGTTTCATTTTAAAACGACTCTGTTTTTCCACCAGCTCTCCTGTTTCATTTTAAAACGACTCTGTTTTTCCACCAGCTCTACTGTTTCATTTTTCGTCATACTGTAGTGTCGGTAGTTTAATCTTCCAATTTACTTTTCCCAGACTTTAGTTTTTTATTTTGTAACAACGGCATTAATTTCGTTCTATTGTATCAAGGATGCACTATAATGCCAATTTGTAAGTTCCAATGACTCGGTACCTATACGAAGTCGCACTGTTGTATTCAAGGCACACTGGATGCAAAAACGCGCGCGGGCGTGGGTGGGTGGCTGCGTGCTTAAAAAATTTATTTCACGAGATGAGATGATCAGAACAATGGTAAGTTGTGATAGTCATAATTAACTGTAGTAACATAGATTGCTCTACAACACGTACATTGACTGGACGGTTGAACAAAGTATGAGTAGGAGTTTGAAAGTCAGTTTTTAATTATATTCATTGCCAGTGTGTTACATATAATCTACACTATATATTAAACTGTTAACAATTAACTTACATAAACATTATTCATCTTATTCCATTAATTAATTTTTTTTAGATTTAAACACCTCTATTCTAAAAATACTATTGACAGAATCGATTTACTTAGTTCATCTTAATTAGTCGACTACTTCGAAACCAAACAACCACTTAGACTTTCATCACAACATGTTCGTAGATGAGTGCATCTCTAAAAACAGTTAGTAAAATATTACAGAGAACAATGAGAAATTATTGTTTAAAAGAATGAGATTGGCCTTTTACTGCACAGTAGTTCAAGTTGATTAAACTTTCATTTTTATAAAACGTTATTTAAAGTTTTTATCAAGACAACGCTTCAACTCAGACATGCTGCCGCTTTTCTTCTTTTAACCTAATTAAAGAACGAACAATTTTGGGATTTTAGGACACAAAATCGGTGGTGTGTTTCGTGTGAAAACAGTGTCTACTCGAATGTCAGACTTCGTTCCAATGGATGACAGTACTCGTGTGCAGTACTGTAAATTAGATCGTCCATTTTTTATAGGTTAAGATTAATGGTAAAGAATTAACTAGATCAGTCACCCCATTCTGCCAGCTGACACAGTGTTCCACATATTTCTCTTATTCTGTCCTAAAAAAAACTGTACAATGCCGTTGAACATAACATTCTACATTCACATAAATTTATAGTATATACATTTACTTTCATACGTTTAAATGCCTATAGTATCTATGATATGACATTTAGCGCACAACAGTAAATGTATGGATACATAACTCACTCACGAGCATTTCTCTCATGCACCTATAAACACGCAGCTGCATACACAGACACTAAAACATGCCTATGTTGGTGTTTAAACAAGTATGATTTCATGTTACTCTTTATGTCTTCCGAGCTTTAAGTCAGAGGACTGATGTGACAGCATCTCGATACGGTGTCATCGAGATGACAATAGAATTACGTTCAAAGGTCCACGTTCCACGGTCCACAGTGTCCACGGTCCCACGATAGACGTAAGTACAGGCTTGTAAAAAATGTATCCCGCCCAAAGATATGTTTTTCCACGAATGGCGGGTGGTAGCTAATCCAATGTAGAGTCTAATTTGATACGTCGTCGGTTTGACGATCATCTCCATCTGAAGATGGTGGCAATGACGTAAATGGCGATGGTGAATTAATTTTTTGTTTACACGAACAAGCCAGCCGTGGACCACGCGAATATCATTTTCTTTTCTTCGCCTGCCACAAGGCCTGCCATTCGCACACTCTGCGCCGCCTTCCTTTCCACCCCTTTCTCGTCTTCTTCTCACCGCAGAGAACCTCAACATTTTAGATTTTGTTTCTGTATGTATTTCTATCCACACAGTCGTTCAAAGAGATACCCAGTTTCACAATTTCCTTCTTGAGTTGTTTGTTGTATCCGTTCAGACTGGAAAGATGCCAAATGACACTTACAGTAGACTGGAAAGTTGATGAATTAATTTTATAATTGTTTTATTTTTTTTAATTTTTACAAATTAAGTTTACAAAATTCTAAAAATCGTTAACTTCTGTATTTTTGTAATGTACTACCTTATCGCGTACGTAGTAGGTACGTATTTACTTGCAAACATACAAACAATTATAAATCGCCAATACTTCGATTTATTTTCAGCATGGCCACCTAGAATATCATTGCAACTTCAATACAAACAAATCGACTTACAAGTCTTCCAGAAACTTCTGACTCAACATTACAGCTTCTACAGACTCGCACGCGGACAAACGGCTGAGAATTTCCGGAAAAATTATAAACACAAAATTCTGCAATTATTGAAAGACATATGCGCTCACACTCACAAAGAGATGCGTCCAATCCTTTAACGATAGGCTGTTTCTAAACAGATGCTGATAAGTAACTTCCACTGCAAGGACAAAATACAGTCTGGATCGCACTCTAGTCGGCTAGTAAAAATTAGAACCGCATTCATTGTCAATTTGCATAGTGTTCCAAAAGTTTCTAACGCCTGAACACTAGTAACAACAACGCTATACAAATCAACAATCAGAATCACCAATCACAAAGAGGCAGTGCTACATAATCAGTTTTAATTAATGTTTAGTCTATAAATTTGCTTTATTTTGTTGTATAGTATAATTACGTTGGGGGAAAACGATTCAACATCCGTTGCTACAGCATTATCAACTCTTCCAAAATTAGTATTTTCAACTTTACTTTTTTCTCTAACGCTATACTTTAAGTAATAAGACTTTTAACCCATCCTCTGGCAACATTTAGAACTAAAAACTATTTGTACATCTGTCCAGGACGATTCATTAAGAGCATTGTATTGCAATGATGTGAGTTACTGTTTCTTGTTGTAATCTTGTTTATGACATTTTGATCCTGAGCATTCTGTAACGCCTTGTAAATATAAATCTTGTTCATCATTGGATTTCATTTGATAAACTGTTTCAAATGTGTCTCGTCTGAGTAAATTTATATAAACAGCTCTGTTGACACTTGCAACTACTTGTCTGTAGGTGGCAACTACTTACGCAGAAATTAATTTACCAGAACCGTTCGTGTAACTTTTTCCAACTAACCTCGTTTTCTTCAAAACGTTGCACTTGAAATATTTTTCCTTTTTTTTCCTTCGTTACAGAATTATTTGCGTCTTCACTGTTGACATTTTAAAATAATAATAAACCAAGGCCAAAGATTAATTAATAAAATTCTTTAAAACTGTTTAATGCAAAAGACTTAGTAGTTAACGCATGTGACCTAAAGAACATCAATGTACAGTCACAAATCAATAATGACGGTTACACTAACACATTTTGTAAAGAGCTGAGTGACGTTTACTGTAAGAAGGAGGGCTACTGTAAATCACGTTATGTAGATCTTCTCAACGAAGTTCTTTTTTCTCTATTAGACTATATCCGATATGAAATTACAGCTGGATATTAAGCTAAGAGCGTATACCTTTAATATGAACAAAAATTATAAAACAGAATTTAAAAAAATTATGTAAACAATTTTTTAATACAATTCATGTAATACATGTCTGCGCTTGTATTGTACATTGTACAAGTTGTATTGAGTTGTTCACAACTATGTAATTAATTTTCTCACGTATAACAATAAGTGTCACATGTAACATCAACAGTATTTTCTCATATTTACTGTACAATTAGTAAGGTATTATATTTGTTGTTAAACAAAGGAAATTACGTGATGTAGTCGATAGTGGTCGATAGTCGATGTAGTCGACTTGCTACACCAGCCGGCTTGAGTTCGATTACCGCAGGCAAAACTGTACATGGATGTTTTTTGGCGTCTCTCAATCTGAGTTTCATTTGGTATTCATGCCTACTACTTAGCTGTTCGGAGACGTTGTTATACTCTAGATGCCTATTTGTATAAGTGAATCTGTAAACATCCACACCCCACGGGTAAGTTACAAGATAAACATCATAGAAGGGCTACAATTAATGTAATGCATTATTGTAGTTAATTTGGACCTATAGTTAACCAATAACAAAGCACATTAAAAGTCTATGAACAAGAATTGGCAAGCATGTCTGCTTTAACACCAAGAGGCGGCTTCAGCCGATTATTGAGCCAAGTTACCCATTCGTTTTAGGTGGTTAATTTGAAATAATGGTCCCATTAAACAATCTACTGGGAAGAAATAAAAAAATAATATAAGCGTGTGAAGCAAGGCTAATAGTGTACTGACTGCTTTCAGTGAACAACCAATTTATGTAACCAGTATCGACCAGTAGACATTTCACCACACTAACACCGCATCATCGCTGCCACCTTTATTGTTACTGGAGTGTAAACAGTTACTAAAATTTTATTCTCCAGGAACTTGAAACGAACGTTTCAGACATATTATATACGCTAAGTGATAAAAATCATGGAGATAGCGTTGGATACACCGAAAACGATGGCGAGGAAGGTGACTGCATGCGGACTGCTGAGGATCAGACCGAGAGGGCGACAAAACGGGGATACCGGGATTGATAGGGAACTATGACAGAGGACAAAGAGAAAGGAAACGTCCAGTGCAGGCAGAAAACAGACAAAAACATTTATAAATACGAAAAACAATATACGAAACCACAAAGACTAACTCACTACGAAAATATAATTATAGGAGTTTCAGAAAATGGAACGGTCAGATATATATCCCTATACGAATTTTTTACGAGGGTAAATGAAAACATTTTCTGTACAAATGTGCGGAGGCGTGTAGACTACCGGGGTTTTTGGATTTGGGGATTGTAGGCGTACGCGACCCACTAAAAAACTACCTCCCTTTCCTCTTCTAGGACAGTAACCTGGAACTATTTGACACATTACTTCGGGTTAGGCCCATTTTTCTTCAGCTCTAGGGCTGACGTGTGACTTGTTATTCTTCTTCTATATTGTGTTGTCCAAGTCTATCTTCTTCGCCCGAAGAATCCCTTCTGCGAAGCGTGACACACAGTTCCAGGTGTCCTCCCCTAGAAGCATCGCTTCGACGATGCTACCCGGGGTGATCTATTGCCTACTATCCTCTTGCAACGTTCTCCTATGATGATCCCATTTGACGCAGACGAAGAAGGTATGAGTGACATCGTTCGTAGCTTCCGGGCATTACAGGCACTCTGGTGATTCGGCCTTTCCAACTTTCTTAAGAAGTCAGAAACTGGGTCACGTAACAGTCGAGTTGGCCTGTTTCCTCTTAGCCCACGGATGAGCCTTCTCGTCCAGCGACGTCGCTCTTCTTGCTCCCAAGCTGTTTACCAGCTCTCCATCGTCTGACTTAGTGCCTCTCGGTGTGCAGCTTCACCACCTACCTCCTTCTTCCTCTGGAAGACGAACTTACACTCTTTGGAGAGAAGGTCGATCGACATTACTCCGGCAATAACCAAAACAGCCGGTTTGGAAACTATGCGGTAAGCCGAAGCTACTCGAAGAGCACTTCGTGTTTGGACCTAGGCTAGTTTTTTCCTGTAGATCTTACGATTCAGAGAGTCTGCCCACACTTCCGACCCATAAAGTAGGACTGACTGGACAGCTGTCATCAAAAGTCTTGTTCTGCTTAACCACTTCATCTCCGACTCATACCGGGATTACGGTGGGAATCCTCTTCTTAGTCACGACCACGACTTTTGTCTTGCTGAGGGGTAACGTCAGCCCATGCTATACAATCCAGTTGTTAACTAATCAGTCGCATCACCCTGTTGAGCGACAAACGACGACAGATCGTCGGGATACCCCACCAAATAGGACTCTTCCGGCATCTCCATCCTCAGCAGACTGTCATAGGATTCGTCCCAGACGTCCTGTCCAAGGACTGAACCCTGAGCCGCCCAGGGCGTGACAGCAATCCCCGCCGCTGAGCTTGCCGCATTCCATAAAGCAGCGCTCTGTCCCTGAGATAATCGTCCACCAACCGCAGCAGGTACCTCGCACGCGAAAGTCATGAAAAGTCACGAATATTTTACGAGTGGATGAGATATTAATAATAATAATAACATAAAAAGTCTCCAATACGTGGTTCAAAGAAACAGAAAAAGGTATAGAAGAACTCCAGATTACTCAAGAAGACATTGAAGAACGCTTACCAGCCAAAAAGAAATTAAAAGATCCCCAAGGTTTTCAGAAAAACCCAAGAACAGGTGCCATCTGGACTGACGAAAGGAGGGAAAGACATCCATCAAGAATGAATGAGATATTACGAGGGAGGAAGAGACAGGAGAAGAAGGAAAGAACCAGTTGAACCAAACGTAGTCCACAGTGGCTCATACGATAAAAAAATGTCAAAAGTCTATCAAACTTTGCTACTTTGTCAGGTTTTGGGACAAGGAATGAAACAGATAATTGTCTTCAGCAGCTAGTCAAAAATTCTCAATTGTTCAAAATTGGATTGTTAGTGTAAGTTATTTGTAACCTAAAGAGATTAATGTTATTTTATAAAATAAAAATTTTATCAACGTAGAACATATTTACACTAACAAATAAATACAGATAAGTTGACAGTATTAGTGGAATAACAAAATAAATGTTGGAGCGAAAGAAGTGCGTACAAGTGAATGAAGAAATGTTTTAGTGAAAGGACGTTGCAAATTGCTCTATTAGCAACAGGATAATATAATTTTTTCGGGCTTCTGCTAAGTTTATGAGCGTTTGTGTAAAGTACATTCAACAGAAGCCAGTACGAAATTAAAGCACCGCGGCCTTGCACTGGTTTCCTTTGTAAAATGACGTTTGTCCAATAAATCTGTAAACACATTTTGTTAACACCTACGTAGCGCAATAAAAAACAACAAAAATAGAACACGATTGCAAAATAAGACAACAATGCGAGAATCACCGGTTATAAATAACCGGAGGAATAATTATATTTAGGGTGGCAACGGTTGCATTCCTATTAAACCAGTAATGAATCAACATTAGCATCACCTGGCACCAAGCAGTAGTAATGCTCACCTACGCCTGACTGTTGCTGAAACTTTACTTTCCTACCTAGTTGTTTGCGTAACACTTGTTGTTTGCATCGGTTCTGTTGTGTTCTCCAACCAATCTTTGAACCAACTTTCCTTATGAACCGAATTTAAACAACGTGATAGTAGGTGATAATTACAATTTTCTAGGTTAATACATGTTTGTATCCATGTATCATTGATTTTACAAATAAAAACCGAATTAACTTTTTGCCCTATTATTTTATTTTCTAATTTTTTTAATTTTTTACTTCATAACTTTATTCTATCTTTAGTATGAATGTATTGTAAATACTAGCTGGATACCCGTGCTTCGCTACGATGATTATCAGAGAAAAAAACAGAATTTAAAATCAGAAAATAGAAATAGGTTATTTGTGAGGCTTAGATACCAGTATTTTGAAACTAAGAGAAACTATTTAAGCTCGATCAATTTGAAGATGATCAAGCTTGAAGATGATCAACTTGATCAAGCTTGATCAATCAACTATTAAAGCTTGAAAATTAATGAGTTGTTAAAAATGACGCTGTATTATTTAGTTAGAGAGGGTAAGCTAAGTTTCTGTTAGAGATTAAGACAGTCCTTTATTGTAAGTCTAACAACAACAAAATAGATGGGCTAAAGCCCTTTGATCCCACCACCATGGTTTTTTGGTCTACGTAGAAAACAGATTATGTATAACTTGTTTCGCATATACTTTCAGTTGCTCCCTCAGATTAACTGCTCAGCACCTCCTTGTAAACAACATTCCTGGTTTTTCTCTCTGGCTGGAGGATGACCAGGCTGTCAGGTGAACTGACTCTGGAGAACGCCACGTACAACTAGCCATGGGAGAAACAGTCACTCCTCAGATCCACACCAGCCACTATAAAACTCTGGTGTGGCTTAAGGTCATGACGTAGCACACCTTAACGGGAAACTGCAGGCGTTTGAACTGAAAGTGGTAGTCTGATGGGATCAGAGGAATTCAGGGGATGATGACGGTTTCTCCCTTACCGACGCCTGTGAAAATCGTGGCTTCGATGACATGTTTGTGCAGGAGCTTGGTGCCATTGCACAGTTTCGGAGGGTTTAGATTGCGCAACAGCATAATTGGAGCCCCAACCTTGAGGTAGAGGACGTGAGGTGGTACTCCTGGTGGGTCGAGAGTATGCAAGAACTCCACAGTGTAATGTACAGCATCCTCGACCTCCACCACACAGTCCACAGACTCATACCTCATATGCTCAGTCGGCAGCTTCTCCAACATAAAGTTGTTGATGTTGTTGGCTGAGTCGTTTGTTGGAGTGAGAATAGCTCTTTCCCTCAGCCATGAAGAGCAATTCTCTCTAGCCTGAATGTTGGGGTATATTCTGTCACTGAAGTTGATCAGAACTCCCACAACATCGCAAAGGTTACCAGGAATATTTATTCTTCCCTCCTCATCCAAAATCTTGCCATCATCAATATCAAGCAATAAGTTAGGAAACTCCTCTGCCCTCAAGTCAAGTTGGAGGTGGGCACGCATGTTAACTCTCAAGGACAGGACTTTGACATTATGCCATAAGAGGGATGACTTGAGACAGGCCTTGACTTCATCTGCAGTCCCCCGTGGCACAACAGGCAAGGTCTGTCTGAAGTCACCAGCCAAGAGCACCGTAACTCCACCCATAAGACGGTTGCGGGCCCTAATGTCCTGGAGCGTTCTGTTCCTTATGGGCCATGGTGCACTCATCCCACACAATAACTTTGGCTTCTCGAAGCACCTGAGCCATGTCACTCTGCTTATAGATGTTACAAAGTGCAGACTCAGAATGATTCAGGTTGAGAGGTAACTTGAAGGCAGAGTGAGCCGTCTTGCCTTCGTCGATCAAGGTAGCTGCAATACCAGAAGAAGCAACGGCAACGACGATGTTCCTTTCGCCCCTAATTGTGGCTAGCTACAGATTGATTAAGAACGTTTTGCCAGTGCCACCAGGAGCGTCAAGAAAGAACAACTGCCCAGAATCAGAAGCAATGATGTGCATGATTTCATTGTAGGCTTTCCTCTGTTCTTGATTTAATTTTAGAACATTCACAGCAACTGTTTCGGACAGCTGAACGGTATCATAAGACAGTTCCCTCAGGTGTCCACGGTTGGCGACAACGGCTACTTGCTCTCGTGAAGGTGGTGGAAAAAAGTACTGCAGGAAGGATACAACTAAAAAAGCGGCAATATCAGTGTTGCGGTTTTCGCGTTTTTTCCCGGATAGGCATTAAAGATTTAAAAACTCTTTTTTTAGTGAGCACCCAGAAGCCAAGAGTGTCGAAATTAGAATTCAAAATAAACCTTCAACGACAAATAGCAAGGAATAGAGGGACAGGGTAAACTGGTTCGCGATTATTTTAGCGGCTCCTCTTGGATATAGGTTAGATGAAAAAACTGTTTTAGTAACTCCCCAAAATCCTAAAGGAAAATAAAAAAATAAACATTAGACTTCCAGGAAGCGTTCAGTAGAAAAAAAGCTGTATTATCGGTGTCACGGTTTTTAGCGGGTTTTCGCGTTTTTTCGCGGTTAAGCGTTAAAGTTTTCTAAACCTTTTCTTAGCGAGCATCTAGAAGCCAAGAGGAATATACGTGCCAAATTTCAAGTTTGTAGGCTTTATAGTTATGGAGATTTCGTGATGAGTGAGTGTATGAATCAGTATTTGGCTTTCATATATATAGATAGACCAACATATAGGTGCCGTGTTTCACCAGCATTGACCCATTTGTAGTACAATCGAAACAGGATTTATTTTGTTTGCTTGAACGTTTTTCGTATGCAACTGGCCAAACAGTGTCTCCGTACCCTGTTCGGAATATATGTGCCGAACTTTGAACTCAAAATAAACCCTCAACAACACATAGCAAGGAATAGAGGGACAAGGTGAACTGTTTCGCGATTATTTTCGCACCTCCTCTTGATTATAGGTTAGATGAAAAAAATACTGTTTTAGTAACTGCCCAAAAGCCTAAAGGAAAGTAAAAAAATAAAAATTAGACTTCCAGGAAGCGTACAACTGAGAAAAAGCTGCACTATCGGTGTCACGGTTTTTAGCGGTTTTTCGCGTTTTTTTACGGTTTGGCGTTAAAGTTTTCAAAACCCTTTCTTAGCGAGCACCTAGAAGCCAAGAGGAACATACGTGCCGAATTTCAAGTTTCTAGGCTTTATAGTTGTTGAGATTTCGTGATGAGTGAGTGTCTGAATCAGTGAGTGGTATTTGGCATTTATATTGTTACGACGGTCTACTCGATCGAAGTGGAAACAAAATAAGTACAAGACACCAATTAAGTCACTAATCACACCTTTAATTTTTACAGTTAAACAGTTCGTAATTAACAACACAATCTCTACAACAAATCAAATGAAAATTGTTCACACGCCATAAAATGTCAACTAAATTAAACACAATTATATTACAATTATACCGTCCGATTATAAAACACCACTCTTAACTAATTAACCACTTGAACGCGCACAGTAATATCGCTACTATAACTCTCGAACCGCACTTTCAATAGATCGCACTAATACTGGAACTTAAGGCCGCTGCCGCCATGTATTTATACCTGCGCTCACAGACCAGAATATTCCTAATTGCGTCTTAGCGCTCGTGTGAACTACGTAATTAACTGCGGCCTTGACACAGTCCGCGAGGCTGGCGCCTTCGAGAAACCTCTCGAAAATGCGTCGACAAGCACGTACGCCACACGCGTTACATCGAGATTCTTCTGGCACATTCGACAAACACGTAGATTGTTCTGTGATGTCGTAACATTCCCTCTCCTTAAGCCTGTTCGTCCCGAACTGGCAAACCGTCTCTGAAGTAGTACTTAGCCAGACGATCTAGGTGGACGACCTTGAACTTTCGCTGCCCTTCCTGTTGAACCGATAAACAACATCGTTGATTCTTTTTTTTACAAAGTAGGGTCCTTCCCAGTTAGACTGAAACTTAGGTGAGCGACCACGACGGCGCTTTGGGTTGAACAACCAGACCTGATCTCCTTCTTGGAAACCCACACTATTGCTGCGAATGTCATACCGAGTTTTCATTTTATCACTGACAATCTTCAGCCGTCCTCTTAACAAGCTATTAATTTCTCGCAGTTGGTTTTCTAATTGCGAGGAATAGTTCTGTGGCTCTTGGGACTGAGTCTCAGGTGATCCGAATATTAAGTCCCCAGGAAGACGAATCTCCCTCCCAAACACCAATTTTACTGGAGTCATGCCGGTTGTGTCGTGTACTGATGATCTATACGCCATGAGGAATAGTGGTATACGTTGGTCCCAGTCTGTTTGGTTCTCGTCAACAACCTTAGAAAGATGCTGCTCAAGTGTCCTATTGAATCTCTAAACCATCCCGTCCGACTGAGGATGCACAGGCGTTGTCCTGGTCTTTCGAATTCCGAGTAGACGGCATAATTCTTTAAACACTCCTGATTCGAAATTTTTCCCTTGATCCGTATGGATTTCCATAGGGGCTCCATAACGGCAACAGAAGTTGTGAACTAACTGCTTTGCCACAGTGGTAACCTCCTGATTTGGAATTGCGTAGGCTTCCACCCACTTAGTAAAGTAGTCACCTACAACCATGCGGTACCGTTTTCCATCGTCAGTAACTGGGAATGGTCCATCAATGTCTATGGAAATTCTCTCGAAAGGCAGTCCAACGTTATATTGTCTCATTTTTCTCCTGCTTCTGGTTTGTGGGCCCTTGCTTGCAGCACATATTTCACACGTCCGGACCCATTCCTCTACGTCGTGGCGAAGATGAAGCCAATAGAATCGCTTCCGTATTTTGTCAATGTTTTGTTAACGCCAAGATGGCCTCCAGATGTTCCACCATGCATCTCCTTCAAAACAGACTGCACTTTACTTCGAGGAACTATCAACTGCATGACCACGTCTCGTCCATCTGTACTTTCCCAAGCCCTTTTCACCAATCCGTTTTCTAAGGTGAGATATTCCCATTGTGCCCAGTAGCCCTTCAGCACTTCGGAACCATGGCAGATATCTTGACAATCCGGGCGGCGACCTTCCTCTTTTGCTGTCAAAATCGGTCCAATGTCTTCATCAGTCATCTGTTCTTGTCGACAGTCTTGTGTTGTCCAGCCGTCAGCCAGGAAATCTACAGTGATTTCCTTGAACATGTTTGAACAAGCTTGAACATGTTCGCTTGAATTTTGTTCTTCCTTTCTGTGGCAATGTCGGCAGTCTTCCGAGCACGGTCTTCGTGAAGACCATTACCATGCAGGCGCCCCCGTCGATGTCGTACCTTGAAGTTGCACTCTTGCAGACGTTCAAGCCACCTTGCCAACAGTCCTTCCGGATTTTTAAATCTTAAGAGCTCTGCAAGCGCGGCATGGTCGGTACGTAGTGAAAACTCTCTTCCACAGAGGTATTTATGGAAGTGCTCCAACGCTCGGACGATTGCCAGCAACTCTCTCCTTGTGACGCAATAATTTCTCTCCGGTTTAGAAAGTGTCTTGCTGTAATACGCTATTACTCATTCTTCACCGTTTTGAACTTGAGACAAAACTGCTTCTAGACCCAGTATTACTTGCGTCTGTGTCCACAACGTACTTCCCTTCAGAATCTGGGAAAGCGAGAATTGGCTGCGAACATAATGCAATTTTTTCAAAATTGTAAATGCTTGATCACACTCCCTCGACCACTGGAAGTTTCGTTTATTTTCTGTTAGTTCATGTAGTGGTTTAGCAATAGTAGCGAAGCCTTTCACAAAACGTCGTTAATATGAGCATAACCCCAGGAAACTCCGAACTTCGTGTTTACTATTCGGCACTGGCCAGTCTCTTACGGTGTCTACTTTATTAGGATCCATCCTAACACCCGCTGCCGAAACCAGATGGCCCAGATACTGTACTTCCTTCTGGAATAGAGAACACTTCTTCGGGCTCAGCTTCAGTTGGGCACCGTGAATTCTAGTTAGAACCTCCTTCAGGTTTTCCAAATGGTTTTTGAAAGTCTTCCCGATGACTTTGATATCGTCTAAATAAACAAGGCAAGTTTTCCATGTCAGGCCTCGGAGTACCAGGTCCATGAATCTTTTAAATGTTGCCGGTGCATTACAGAGACCAAATGGCATGACGTTAAATTGGAATAAGCCACTTGGGGTCGAGAAAGCAGTCTTTTCCTTGTCTTCTTGATGAAGACCCACTTGCCAATATCCACTCTTCAGGGCTAATGTGGAAAACCACTGTGCTCCGGACAACGTGTCGAGTGTATCGTCAACGCGAGGTAATGGATAGCAGTCTTTCTTTGTAACGTCATTTAACCTCCGGTAGTCTACGCAGAAACCATCCTTCTTTGCTACAAGCACTACAGGAGAAGACCAAGCACTTGACGAAGGTTCGATTACTCCCTCTGTCAACATGTCCTATACTAACCCAGACATTTCCTCTCGATTAGATATTGGAGGCCTTCGAGGAGTTTGGAGTATCGGTGTTGTGTCCCCGGTATTGATGCGATGTTGCACAAAAGAGGTTCTTCCCAGTGACTGTCCCCGAACTGCAAAACAGTCTTTGAATTAATGTAAAAAACTGTCTGAGTTCTTTTACCTCACCACTTGAGAGGTCGTTAGAAGGTATGTTCAATAATTCTTGCAGTTCCTCTGGTAATTTGGAATTATCAGGAACACTGGATTTTCGTTGTGTCATTCCGGCTACCCAGGCCACAGGAGTCAATTTGCCTAGGAGCGTATTGCTTTGTAAAGTGATAGCTTGATCCAAAATATTCGCCACTCTAATAGGCACATTTCCGGTTTCGTCAGGTTTTACTAAACTTCTGGCAATTAGTATGCCCGGTGTGCTGACTACCTGGGGTTCGAATATAGAGCACTGGTTGCCCCTAGTATCTACCTCGGTTCTAACCATGATGAGCTTTTCGGAGTTTGGCGGAACAGTTACGGCCACTTGGTTTATGACGTCCATCGATTTTTCTGCTGTCGTCATTGTTGATAGCATTACCTCTTCGCCTCCGATTCTCAAGACATTGTTTTTGAAGTCGACTATAAATCCGTATGCGTTCATAACGTCCACACCAAGAATTGCTTCATCCACAATGTCTGCAACAAGTACTTGATAATTAAACTCAAGTCGAGCGAGGCGTAGATGTATTCCATACACTTTTACAGGCCGTCCAGTAGCTGTTCGCAAACTACAAGAGCACCAGATTGGCTTGAGATCATTCACCACGTCGGGCCGTACAAAAGAAACTGTTGCGCCTGTGTCAACTGTAATCGAGGTTGGCTTTTCTTGAACAAATCCGGTAACTACCAAGCTTCCGCTGTTTTTCTGAAGTGTAGATATTGCGTATTCTCTAGGGGCTTCGTTCCCCCAGTTAGTCAGCACACACCCCGTTGTACCGACTATTGCTCGGTTTCCCTGCTGCTGGATTCTAACCCGACAATCTCGTTGTAGATGTCCAGGTTTCCCATATCTATAACACTTCGGTCTTCCATCCTTTCTTATTTTATTCTGTGGCGCCGTCCGTCGAGTCTCTGTTCCTTGTTCTTCTTCCTCATCGTCTGTGGCGTCGCGATCTTTTAGCGCGCGCACTTTATGACTTGTCCAACCAGACGCTGATTTAGCGGCCTCAAATTGCAAAGCATGTAGCCTACCAGGGCGTCCGCACTGTTCTGGTGTCTTGCCATTCGTAACACTTGCTATAGTTCGTTATCTCGGACACCGGCAGTAAATGTCTGCATCGCAAAACTCGTTCGAAAATCTTCTGGCGCTTCAGGATAGGCTAGTCTAATTAGTCTGTCGATACTTGCTTCTAACTCTTGAAGGCTCTCCCCGGAATGCTGTCGCCTTGCTCTCAATTGGGTGCAGTACACATCTCGCAAATGTTTATCACCATACCGTAATTCTAGAGCTTTTATCAATTAGGCATAGGTGTTTTGGCTGTCAGGTGGCACTTTCTGTAGTAGTTCTGCCGCGGGTCCTTTTAATGAGAGAACGAGTGAAACTGCCTTGTCTTTCTCCGTCCAATTATTTGCGCATGCAGCAACTTCGAATTGGCGTAAATACGTCGCCCAGTGCGTGCTTTCATCAAAGGTTGAGGCCTTGACATGAGCTGTCCCAACCGCAGGCGAGGTGACCTTCTCTGTTGACTTATTATTTGTGTCTTTCTCCGTCTTTATCATTGGTACAGTCAGTTCACAAAGTTGTTTTGGTTGTAACTTCAAGAACTGCTCTCTTATGTTTGCCATTCAGATTTCTACTGCAGATATTTTATTTGACATGGTTTCTCCTATGTCAGATATTTTGTGGACATCGGTTCTTCAACACTCGAAACAGATTTCTCTCCTTCAGCTATTTTTAATGTCATTGATTCTTGTACCTCCGATATTTTAGTAACTTGGTTATTAAGCTCACCTCGTAGGAGACCCAACTCTGCAGCGGGTTGTTCTTGTGTCTGCTTTTGCTCCTGTATTAACTCCTTGATGTCTTCTGTTTCACGTTTCCGTTCTTCTCATTCCTGCCTGCGTTTTAATCATGTCGTTTTTCTGCTTCTTCTCTTTCTTGTCTTCGTTCTTCTTTTTGTCGTCTTTCTGCTTCTTCCGCCTCCTGTCTGCGTTTTTCCTCTGCTTCCAGCAGGAGGGTTTTCTGTCTCTCTTCCGCTTTCTCTGCATCCTGTCGTCGTAGTTGCTCTGTCTGCAGCAGCAGCGCCTGGAAATTTTCCATCATCTGACTGGCATCCATTGTTTTCCGATTAATTACGAATTACACTCGTCTTGTACAAAGTGTCCACTGTTCCTCTGTTAACCGTTCTATCCCACTTCTGACACCACTTTTACGACGGTCTACTCGATCGTCGTAGGTACAGTGGAAACAAAATAAGTACAAGACACCAATTAAGTCACTAATCACACCTTTAATTTTTACAGTTAAACAGTTCGTAATTAACAACACAGTCTCTACAACAAATCAAATGAAAATTGTTCACACGCAATAAAATGTCCACTAAATTAAACACAATTGTATTACAATTATACCGTCCGATTATAAAACACCACTCTTAACTAATAACCACTTGAACGCGTACAGTAATATCGCTACTATAACTCTCGAACCGCACTGTCAATAGATCGCACTAATACTGGAACTTAAGGCCGCTGCCGCCATGTATTTGTATTGTATTCGTATTGTATTTGTATTTATACCTGCGCTCACAGACCAGAATTTTCGTAATTGCGTCTTAGCGCTCGTATGAATTACGTAATTAGCTGCGGCCTTGACACAGTCCGCGCCTTCGAGAAACCTCTCGAAAATGCGTCGACAAGCACGTACGCCACACGGGTTACATCGAGATTCTTCTGGCACATTCGACAAACACGTAGATTGTTCTGTGATGTAACAATATATATAGATAATTGAATGTGTGGGTTTTCCTATTTTCTTTTTTGTCCTCTTCTTATTTCAGATTTTAAACGAAACATCAGAACCTGTTACACAGCCTATACAATTTCCGTTCACTAGCTGTCTTAAATTCTCCCAACCACGATTACGTGAATCGACTTGTCAGTGAAAACATGTTCCATAACATATGGTTTATAATAAAGTTTTTATTACTCACATTCTTAATTTCGATCGATTTCGGTCATAGACCATCGTCAGGACATGTACACTGTGCACTCGTGGTCACAATATTGTAAAAGAGGTACTATTTACAAAAAACGAATTCATAAACACCGATTAATGTTCGTGAAACTTACGTTTGTGTGCAAAGTTTCTCGAAAACTGATTTTGTTGTGGAGTGTTTATGTTTACATTCAACTCTATATATTATATCAGCTGATTACTGTATGTTGATTTTCATTTTGCCGCAATATCTCAAATGTGATACGGTTTTTGAAGTCCGTCATGATGTTCAATAGATTTTCGTGGCCCTCATCTTTTACATGTTTTTATATTCGGTAGGTATTGTTCATATATTTTAGATTGTATTTCATCATTGCATGTTTTCAATACCGTTGTTAAATGTTGCTGTATTGGACCATATTCACAAGGCTGTTGTTTTATGTGTTTGGCTACTGTTGAGTTCGGATTTGAATGTTGAGAATGTCTATATATCTGTGTTTAAAGGATCTTGATGTATGTATTTTCTTGCACCACACATTATATCCTGTCGAGTTAGCAGGCTGAGATTGATACTGGTAGACTCTAACTTTTTCATAAATGCTTTTCTTTTTTGTATTGCTTATTTTCAGATTGTTGTAGATCTCATTGTTTGTTCTGAACGCTAATTGATAGTCGTATTTTGTAAACGTTGTAGCTACTTTTTGAGAGTTGTCGTCAATGTATATACCTTTTCTTCCTCTTGACTGATATGTTATTTGTTTTCGATTTATTTCTTTTTGCCTTTTCCATGATTAATCGATAATTTGAGGCTGATACCCATCGCGTTGAGCTATTTGCTTCATGATGTGTATCTTTTTTTCATACTGTTTCTTGCATAAAGGGGATATGTGAGGCTCGATATACCATGCTGTTGTATGCAAAACTTTTGTATGAGTAGGGATGGTTGCTCTCTGCATTAATGATATTATCTGTTTGAGTATCTTTTCTGTATATGGAGAAATAATGTTTGCTGGCATGGCGTTTATGGTAAGGTCTAGGAAGTTTATTTCGCCTTTATTCTCTATTTCTTTTGTAATTTTAATGTCAGAATTGATTGCTAGAGAGTTGATGTACGGTAGAAGTTGGCCGATTTGTCTAGCAGTACCTACAAATAAACAGATGACGTCATCCACATACCTGTACCAATATTTGATGTGTTGTATAAATGGAATTTTGGTTGTGAGAATAAAATTTTCTTCTAGGTGCTGTAGGTAGGCCTTCATTTCGCTCAAGATTGATGAAAGCGCAGCCCCCCCCCCCATTGCAAGACCATTTTTTTGCTCATAGTGGTGATTTTCATAGACGAAATATTATTCATTAATCGTTAATCAGTGTTTAAGAATTCGTTTTTTGTAAATAGTAACTGCTTTACAATATTGTGACCACGAGTGCACAGTGTAGGGCTATATGTCCTGACGATGGTCTACGACCGAAACCGATCGAAATTAAGAATGTGAGTAATAAAAACGTTATTATAAATCGTATGTATCGTACCTTTAGGTTATGAACAATAAATACACCACAATAGAAGATTGAGATTATAGGTACCATTAGTAAGCAATAAATGTGTGTATATTATAAATACATCACATTATCATTAGTGTTCCATAAATTATACGCCTAAAGAGACGTTATAATAAATGTAAAATGTCCAATAATTTAAAAGAAATTAGTTATCAACAGTTACACTGTTAATGCAAAATATTTTTTCATTTCATCATCATTCATGGTAATAATAAATATAATAAATTAGGCATACAAAGCCACCATATATTTTCAACGTTCTCCTTTGCCCCGTTTATAGTGGAACGTACTTTTCATTATAGGCCTACGTCATTGTACTTAACATCACGCGCTAAATTTTATACAGAGTATTTTATAACCCTTTTATCCATTTTGTGCTTTTCATCATCATTACCATCATCTTCATAGGCATAGGCAAGGTGCTGCCTGTTCCGCCTTCAACGATCCTCCAGCCATCTCTTCCTGTGTCTACCCACACACCTGTGTCCTATAGGTTTGTATTTCCAGACTTGTTTGGCCAGTCTGGAATCTGACTTTCTTTCTAAGTGTTCTTTCCACCGTTATCTGTAATCTTATAATTAGTCATTCAAGTTTAGAACTCCAGTTTAGTACACCTTTTAACTCCTCTTAAGAACACCATTTCTGAGGCCTGTACTTTACTGTCTTGTTTCGTGGTTGAAGTCCATAATTCACAGTACAGAGACTACCATAACTTTATGAAACTTTAATTTTGTATCTCGACGTACCTTGTTTCAAAATACGGTTGACTGTGCCACAGATATTCTGGAACTTACCTAACTTAACATCAATATCATAATTCTTATCATAGCCAACATCATTTCCCAAATAATTAAAATGGCTCACCTGTTCTAGAATTTGATCATTAATTTTTGTCCTTATTTTGTTCCTTGCCTCGAAATGCCATTTATAACGGACATTTTTCATATTGTGTTGTTTGCAAATCTGATTAAGCTTCAAAACAGATTTTTATAACGCAGATTCTGTATTTTCAATTACAAGCAAGTCGTCAACAATCAAAAGCACATTCAAATATCTGTCTCGTGATATCTTAAAACCAGGGTTCACTAGATGTTTTCATAACATCAAAAATAGTTCACCAATTGTATTTTTATAAAAAATCAGACTTTTAGTGCCCTTTTTGCTTATTTTAACACGGAGTAGATACAATAGGACGATCTCTGTGTATGGATCAGACAGAATTCAGCGTTATCAAAAATACATAATTCTCTATATCGTTCCTTTGTGAATTACCTTTCTCAATTTTTCAGAAGGGATAAAATAAAAATTACGCGTTTCTAAACAAACGACATGAGGTAATGTGTTGTCAATATGTTTGAATTAACGAATCCTTATTATTTTTAGTATTGTCATTATGTAGAATTACCACTCACTAAATTTACAAACTCCTGGTGTGTTATAAATTAAATTCTGCTATGTGGTGAGTTTTACAGGGAACAATTAAAGCATTAATTAAAGCAGGGAACATTAAAGATAGACAGTAACCAATAACTTTCTGAATAACGAAAGTAGAAAGCAAGAGATAAACACAGTACAGCAAGAGTAACGGTTATTTCATGCTGGAATTTGTCTTTCGATTTCTTACAAAGAAGATATCAAGGTGCGATTTAAATATAGAAAGCAGTTAGCGAGCGAGCCGTTGGAAGCTTATAGTTAAACTTGGGGTAAACGCGTGGAAGAACGGCTTCAAATAGACAGCTGGATATAGCGTAGGAAATAATGCAAGAGGGCGAAAGAGAGACAGAGAGAGTGGTAGAGATGGAAAGAAGCGATGAGACGCTGTGAAGTTTAGTTTACAACTAATTCAGACATTAGGAATGAGAATCATCTGATCAAACCGTGAACACTTTTAGTTCATGTTTTATTATTTTCTAATGCACTTTATGTAATTTAAAATAATATATAAAATTTCACCTTTCACGCTATCTTTAAGCTGATTTTTTTATACAGAATGAACAACTCTCATGGAATTCAACGTTTTCACCACTTTAACCCTTTAACCCACTTTTTGATGGATCATTCCACTGTTGTCCCCTTCACCTCTTTGTATGTTTTCGTTTCCTCTACTGTTTTCTCAGATGTTTCCCGGTCGTACACTTTTTTTCATACCGTTACTCCTGTACGTTTAATATTTTTAATAAGCTCATCATCGTCGGGATGATGAGCTTATTAAAAATATTACCTTATGTTGGTTTACCTCACGGTTTCCGCACCACCATCATTCTCAATACTGATGCAATTTCCATCCTCTGAAATTCGTCTTCCTGAAATCGTTGCGAATTTATTGCTTCCATTACATCATTCTCTTTTAAGATTTCATTTATTTTTTGTTCTTTGTAACGAATTATGTGTTTGAATCTACTTCTGTTTTAGTCACGTTGTATGAACCTTTTACACACTTAGTCTCATCTCCAATCTTCTGGCCTCATCGACTCATCTGTAGTGTAAATAAGTTACGTAATTTGGAATAGTAAAATTCTATAATGGAATTATAGGAAAACTGCAAAGTGTAAAAAACTATGAATGTATTTAATCGTGTTTAGTGAATACATTTTTTATTGATATCACATGATTTCTTCACCATCTTATTTTCTAGATTTTAGCTACAAAAAATCCTCATTAAGCAACAAACACGTAGACTTAATAATGTGGCTGCAGCACATTGCATCCATTATTATCCAAGCTAAAATTACCCACCTTCCCGAAAAATCTTGAGTCTGTTTCGGCTTTATGAATCGCCTTCGAACCTTTCGTCTTTGTGTGAAGAAGGTGGCGAGAATATATTCTTTTATAAATAATCAACAGAATTAATTGTATTGTAAGAGGATTTAATATAATTTTTCTATTATGCTCAAAAGGTTTTTAAAAATTATGAAATATAATTTTTACAATTTAATGTTCCTAAATTTCTTTCACACACGATCATCCTCTACCTGTTAAATAATAAATGTAAATTTAAAAACTCCTTTATGAGGTGTTGGAGTAAATATTTTTTATCTTGGTCTAAATCTACGTTGAATTCGCCTACCATAAGAATTATATCGTAATAGAATATTTCCGTATTTTCGTGAGCGGGTTTTCAGTAACTTTGAAATATTAGTCTTATAAGCCACCAAGCAAATTGTTAATTATTTTAATCCTTCTTAATTACGTATTTCTTATAAATTTTATCCCTAGAATTTTTATGTTCCATAAAACATAAAACGAATGCGAAGAACTGCCCATAAAACATACTCTACGTTAAACCTTAAAGTAAAAAACTGTACCAAAACAACACGTTACAAATAAATTAAGCACAGTATTTCGTTTTAATGATGCTCCCTTATAATTGATTTTGATTTGTAAGATTCTTATGGTAAGTCTTATGGTAATCACTTAAACAGTATGGCAACTTACAGAACAATACTCGAGTTTTATTTCCACAGACTTTTCGTCAGAGGCTTTTTTGGCAAAGTATTTTTTGTGAGATGTCTCGATGTGTCTGGTCTGACGGCTGATGTGCACTCCGCCCACGTAATGGCCACACGTGTGGATTATAATTAACACACGGATTCATCGCCTCCGGCTTTTGTCAACAATGCTGATGACTACTTAACTATGAGTCATTGTTTTTCTCTTAACCTATGTTTACATGCAAGTGTTTTTGTATGTGTATATGTATTTGCATCTGAATAAAAACGTATAAGCACTGAAGATGTTTGCTTTCACTGAACGCATTTCCGTACGAGCGTGTCATTACGACACTCATTGCTAGATCACAAGACTTAAACCAAAAATTGTCTTTAAAATTTATACATTAAAGAGTATATATTACTTATAAACTAACTTAAAGTACTTTAATGTACTTACCACGTCTAAATAGCGTAAGAAACGAGAAACTTTCATACCGCAACTTAGTGAACAATAGTTGCCACTTTTTGACAGCTTTATTCATTTCTTAAAAGTAGACTAGCAAAGTCTTGTCTATCGTAATGTAGAATCTGTTTGTTTGTATGTATCTATAAGTTTGGATAATCATATCTTTAAATAAAATTGTATAAATCCAATGATTTGAAATTAATAAAAAAAAACCTGTTCGAGGAGAAAACTGCAGGCTGGAAAACAAAAATCAGGGAAAAATAAAAGTTTGGACTGAATAGACAGAATGGTACAGGCTTGCAGTGGAGTTGAATAATAAGCAAAGCGGAGACATTAATCAACTAATACAAATTAGACACAGCCTACTACAGTTTTAAGCATATAAGAAGATCAACGACAAAACCAAAATAAATATTTAAGCTACATTGAAGTGAACTGCGACATGTACCTACAGAGAAGAGACAAATCTGAAAGGAAAATAATAATAAGAATATACGAATTCGACGAAAACATAGTAAATACTATGTTTCGGATTCTATATTAAATACTAACAGACAAAACTTTAAGGAGGAGAGCATATTATGATTTGCTAAGGTGCAGAGGATAGTGTGGTTGGGTATTTATATAAGTCAACGGCGGAAATAAATGAGAAAGCTACGGAGTGGAAACAAACCGTTTTCGGAGCACAAACACCAAAGCTGGAAGGATGCGACAACCAAGTTATGATAAACATAAGAAAGATGGGAATAGAGGACGAAAGAAAAAAAATACCAACACAGAAAGAAACGGAGACAAATTACACATAAATAAAAAATCACACAAATTTGAAGCGAGCTAAGAAAACAATCAGGTCGATTTTCTGCGGAGAAACAAGCTCTGAAGAGCTCTCTCGATGTGGCTACAGTTATTTTACGGAATGTAAAGCCGATAAATAAACAATACGGTGAAGAAAACTGTAGAATTTTTACATTGGTATTTAAAAGTATTAGTCTAAAGCATGGAAAAAATTATTCTCTAAGGAAAAACGAAATAGGCCTACCTTTTCTGGACTCGGGAAAAGGCATTTCTAGTAATGTTAGAATATTTCAGTTTCAATCTGTGAAGTTGACTAGCTTAAATTTCTCTTTGTAATGGACAGCCAAATATCAGTGACGACAAACATAAAATAAAATTAAAAAAATACGATCATGTATTTGATATATTTTTCAAACGACATCGCCTTACAAGAGACTTAACCAGCAACGCAACGAAGTTACAAAAGTGTATTTTGTCGATGTCTTACCGAATCTAAAGAAGAAATTAACCAGCAACTGCAATTTTTTTTTCGTAAATTGTAATTATTATCTGCGAATGAAGTGTTATTAGTGAACTGGCTCTTTAAACAGGTCCTAAGAAGTTACATCAGCCAGGTTGGTGGCTCTAAGACTAAACACAAAAGCGTATTATAAAAAATTGTTTGTACACGAGGTTCAATAAACTTTTAAACAAACAAATACAATACGTGCAAATGTTCGTGTTCCCGTTCGTAACACATGCTTGGGTCTGATGGAAATAAACAGTTTTAAACAATAAATATGGCAATGCGGTGTATAACACGAATTATCATGTATTTAACTTGTATGTTTGGATATTGTACAAACACTGTAAAAGCAAAGCGCATTTAACCCAATCTGTTCTGTAAAATGGATCAGAGGAAAGACAAGCACCTATACAAAACAGCGAATATAATTAATATTGGTAATTAATTACCAACACGCATTAAAAAATACAAATATTATTAATTACAAAGTGAAAACAAGAAATATTGTAAAAGATATATTCTTAGATAAAATATATCAAAAGACCTGAATAAATTATTTCTTAGCAAAGTTATATAATTAAACTGGAAAAAGTAAATGGTAAATGAAATAGCCCCGTTAAATAGTGAATTACTATAAACAGTAGATATTATAACTTTTAAAACCTATTAGATTTTTAGTACTGTAGAGGGAAAATGAAAGTACTGTTGGAATTGCTATTTGTCAAGCTGTTAGGCCGTGGTCTACTGCTTGTATTCAAAACAGACGTTTCGGACGCACCATCGGAAGCCATCTTTAATGTTGAAACGATTACAAAATAGGCATATAAGCAAAATAGACAATTGCGTATAACCTGTACTCAGTACTGGGGCGAATTGGCGGACACCGTGCCAATTTTATAATCGTTTCAACGCTGAAGATGGCCTCCGATGGTGGGGCCAAAACGTCTGTTTGTAATACGAGCGGTAGCTCACGGTCTAACAGCCCGGCAAATAGCAATTTCAACAATATTGACTCCGGCCGTGAAATCCTAAGGTATTCTAGATGAAAGTACTGTTCAAACAAAATTTTTTTTTTTAATTTATTTTATTTTTGCAATCTGTTTACAAAATAAACATTTGGCAAAATTGGTGACAATATATATGACATGTAGAGGTTGGTCCATTGATCACTCCTCCTTAAGCACTAATATTACATAAATCTAGCCGGAATGTCCACTTGTTTGTGGCGTTTGAGTCTTCTTGTGTTGGTGCCTGCGTCTTCCATGAGCTTTTGAGCTAGTTCGTTGGGGTGCGCTGCTAGTCTCTTACTGTAGTTAACGAAGAATCGTTTGATTTCATGACGGACAGAAGCCACTTGGAGGTCGTTCTCGATGACCTTATTCGGTACGTCAAAAAATAGTCCCAGAAATATGTAGTATGTCAATGTTAAAGACGTCTCCGTTCGTTACCTTCCCACGATATGTAAAATTAAAACAAGCGGAAAAGGAACAAACATTACCTAGAAGAGAGAATGGAAATCGACGAAACACGACGAAGTTCAACAATTATCACATATCGTGCCCAGTAACGTTCCGTCCATGTTACCGCTGTTGACGGCGGCAACCGTACTGGAAATAAGAGAAAATAATACTGTATTAGTTATATTATAGAATAATATAATATTTTGGTTATTGAATAATTTGAAATCCGAACAATGTTATTACGGAAACTTGAAGAAAAACATAGCATTGGTTTCGAACTGCTGGGCAGTTGCACCGTCTTGTGTTGCCGGCTCGGACATCGGTAATGCTTTATTGCGTATGGTCATTGACCTCGTAATAGTTGTCACTGTACAAACTGTGGAGAGGAGGACACATTCGTCCGTCCAATGTGTTGCCGCTGTATAAACCGACAAAACGCTCAGTTACCAGCTAGTTCGTTTTCGGAACCGACGTGCATCAGTTACTACGTACCTATTTGTGTTTTGTTCGTTTAGGCATATGTTTCTCTGTTTGTCTTTTTTTTTAATTAGATTATTTCTGTCCTGATTTATTCTGTGTAAGTATAATGAGAGTCAGATTCCGTTGAATCGGGACCCTCTTCTTCTGCCAGCGAATGATAGAAAATACTCTAAAAAAATATTTTGGCTCTAAAAAGAACACTTGGTACCAGGAAAAATTCGAATTAATTTTTAGGCTAAGTTTTAGGCCTATCACAACCGGCAACAGCTGTTATGTATACCTGCGCCACGCCACTGATCATGACGCAAAAAACAAATCTCAACGTTCAATTTGTAAATGAAAATGATTGTGCTATGCGAGCTGATTCCGGTGTGCATACGAAACACGCAATACGTCACGTAAGTAAGTAAACATGGGTCGCAAATAAACTGACCGACGAGACGGGCCAAACAAAACATCATGGTTTACAGCAGGGACAAAGCAAACCGACCCCGTTACAGAAACTGACTCCTACACGCCATAAACTGTACTAAACATGCCGTCCCGTAAGACGAGCAATCTCATAACAGACTAATATAAAGAAGCTTTTCTTGTAGTAAGTGCAAATATAAAACTATTGTATACTTCAAATATAATTGCTGCTATTAGCCGGGTTGTCAAGCCGAGCTCTACGGTTGTTGACAAAAGTTTCGCCCTCACCATCGGACGCCACCATCAGTGTCTGAAACAATTGGGACGGTGTCCGTCAATTCACCCCAGTGATAAGGTAGATTAAGTACTTGCTTCAAATATAAATTAAGTTAAATGTAAAACAGCACATTTGTATATAAAAAGATTTAAAGAAATTTCGACGAAACCGAAACATCGAAGCATGATAATATTTTTAGGCTTTTGAAACGTATAATGTGCGTATAACAAATATTTACTATATAACAAATATATTTACTATATAACAAACATTATCATGTTACGACAGAGACCGAAAATTTCTAGACTGTGGGGAATCGAAAGTGTGGAAGCGTTACATTTTTGTGGAATGACCCCCAGCCTAAAAACATTATCATGTTAAAATATCCTTGTTGTCCAGTTTCATGTTTCTCCTTTGGTTTCTATTCTAATGATACTACTACAATTTACATGCAAGCAATAAGAGATAGGACAAAGTTATAAAAACAAAATTAGACGTTTATCTCCTGTCCCATTCATTATTATTATCGACAGCTGAAATGGTACGTAGAATTCCCTGATTATAACAGTTTAAAGGGTTTGTGACTGGAAGGCGATTTGATACCACCAAGAAGGGGGTCACTGGTCATATGAAACGGGATCAAATCTCTTCGGTTAAAAAGCCTTGGAGAAAGAAAAAGATTGTACAGCTCCTTTGTCCGGGAAAATTTGTATAACTGTGTATAATAGTGTATAAACAAAGTGTGGGACACACTTTTGTCCCACGGTGGATAAAAGTCTATCCTTATAATTCTCCTGAGCTTATGCGGGGAGGGGGGGCTTTTGTCCAGAGTTAGTGGTTTAGGCAACATAAATTTAAATTTAAATTTCTGAATATCGTTACAAGCAATGGCCGTTATCGTTGAAGTCCAATAGTATTGGTCTTCAACTGATTTTTTTTTTTTGCGTACCTCAGCAAAAAAAAGAAAAACGTTAGTTTCCTATAGGTGATAACCAGAAGAAAAGCATACAAAAAATGATGTGACGTTACATTACTTGTTCTGTTTGTGCAATCGTCAGGAAATCGTCAGAATCGTGGCAACGGTTTGTCGAACAGTAGAATCTGTTAAAACGGGGATAAGTAAATAAATATTTAATTCCCTATTTACGTGCAAAAAACTCGTCTCCATACCGGACTCCGGTGGCAGAACCTGTAAAGTTTATGCCACTGTCAGCTTTTACTGCAAAATTTCACGCATGTTATGCGCTTAAAATTTCTTTATTGTATCAACACTGGTTCCTGTAACTTTGACTTCTTTCCTTTTGAAATAATTTAATCTTCACTCGTGACATTTATATTCATTTTTATAGATGGTATTACCTTTCTGACTTGTTAATTAATATTTCGATGGAAACTTATGACTCGTGCAAATTTTAGTATTCAGTGTGAAATTGCTTTACTGCCTTCGGCATCTCATTATTTCTTCTTTTTACATTCAGTTCTTTAAAAGAAAAAACCTCTGCTCAACAGTCCGTAAAGGACCAAGGCCTACCCCGCGGCCTTTGTGTTTAGTGTGACGGTTGCATGACTAATACAACGCGTCGTCAGCCGCTAGTTGCGGTATCAGCAGCCAGGTATTCAGTTCTTTTATGATTTTTTTATATAATTTTTGTACTTACCTAAAGTACTAAATTCTAATCACTTTAAATTATAAAAGAAAGTATTTTATAACATTTTAATTAAATTTTATATATGTTAAACCTGAAATATTGATATTGAACGACTTAAATCTAAAATCATTAAAATCTTTTATTTGTTTTTCTGCTTAACAGACAATTTTTATTTTTCTTATTAAATTTTTTCCATTCTGGAATCATACACTACCCATGCGCGTGGATAAAATCCCTTCTTTGTTCTTTCAAGCTTTGTACACTGTACACACTGTAAATCACTATTGAATTTGGCTACACTGCAACAATCTGGTTTATATCGGGTACAGAATAAATAATAAAATTCCGGAACCTTTCACCTTCAGAAATGATGAAGCGTCATGCCAACACATACACTCAGCAAATACACACTACCATTTAAATACATAAAAACTGTATTTGTTTTGAAAACAAATATACAGGTCTTACTTCTTAAATGTAAGTCACGCTTTGATATAATGAGCAGCTCCTGGCGCTGAAATAAAAATGTAGTTTCTGCTCTGGAATACGAAGTCAGTCTGATGTCAGAGAAGCCAGAGTTTAGACATACTTAACTGGGATTCTGATGTAAAACTAGAGTCTACTCGTTTACTTGCGTCTCATCCTTATAGGAATCACATGGTACTCTGTGAGTAAATAAACCAATATTATATTATATACAATATATATATACGGTCTCCAGTCCGTAATATGTTAATTAATTACCTTAATGTAATCCGTATTGCGACTTATTGTTTTTGTTGATACGACGTGTTTCGGGAACAAGTTCCCATCAGCAGGTTTTAAAAACCCTTATCCTCTAGTGAGGACGCGTAAGTGAAGTTAAAACCAGTCACTATATAAATTATTATAAAAACACACATAACACAGAGCACACACGACACAACGAAACAGTGCGCACTGCTCGGCGTAAACACATTGACTGTCGATGTTTACATTACTCGCTGATAATATCAGTCGGTTTATGCATCCTCATTGTTCTTCGTAATGCAGCGTTTACAAAATATTTGATCGAAACAATAACTGATCATTAAGCAGTTGGTGTTAATGAAGCTTGGTTGCCTTGTATATTTCAAACGCATCTAAGACACCCAAATATTGACTTTACTGCAGAAGTGCACAGGCTTCCTACTCTCGGCAAACCTGGTGTAATAATGATTTTCATATTTCAAGTACAATGCAATATTGGATCTGATTATACTAATATTCTTTTGGGTAGATGTTCTTTCAATCTATCTGTGGATTTTCTAACAGTCTGTCCAATGTAGAACTCATCACAATCATTGCATTGCAAGATGTATACACCTGAGCAATTTTCCGTTGTTTCTTCAGTCCTGGGTTTCAATATATTTTTAAAGTTATTAATGGTTTTAAACGGTATAATAATGATTAGTTTTTGTTAAATCATTTAATATAACATTAGGCAGTAAGTTAGTGTATACACCGGAAATGAATGTGGATTTAGTCTTGTCTATTTTAAACGTTTTTATATTTTCTATTCTTGTGTTTACATGTTAATTTGTCAATAATTTCACTTTTGTATCCATTTTTCACGACAATAAACTTGATTATATTTATTTCGTCTTAAAAATCATTTTGTTTATGGTGTATTTAGCAGTCTCTGACTAAGGCGTTAAATGATGCCATTTTTTGTGAAAAAGGATGATGTGAATTTACATATTGGTGGTGGTTGGATTTCTGTATACTCGTATTTTGTATTAGAACGAACCATTATTGTTTTTAATCAATAAATCTAGGAAGTTTAAGATATTATTATTTGCATCGTAAATCTGATTTTTTCATTTAAACTATTCACGTAGTGGAGTAGCCTGTCAATTTGTACCACCAAACACCAGGAACGTATCATCCACATAGCGTGTGTAGGAGGTAGTTCTTTTTTTGTGGAATTCATTGTGACATGATAGAAAATATTAATTTTCATATAAGTTGAGATACATTTCTGCCAACAATCCACTTAAGGGGGAACCCATATCTAAACCTTCGTCTTGTGTGAACCACTTTTTATCAACAGTGAAATAATTTTGCTTCATAGGACTTTAAACAAGGATTATTAATTCACTGAATTGCTGTTGGTTTAATACTGCCGTTTTTATTACGTTAGTTTTAAGAATTTCTATGGTTTCGTTTACTGGGATATTAGTATATACAGTAAATTAACGATATCAAAAGAGACTAACTTGTATCTTGACAACAATATTGTTGATAGCTTACATAACTTTGCCATAATAAGTTTACAGTATTTTATTGCTATACTGATGTCATCCATACGTTATTACTTACTATTTAGTATTTCATAATACGCATATGATTCTAAGTAAATAAAATTATAGTATTTAATTTACTTAAAAAATTTAAGACTCCAGTCATGATGTGTAACAAGAAAAAAAATATAATTTTTTTAGTATTTACATTACTCAAAGAACAGATTTCACAAACCATTGGAATACTTCGTGATGAGAATTTATTAAAAATTTAAAGAAATTTTTTTAAATGGCCGCACGTATATTTTAATAAATAACCTAATATTTCATTAAGTAAAAACAGTAAAGATGTGGAGTAAAGCAGGCCCGTATATAGAATTTATTATTGTTTGTCACTTATTGTCAATAACAATGAATAAACTACTTATTTATTTATTGTATTACAGAATACACATTTTGTTTGTCAGTTTCATAGAGCAAGTAAAAACAATAGAAGCAATAGCAGTCGTGAAGGCCTCGACACACGTCTGAACACTTTAAGGGCAGCGGCCGCTTAAATTTTTTCTTGTGGTTGTTTCTGTTGAGAATAACAAATGCATCCATTCACCAGTATTTAATATTAATGATTTATTAGCAGTTTTTATGGTTCTGAATTAATTATTGTACTGTCAACGTGTAAGATCAACAAAACTGTAATTGCATTGGTTACAGTACTCGTGAAACTTAGTTTCGTAAATGCTGCATTTTTATTTGCACTGTCAATTTTCATTTGATTGTTTAATTGTCCTAACTTATGGAATGCTTTAAACTCAGAGTCTACCTACAGCTTACACTTACCCAAAACAGTTCCTTGCTGTTCAGCTTGTCGTATTCTTTGCGCTGATTCTTCTTATGTGGCAGCATTCTCTTTCATCGTCATGCGTTTTATGTCCAAATTCCTTCCTTAATTTATCAATTGATTATAGTACTTATATGAGGTAATAGTGTTCTAGAAACCTTTGCGATGCCAGAATACGGTCAGAATACAAGACATTTTAATTTAAAGTGAATAATTTACATCAAAAAGAATAATTTATATTACATAAAAGAAAGTAGTTAATCACTAATTACATTTGCTTATAACTATTTAGATGAATTGCATGATTTATTATGATCTATAATATGATTTAAACGAAAAAGTAATTCAAAGAGGTGAAAACAATAGCTGAATTACCTTACTCTTAAAGGTTGTGTGGAATTCGTATCCCCTTATTACAGAAGTCGTTATTGCAAGCTCTGGTCATTTTTGTTTATCTCTAGTCAATAAATTAAATGTTTACTATTTTACTTCTGAATCCATTAAATTAGTTTTAAACTTAAATCCATTCAGACAGCCAGTGTTGTATCTAGAATTTGGCCTTTGTGGGGGGGGGGGCTTCATACAAAAAATAAACAATTTAAGACTAATCAACATTATTATCTTCTTTAAAGTGGCTGAAATCAGTCCCATTAAACACAATAAAAATATGCGTTATTGAAACATTCTTTACAAGAGACTTATTGACTGATTGATTTTCCTACATTTCATATTTCAGACGTATACGCTAATGCTGTATAGTAAATCTGTTTGTACATTTAAAAAATAGTTACTATTACATTAGCGTACACAACTGAAAGATAATAAAACAGCTGTGTCTAAAAACTAGTTGTTATACGCCAAGAGATTAACGAAATTCGCCAACTTTTTCGACCCTCTGGAGGGGGTGCGGTTCTCCCCGTAAATACACCCTTCAGATAACAGAAAAGAAAATCTCTTCAGGCTTAATCTCGATGTATGCCCGAGATAAGTTGAAGGCCTCGAGGTTTTATTATCCAAGTTTTAGCCGTTAGATTTCTAAATTACCTTCGTCTCCACTGATCCACCTTAGACCATTTTCCGTCTGGATTTCACAACACAATTTTTATTTCTTATCCTCATTGCAAAATTGCCAGTTTTATTAAAATGCAAATCGTGTCACTGCCGGTTAAAGCGATGTCGCCATTTGCAATTCACGAGTATAACACCAAATATTTTCCATACCTTCCTCCAAAAGATATTCAGAGAACATTTTTACTATAATCTTTGCCATAATATCTACATCAATTTTATAATCCACCAATTGTATAAACTTGTAAAATCTTACGATATGTCTGATTTTCACTATCCATCCGTAATATTATAATCCGTAAAAAATTAATAAAATATCTAATTCTGGGCACCCTAGGAAATCTATCTAGCGTAAGCCCAGTTTTGATACTTACCAAATCTAGACGAAAAAGTTTATTCTCATATATGCACCATTTTTATGAGTTTATTAGATATTTTTTTTAGCTTTGTTGAATTAACCCCTAGAAATGCTGACACAAGCAACTTTAAACGCTACAAAAAGTGACGTGTTTCTTTATATAAAGAAAAGATAATTTAAGCCTATACAATTGTTTTACTTTTTAACAATGTGGCAGCATAAAAGTTTAATTGATGTTAAAATTTCCAGATTGAAACTGACTTTGATGTGAGCCAATTTTCTTTTCTGCATAAGATGTCATAGAGAGAATAGAATGATTGAAAATACAATTCAAAAATATTTAAAATTTATTTTTATTTCAATTCTCACATATTAGTAACTTTTGAAAAAATGTATTTCGTAGACTGTCAAGGTCGGAATCATTAATAAAAGAATTTATAGCCGGGGTGTTTGGCCGAGGTCGATTTCTTTGTTCTGTCGTTGTCAAAAAGTTACGGCCAACCATCTGAGGCCTTCTTCAGTAGAAAAAAAAGTTTATAAAGTGTTCGACAAAAGGGAGGAGAGCCGAACGTACCCCTAACCGAGGTGAAAGCAGTAAGTTACCGAGGAAAACGGGGCTCTCTATATAACATGAAGCGCCGCACTAGCCAATCAGGAGTACCACTGCGTTACAGGGGTAGAAAGCAAGCCAATTGTACTGTTTCATGTAGAAAACATCCTGTTTCTTCCTTACTACTACTCATTCTTCTCATATAAGATCTACTCGTAGGTTTTGTCCCTTGTATTTTACCTTATAAAATAGACTTTTCAATTCACCTGCTCTGCTTTGGCTACGTGTTCAAAGTAGTGTAAGACTGCTAATCCGATCTGCTTTATAAACTTGTTTTTTATCTTCAGAATACATGTAATACGGAAGCACTCGTTCTGCGTTCCTAGAATACGTCTGTATACTCACAGCTCCTACACACCATATAGGCAGACGTAAATGTAGAAATTTATCCACCAATTTTAGGTTTTGTCCCTTGTATTTTACCTTATAAAATAGACTTTTCAATTCACCTGCTCTGCTTTGGCTACGTGTTCAAAGTAGTGTAAGACTGCTAATCCGATCTGCTTTATAAACTTGTTTTTTATCTTCAGAATACATGTAATACGGAAGCACTCGTTCTGCGTTCCTAGAATACGTCTGTATACTCACAGCTCCTACACACCATATAGGCAGACGTAAATGTAGAAATTTATCCACCAATTTACAATCTCACACTTGATTTATATTGATGGAAATATAAATGAGACAATCGACAACCATGTATCCGAATGGTTGTTGTACAAACCACATTCTGAATTTCTTTTATGGTCACTGCTATTTCTTTTAGTTGTTCTGATACATTACTTCAGATTCGTTTAAACGTGTTCTTGTCGGGTTTACAATGACTACAATAATGAATACACAGTTCTCTGCTGTTTACATGACTGTTCTCTGGTGTAATCGTTTCGCGTTGTTTACAAAACTTCTTACGAACTAAAAAAAAAAATTAAAGAATTTCGACGAAACCGTAACACGGAAGCATGATAATGTTTTTAGGCATTTGAAACATATAATGTGCATATAACAAATATTTACTATATAAAAAATATATTTGCTATATAACAAACATTATCATGTTAAAACGACAGAGACCGAAGATTTCTAGACTGTGGGGAATCGAAAGTGTGGAAGCGTTACATTTTTCAATCACGTTACATTTTTGTGGAATGACTCCCAGCCTAAAAACATTATCATGTTAAAAAAAACACATTTTTAACACACGGTGTTGCGTGTGAAAGTATTTTTAAACTAACTGTTAAATACATACATTTCTTTAGCAGACCGTGAGACATATATTTTTGTCCCAAAGCACTGTATAGGCAATACATTTTGGAACACCTGGTATTTACTTTGGATATAAACAAGACTGTTGCATAAGACATTTTTGAATATATGCCCACGTAAACGTGCATGTGAACGTACATGTGCGTGTACACGCGTGTAGGTATAAATACGATTGGTACATACAGGTTTGTTTGTGTGCTTATGTATGGTTATGTTCCTTTCCTTTCCGTGGCGTTACAACCCAGCGTGGGTTTTAGCCTGCTCAATGACTTTCTTCCATTCCGCCCTCTCATTCACATCCGTCTCCATCCCGTCACGTTCATACATCTCAAATCATCCTCCACGTCATCCAAACATTTCTTTCTGGGCCTGCCTCTAATTCTTCTTCTTACCGGTCTCCAATTTGCAATCCTCTTACCCATTCTTCTGTCATCCATTTACGTGGTCCGGCCACTCAAGCCTCCTATTCTTAATAAACTGGACTATGTCGGTACCCTGAATCAGTTGGTCTAGTTTATGCTTCATTCGAATCCTCCAATTCGAATCTTCAGTTTGTAGAGGTCAAAAGATTTTTCGCAAGACTTTTCGTTCAAATATTCTTAGATATTGCTCGTCTGTGCTGGTTAATGTCCAGGCGTACGTTACTACCAGTCGTATAAGATTTTTGTATATAGTCAGCTTAAGTTGTTTGCTTAACATCCTCGATTTGAAAAGCTGTTCATAGGAGTGATGGTTATATTTTACTGCTTTTAAATTTTCCCATGCTACGACCCGCGCAAATGTCATGGTAAACCGTACACTTGTCTGTTTATGTGTTTATATGTTTTGATTAGGGTTTTTCACAGTTTTGAAACGAATGCAACCAGTAATAATCAAATAGGTGTCAGACGAAAATGAATCGGTGTTTATTGGGTTTTTGCGCTGTAAGTTAACAATTGTTCCATTATTTTAAAACACTCACAAGTTTTGATCAATTTTATGTTCAACTATAATTTTATAATATACCATGAAATTCCGGGAAAAACAATGTTTAACTAAATTTAGGAGCATTCCTAGTATGAGATCGACGCTCTCAATCAATCAGTCAATCTTCGTAAACTTCGGCCCCGTTGAACCGTGCTAATAAGACTCTATCAACGTATGTTTTGTGTAAGGGAGTTTATTGTGGCACCAGAATTCCCAATTGTATTCTACTTGTCTATTAAATTGTTTACAATTCATTATTTACAACCGTGTCTATCTCAGACTACAGTTGACCTCACGGCAGTGTCAGTCAGGACCTAATTTCGTTAGACAACAGGCTAATCGAAAGCCGTGACGCAACAATAATACCGACTAACTTATTAATGTTGCAGCTGTGTCATTACTGGCGCTGGCCAAAACATATGTACGTCAGAATTTCAGTCGGTATTCTTTTTTTACCACTATCTGTCAGACAAACAAAATGCTTCCCTCAAAATTCAGTTACGTCAGATTTTGGCGCGGTGCCACACTTACAACTGACGATATATCGAGAATATCAAAGGGATGAGTCACTTAGGAAACTGCAGTAATGTCCGCCTCAGAATTAAGCCACGTGACTGTTAACGTATGGTTTTACTAAAACATGGTCAGTTAGTGTAATGATCACATGTGGCCGGATGATGAATCTACAAGCAGTGAAGTCGATAGGCGTCAAGAGAAGTGTCAAGCTGAATACTTAACTCGCCTATTACCAGTCCATTCAATATCTGATGTGTTCAATGTTTTGGACTTACTGAATCTGACGTACTAAATAATCAGTCCTTTAAAATCTCTAACCGATGGGTGATTTCTTACACGTAAATCCTCTACTCAGCCTGCTTCCATCGTAATATTTTCTTGCATCACTAGAATCTGGGACCGTCCTCAGAAGCTTCGTCCTCAACCGCTGCTCACAGCTTCTGAGAACGATTCTAGATACTAGAATCTGGGACCGTCCTCAGAAGCTTCGTCCTCAACCGCTGCTCACAGCTTCTGAGAACGATTCTAGATACTAGAATCTGGGACCGTCCTCAGAAGCTTCGTCCTCAACCGCTGCTCACAGCTTCTGAGAACGATTCTAGATACTAGAATCTGGGACCGTCCTCAGAAGCTTCGTCCTCAACCGCTGCTCACAGCTTCTGAGAACGATTCTAGATACTAGAATCTGGGACCGTCCTCAGAAGCTTCGTCCTCAACCGCTGCTCACAGCTTCTGACAACGATTCTAGATACTAGAATCTGGGACCGTCCTCAGAAGCTTCGTCCTCAACCGCTGCTCACAGCTTCTGAGAACGATTCTAGATACTAGAATCTGGGACCGTCCTCAGAGCTTCGTCCTCAACCGCTGCTCACAGCTTCTGAGAACGATTCTAGATACTAGAATCTGCGACCGTCCTCAGAAGCTTCGTCCTCAACCGCTGCTCACAGCTTCTGAGAACGATTCTAGATACTAGAATCTGGGACCGTCCTCAGAAGCTTCGTCCTCAACCGCTGCTCACAGCTTCTGACAACGATTCTAGATACTAGAATCTGGGACCGTCCTCAGAAGCTTCGTCCTCAACCGCTGCTCACAGCTTCTGAGAACGATTCTAGATTCTAGTAATCAAAACGTCAAGAAACAAAAATATTTCGATGGAAACAGTCCGAATAGAGGATTTACCCGCGGATAATCAGAGTCTACTATTTATTTACGTACATTTAATGTATATGTATTATAAAAACCCATGTATTACATTTTTTAATTATTCATATTTTAAATTGAAATTGACTACTTAATTTACGTTTTAAATTTTTGTATTTTTAAAGTATTCATTTTATTGTTTCAGAAAAAACTGTGACGTGAAATAGATTTGTTAAAAATAAAAACATGACGAGTAACAGCAAATTAAGTTGATAATTAAAAATTACCTTAATAAACGTCTTGCGACTTCTCCTTATTTTGTCCTGACGCGTTTCAAAACCTAAGGTTTCGTCTTCAGAGGATAATCACTCTTCCGTCGTCAAACATTAAAAATTAATGACACAATGACACACATACACATAATTTACACTACAAACTTAGGCCTTTTCACATTGCACAGTGCGCACTGTATGGAGGTCCAGTTCATACTCAATGTTCAACTCAAACATTAAAAATTAATGTTTGACGACGGAAGAGTGATTATCCTCTGAAGATGAAACCTTAGGTTTTGAAACGCGTCAGGAGAAAATAAGGAGAAGTCGCAAGACGTTTATTAAGGTAATTTTTAATTATTAACATTTACGCGACTTGGATACCAAAAAACATGTTTATAAAAAAAAGCAAATTAAGGCTTTTGTTGTTGTTGTTATTTCTTTTGTCTTTTGTCCTCTTAACTGATTTCCAATATAGCGCCATCATACCTTCTTACCAGTTGTTTATAAAATTGTAATTACACTGTGCAGGATTAGACTACATAATGTATCCACCTCTTATATGTAGCCACCTCACGTTTTGCAAGATTACAAATTTGTTATTTTTCGTTTTACACATACTTTCAAACAGTAAATGAGGCATACTTAATAAACAACTTTTCGTAGAGCATCGTAGCAAGTAAATACAATAATTATCGTCTTTGAGGAACACTTATCTTAACACCGTACGATTAGTGTTATACACATGCATACGGTGTTATACACATGTATTATTACACATGCATATCACCAATTCCACAAGGAATAATGGTGAAAATCGGGTTATTTACAAATTAATTATGAGGTTACTGGTAAATATAATTATCCAGCATCAAGCTACTGACGTTTTTTTACGTGTTCTTTAGTGAAGTCTTGTACCACAATAGCAGGTTCCCGTATCGTATCACTCAATTGCTGTAGCGTACGTTTCCGGATTTTTAATGTGTAAATCTTCTAAACCTGGCCTGATGACTATTATCAGGTACTTACGTTTTTTAGTTACAGCTGGTTATTAAATCTGACTAAATGTGTACCGACAGAGCCCAATTCAACATATAATGTACTTCGTTTTGAGTATAGCGCTTCTTGTGGCTTGTTGCACTGAGTTTGTGTACAATGTTTGTGTGAAACAATTGTCAGAGTGGTAGGCCTATAAGTAAATTAGTTTTATGGAAAAACCAAACTTCATATTATTGGCTCAAGTAGGCTTACTTCCTCGTAGCCAGCTGCCAACAGTTCGGATTTCTAAGTGTAATCTGTTCTAATCATACAACTATTCTAAAACTTTGTTTTACATCACCTAAAATATTACAGTTATTTCCTGATTTTAGAATCCGCATTTCTATCTAACTTAGTCGTACTACAAATTATTACATATTCTCAATTTTTATGTTTACTCGTTAAATCCTGAGACTGTTTTTAGGTTTAAAATTACAATTAAAAGTAGTAGCATACTGTAACCGTATTTACAAAAATTTAACTCTTACGTTCTTCCTGTATAAGGTAAGTTACAAGAAAGGAAGGTTAGAGGAGGTAAAGTAAGCTTTCGTGGATTTCAAATTCACAATTCATAAAACTTTTAAAAAACAGATAGACTTTATTTCAGTATTTCGACTAATTACACAACCAGCTGACTGTTTAATTAATACTTCCTGTTTATTAAAAACACTAGACAGCTATGTGACATAATTCAACATTACTATCGAAACAGCTTACATATTAAACAATTGTACATTGAAAATTAAGAACTTGTAAACACTAAACATTAAATCATTCCCCAACTAAATTAACGTATATAATTTAAAATAACCTGTAAATAGTTCAGCACATGAAACTACATGAAATGTTTGTAAAATGTCTTTCTAGAATTCAGATTTTAGAAGAAAGCGAAATGAAAAAGAATCAACCTTAATAAATCTTAGAAACAGAAACGTTGCTTGTACATACAGTCGCAAGATCAGTAGTCTTCTCTCCAACAGATATAAACCACATACGTAATTATACGTACCAATTGTTCATTGCACTTCGCCTGCTGCAACGTAACGTATCGCTTGTAACAGAAAAACTTGAATGAAAAGGTTTAGTTCAGAATATATATTAAAAAACACCAAGTTCCTAATTAAATTACTATTTCATAATAAAGGTAATTCTAATATATTAATTGGACTATTAAAGTGGTTAATAGTAGTTAGTTGAGTAAATAATAACGCTGACAACAAATAAATAATTACAGAAACAAATTTACAAAACAAAACATGCGTTACTACGTTACGTGCAACATACGGTATGCGTCAACTGAATATATTTATTTAAATCGATACAGACAGTCTTTAAATAATATAAATTTTATTTTGGTTAAAAATTATTAATTCCCACTCTAGTACGATGAATACTCTACTCTAGAACAGATGAGTTCGGAGAAACTGTAAACTGGGCAAGTTTCGATCGGAGAGCAATCACTGTTGAAAAGGGCTGGGAAGGCATCACCTCAGCTGTGGTGCTGACAAATGAATAAAAGAATGTCGACTGAGTGTATTAATATCATCATCATCAGTACGTAAAGATAATGTTACGGTTGAGCAACCGAACAAAAACAAAGAGGAAATGAACGCCTGAAGATATTTGAAAGAAAGCTCCTGAGACGGATCCTGGGCCCCATATATAGAAACGGGGAATGGAGGATACGGCATAATTATGAGATTTATTGTCACTTCAACGAACCAACGATAGAAGTGTACGTAAAACTAAGGAGGCTGCAATGGGCTGGCCATGTCGTAAGAATGGACAGCAAACGAACACCTAAAAGAGTCCTCATGGGAAGTATGGATGGCAAATGACCTAAAGGCCGTACAAGGAAAATATGGGAAGATATATTCCCATATATCATGTGAATGCAGTCGCTATGGATGCAGGAGAGATGTAGGGAGTGCGAGGATGGAAGTCCTTTGCTACGGATAGAGAGAGGTAGAGGGTCAGGATAGAGTATAGCAAGGCTTGACTTCGGGCTATAGGAAGAGGAGGAGGAGGAGCAACCGAACAACAAATTTATGTCTGATCAAGTATCAGCAACAAGTCAATACGGATTTATGGATCAATGTAAACATCAATCACAGAACGATCGAAACAAGCAGACCTAAAAAAAAAAAAAAAAAAAACAGTAATTATTGTTGTCCTCACGGATTCAAATATTATATAACCTTATTTCTTGTGACTTCTAGTAGTTATGTCACGTGTTTCGGAACGATTGTTCCATCACCAGACACGTATGTACCTCATAAGAGGTCATCGGCCATTAAAATTGATTAATTAAAGTCAAACACATATCAACAATAAAACAGATTCGCGTACACGCTACTTGAACGGTGTACACCGTGGACCGATACTGACTTACAACAGCCCACGCAAGTGTCTGCACATAATATAATAATTAAATCAATTGTGGCTTGCATACTGGAAACATAAATTTTTAAAAAGTCAGATATTGTTAAACATAAAAGGATATACCGATGGCTGGTGTACACGAGTATAAATTGTGAGAAATGAAAATAATTCCAGCAGTGAAATCTGAGGCCAACAGTTTTCCAGTACCCTACAGTATGTCAAGAGGTTGGCCGAGGCACAAAAGATTGGGAAGATGTTGAGAATAATTTGCAACTCCTCGAAAATCTTTCAAAAATCGTAAAGGAAACAGGTTTATTAAAATAACGTTGTCCGTAATTTTTAAGCCGTGACTGAAAAAATATCGTTGAAGAAATTTGATAATGTCATTACAATACAGATTTTACTTCCTGCACATAAAATATTTGTCTTGGGCAACGGAAATACCCGCTAACTATGTAAATATAAAGGAAAATAAAAAACTGCTTTTATTATTATTTTTATCGTAATACTGAAAGTAAAATATGATAGTAATAGTAATAAATAATTGTAAAAATAATAGTAATAATAATTTTAATAATAGTAATGATGAAGAAAGAAGAAAATAATAATAATAATAATAATAATAATAATAATAATAAATATTTAAACACGTGACAATGCAGAGTACGTGTATGAATTATAAGTAAGGCGAATATATTAATATATGCATTTTCTCGCAGAAGAAATTGATTATTTTGCACATACAATATAATAATAATAATAATAATAAAAGAAGAAGAAGAAGAAGAAGAAGAAGAAGAAGAAGAAGAAGAAGAAGAAGAAGAAGAAGAAGAAGAAGAAGAAGAAGAAGAAGAAGAAGAAGAAGAAAAACAACAACAGGAACAAGAGATTAACAAAATTAACCCAAAACAACAAGAACCATATTAACAAAACACATTTGAAGACAGTAGTGGTTGTGGTGATTATGGTAATGATGAATCCTTCCTTATCGTTACACTAAATACAATAATATTCACACTCTCGCTTGTAACGTTGTGGCTTTCACAGTTAATAACACTTATGTTTTCTGGTTTAACCAGACGCGCTTTGTTTTGCTAGGTGCCAATATAAATAATGATGCTAGTGAAATAAAACGTGAAGCAGATTTGTTGACACCGGCTTACTGTATTCTTGTTTATATTGCTTTAACCAACTTAGGTCTAGCAACATTAATATAGTATTTGTGTTTACTACCCTTTGTCGTTACTGTGTATTAGGCCTTGCCTTACCACCGTGTTTCTAATTTTAATAGGATTAATTCACTTATGAAACATTCAGTGCATGTGTAACAAACAGTACGTAACGTCAGATGTATATGTGAGTGCAGCTGTGGGTAATTAATTATGTAAGCTGATGAATGCCAGGTGCATTCTGTGTTTGTGTCCAACTCATATACAGTTCTTGTCTATTCTGTTTAATAACTAACCAGCACTTATGCGGCTTAAATTTTATTGGCGACCGACGAAATAATCACTCTTTATTGTAACATAATGCTGTTGGTTGTAAACGCTGTACTTTGTTACGAAACAAACGAACATGTGGCACAATAAATAGAACATTAAATAACAAAATACGAACAGATACAAGGATAAAATTTTATAAAACGATGGCTGTACCTGTACTTATGTATGGGAGTGAAAGTTGGATAAATACCAAAAAAGGAAACAGCAAAATACAGGCAGCAGAAATGAGATTTTTGAGACGGGTCAAAGTCTGCACAAGAAAAGATTTAGTAAGAAATGAAGACGTGCGAAATGAACTAAATGTATATGCAATAAATTAAAAAATAAGTGAATATAAAGAAAGATGGAAACAACACGTAAATAGAATGGGAAATGGGAGAATACCCAAAAAAATACTTAACTACAACCCAAGAGGGAAAAGAGATATAGGAAGACCACGAAAACGGTGGTCGTAAGTTTGTGAGGACGGAATAGGCAAATGCCTAATCCTTGTAGTGCAGAAGAAGAAGAAGAAGAAGAAGAAGAAGCCAAACGAACATTAAATTTGAGCACACAACCATTGTAGTGCCAGTGTTTACGTATGGTAGAGAAACAGGAGCATAGTATTAAGGCGCACGAGACTAAGTTTCTTAGACGAGTTTAAATTTTGCTCTAGATTCAACAGAATTAAGATAAAAGAAACGACATAACTAAGTGAATACGACAAAAGGATGAAGACAGATGGTACGAGCATGCGTGGAAAATGAGCGAGAATATTCTTCTAGTGAAGGCGAATGTTTAATTATAATTAAACAGGATAAAAACATGTTGGGCGCCCAAGGAAACGCTGGAATCTGTAACAGACTTAATAAAGTGGAAAATGTTTAACACGAAATGATGGGCGCCAGCTCTGTTTCCCGTGTTAATCGAACTTCGTGTTAAGCGCAGAAATATGAAACAATATGAGATAAGATAAACAAATAATGTGTAGATTACTCATTGTATTGAGTAGGAAAATAAAGTAATATAGAATATTCAGAAAGTATTTACATATAAACGGTTTATTTATCCTCCTGGACGATTTCTGGTTAATTTTCGGAAAAATATGGTTAATTTTTCTTAAAATTTAGTATACACGCACTGTAGTTGTTCTTAACTCAGTCTTACAATTTAGGCTCCCTTTTGCAGTTACGTATTATGTCTTCTTAAAGTCCATGTAGTGACGATGTTCAATTCTTTTTAAAATAATCAGTAATTTTCTTTTGCACACAATTCTGCACTACTTTATTTTCAACAAATTGTTCTAATTTTGATAAATTACACATAAATTACATACGTGGTCATACATTTCACTTTCCCAGTTGGCTTCTAAATACAGTATCGGCAAACACGGCTCAGCAACGAAAGCATATCCCAAGCGGTAAGAGCTAGTAAATTTTCACTGTCATTTTCCCCATCAAGTTCGTCGCCCCCCTTCATCACTTTTTTTAACTTGCACTGTTTTGGGGCGAGCACATATGGATTTATTTATTATGCAGCTGTTAAAAGCCAGCAGAAAAATTATTTTTAACAAACCTTTTGAGTTGACCGATATTTTGTAAGTAAATTTTACGTGTTAAGCATACAAACTGTAATTGTAAAATAGAAGCAACGATCGGGACCTGAGACATATTTCGCGTTAACATGTAGGAAAGAAGTAGAAGATCAAAAACAGTATTATTATTCAGCAGTGATATTGCAAACGAATTGCACAAAAGTTTGAAGAAACCCTTATATTAATATGAGATGAAACCCATAACCTCTATACTACTACTACTACTACTACTACTACTACTACTACTACTACTACTACTACTACTACTACTACACTACTACTACTACTACTACTACTACTACTACTACTACTACTACTATTACGAATTAAACAATTTGTTATTAATAGAAACGACGAAAATTAATAAGCATGCATAATGATAACAAAAATATGTATTACAATAAACATAAAATATCCCAAACATAAGCCTAACAATCTATACTTAGGACTGTGAGTAATCGTATATTTACTATTGCTCTGTTTTTTATGTTTTACTTATTTTACTTAATTATTTGTACAATTTTACTTAATTTGCTCATTTTTATTCGGTAATAAATTACCGGCCACGCACAACGGCCGTTAAATATATCTTCAACATTTCAATTTTTAAATCGGATACATTTTAAAGACAGCATAATACAGCGGATTTCCCCTTCAATTTATCAGACCTACTAAACTGAAGCAATCTGACATGTGGATAAATGTTTTGCATAATCAGCGCCGTCATAATTTTCACATTATAAGGTCGAAATAATAATAATCCAAAGATCGTCCGTAAAATGCAATTTTAAATACTGAGAAACTAAAATATTAATGTTTACCGTTATTTTTACTAAGTTTGTTGTCGCGCCTTAGGAGAGAGAGAGGAACCATAATTTATCTAATATCATTCTTTACGTGGTCAAACATATGCAAATAATTCTGTTGTAAACAATTGTAACCTGTGAGCTGTGGTACATTTCAACTTGGTACAGTATTTAATAGTACATTATAACTGATAGTATTTAATAAGTAAAAAAAAATAAAAATAGCACTCTGCTAGAACCATGGGTCACTCTGTTTACTTCCATACAAATCAAATTCCAGTAAGAAAAATTTATATCGTAGGATTATAACCTTCGCACTACACTTATTTACATATTTAATATCACTTCGGAGATGTTTGACACTGTCCGTTTGCAGTTCCTGTGTTAGTATGTAGTTGAGCGACCATCTGACACCGAGATTCATAGCCACGAAGTGATACTTACGGTGACGATGATGTTGATGACTTTGATAATTATTATTACACGTAATCAAAAATGTTATATAAAAACGAGGACGATAACAAAATGTAAAAGCTGGTCCAAGATAAAGATTAGTGTAAAATTTCTCAGACGATTTGTTGTCTGCCTGTCTGTCTCGGACGTTCAAAGCAAACTGAGAGAAATAATGTAAAAATTACCTGCTCACTGTTTCAGAAACGTAACAAGACATAGGACATATTCAGAAGTGAGAGCAGACGAAAACATGTGTTCTATTATCCCTCTCTCCCGCACTCTGTCTGTCTGTCTATTTGTCTGTCTGTCTGTCTGTCTGTCTGTCTGTCTGTCTGTCTGTCTCTCTCTCTCTCTCTCTCTCTCTCTCTCTCTCTCTCTCTCTCTCTCTCTCTCTCTCTCTCTCTCTCTCTCTTCTCTCTCTCTCTTTCCCTTTCTCTCTATCACATACATTAAATACAAAAGAACAACGAAATTGAGTGAGAACCGACAATACATCCAAAATGTATTTAATATCAAGTAGTTTATTCCTTAACGAGTGTTTGTACCAAATTAACAGCAGGCAGGAGTACTTCGCGTGAAGAAATAAAATAGGTAAATATAATGTGAACAAAGTATGCGTGCGCATCACTGATCACACACAGGTGCACGCGCGCGCGTTCACGACCATTCATTCAAAAGTCATTCATTTAGGACTCTTCGTAACGTGAATGTGTTTGCGCGCGCACGTGTGTATGTGTATGTGTGTGCCATGTGTGTGAGAGGGAGAGACAGACAGAGAGTCAAGAAAAGAAAAAAAAAACTGTTAGCAGTATTGTTATTGTTAATTTATATGAAATTTTAACGAGAGAATGATCCTCCAAATAAAATAAACGAATCTGCTAGTCTGATCAGTCCTTTACAGTTTTACAGTGGAGTTCGTGTGTGCATGTGTGTGTGTTGTGCGTGCAGAATGCTTATCAACATTATTATGATGGCAATCATAATCTTAAGCCGACCAAAGTCACTGATACACTGACCCATTCTATTCTGACAATGCGGCTACGAATATGCTTCTCCTAACTTACTTATCGAATATAAAACTACTCCAGCACTGTAGGCTTATGTAACAAAGAAATTTTGTTAAGAAATAAAACTTGATATTTTTTTCTGTTGGTTTGAAATTTTCCATTGTAATTTTTATGTGTTACTCTCATATACAAATCAAAAAATGAAACGCTTATGAAGACAAAAATGACTTATCAACTTTCAAAGTTAAAAATGCGATTATTGTCGGCACAGTGGGGAACGATAAAATGCTATTTCGAATTATATGTCTTCAGTATACTTAAAATAATAAATATATTCGAGAGTTAAAATATATATTTTACAACATTTAAGCTTTATGTAAAAGTAATAGAAGAATAATAAGAAGTAATTGAAGTTTTAGAACTTTATATAACTTCTACATCTTTAAAACGTGTGTGATAATATTGAAGTATTGTTTTCTGCTCAATATAAGTTATTTAATTTTGTTCAAATGTATAAATATTAGGTACATTCATATTTAGTTGTCAGAAGTAAATTAACGTTTTTATTACTGAGTATCGTCAATTTTCTTCTTCACTGATTCGTGATTTGGGTTCTTGTTTAAACAGTCCCCCTTCTATTTGACTGGGTATGTTTGTTTCTGCTTTAAATTGAGGTTAGGAATAGTTTTTTTTTTTTTTAATTTAATCTTACCTTAACAGAAGCGTCTAGAATTTTTGAAATGTTGAAAGTACTCCAAGTGTCACTGATGATAAAATTTTCTTAATTGTATTGTTTCCAAAGTATCGCCACTAAATACTGTCTCAAAAAAATACAATTTCTTTCTGTTAAAACAAATGATGACACTTCTCGATTACAGAGCTCGTTAAAGTCGTTGTTTTGAAGACGAAGTATTTGAAAAAGTAAACTGAATTCAAAATTCGATTACTAGTGACGCAAGGAGTAAAACCAACATTTCATATTTTCACATAAATGTTTAGTCTGATTCACAAGATGTTTCGATAAGAAATTAATATACAGTTTTCGATGCTTTACGTTCCCCGAATGGGTCACCTACGACCGAAATCGTCCACTTATTTTGATGCGTTAGAACGAAATTTTGGTTAACACAGGGTCAAAAATTGAAAATATACCGTTAAAATGTAGCATGTAACAAAAAAATAATTCCAAACGATAGTTTCACTAATTCCACCGCACGACAAAATGTCAATGCATGCGTTCGACGTGAAGTTCAGTCTAAACTGAAAACATTAGCTGTACAATAATACACAAAGCATTAATCGAAATGTAGATCTTTAAGCAAAGTGGATGGCAATGTACTTGGTAAAGTAAGCGTAATAAACCTTTCGATATCTTTTGAAAGCTCTGAAACAAAAACACTCTCATAAAAATTGCCGTATCGACTCATCGAATCAAAGATTTTCGACCAAACGCCATGACAGAGTGAAATGTGTTACACCATTGAAGTCAAGTCCAAAAATTCTGTTGCAGATGAATAATCATTTTGAAAAAAAAAACGTCAAAAATAAATGTAGTGATTTCTAAATGGAGGACAATTCTGCAACAGGTTGAAAATAGTGGGGAAAGGGTGAATTCAAATTATAATAAAGGAAAAAGGTGGGGGCGCGGCGATCTTCCCCTTCACCACCACGTGTTCTATTCTAGTGGTGTAGTGCCGTGTGCAAGCCGCGGTTGAAATGACTAGGATACGCGGCGAGTGCGCCAACTCATTCGAAACGTTACCTGAGGTAGTCGCGCGGTTCTGATAGTGCGGTACTGATAGTAGACTAACAGCAAGTTCGTGTGTAAACCACTCGGCTACCCAACGACATATTATATTTCGAAAAGGTAAGCAAGCACTGGCGGCAGACTTTGTGCTAAACAACTTAACGTTATCTGATGCAGTTATTAACAAACAAATTGCTAAATGGAAACGCTACTACAAGAGTTATATTATAGTTAATCTGTTAAGTTATATAATTTTTCTTTTATTAATTTGAAATGAATGGTCAGACTCATTAATACGAAGTCACTAGCACTAACCAACGCCTGCTATACATTTGGCTTTTGGAAACGGCTAATGAAGAAACTTATAGTGAATAGTGATTAGTAATAACGAATACAAGTACAGCAATTCAGTGAACACAGTAAAGGGGACATAAATGAAGCAGGTGACAAACACGAATACACACAACACATGCAATAATTTACATAAACCGTAATTGTTTTAATTAACCTCTTCATGCTTCAAGCGTGCAGACTAAAAGTATGTAACAGAAATTGTTTTAAATTTCAAAAACATTTTTATTTTTAATTAATTTTAATATTTTTAAACATAAATAAATTTTTATCTTCCAAAGAAATTAAAGTAATTTGAAGAAAAAATCCAAAAAAACAAATCAAAAACAAAAAAGTTACTATTGCTTCATGTAAAAGTTACTACTATTTATTAAAATTTAATTTGCGCTGTACTTAAAAGTGTCACAGGCGTAAGAAGATTTAGCGACTTTCAATCATTTTACCGATCCTAATGATCACAAAACGTCCTAAAGAATACGACAAAGCGTCACTAAATGATGCAAAGATGATGATGATGTGTCACTAGTTTTAAATATAACATGATGTAATCTGAAAAGTAACATTGCACTCTTTTAACTAATCCTGAGTTATTTACATAATAAAATAATTATTAAGTACAAAATAAACAAAATGAGAAAAAACATAAAACGATGATTCGTTTTTAAACAACGTTTCCGATTATGTGAATGCGATGTGAGATTTTAAATTAAAAACTGTTTTTTAGGTAAAAGAGGCAAACCTTTTTTTGTCCTCTTTGCTTTACTGTCAATAGAATACTTCATATGAACTGCACTCATAACATAAATTAAACACGAACACAAATGCAAAGGACATTGGCATGCCGGTGAAAACAAGACACAACTGTGACCGCATGATGTAAGCACGTTCTAACGTCAGTGAAGTATTGAGACGCAAGAAATTAAAATCGAAACCAAATATTAAAACTAATAATTTTCAATAAATCTTCAATAGGTAAACGATTAAACATCAGTACCCAATTGATTCTACATTTTCAGTATTACATTTAATAAAACCTAATACCTTCAATAACAGATCATTCAGTTTTAACTATTTTATATTTTATGACTATTTTAACTATCTGTTAAGCAAGTAAAAAAAATGTTGATATAAAATCTATGCTCAGTATTGACCGAGTAGTGTTAATATTGGATAAAATACACTGTTACTGAATACTATTAACTGATGCCGGAAAACTGATGATTTAAATAACAAAGTTTAATTAAATTAACTAGAACAGCACTGATGGGGCAAGAACACGTTGTTGTTTCGCTAATAACAGAAAAATAATACACGTGCAATAAGAACTACAAACAAGTCACTGTAAAAAGTACGTCACTTGTGAACGTATCACGTTCATTAAATACTGAATATCACTTTGTACTGAATACATTAATTGAAGTTATGAAAAGTTTATATCTCTACGTATGAAAAGTTGTGATTTTAAATGAAAAAGTTATATTCAGATCAGATAAATAAACGTTATGAATCTTCAATAAAGTTTAAATTCTTAAAGATATTTACGATTATTTTTGTTAGTTGCTTGGAATGAAAGGTTTCTGTTAATTTATTTGAAATAACTGTTACCAAAAATTAATCTTGAAAGTTTTATATTTCTTCTGTATTTAACGCCTTACATACTTAACGTGTTGCTTAAAAATTATTTACAGAGCTTACTGATAAATAACGTGTTTTCCATTTTGATTAATTTCTCAACGAAAAATGGTGTTTTCCATTAACGTGTTCTCATTTTGAGAACTATTTTGCATTGCGACAAAAAATTTAATTCAGTACTTTGATGCAGAATGCAGATGAAAATGAACGAAAACATTCAATTATAACTTAACAAAGTACATTTTATTCTTTTCATGAAAGAAGTAAGAAGGTAAAAAAAGATTTTTTGAACAACAGATAAACATTAAAGAGAATCATATTAACTGTAGAACAAATCTAAAAGGATTCTTTATTTAATGTATACAAAATAGCACCAAAGTATTGAACGCCCTGAAATTCACATCGTGTTAACTTCCCTGAGATGGCCTCGAGTAAAATCATAAATCCATGCATTGGCAGAGGGATGACACTTGAGCCGTGGGTTGCGGGTAGGGGACGAGAGACCGAATGGTATCCCAAAAATGACAACTAACAGACGTTCAAGAATAACATGGTCAGCCATTTCGACAAGGCTAGGCGGATGGGTGTGGCCGTCTAAATTTGTGCACAAATTTTTCTTGGCAATGTTTCCAGTTTTTGCTATCGCTCCATACTGTGACTTAATTATTATTATTTTTTCTTTCAGTAAGCCTTAACCGCTGTTAAGGTAATTTAATTTATATTTTTGTTGAAATGCCGCATTGACTTCAATTAAAGTTGACGTTTCGACTTCGTAACACTTAACAATGTAATACATAAATGTAATGTTGGTAGGGGGAGGGAGAAGAGCGTAAACATTTCAGAGAATTCCACGCGTTTCTATTTTTAAACATTATGGAAATATCCTTTGAGCTAGATTCCCAGATCGCACCAAAGCCAAGTGGTGCAGTGTGCACCATGAACCCGTTTGTGTCATTAGTCAGCAATAATATATGAAAACTAAGAATGTTTTCATATATTATCCCTCTCCCTCACTCTCTCATACACTCACATTCACCCTCTTTGTCCTAACTCTCCCTTTACCCGTCGCTTATTGTCTCCCTTCCACTATCCTTCCCTCTGTATTACCTTCATTCTCCACTTTCATCGATACTCGTCCCTCATACTTAGAGAAACCATCCAAGTAAACAGAAGACTGCAGTAAGAATTTTATTTTATTTTACTAAATTCTGAAATAGACTTGTAACTTTTAATTAACGTTTTAATTAAATAATATGATGTTTTAAATTAATAATGTCACAATTCTTGAATAAATAACTTTTAAATTCATCCGGATAAAATACTTTATAATTTTTAAACATCTTAAGCGATGAATTGCAGACAATTACTCATTTGTTATTTACGTACATTACGATAATACACAAACGTTTTTAAATATTTTATGAATTAACCTTCGGCCAAACAATCCACCGGAGATAAATTAATTAAAGCCAGTTCGTTTGCGATACGTTTATTTCATCGTGATACTAGTTTCTCCGTTATTTTGTTAAAAAATATACACAGTATCCATATAGTTTTTTAATTTATTATTTTAAAATAAAAATTTTGTATCCAAAATATTTCCAGTTAATTAGAACAGAACGTTAGCAAAAAAACGCTCATGCTGTGCTATGAGATTTCGGAGTTGGTCGTTTTTCAGTTTTGCCGGACTGCAGGAACTTCAACCTTATTTACAAAAATTGAATGACGATTATAAAATTGATTAATAAAGTTGAATCTAAATTACGTGTTAAGATAGTGAATACAAACGGAGAGGATCGGTTCACTGTTCGTCACGAAATTGTCTGTTATTCTAAACAACGCCAACACCCAACAGCACACCGTACCTTCTGCTGTTGGGTTCTTCTGTTAGATTCCGTTAGATTTTCCTGTATTTAATTTAATTCACTATTTTTTACAAACACTTTGATTTGAAACAAAATTCCCACATTTTAATTCGGGAAATTATTTCTGCTAACATTTATGTTTTCAAGTATAGAATAATAAATTATATTTAACCCGTCAGGAATATAATTTTAGTAACACTTAATTAATAATTTTAGCTACAAACATTCAGTGTATTAACCCTTTTTTTATTTTTTCAAAGAACTGAAAAAGCATTTTTATTTGCATGTTTATTATAAGGTATATTTATATTTAAATTAAATTATATAATACTATAAACCGACGGTTTTAAGAATACTGTCATCCTCAGATATAGAATAAAACAAATAAATGTAGGTCTGTTTCCATTTTTATAAACACAGTTTATACAATACAACTGGCATAGCAAATAACTTGAACAAACGACATAAATTCCAAAACAAAAATGTGTTGAAAATTTTTTCACGGTTTAATTCACGTAAAACAATATAAACAAGTTTTAAAAAATATTCTCAAAACATTCTTTTAAAATTCCTTTGTCACCTTCGTGTTTGTGTTTGTATTTTATTTTTTCGGCCACTTACGTAACGGAGAGTAAACAACACAAACACACATGTAGACGCACTCCTGATGACAGAAGTTAATGACATACGATGAGGACGTAGTCGGGTCCGGTGGAAGTTGGCCAAACGTCTGATGGCATCATGTCAACAATCCGAAATAGAATACTGTGAGGCGCTTTCCCCTGGCTGGTGTGCACTGTGCATGTACGCGTATTTTACACCATCACGGTAGAATGCGGTAAATAATATTTCTGTGACGGTCAAAATCATTAACACGACGTTCCCTCGGTAACTGGCTCTGAAGGCAAAGTGTGGATTCCCGGTGTAATAAAATAATAATAATAATAATAAAATATCAAGTTTCATGATTTAAGAAAAAGCACAGCAAAAGAACTTCTCTTACGGTGCTCGATATCAGTATTTGTAAACAAAATTACTTTGGGCGTGTGTGTGAACCTAATCTGGTTCCGTGTACAATTCGGTTACCCTGTTACCACGACGAAATAGATTAAACGTTTTAAAGCTAAAGTTAGCATATTTCAAAGTATATATATCCAGAACTAATTCAACCTAACCATACGACTGCTGCTGTATCATAGAACGTAAACTGTTACGCACTGAACATCAAACAAAAATTTCCATGTACATGTATTTTCTAGGCCTTTGCATTTGTTCTGAAATTTACGTATACCGACCGCACAACACTCATATAAATTCACATAAAATGAAGAACCCCAGTTGAAATACAGGAAAATGAGCAACTTTTTGTTGGTACTTTTAACATTCATTTTGTATTTATAGTCAATATCAAAATGAGACACGTGCGCTTACAAACTCAGACAAGACTGAAATTTGTTATAATTTTTTTAATGTAAGACGCTATTAGTTTATTACAAAAAACATACAATCGTTCTGTAAAACACGACAGTTGCAAATTCATTACTGATAATGTGTTATCAGTCACCGGTTGTCCGTTACCGTGACGTGTAAGAAACAAAAACCATTGTCAAATAATACAGTACGTTAAAAAAATATTTAAATTATTTTACGTACTTGGTATTCTGAAAATCAGCTTTTCTTATAAGCTACCGACCAGATACTCTGCATGCTGATGTGCTTAACCTACAGGCCTAGCAATGCAGTCTTTGCCACTAATTCTGTAAAGTACCTACTGCCATTTATTAATAATACCCAGTTACAGTCTTTAACTATTTCTTTCTTTCTGTTCTGTTTTGAGCTGTTTCCACACATACTTAAGAAACTATTATTCTTTTGTTTCTTCCTCTGTTAAATAAGCCTCGTATTTTTTCAATACGTTTGCAACGATTGAATTGTGTTCGCCCTACGAGTTGTAACACTTTTTCTTCGCAATGGAAGTATCCAGGATAATCGTGTGTTTCACGAAAATTTAATCTCGTTCCATGCCAGCACCTCATAATCTCTCTCTTCCTGATTTATTTTCACTTCCGAAGTTCCGAAAATTTTTATTGTTCTCATGTCTTATCTAATTTATGAAAAATATAGAAAGGCATACGTGTGTTCTTTCAGCGTATAGGAGTTATGTGCTGATCTTTCAGCATAGTACATTCATGTGTTTCATGGAACTTTAATCTCTTTCCATGATACCTCCTTAGAATCTCTCTCTCTCTCTTTCTGATTTACTTTCATTTCCGAAGACCCCAAAATTCTGACTGTTCTCATATCTTGTCTAATTCTTACGAAAGACATAGAAAGACGTATATGTTTTCTTTCAGCGTATGTAAGAGTTTTCCCTGTTCATTCCCGTCCGTACTCAAAACGTCACACACCAAACACAGCATTGACATAAACCTTTGTATGGGACAAAGCAATGCCATGTTTCCTGTCAGTAATACAATGGGCTAACGACCGTACTGCCGGTGTTCTTCCGTAGTTAAATTGCCGCTCTGTTTCATCTGCTTTTTGGCCTACACGGAACTCTGTGAGTAAAGCATTACGTAATTATGACTGCAATCAACGGACTTTTAAACAATTATGTTTGTACGTTAGAACGGATTATTAATTTCCGTGCACCATATAGAACGTGTCAGGTGTGAGCCAGCGTCATGTTACGTAACATACCGGTAAGCAAACAGTTCCCGAAAGCGTAGTAGAATCGGCTGGGGGTGTGATACGTTCGTTATCAGTTTCATAACGCATAAATAAATACATAGGCCTACGTATTATCAGTGACACAAACGGAGTAGGCCTAGCGAGCAGCGCTTAGTATGTCACGCATAGCTACAGGGCGATTACACAACGGCGCTCTCTTATCTAGTCTAGTTAATGGCTCAGTTCAGTCCGCGCTATGCGTCTACGAGGAAATGTGCTCTCGGATAACAACCGTTACTAATCGTGGGAAGTCTACAGAGCGTAAGTTCAGCAACTACATTAGTGGTAAACGTAGCCAGTAAATTAAACATTTATATTTTCGTATGTAGTACTGAACCTTTCAGTATTAGCATGAACTGTGCAAATTTCAGGTACTTTATAGAATTTCATGTACTTCCAGTATCCGAAGAGCAAAAACAAATTAAAGTTTAAAAAACTAATGGCCCAGTAAACTGTTTTTGGATTACAATTACTGTACTCGTTGCCATAATATTTTCAGTCAATATTTATAAATTATCGTAGGCCTAATTGTCTTATAGACATAACGGTTTTTTTATCATTGTTAACGGTAAACTTCAAGAGTTCATATCATAAAAAACACGTCCAGTCTTCAAGAGAACAAAACGTGCTAGTTACTTTTTCGTTCTTTAAAGTGATAATTGTATAGATGTACGTATAGTAATAAGTTTAGTAATAAATTTTCATCTGTACTTTGTACACGTTACACTAGATAATTTCTTTGAAGTGATGTTTCATTTATATCAGGTTTTCTATCGTAACTCGTTTCCCTAGGTTTTTTGTCTTTATATAATGATACTGAAGTCAGCTAACGGTGTTAAACATCTAATTTGTGCTGGTTCTATGTCCTTATTCTGATGCTGATCAATTTTAATAAGAAATACCCTTCGATTCGGTGGGAGCCATAGTCTTATAAAATATAAGTGTCTACTCAAGTGTTTTTCCCATACGTCCGTTAACAATAAGTCTCAATTCGTAACGACATAGGTTGTGAACTCCGAGCAGTTCAAATTGTACACTTCTTGACCCCTTCGATTAGACACTTTCTTTTACTACGATTTTTGAGCGGATTGGAGGTCGTCCCTTAAAGGCCAACGTTTTAAAGTTTGTGTGTGTGAGTGCGTGCGAGTGGCATCGAGGTCCGCCGGGGAACGTGACGGTTACCACAGAACCTCAACAGTTGGAAACTTTTAAAGCAGTCTACGGGGTAGTGGTAGCCATATTGTCCTTACTGATTAACTTATACACTTAATGTATCAAAGTCTTGATGCGCGTTAGGCCTACTGTACGCCTGTAATGTGTAGTTGTTTTTGATACACTTTTACTGTGTGATAACCCAGTCTTAATGATGTTCCGTACTGTAACCTGACATAAATTGATCTTACACCCAGTTTGATATTTATCAATAATATAAAAATGTACCATCTTTATAGTTTTTGTTTATATAAAACTGGATTTACAAAAAGCAACAATTACTTATTTTATAAAATACCATACAGGAAGATTAACTCTAGACACGACTACACTTATAAAACTATACGACGATTTGAAAACCTCAGAAACAGAATTAAAATACTGTTCAATAAGCTAATAATCGTGTTACGTCATTCAATACATAAGCGGGATCGGGTTCCGCATGTTTGTTTAGTTATGACGTGGTGCCAAAGTTTATTTCTGCCCAACAAATATAACTGCTAGCGAAAACAATGTGCTGCTGCATGCGCATGTTCATAACGTCCTGCGTTGAAGGAATAAACAAATCAAATCCCCATGTATCGATAAAGTAATCGGCCGAAACGAGTTAGGCGTACGTGTAACGCGATCCGAGTGTTACGGTCGGGATTCATTGGGTAATTGAACAATAATTCAGTGATATTGAAATGAATGGACTAGGGAGCACTACCTGTGTCACTACCTAATATGGAGCGTTAGCGGCGGGCCCAGTGCCAACAGTATTCGGAAATACACCAGCTGCACGCCGAGCTCTAGCCGTGTCTCCTTACATAATTCAGTTAATTTATTCGACAACCGTCTGCGTTTAGAATTTTATTTATGACTTAACTTAGATATTGTCACTTTATTTTATCCATCACTCCATATATTGATATTAAACAATTTATTAATTATATTACTGCTAATAATTTATTTATAAAAACAATTAATCTTAGAAAATTCTAAACATCGCCATTAGTCGTAGAATATGAAATTTAATTATGAAATGCAAACAACCTACACTGAGTTTCAAAATGATTTCTTCAAAATTACAACATTGTAAATAAATAAATAGTAAAAAATAAATAAATAAAAGTCTTAGTACTGTATAGGAGGTGTAACAAGATCACAATTTAATAAGTTCCGATTTGATTTTTAATTTTAGTTTCTTAAATAGCAACTCACAATTAAAGATCGACTACCCTTTAACCATTTAGATTTAATTATATTATTTTCAAAAATTTTATGATGTTATTCGTACAATAAAATCACAATGTAATTCCCCCCCCCCAAAAAAAAAAACAAAAACAGAATTAGTAAAAGAGTGATCAAACGTTACTACAAAGTGTATTAACAAATATTCCGAATGGAGTGTTGAAAATTTTTATTGTAACAGACACATTAATTAGTTTAAAATTTACTTTTTTTCTCCATGACTAAATTTCTAAGCCATGCGGTTTTTACAGATTTTAATACCACGCGGTAAAATATTTTTTATTGTTTTCAAAGCATACCGCTAAGATGGAAAATGATTTTTAAAAAAGTTAATATTTTTCCCAGTCTCAAATTACATGGCGGTCTACGGTTTTAAGAGGAAACTGTTGCAAGTCGCTCCCCATTTTCTTCTCATTAAATTTATTACTGACGTTTTAATGTATATATTAAACAGTATTTCCCCCAAAATAAATTTTAATTTCAAAAAATCTCAAAAATATAATTTTTATAAAATCGGTTTATTAATAAATCTATCCAAGTCGACTCATATGACTTTACGGAAAACTGAAATTAAAGGGTTTCAAGTGCAATGATGAACCATAAAACTGATTTTAAAAATTAATTTTTATTATTAATAGAGGTTTTTATTTAGAAATAATAGCTGTTAGAAAATAAAAGAAAAAGCGAAATGTATAAAAAATGTTTTTGAAACATCTTGAAACCTCATTAAAACATGGACTTGTAGTTTTATCACCGAAATGGAAAACTATAACCAACTTAAATGTGTAAACAATCGTGATTTTTTTTTTGTATTGTTACTGTATGGCTATAATGTGTTGTTGCTTTTTGTTACAGGTTTCACTGTGTGATAACCCAGACTCTACACGATGCCTTTCAAGCCTGCAGAAAACCCAAAATGCCCAAAATGCGGTAAATCCGTATACGCCGCTGAAGAAAGAGTCGCTGGAGGACTCAAATGGCACAAAATGTGTTTCAAGTGTGGTAAGTATACGCATCAGATTCAATTGATAAGCCCCAGTTAGTCTTTGTATTATAAATTACAGTGGAACTTGCTTATAACGAGATTCAAGGGACCGGACAAATGTGTTCGTTAAAACCGAGTGCTCGCTACATCCGAGTTGTCGACTCGCAAGCCTAAATTTTTATACCGTGATTATCGATCACACAACAAAACAAGTCTACTATAAACGAGGCTTTCCATAATAAAATTTTGACATGTTTTACATTCTACGCTTAAAAGTGAAATTTAGACTTTAAACATTTTTTAGACACTAACATTCTTTGCTGAATATTGGCGTATAGTGCATTCGCGAAGTATAGTAAAAGTAGCTGTGTGGTAAAAACTTACCAACGATCAGCCGCCTATATAGGAAAAAACGCAAAACTTTCCATGCCACGTATACAATATTTATTTTTAAATTACAAGAAAATTCACTCTAATTTATTTGTCTTTTTGTTCTTCGTTCTAAATGGAATTGTCAAAATTATATTTCGCACACAGAACTTAATTAAGCTTTAAAAAGTCATCTAGTTTTGTTTGTTTAGTAATTTTGCATCTTTAGATATCAAAACAGTTTTGTCATTTATTTAAATATTCCACGAATTAATCACTTACATTATTAGTTTCACTAAATTGCGTTAATGATTTCAAAATGAATGTTTAAAATCCTGTATTGTAACGAACTTTTTATACCTTAACCCGTGAACAAGCGTGCGATAAAATGTTCGTTATAACCAAGTCTCTAATGCGTTCCTACTCGTTAAAAGCGAGTTTAGTTTTCATTACTAAGATACAAAACCAAACAAATCTCGTGCTTTTGGTCGTTACATCCGAGTTCTCGTTATAAGCGAGTTGTTTATTCACGAGTTCCACAGTATTTCCTATTCGTTATATTAAACATTTGTAATGGTATAAAATGTGCGTTTCGAATGTGTTAAACAAATGCATAGAGTCAAAGCCACTTGCTCTTCAGAACAAACAACAGTTGTACTGACCTAATAACGTTTCCACCAGGTATGTGCGGAAAGTTCCTAGACTCAACAAACTGTGCAGAACACGAAGGTGAATTGTACTGCAAGGTATGCCACGCACGTAAATTTGGTCCCAAGGGTTACGGATTCGGCGGTGGCGCCGGATGCCTAAGCATGGACAAGGGCGATCAGTTTGGAACTGCCGAGGGGTGAGTGTTGAATCCTTCTTTATTTTTGTTCGTGACATGATTGATATACTGCTCAAATAGAAATGTACTGGCTGAAGGGAGATAAATGACAAATACTTGTAAATTATGAAAATATTCGTCGTTTCTACAAGTTAACAGAATAATTAATATTTGGAAAAAAACGCAAAACCTTACACCATTAATAAATTATCTCAGATTCTGACACTTTCTAATAAATACCATGATATAAGAAATATATCCCATGAACACTTGAAAAAATTAACATTTCCCTTTGACGCCTTAGTCCATACATACTGTCTTATATTAAAACACTTGAGACATAAGTATACCACAGTCAACACATCCATAAGACTTTTTGGCAGTTGTTGCTTTCCACAGCATCTGAAGTGTCACTAAATATTACACAGACGAATACATTTCTGGTTGTTTATTATTCCATAATCTCTTTGTGTGAAAATTAATAAAACATTAAACACAAAAACGTTTTTAATCTATTATGTTACTTATCTAAGGGAATAATTACCGTTTAAATTATTAATGTACTTACAAGTGAAAACATGTAAAAATGTACACTTACTATAAAAGTGTATAACACTACGCAAAAATAAAACAGGTTTTTTTTTATTTTAACTGTTAAAAAACAAGTTTATAAATTGTAATAAAAATTTACACTTGATTGTAATATGAAGGTTCTAGGTTACATTAACTGAATGTTAAAGAAAACATCCAACACATAAACTACATGTTTTCCTGATTAAACGACCACCATGTTACTTTCTAGTATCTGAGGAAAAATTGTCATCAACATTTTGTGTATTTTGCTTCAACATACTTTTTCCATTGCTCAGCTTAACAACAAATTCATTGCAGAATTATGCAAACACTGGTAAATTACATGCATAATTTTACAGTATTATTCAAATTTGGAAAACAATAATTCATCACTAAAAGGATACATTTATCTCCTTTCAAGACATTCCTTAACAAAGATTCCAGACCTCAGAAACACATTAAAGATCTGTATATACAAAATCTGATTCTCAAACTCCTGCATGGCAAAAGTAACCTACGCGATTTATTTTCAGTGAACTGAGGGCATTTTCCTTTCATCCTCACGTTACCACTATCTGTGTATCCACTGTGTCTAGATACACTTACTGAAAATACAATTTATAAATTCTAGGAAAAACTACTTTGTTGGATCAAATGATTTTACTATGACGTATAACGTATGAGTTTATAGAAATGTGTGTGGTATTTAATTTTAAGCAGGTTCTGTTTTCTGCCTTTATAATGAAAACAAATCATTAAATTAATGAAAGTGATATTTCATACAAAATATTTAATAAAAATTAGAATTTTTTAATTTTGAATATGAATATTTTTTAAACAAGGAAACGTTTCATGTACAACGTAAGTTATAGGAATAAAACTTAACAATTCCAGTAAGGTATATAACAAACAATAAAAATATATTATGAAACTAAAGAAAGTAATGAACTATTTTCTTTGAAAGTAATGTTTAAATATTTAACGTATTAAATATATTTAGAACTATTATGGAATTAACAAATGAACACTGACACATTAAAAAATCTGAATTTAATTCTAAGCTAAAATTATAACATTTATAAGTTGTTAACCAAATAAAACATATAATAGTTGCTTGTCTGTAAATTTTATTAAAATATGTTAACTTTAAAGAGTACATCGTGTTAAAGAAAAATTATTACTTTATATTAGTAGAATGATTTTGAGAAAGTATTGCATACAAGAATACTAAGAAATTAAAAATTAAAATTAATCAAACCAGCAGCTGAATTTAAGTAATAAGTAAAGTGAAATATGTCAAACATTGGTTTTAAAAATAAATGTAAATGATTTATAATTTAAAAAACAAAAATAAACTCAGAAGAATCCATAACAGTTCTAAATATAATTGTCATATTTAGTATTACATTTAATATTTCTCTGATTGTGACGCGATGCATGACATACGACCTCCTGTTTTGTTCCCAGCCAATAAATATACCATCCTCAACGTGGGCTCATCACACCAGGGGAACTCAAGATTCAACCCATCCATTTTGAACCCCAAACTCATTCTATATTTTTATCATTCAGCCAGTTTTATTGATCATTCAAAATGAAAATATACAGAAAGATTGTTATACTGTAACAAACATTAACAAAAAAAGATTTGTTATATTTTTTTAGAAAAATATTTTCATATAATTTAATTTGTGTTTATATTTATGTAAAAACATTACTGTTTTTCTCTCATTAAAGTATTATATTTTTGTCTTGATAAGTTCTACATTTTGATTTGTATGTATTGTGAATAAAAAAATATATAAAATATACTTTGAAATTCGTAGCTAATTTCTTGCATGTATTTTTTCTAATGTCCCTTCAGTATTTCAACCCAATTATGATTCACTTTACAAGCCCGGATCTACCATTCACAGGTTATTCTCATTGTGAGCTCAAAGTTCTCACAAAATACTTTCACAAACAGTAATTTACATACTGATAATTTTTATATGCCGTACTTACTACAGGCATTCAACTCAAAACACCAAAATGCGGTGAAAACAACAATGTACACCAGACAAGAATATTAGTCCTATTTAAAAAATTACTAATTATTACATTCCTGCTACAGTATTTATTGTGGTTTTATTTTAAAAAAATACTGTCTTGCATAATTTTATCATTCATAGATGTTTTAAATAAAAATTAATCTGTTCGTGTAGAAAATGTTTTCATTCCTTAACAAAAACCCATTTTATAAATCATGAATTTAAAATATGGAAATCTATGTAATATATTAAATATATACACACTGTTTACAAAAAATTACAGATTATATTGTACTCTGTATGGCATAACATATAAGTTCAGCAGAGTTATACAGAATTTAGTTTCTTTACATTTTGTATGTTAATACATGCGTGCTGTTAATTTAAACTGAGCATAAATATCGGTTTAAACTATCATTATTATATATAGGTATGCTAACTTACTAAATTCATAATTATTTGAAAGAAAACTTTTAGCAGAGTGTAATGATTAGTTATTTTTAATAGTTGAGGACAGAATTCATAGCGCAAATTACAAAATTTTCCTTTGCAAATAACGTCATTACATGTGTTGTAAAAAGATATACAAATTAAATATTATATATATATTTATTTATTAAAATAAAAATTGAAACTCTAACTTCATCAGTGCATGAGCAGAATGTTGGATAGGGCTCATCAGAATGCATCAAGTTAATAACATCCACTTTCTTAATTTTGTTTATTGTTGTTATTGATAACTGAAAATTCTTTACAACATTCAATAATTATTTTCATTAAAATTATAATGTTGACATATATCTTCACAACAATAGAAAATTTACATTCTTTTAGTTGAAATGAATATGTCTGCTAATAAATTAGCTTTTTAAATTTGCTGTCCGTGAAAATGGAATTCTGTCTTCAATTAAGTGATTATACAAACTGAATAAGAAGTTGTCACTACCCAGTGAAGTGGAAAACAATCAAAAGACACAGAATGAAGTGATAGGTCCTCTCCCATTGTACAGTCTAACAAATTAATTGGGCAGGCGGCTGGTTCAGTTATTGCTTCAGCTTTACAAAGCTTCAAGGCTTTATTATTCTTAAAGCTATATATGTTATATTTCACAATTTTAGAATCCGTATAAATGTAATTAATACTGAAAATGTAATTAAAATTAAACTATTACTAACATATTAAAATACCTCTGTACAAAGTTTATACGTTGCTGTAAGAAAAATATTATGTAAATTACTTGCTTTATATGGTGATTTGTTCCCAGTCAGTGATTTTAGTGTTCAGAATAACATTAACTTAGCAAACACAGTATAACATCAAAAGCTTGTAAAATTTAGTTACTGTCAAAAATATATTAGAAATTTTAAACCTTTCAGAAGTATCCTAATAATTATTAGTCAAGCAATAATTTATTGCTTTTGTTATTGTTTTATTTTATTAAAACATGTTTTAAATTTATTTTATATAAACTTTTCTGTGTAGAATTATATTTTTTCACATATTCTTTTCTTTAAGTTCAGAATTTCTTTTAATGTTATCTGATCCTTATCTGTCTACCACATCACTGGAATTATTTTATTTCTTCTGCTTTTATTTTAAACATAAACATATTTTTGTGAAACTTAACACAGCTGTGTGAAATCAACTTGTCAGTTATAAATGATTTTCTTTATACTTTTGAAATCAATTCTAATATAAAGAAAGTTTCACAAAAGTGGCAGCGTGCCTGATGTTTCATAGAATAAACCTATTGCACAAATTTTATTATTCCCAAATAGTAAACATATGTAAAATAAATAACAGAATAAATCAAAATTAACTCGCCAAAAACTTTGTGAAGTGAAGAATAACATGAAATAAGCCGTTCTGGTAGTCAACCTTCCTTTTAAAACTCGATATTAACCACATCGAAATTATTCTCCACTATGAAGTCTGGTGGAACTGTTCCTTTGATTGGCGAGTTTCATACCTGGTGAGAAAAATACAGATTGTAATTTTGTCGTTAGCTTGAGCAAACTGCATGAATGCTGCTTTTTTTAAATTACAGAAAGGCCGGAAATTTTTAATTGTTTATTTTATTTTCATTAATTTACTTACTTCATCTATGTTACTGTATCTTTCTGTAGCTTCCAACTAATTCTTTCACACACAGTGAACCTGAACCATACCTTCTGTGCAATGTGACTCTCACAGAAGAGAGAAACACTCGTTTTGAGTATGAGATGTAGGCAGGTCAAAGGAAGAAGTTTAAATTTGTAGTTTTGCGCACTGTCTTCATCTCTAGTTGCACATCCTTTCTGTCGAAATCCTCTCCCCCAACTGACATTGCATGGTTGACGTGATGGGATAAGGAAAGTGCCCTTATGTCCAGTAATATATATGTATAAAATAATGCGTATTTTAGCAAAACATAAATATATAGTTAGATATTTATAAATAATATTAAGAATTTTTTAATGAAACTGTGTCCCTTTTTAAGTCTTTCCCATTACCGAAACCTGTAATGTGTTTCTATCCTGTTACACAGCACAAAGATTAAAGCTGTACTTAATAATTTTAACTTACAAAATATTTCAGGTCTAATCTTAAGTGTTTGCTAACTGCTGACTTATAATGGTAATGCTTTTTCATTTAATTGTAGATTTAATTAACACTTTATATGTTAATTTGGAAATATAGTGTTTTACTTATATATATATATATATATATATATATATATATATATGTATGTATTATGTGAGGACATGAGTACTTACATATATACACATATATCTGTGTATAAGTGTTATAGCTGTAACATTAGTGTCATATGCAAATTAATAACACGCAATAACTTGCAGTTACAAATTGTTATAAATGTTTTAATGTAATGCATGTTCAGATGTTCTTAGCTAAAATGTATTAATTCTTTAAAATTTTAGTGACTACACATGTTGTAACGACATATCAAAACTATACAATGACTTAAGATATTATGATAATTACTTTCTAACAATTCTGTTATTGCTGCTTTCAACAATATCAAGCAGTATTGCCATATTAATTATAAAACTATTATTAATACCATTAATATAATGGAGATTACAATACACTATTTTACAGAGAGGAAAACTGTATAAACTTTTTCAAACAATTTTTATGGAAACTTTTACACAAAAAATATTTGACAAATTTTCTTTAATGTGTGAAAAGGAATTTTCAAATCATAAATAAACATATTTAAACTTAAACAATTTTATACAGATCTTACCAACCATCATGTTTCAATGTGCTAGAAACACGTACACTTTTAAAAGACATAATTATACTTTTACTATGCAATTTTATTAATACATAGTGTTCATTGTAGTACACTGTTCTGGGCATATTAAAGACATGAAAAGAGTAATTTATTAACTGTACAACTGATTTTGAAAATGTGTTTAACAATACTTTCATATGTTTACTTTTAATTTGACAGTATTCATTTCTATGCTGAATAACAAACACAGTGCAAAGTAACAAATTTACTATTTACATATATTGCTTATTTGGCTCGTAACTAAATTTTAGCGCTTTTGATAGTAAATCTAACATATTCTGTGCTTTAAGTTGTCTTTTTAATGTTTTTTTTACTAATTACAACTTTTATTTTACTATGACATGGTCATTAAAATAAGTCATATTTAGTGTTTATTATTTCCTTTAATATAAATATTTACAGTTTAAATACAAAGGCAAATCAAACACATTATAATGCAAATGCAAACATTGTATAACTTGTATAATGGTAATCAGTTTCAGAGTAATTGAAAATACTCTGATCTACAATTCACAACATTAATTATTCAATTAAAAAAATATTTGTTTCAATTTTCATTAACTAATTTCAATACGTGTTAGAATGATGCTAAAGCTTGAAAATTTTAAAAATTATTTTTTATATACAACTGAATTAAATTTGTTTCTACTGCAAGTTATATTTACTGTACAAGAAAATATTTATAAAACAGTCAACAGATATAATGAAATATTATTTAGGATATATGAGTTTTCATTTGTTTATTTATGTTTTATAGTAACAAGAAGGGCAATACTTAATGCATACACATTTTTTTTTAGAACACGACCAACACCACCAATGGAGCCACGAGCTATTGCAAAGGCCCCAGAAGGTGAAGGATGCCCAAGATGTGGAGGTTTTGTGTATGCAGCTGAACAAATGCTTGCAAGAGGCAGGGTAAGTATTTTTTCTGAGTAAATGATATCACTGTACTAGCTGTTTTTAGTTGTAATTCAAAATGGAAATTATTCTTGTACTACTTACTTGTGAGATCATTGATCAGTTCGCATTTCATTAAATGCAACTTGAAAAACAATATAAGTAAAAATCAAAAAGCACGAGAACTTCTATAAGGTACTACCGTGATTGTGGAGACTCTTAGTGATTACTATGCTTACTATTTGAGAATAATACATTATAAAAGTCTTAGATATATTTACCCAACTTATGAATGTAAAGCAGGTCTATAGTACAGGAAACAAAAATAATATACAAAAAGTAATGATTGTACAAATGCATTTTATTATGTAATAAGTCTGGTAAACAGAATACACATATTTGGTATGTAAACGCTTAATATACAGGAATTAATAAATTAATAAGTTAAAGTAAGGCATAATACCTAAAGAGTCTGGAAAGTACTTACCACATGCATGAAAGTGACATACGTTATAATTATACAGACCATAAGTAAACGAATAAATAAAGTACTGGATTGTTGAAACCACATTGATCATTATTCTCAATCAGCATTACCACTATTAGATGAAAATAATTGCCAAGACTGCTGGAACTGAAAGGAAAGTAGGCTGTTAGCGTATACAAAGTATAATGAATGCATGTCTGTCCTACTCAAGAGGCTTTTTACTGAAGAACAAAATATTAACATGAAAAGTGTATACATGAAATTGGTAAATTGATGTGGTTAATTTGGTTTAATGAGATTATAAAGTTCATTTTTTAATTCTATGATACTTCACAATCGCCGTGTTTACAATTGTTTTATAAAATTGATTAAGGAAAAATTTTAATTTTAAAATGAGATATTACAGATGTTGAATGTGGAATGATATTCCTTGAATACTGGTTACCATGTTCAAAATTTTACTTGATTGCTACAATTGCCATGTGAAGCACAATAAATAAATAGAGAACAAAGGAAACGGTGATAATACAATATTGTACCTGTCAATTCAGAGGTAATCTACAAAACTGAGAGAAGATATTAATGTTTTAACATGATGCAATTACTTCAGAAAGATGTAAACCTAATCAAATGTTTAACTTTTACAATTCTGATCATTTAGAAAATTAAAAAAGTTATTAAAACTTGTAAGGTAGAGCATTATTATTTTATAACATTATAGCTCATAACATTACTAGTAAGAAAGATTTATAAAATATAATTTAATAATAATAATCTATTTATGTAACAAATTTTTAATTAGTTGTTTCAAAACAGTAACTCCTGTTTATCTAGAATCATACATAATAAATTCTATTGTTAGAAATTCCACAGAAGTTGCTTTTACTGTGTCCGTTGTAAAAGAACTTTGGACTCGCTGGAACACTGTGATGGCCAGGATGGAGAGGTTTATTGTAGATGTGAGTCTACGACTTTGTAGCATGTACCCTCATATATGATTTTATATTGCACAACAAAATGTACCCCTGTCTTTTGCCCTTTTTGTGCCCTTGTGATCAGTAGTAGTCGACCTTACCTACATATTTTGATATCTTGTTTGATGTTTTTATGTGCAGACGTAGTAGTTGTTTTAGTAGAACTGGTAGCTGACGAAGCATGTAACATCCAATTACATTACATTTGAAACAGTAATTTATTTGAAAATTCAATACCATTGTTAAATTTAATAAAACATATATTAATTCTTATTTTCATAAAAACATAAATAAATTAATACTTTTCTTAGAATATATTATGTTTCAGCCATGTTTCCAAAATGGAAATTTTTGTAAACACTAATACTTGGTCAGAAAAAGCATTCACTTTTTCAACAATTGCAAGTACTTCTGTGGTATCAATTTTATTTTAAAATAAATTACTTTTTGTAAATTGAGATAAAGAAGATTTATAAAAGTGTTGCTACATGAGTTACTCAAGTAAAAATTTCATAGTGTTTCACCTTAAGGACATTCCTATCTCCTTTGTAAAATTTAATGTATGTCATGTATAATTTTAATTTTTATATAAACAAATCTGAAACCCTGTAGTATGAATTTACACAAGCATGAAACATCATTATATAAATGTGCATGTTACAGTCTTGGCATAGGGAGTGTTTCAAGTGTGGTGAATGCACGAAACGACTCGATTCTGTCAACTGCTGCGAAGGTCCAGACAAAGACATATACTGCAAAGGTATCAAAAACGTTTTGAAGTGACTTCTATTACATTCCCTTTCATTTTCTTCTACTTTTTAAAAAATTATAACAAAAGTAAATTGAAAGTATACATTTCTCACCACAGGTAATTAAAAATGACACAAGTAGAACGTCAGTGTGGCAGTGAGAGGAGAGAGAGACTGAGAGAGAGAGAGATAGATAGATAGATAGATAGATAGATAGACAGAGAGAGAGAGAAAGAGAGAGAGAGAGAGAGAGTGTGTGTGTGTGCTGCCTTATTCACAACTCATTACACTAGCATTGTTAGGTGAGTTTAGACTTAAATTGTAACTTTAAGTTGTATTTTTTCTACTTGTTCTCAGCACAACTTATATTGTTAGAGATTACTCATTTACTTTAGAATGTTTAAGAAAAAATATCACAAGTAGTTTTGCTATTCTTACAGTTATATTTTAAATTGTGATGCTGTCTCTATAAGCAACAGTTCTGTACAAGAACATTCACACTACACAGATATCCGCACACCACAATTATCATTATTCTGACATTAATTGAACATAATTTTCTAGTTAATTTTTACTAAATTTACATGTTATTATACTGTTAATATCTAACATACAACTATGTGTTAAAAATTGTTGAATAAGTTATAATACTACAGTATTAAATGTAAAGCTCCAATTAAAATTATTTAAATGAATATAAAAATAATAGAAATTTATTTACCTGTTACTCATAGAATTACAAAAATTAATTCTTGACATTCATATAATGTTTTCGAAACTGAATACAGTGTGATATGGTATGTACTATGTATATAAACAATCCACTGAAATATTATATAACATTTAACCTCTTCAAACACCTACTTAAACCGTAACAAACTGTGACCATAACAATTAGTAAACAGTATCTATATCTTTGCATGAGACTGTGTAGTTAAGTTTTAAATTTTGGTCCATATGCATGTAAATCCTTTGAAAGTTTCACCTGCATGTTCTGTCTATGTTTTTACCAGTTTGCTACGGAAAGAAGTTTGGACCTAAGGGCTATGGTTACGGCCAAGGTGGTGGTGCCCTTCAAAGTGATCCTGTTGTGAATGGGTATGTACTAAATGTACTAATGTTTTAAATATTTATAAAAACCGTCATTCGTTTGTTCACTCTTTACTTTTGTCATATACTGTCTCTCCCTCTTTCATACGCACTCACAAATATACATTTCTAACATTATTTGATACTGCACTAACAGAGATTAGAGTACACTAGATATATTTATTTATTTATTTATGTCAGACTGTCTATACAGCATTATCATTTGGCTTCATATTTGCTAAAGTAGACTATGTACCGCAAAAATTTATTTGTTAAGGTAAAAAGAAACTGACAATATGTTCTATAGGAAAATCTACTGGCACACTTTTTATGGAGCCTTTCTGAGGGTTTTCATATATGACAATCATGAAAATACATTTTTTATATGCTGGTTTTATTGTCAGGCACAGTTCAAGACATCCATCTATTTTGAATTTTGAGAACAACAGGCAAAGTATTATTATTTTCTCATATTTTTATTCTGTATATTGCCTTGTTTTTTAATATTCTTTCTTTTGTTTTATAATAAATTTGTTATACACACTTTTTTAATGAAGAAACAGTGAACAAACGTATGACAGTTCAATGTATCTTTTAAGTACTGTGTTAATAAGTGGCATTTTGTTATTGACAGTGTGCTACGCAAAAAAATTTGGGCCTCGAGGTGTAGGCCATGGTGGAGGGTGGTCGATTGGCCTCACTAGTGATGTCAATGATGACAGGTATCTGTCACTACCTAGTTACCTAATACCCAGCACGTCCAAACCTGTATATGTGTTTTTACTCTTGTCAGTACTCTCCCTGTTACAGTAGCGTGCAAATTAATCCGAACACAGTGCACCTCCAGCAATCCCGAAAAAAAATGTTTTGGGGTAACTTTACTTCTTCTAAAGGCCCTGGATCATTGGTTCCAGTGAATGGTATGCTAAGAAGTGATGAATACATCAACATTCTGCAAACAAGAGTCATCACACAACTTCAGGACCTGTTCCCAGAAGGCAACGGAGTGTTCCAGCAAGATTTAGCACCATGCCATACTGCCAAAAAAGTAAAAGCTTTTTTTTTCAACAACACAAAATTTCTGTTTTAAATTGGCCTGGCAATTCCCCGGATTTGAATCCAGTAGAAAACTTGTGGGCTATCGCAAAGCGGAGAGTGGAAAAAATGAACTGTACCACAAGAAATGACTGATTGAAGCTGTCATAAAGGTATGGTTTCATGATGAAAAAATAAAAAAAATCTGCAACACACTTGTCGAATCGATGCCGAAACATGTCTCTGACCTCATTAAGAACAAAGTAGGACATATCAGCTACTAGTTATTTTTCTAAATGTACTTGTGTGGTTTTGTTTGTGAATAAAGTAGCTTTTTATGGAAAAACATCTGTGTTCGGATTAATTTGCACCTACTGTATATAAAACTAAAATTCCTTATTTACAAAACTGAGGTTACTTACCGTTTATCTCCAGGAATTACAAGACTTCCAACTGGTAAAGACGATTTGAAAAGTTTCACCTGATTATAGTCCACAAGTTCATTATTTCCTAACTATTTTCAAACTTCCCAACTGTCAAAAAAAAATATTATGTCTTTTATGCACTTCAATGCAGTATCAATTTTACTAACCTTTGTTATATCCAGTTCAGTTAGGAAATTGCTTCGCCGTCTTTTCACTTCTAGTGTCTGATTTGTTATGGATACATTAGCACAGACTGTTTCTCGTAGTGATAGAAAATATGTTTCACTAAGGTATTCCTTTTGTTATCATTTGCTAGAACTATATGTATCATTTTGTAAACACATTATACTTCAAAATATGCTCATTTTCCAATATGTTATTTATAAGAACATTCTTTCAGAACTATTATTCATTTTAACATTAGCGTATTATCTTCTTACAAAATGCAGTTTAATAAAAATTATTAATATATTTTGAAGTAACATATAAACATCTAAGTTTAAATGCAAGCTACACTTGTTCACAAACATATTCATATTCATACGCATAAATGTAATAAATTACATACATACTCTGTTTTCAGCCAACTCTATACAGCCTGAGGGAAGGAGGAATTAAATAACAAACATGTAACCACAGTAAAAACAAACAACCTTGTTAATAGTGCCTGACAATGCTAGTAGTTATGATAATGAAATATGCATGTTGGTCAATTAGCATTCTTGCATTTAAAATTTATTTATTTTTATTGGAATTGTTTTTTTAAGTATACTTGGATAAATCATGCATATACATAAATATACACATACACGCTGAAAATAATTAATTATAAGAATCACAAGTAAATAACTTCTTATTATTAGAAATGTAGAAAACCTTATGTCACCCATCATCTGTAAATCTGTAATTGAAATGTGTATATCACACCAAAATAATTTACTCCACCATGTGTACCTTAAGAATTCAGCATGAGATTGAAGTTTTCACTGTATCATTTTTCTGAATGTCAACATACTATACAATGCATGTGCCATGTTTATGTACAGATTTACTACACAATGTGTTGAACTTAATTACAAATTTTAATACATTATTTTATTTAGAATCAACGTATTTTATGTTAACTAAATGTGAATTTGTTTTATACTCCTATTTTCATCCTATAGAGCAAGGGTTTCTAGTTCCTGACTCAGTGTTTTATATTCTTAATTTTGAAATTATAGTTTACTTTCCAGCAGTATAATGTGATGTGATTAAACTGTTATCATATATAATTAATATGTTGGTCTAACTGACATAAAACCACTCTCCTTCAATTCAGTATGAAATAATTTTTTTTAACACTATACACATTTATAATGGATACCATTTTTAACCTACTGTGTCAAACAGAGCCTCTAAAGTATAATGAAAAGTGTAGAAAATTCTAACATATTTTGACTCGTTTGAAATATCTGACGTCTACATATATAAATAATTACAAAAAATATAAACAGGTTAGATAATGTAATTTTATTTAAAAATATTTAGAATTGTAAACATTTTATATGAACAGAAAGATTACAGAACTTCAAAAGCATTTTGTAATTTGAAAAGGAATGTATTTGCTGATGCATTTTATATTATATAAATAGTTTCTAAAACTCTATTTTTTGCAAATTACATTTTACTTTCTTTTTAATACACTTTATCCATTAGCAAATAAATCCTTGCATATAAAAAAAATTATATGTGCACACAATGTGTACCTTGTATAAGGCATATTTATAATCTAAGGTTTGCTTTTACTTTGCAATATCATTATCCCCCTATGTGCAATGTGTTATCCATACAGCAAACGTGTCTCAGTATTCATAGGATATACTATAATGTTAATTCTGATGACTAACAGTTTACATTATAAATTTACAGTGAAGTTCTAGCACCTCGTACTACTGTTATTGATACTGCCATTATTAAAGCTAAGCCAGGACAGGGATGTCCTCGATGTGGTGGTGTAGTATTTGCAGCTGAAGAAGTTCTTGCTAAGGGTCGGGTAAGTAGCAAACAAGTTGACCTCACTTTTGAGCACAAATAAAACTTCAAATTTGATTTTTTTTTTAGATTAAACCAATATTGTTCTTTTATTGAACTTAAAACAATATCAGGATACTTATTTTTGCTGTTTACTTGATTTAAGCTCCCAGTCTTTCTTGTAAACTTGGATTTTCAAGAAAGTCATTATAATTGTTTTTTAAAAAACCTTATGGTGACACAAAAATTATTTTCTCATGTGCAAATCAAAAGTAGTTATATTACAATACACTGTACATTATTTGTTGTTGTAAATAGGTATTAAACATTACATTCTGGAATATGGGTTTATAAACTTCACTTTATACTATACACATTTACTACATATTGTCATATAGAATTTCATGTCCGTACATTAATTACCTACAAAAATTAGGGTTAATTGTAATTTATTTATATGTGAAGTTCTTTCTTGTGAAGAGTGAACATGAAGGCACATTCTGGTACTATTTTTCAGCCATGGCATCGCAAGTGCTTCAAATGCAAAGACTGCCATCGTGTTCTTGATTCTATCATCGCTTGTGATGGCCCAGATAAGGATGTCTACTGCAAAACATGCTATGGTAAGAAGTGGGGTCCACATGGATATGGTTTTGCCTGTGGTTCTGGATTCCTTCAGACTGATGGTTTAACGTAAGTACACTTATTTAAACATCTTAATTTCAAACTTTTGTGTTATTTTTATAGTACAAAATTGAACATTTTTACTGTGCACCATTACTTATATTTGTATACACATACATTTTATATATGTAACAAATAAGAATGTATGCATTTTTTAATGCCTAAGTACATAGGCGGCTTTTGGTCATAAATTTTGGGGGAGCTAGACTTTAGGTAAAGAAGAATTTTAAAAAGAGTCCCCATAGAACAGTTTCTAAAAATATGGTCCTTAAAACCACGATTTTTGACCATCAAAGATTTTCGCTCTTTAGGAAAATGTACTAATGTACATGAAATTTAAAAAATCGTTAAAATATTTAAAATTTATGGAAAGATCTTAGATGTTCTTAAATATTCATAGTATATGTGCACAACGTTTACAAACATTTTTAAAATTTGTTCATTTCGTTAAGTAGTTCAGCTGGCAAATGATTAGTTTTAAAAAAAATTGTATTAATGATTTTCAAATAAATCCAAAGCCAGTCATATCTATATACTTAATTAGTAACACTAGATAAGTTTTTTGTGTCATGTCATAAACTGTTTCTTTTGTTAAATTTACGTTGTTTTTATGTCAAACCAAGGGGTAAAAACACAATTTTATTTACAAGGTTTAAGTTTATTAAAATATAGATAGAATACAATACACTAAACATCAAAACATCACTAAAATTAGTTGATTGACAAACTTTTGAACAATTAAACGAGTTTCCAAAAAATAAGAAGTTATAGTTACTAAAAAATATGGACTTTGTTGTCCATGACGTGTCCGTTACTTAACTAAATATCACTATAGTATTGACGACTCGGAACACTAATTATTGACGTCAATACTATAGTGATATTTAAAAAATATGAATCGATTATTTGCAAAAACTAAACCCTAAAGATTAACTATATATTTATTTCAAATTAATTTTTCTCGGTTTTGTAGCAAAAATAAGCAGTTTTATAAATAAGCATAAATTTTTTTTAAAAAATGAGTGTTCGCTCAAAGGAGGTAATAATTCTTTTAATTAATTTCAAAGATTGAAGGCTCAGATAGATTCTTAAATAATTTTGCACTAAATTTTATACTGAACCTTAATATTTTTAAGTCGAAATAATCAACAGAAATTATCAAAATATCTTCTAATTTTATTTTATAGTAACGTATCAAAAATAGATTTAAAGTGTTAATAATCTGTAAATGAAACGTCACCACTGTTTAATTTATATAGACTGTTTTCAAAAATAATGGAACTAATGCTATAAATAGAAATATAAATAACATTTTTTTGTAGTGCCTAATGTACTTAAAACTCGATGTAAATAACAGTCACTCAAATATTATATTTTTTTTCAATGATGTTCTCGTTTTACATGTTTATTCTCACACACTCCGATTGTTTTAATAAGACCAATACTTATAATACTTTAAATTAGATAATTATCATATTCTTACTTTTACGTTGAAATGATTGCACTGGGAACTACAGTATTAGATGAATTAGACCCGATTTCCAGTTTCTCAAACTGTAGCAATTTAAATCATTGCGCAAGTTACACAAACTAACCTCAAAACAGTTAAAACATAGCACCTATCCAAAGCTACAAGAAACTGTATACTGCGCGTAGTGTGGCAAGTTTAAGAAACAAGTTGCAAACTGTCTACTATCAGATAGCACGGATAGTGCTGCTACCTTTCGCAACGCTTCAGTCGGAAGCGAACTTCTAAAATGGAAACAAAGGGGGCGCCAGCCTAAAATATCACCTAACGAGTGAATATCGTATTTTTTGCTTACTAATAGCAATAGCTATTATAATAACAAAAAAGTTTGTTTAAGTATCTTTATTTTAGTTTTATAAAGAATCACATTTTTCTTGAAAAAATTAAAAATTTGAAATTTTTTTACTTTGAAATTTTTTATTTTATCATATTTTTTGATGAGCAAGTTATTAAATTTTTAAAACAGAAACGCTGGATTTTTTGGGGGGGCTAAGCCCCCCTAAGTCCACCCCTTTAGCCGCCTATGCCCAAGTAAGATAATGGTAATTACAAGTTACATATCTTAAATAAACTACCAATAATGAAATTATCCATAATTTTAGGTCAAGACTTTGTATTTTGTCAGTAATTTACTTTATCTTAACGAAATATTCTAAGCTCCATGCAGTTACCATTAGTGCATAATTCAAGAACTTTTACTGCTCAATGTTTTAAATTCATGATGAACATCATCAACAATAACAAACATAAATAAATTAACAAAGTTTTTATGTTCTTACGCTTTTCCACTTATATTAAAAATTAATTAATCCTATGTTTTAGTGAGGACGAAATTTCCCAGTCTCGTCCATTCTACAATCCAGACACAACTTCTATCAAGGCACCTCCTGGTCAGGGCTGCCCTCGATGCGGAGGTATGGTATTCGCTGCTGAACAACAACTGGCTAAAGGAACGGTGAGTTTACAATTTTTTAATAAAATATGTTTCTTCTAAGGCTTTCAAATTTCTCAAGATTTGAAAATCCATTGTCTTTCAGATCGACTAAGACTTACACTAAAATTAATTATGAGGCATTCATAATTAAACTTCTTATTATTAATTATTATAAATTTAAAAACACAATTGGCTTTAATTAGTATACTTTATTGTTTATTTCTTTAATATAAACGATACAATTACTTATTAAAGCATTATTTACTTTACCTAATCATCACTCCTACGTACCCATATGGTAATAATACATAAGGCAAATTGTATTGCAGTAGACCATCAGTTACCTGAACTAATCATAACTGATGGTATTTCAAATACACAGAAATTCGGATATTTGACCACACAAAATTTTGTGATATAATATACAATAATATCGCATAGGCTGCATGTAGTGTTTAAAATATATTAAAATTGTATAAATACTGTACTTATAGTTTCTCAAATACATGTACTTCAAGTACTTTTACATTGCATAATACAAATTGCACTACACACTATTACACTATCAAAAAACAAATATGACACTGTAGGCTTATATAAAAATAAACATTATAATAATTTACAGCACAATAACAAAACATTTAGATATGTATTTATAGGTTTTTTTATGTTTACACATAATAGGCACACAAGTAATTTAGACCTGATGAAAATGATGACTTATATTTGATAATAATTTTCAAACTTTCTTAATTATGTTGCATTTGAAAATGTTTGCTTTTTCAGTGAGTTCAGATATTTTATGTTCGGATAACTGATGCTCTACTGTATTTACTAAGTATTATTTTATTATAATCTAAACAAAATAATTCAATAAGTGCATTTTGAAACTATGAAAGTAGACTACAATAAAATCTTATCACCTTTAAATTTATTTAGTATAGGGATTACAGTTTGTAGGTAGAGATTAAATTCATCAGCATACAGGATCATAGAAACAATATCATATCATATCATATCAAATCAATATCATATCATCATATCAATATCAATATCAATATCATATCACTCAAATGAAATCAAATCAATATCATAGAAACAGTATTTTGGATAAGTAATATCACTTAAATCACATGTAAATTGCTTTAGATGTGGCACAAGAAGTGCTTCAGTTGCTGCCAGTGTCACCGACCTCTGGACTCTATGTTAGCTTGCGATGGTCCTGACAAAGAAATTTACTGCAGAGCCTGCTACGGAAAGAACTTTGGACCTAAAGGTTTTGGATATGGCCACTCACCAACTTTGATTTCCACAAATGGAGAATCTACTACAGTTTTGTTGTGAGTATCTTTAAAAAATAGTTCTACTGATCACAAAATATATTTTTTATATTTTTTACAAAAAATAATCAACACACATATTCGAAATTGTATAAACAAACAGTAGTGCTACATAAACTTCGAGCAAGACATTTCTCTTGCTTTATGATACTTGTAAGCTTTATGTCCCCAGATTTGAGTATTGTATTTATAGAAAGGAACAGTTTATTCATTTTGAATATACTTAATAACATTTTATTAAGTAACAAACCAGTGTGTTCTTACGCATATTTTGCACTGTTAAGAAAAATAATAACTTTTAATTTACTTACAATTATCAAATATGTATATTGAAAATTAAAACTTGTCATTTGTTGGTACTACGTAAATTAGAAACTTAATTTAATTTTGGAGGGTTAGTAGACCTGTAGTTTAATTCTAACATAGAGGTAGAGGTCCTCGGTATATAATCTTTACAAGCATTATAAATATCAAATGTCTTTCAACTCTACACTGACTATAGCCTGAGGAAGTGAGTACAGTACATGGAATAACTTAATAGTAAGCAGATGAAATATGCTTTCTTCGTTGTATGATGAATGATTCACATAGACAGCTTACCCTCCCTGAACGTCCTAAACTACTTATTTGTACAAAAAGAGCGATTACGGTCTAATTGAAACCTACCTACTGAACTGTCAATTATTCCACTAATTCAATTAATAAAGTTGTGTTTGTGGTTATATCACAAACAGAATTAACACTGTTGCACACCACTATAGAAAAATTATTCCATTTAGCACTTTCAAGCTTCGCAGTTCATCATCAGATCAGAAAGAAAAATACTGATCATTTTCTTTTCCGATCTGATGATGAGCTGTGAAGCTGGAAAGTGCTAATCCCAATAATTTTTCTATAGTGGTGTGCAACAGTGTTAATTCTTTTTATTCCACTAATGTTGTATACTAGGGAAACTCCAACCCACATTTAAAGTAACATTATGAATATATTATAATCCCTAGAAGACGGTACTAATTAACTATCAAAAAATACTCGACCAACTGTCAACAATTTATATACTTACCTTCATTACAAATAAAAATTGATAGTTCAACATATTACTGAACTATTAACAAACTCACTTTTCTTTATAGGTCTGTAGGTATTAAGAAATATTGAAATACTTTAGTAACTTAATTGAATTATGTTAGAAAATAATACTAAAATACAACAGTATTATATGTAAGCCTACTTACAATCACACCTCATTCTTCAATACTGATATTGGTTGTCAGCAGCCTCTCAACTTTGATAAATAAATCTTTCACTAGAGTGTCCCTCTGCAGAGTTCCTTTCCTTAAACGTATATTAGCACTCCTCCCTTACATAACATAAAAATTACAAAAGATAATAGTTTGCACTTAAATTAGAGAAATGGTATAGGCAGTAAAAACAAAACATTTTTCTAATGTTTAAAACAGAAAACCATCTTTTTCTAACTTGAGAAATCAACGGTCTAAGTCTGACTATCCATGTGATCAAATAAAATACCTTATGCAAAAATTAATATTTTCAATAAAGCTTGTCAATTACACTTGATCTATTATGATACTACAAATTAAATAACCCTAATTTACATAACACGTATCTGTATTTTTACTTAGTGTAATGGTTAATTTCAAAATTCCAAATACAACATTATTATTCATCATGTGAATAATATAAATTTTAGTGTTTAAGGATTACTATAAATGTTTGTATTTTTCAGCACTGAGGCTAGACCTGGTATTAAAGCCCAACCAGGCAAGGGATGCCCACGTTGTGGATTTGAAGTATATGCAGCAGAACAAATGATCAGCAAAAATGGAGTAAGTTACAATTATATCATATTCATAACAGTTCACAAATGTTTCAGTTACTGGGATTAGTTTTAATTTCATCTTTTAAAAGTCACTATACAAATGAAACATATACTTGTTTCTGTTAAAAACCAGGTATGGCACAAGAGGTGCTTCTCTTGTGGGGACTGCCACCGTTCACTTGACTCCACCAACCTCAATGACGGACCTGACCACAACATCTACTGTCGTAGCTGTTATGGAAAGCATTTTGGACCTAAAGGTGTTGGCTTTGGTATGGGAGCTGGTACATTAACGATGGCTTGAATGCATGGCGTAAACGGTTATTGAAAGCTTCAGGACTCACTTTTATATAAAAAATTCCCAATCCCTTCTGTTAATATCCCATCCACTGCCCAAAAATATAGAAGCATATTACTATCAAATATATTTTTTTATTTTGCAACTGTTGTAATAGTCACACTAGGGGGGGATAATTTTTATATAAACAAAAAACACTTGATAATTTATAATTATAGAAACTTATAATTTAATTAATTTTTTTAATAGTTTAAATTATATATGGATTATGTTATAATTATTAAGGGTTATTTTTTTTACCATAATTTTGGTTGTTGTTGAATTAAATGCTCAATTATGCCTTATTGTTTATATTTTAGCTTAAGCATTAGCTTTAATTAATTATTGTATTGTTTATTAGAATTTAAATTACATTTAAAACTCATACTGACACCATTATATTTCTACTTCAACCTAACAAAAGATGAAGTAAATTAGCACAGAGGTCAGTGGATTGTGGATTCCAGTGAAAGGGATTTTTGTGATATTTTGGTACAAGACAATATTTCCATTTTATAAAGGCATGTTGTTTATTATTAATCCTTATATCAAAACCATACTGGACGTTTAAAATTAACACTCCTTAAGCCTTGAACACCTCATTTTTGTGGAAAATGCCAAGTGGTATGAGTCTGATTAGTTTACTACTAGCTGAAGGGCACATCTTCTGTTGCATTCCTGATCCACTCTGACCGCTGTGTGAATTACTCTCACTACCATACATGGTTGTAACACATGCCACGCGAAATAAAAATTTACTGCAGTGCTGTTTATGTGTAGTTATTTTTACTGTTTTTATTGCTTAAATTATTTATATATGTACACAGATTACTTACTTTAAATACTTTGTGTATAGAAGATAACCAAGTTTTAGGGTAAAATTTTAAACATCTGTATTAAGTAACGAAACAAATTATGTAGATACAGACAAAATCACCAAGTATATTCAGTATATGAAAAAGACATTATTATAATGATTTTTTTTGTATATTTAAGAGGAAGCATTTTTGCTTGTTATGACTGTAGCATCATTCTCAACTGTATAAATGAGCAGAAATATGTAAGAGTTTTAGGGGGTTCAAACTTGCACCATATTTCTGCAAAGAGATCTTGAAGACTGTACGGAAAGGTTAGACAGATTTGTCCGTACTCATCTTGCTGTCAGATTCTCTAACAATTTTATCCTAAAATAAGCACTATTTGTATATAAAATGAACTGTATTTTATAGACAATTTATTTTTTGTTATGTACATATTTATAAATATATATATGTAAATTTAAACAATTAATATTTTAGGCTATATACTACATTATTATACAGAATATCGTTTTACATAGAAGAAAGGCATACAAACAAATCAAATTGGAAAATAAAAAAAAAAAAAAATAAATAAAATAGTCATAGTTTACTCTAGGAAATTTGCTAAAGAATGCTTATGGAATGGGTAATACTTACGACTTAACGAAATTTGAAAGAGAAGAAACATTTTGATTTATAAATAATGATGGTGAAACATCATTCACTCATAAATGATGATTCAATTCAATAAGATATTGTTAAAAAGATGTTTTAAGAATTTAAATGTTTCTTCTTTTCGAACGACCAGATCAAATCTGGGAAACGTTTTGATCATTTTTTGCTGTAACAATACTTTTGTAGATTAAAATTTTAGTTACAGATAAAAGATTACGTTTATCATAACAGAACAATCAACAGCTTTGCTGTTATTGCCACGCAACATAGTTTTAAATTTGCTTCAGTTACGCATCCTGTAGACAACAGTACATATACAATATGTCAGACTTTAACATATAGGTTTTAATTATCAGGTTACAAGTATATGTACGTATGCAGAATATACACATGCATATACATATTTGCTTTAGAAAAATGTAAAAAATTATTTATAAAAATGATTCTGATTTAATAAAAGTTAAAAAAATCAAAGCAACTGTTTTTATTCTATCAACCACACATGCAAATCATTTTTCAGGAATAAAATAAATAAATAGCGAAAACCGGTTCAGGCTATAAGGTAAAACTTTTATATTTTTACCCATAAAAAACTTTGTGTTCCGAGTCGGTAGTGAATTAATTATATTTAGTTAAGTAACGGACACGTCATGGACAACGAAATCCAAGAATTTACCAGTAGTCCTTACACACTGTATAAGCTGCTGGAAAGAATTTGCGATGGAATGTTTTTCTTGTACAACAGAAAGTAAGCAGTAATACTATTAGTGTTTGATTAATTGATGAAGACACATCACTTAGTCAAAGTCTTACAAAAAAGTTTTACACTTTTTAAGTCAGCTGTAAAACGAAATGCTACAAAAGGTAAAAAGCTAAATTCATTTGAAACATTAACTGTAATTTCCAACTAGGAATTTTTTATTCTCAGAAGGTTAAACCTTCAAGTGGAGTGGCATTCTCTTAAATTTTGCCTGTGGACTGTTGACACTGGTGTTCCCCAATCCCCAAGGATCTGTCCTGAACCCTTTCTCTCTCTCTCTCTCTCTCTCTCTCTCTCTCTCTCTCTCTCTCTCTCTCTCTCTCTCTCTCTCTCACTCTCTATCTATCTATCTATCTATATGTGTGTGTGCGCGTGAGTGCGTGCGTGTGTGCATGTCTTTCTAGTTGTTCAAATGTATTTAGGTGTCAACCGTTTGTGTTTACAGACAGGATTTTCATGTTGTTGTTGATGTTTGTGCATGTATGATCTGTTTCAATGAGGTGTTTGTAAAAGTGGAATCGGTGGTGGAAGGTAGCGCCTTCATATCATTATGACAGTCACATCAATCGTCATGTATGAACAGTGGGAATGGAATAATTGAACACAGAGAAATCACTACAGTATTTAGAATTTTCAGGACAGATTAAATACACAAAACAACTATAAGCTCTCATATACAACAATTCTTCAAGTTTACGAATATCAGCTTGTGTCCGAATGTCAGTAAATAATACAAATCGCCAGTTACAGATGTCCGCACACAATAATTCACAAGTCACTATAAAAACAACTCTTGGTAACACACACCAACATCGCAGATCCAAACTAAACCAACTCCGCTTCTGAATCTCTCTATTTACACTCCAGCTATGTTTTCAGTATGTGACAAAATTGGCCTGGATGCTGACCAATGACTTGGACACCATGTCTCAAATGACCTAGAGTGTTGTGTAATTCTGCCACTCACTCAGCGCAAGCAAAATGTCACATAGCCTGTTCGCTATCTCTTTAACATAGCAATATATTAATTGCATTTCTGTTTAAAGCTGTTCTTGTCTGACCTACATAAAATTTGTTGCACAAGTAGTTTGTAAGTTCCAAATAAACAAATTTTTTTAACTGTATATATGTGTTATTTGACAATAGTGCATGTACTGTCTTGTTTGTAGCCCTGTACACAATGTTGTAGCCTGTTTTTTGTTTTTTTTTTTCATAAAGGTTATTGATACAGCTGAGTATTGTGATTCTTATTTTTATCTTCACCTGTTGTTTGATAAATATTTGGCCAGGCATATGTTAAAATATTATAAATGAAATCATTACTCTCTAAACCATGGTGCAAGTTCAGGTGAAGTGAGGAAATTTTTCTTTTCTTTTCCTCTAAAGGTAAAAAAAAATTACAGGAAGAAATGGGCTCTTGTTCATAAAATATAGAAGTAAATACTCAAATTTAAGTAGATGCACCTTCATAAGAATAACATAATTTTACCAGGCTTGTTAGCCCACCATTATTTTTGTTATTTTATTCTGTGGTCTACGTATAGTTCAAGAGCTGTTTGAACGAGAAGTGTTAGTTATTTTATCATAATTTGTTTTTGTATTATTGGGTAACTGGTATGTGACTTAGTTATTTTATTATAATTTGTTTTTGTATTATTGGGTAACTGGTATGTGACTGTAGGATAACATTTTATGTTTGGAAGTGGTTAGAAATATGTGGGGACCCATACCACCAAGTGTTTTTTTAAGGCAATTTTACGTCCATGTTCCATAAGGAAATGGAAGTATGGTGATGGCAAAAAAAAAACGTGGTCGAGATTATTGCAGATTCTGATTGTACTACCCTCAAAACATGAAAAAAAGTCATTTTTACTTCCATATTCCTTAAGGAAATGGAAGTATGGTGATGGCAAAAAAAATCGTGTTCGAGATTATTGCAGATTCTGATTGTACTACACTCAAAACATGAAAAAAAGCCGTTTTTCGAAAAGTGTCTGTGTGTGTGTCTGTGTGTCTGTCTGTAGATTTTTTTAATATGGCAAACGATAACAGCCGCAAATTCAAACAGAATCAAATAATTTTTTGCATACAGCCCTGATTTGTAGAGTACTCACAACCTATTGTTTTTTGTGAAGATCGGTTGAGGGAAAGGGGTAGTTTACCAGCAACGGTTTTTTTTATCAAGGGTAATTTTTTTTTTGGCAAACGATAACAGCCGCAAATTCAAACAGAATCAAATAATGTTTCGCATACAGCCCTGAATTATGGAGTTCTCAAGACCTATTGCTTTTGGTGAAGATCGGTTAAGGGAAAGGGGTAGTTTACCTGCAACGTTTTATGTTTTAACAAGGGTATTTTATATGGCAAACGATAACAGCCGCAAATTCAAACAGAATCAAATAATGTTTTGCATACACCCCTAAATTGTAGAGTTCTCAAGACCTATTGTTTTTGGTGAAGATCGGTTAAGGGGGAAAGGGGTAGTTTATCTGCAACGTTTTATGTTTTAACAAGAGTAATTTTTTCTATGACGAACGATAACTGCCGCATATTCAAACAGAATCAAATAATTTTTTGCATACGTCACTGAATTGTAGAGAACTCAAGGCCTTTTGATTTTGGTGAAGATCGGTTAAGGGGAAGGGGTAGTTTACCTGCAACCTTTTACGTTTTAACAACAGTAAAGTACTTGAAAAATCATTTAAACTTTTTCGAACAATGGTAATTGTTAAAAATAAAATAATTTTGTTTCCAGGGAATAAAATTATATTTTTTTCATTTTAATGTAAATCACGTATGAGAGAAAATATATCGTTCCTGGCAGGCAAGCATATCCCAGTTATGTAATGTTTACGTTTCCATTTTATTATTATGACTACCGCAATAAAAAGGCAGGGAAGACACACACACATACACAAAGTTCACGTTATTTCTGGCCTCATTCATGTTTATTTTCTTACATTTGCATGCTTTTTAAATGGAAAGTGCCGAAACCCATACCAACATAACGCGTGCAAGCCGAAAAAGTGTCCAGCGTGGATAGCGATTTGCTTCCTGTGGATCGCTGGGCAGTGTAACTGCACGTGTTTACAGAGAAACGATTCATAGACAGACTTTTCGTCTTTAGGGAATGAACCCTCTGCAAGATGCTGAGGGCCCATGAGTGACTTCGGAGCGCTCCTTCTTTTCCGCGTGTTTGTTCTGTGAAACGTAACTTACACTGTAGATTCACAGCTTTACCCTAAGCAACACTCAATAGGAAATGTTGAAAATTTTTGTCTATTTTGTACCCTCATAAACACTAAACCTGCTCTGCTGTTTTAATTACGGACATCATAATATTAAAACTTTGGAAACTTGAGCACTACTTAATGGAGATTAATCATTAACTTATACAAGCCATTAATTTTATGCATATTTTTTATATATTGTAACGAAACAAAATGTTACAAAAGAATAGTAAATAATAGTGAAATCCGATCCAGAGAGGAACCAAGAAATAATAAATGAAAGCAAATTAAAGGAAAACTATTTGGTTTTACAGAAACAAACCGGAGAAAGGTGTGACAATATTAACACTACGGTGAATAATTTAACTGGTCAGGTACGCCAAAATCAAGAAGAAATTGAGTTAATTAGAACCAGACCAAATAATATTACTCATGTTTCCACAAATGAAACCAGAGAAGGAATTAATTTCAAAAATGATCGCAGAAACCCCATGGAATTCCTGGCCAGAATTGAGGAACATTTTAATAAACATCTAATAACTATCTGGAGCTCGATTAGAGAGATGTTGGATGAGCATTTTAGGGAGATTACGGACAACTGGTGGACAGCAACCAGGAATGAGATAGTGGACTACGCTCAATTTAAAAAACTGTTTAAAGAAAAATACTGGTCCGAAGCTATACAAAATATTATAAGGGACAACATTTGTCAGGGAAGATATGATGGAAATAGAGGTACATCTCCAGCTACTTACTTCTGGGGAAAGGTATGTTTGGCGAGACACCTAGAGCCAAGAATACCAGAAGAATCCCTAGTAACTAAAATGGCATACCATTATGACACAGGAATTGCCAGAGCCCGCCTGGGAAGCCAGATTAAAACGGTCCACGCAATGGCTGACTTATTAGAAAATTATGAACACGAGGGTTACTACAAAAGAAGCAGACAACGAACTGATCAGTACGGTTCAAAAAATAATAACCATGGTATGAATCATAATCAATATAATAACATGAATAACCGGAATAGTTATGTCAACGATCGTAATTACAACCAAAATTTTACCCCAAATAATAACCAACCAGCAAACTTCAATCGAAACCCAATTAACAATAATGATAACAACAGGCCCAATCAAAATTACCATCCGGGTAATAGAAATAATAATAATTATAATAACTTCCGAACAAACCAAAATTATAATAATTTTAGGAATAACTCAGGAGTTAATAACAATAATAATCAGGGTAATTATAATAATAATCGTTCGTACCGACCCCGAATAAATTACATCAGTGCCGAAGAAGGGGATTACTGGAGATACCATCAACCTCGGAGGAACAGTTTTAATAACAGTTATGATCAAAGAGGAAATCCCAGAGGGATGAGTCACCATTATAACCGAGTCAGAAGTAGAAGCCAGGAGGACTTCCGAGAATCAAGGGGAAGTGAATAATTAGACAACCGAGAGGTTGAACAACCAGGAACCAGCACACCAGTCCAGGCAAATCAACAGTCATGCCCGGAAAATAATCATGATAGCCTTAATTTAAACGGAGTGAGGCAGTAATAAACCCTCGCGACCCCTTACTGCTACTAACTACTGGGTACAAAAACCACCAAATTCAAAAATATAGTAATAACAAATTACTACCAACTAATTATGAAAAACTAATTATGGAAAATCAAAGAATTTTGAAGTATAACAACAACCAAAGTTTAAGGACGGATAGTCAAAATCTTACTATTATTTACAATTATTATTTGAAAAATCTTCGAGAAGAACTGTTGGAGGAAACGGTGACAAGTAGAATCAACCAGCATAATGAAATTTTATACATAACCGCTCAAATTGAAGGAATTCCTACACGAATAATGATAGATACTGGTGCAAATGTATCACTTATTAACGACGCTGAACTGGAGAGAATACAGAAACAAAGTAAAAATATAATACCTACCTTACCTGTCAATAATGTTATTTTAATAGGTGCCACTGGGCGTCAAAATAAAACAGTGAGAAAACAAGTGTCATTGGAAATAGAAAGCAAAGGTGTTACAATTAATATTATATGTTTGGTCGCAATCGGCCTACCATTCGAATTATTAATCGGATGCGATATGCTGAGGAAATATTCAGCCATTATTGATTTGAGCAAGGAGAAGGTGTCCTTGAACTCAGAAGGTGTTATGTGGACGGCAGAGTTAATAGGAAGCGATGGTGCCCCTCTGAACCGTACCCATCACCAAGTTAGGGAATTAAATTTTTTAAATAATGACACCCAATGCAGAAAAATAATCTATAATATGACAAATGAAGACCTGTGGAACAGTAAATTACAGGAGATAAGAGAGTTTAGACACCAAGGCACAAATAATTTGACAGTAAAACAAGTAGAAGATCTCATTATAATATATAAGAAGTATAAACATGTATTTTCAGAAAAACCAGGAAAAGTAAAAAACTATCAGTGTAGAATACAATTTAAAGAACCAGCAGAATTCCACAGAAAATCCTATCCTATACCATATTCATTGAAGGAGGCGGTTAGAGCTGAAATTAATAAAATGTTGTTAAATGATATAATTGAGCATAGCCAATCACCATATACTAACCCAATAGTAGCAATTCAGAAGATTATAATCAACAATCCATGAAAAAATATCATGAGGAAGAAAAGTAAAAATAACATAAGTAATTATGTCCTCACACCTAATGAAGTGTTCAGAAATAATTACTTCTGAAGGGAGGCAATTTGTAACGAAACAAAATGTTACAAAAGAATAGTAAATAATAGTGAAATCCGATCCAGAGAGGAACCAAGAAATAATAAATGAAAGCAAATTAAAGGAAAACTATTTGGTTTGACTTATATAATATTATCCAGAAACCCAGAAATAACCCAGTAGAATAGGGCAGTAAACAGAAAAAAGTGAAATAAATAAACCTAGTAGGCCTAATCAACTTACCCTGAATAATAACAACCAAACCCAATAAAGAGTACCTAATCATAAATTAAAATTGTATTAACAAAATTGTATCGACATATTTTAAGGATAGAAAAAGGGACACAAACCTTACAGTTATATGAGTGACAGAATATAAATAGTGACACAGACTACTGTTAAACAGTGTTAATTATTTTTGTATGAAAAGTGTTTTATTGTTATTATTAGACAGAATTTTAGTTTATCATACAGACAATAGTTTAGCAGTATAAATAAACTAAAACTGTCAAAAACAATTATTATTATTAAAAGTTTTGTTATATGTTATAAGATTTTATGTCACCCGTTAATTTATGTAAATATATTTATCTCAGGTAGTCAAAGTAGAAATTACAATAAACCATAAAAATTGTTCCACCACATATCATAGAAATTCAAATTAATAAGGTTTTACAGTTATAAACTGAGGCATGTTTAGTATCAAATTGTTTATAATTATCTAATTATTAATTGTATAAACATTGCATATATAATTAGAGTATAATAATAAAATTATCTATTAAAGGTAATTTATAAAATATAATGTAGGTAATGGGTGTTGATCCTATAACATTTAAACTGTACATAAATGACCAATCAAAATTTAAGAAATTTGTATGAGTTAGGTAACTAAAAGAAAGAAGAAATAACACTTAATTGTTAATTGTGATGGAAAGCAGTTGAATAGTGCGTGTCTAGAGGTAATTAAAAGTATATAAAAATAGATGACCCGTGTGTGAAAGAAGATCTGAAGGACAATCATCGAAGATAATAATCCTTCCACTACCATTTTCATGAACAAATAATACACACAATCAAGAAAAATATTCAGAAACGACCAGGAACCCTTCAGCAATATCGTCTAGATGTGTAAAGTATAATTTGACAATATTTTTTTCAACAAGGAACAACCACTAGACAATATAACAATTTACACTAACACTAATCACTAGTCAACATTTTAAAGTGCAACCAAATTCAATATATAAGCTAACAGTGATTACAAGGAAACATTTATTGTACACATTGATAAACTACATTATTTTCTGAGACGGACAAATTGAATATCGTCAAAACTTGTATGTAACTTAATATATAATTTGTGTAAATTTTTAGATTATAAGTAATATATTGTAAAGGTGCTCTCTATTATTAATCAACATGCAAAGGAACTTTTCGTAGCAGCCACAAGAATTCCCACGAAATATATTAAAATTATTTAATTATAAATCCTGAGATAAATATCGACCCTGCGACAACCTTATGTATCGAATGGAATTTTCCAATAATTTGAATTTATGTTACACAGATTAAATCATTATGTTATTAAACCATATCCATGAGTTATTATTCCATTAAGATAGTGTTATAAATTATGTGTACAACGTTATCGGCAACAAAGAAGTAGTTTTTGTTAAAATTCCTTCCCGGGATATTTAGCCGTAGTCCAATGTTTTCTACAAAACCAGACGTTTCGGCAATGCCATCGACTTCCATCATCAGTGAAAATCGAGTGCGATAACGTGAGGTGGTATACGTTAGTGACCACAGTACTGTGGTTAAGGCTGAAGCAGTAAGTAGAAAGAAGTAGTTTCTATGGTAATATTTCATTTCGAAAATGATTATAAATATAAATCTTAGAATATGGAAGTCATGTGTGGTTCTCCATACCGATATTTTTAAAAGTGTCTGTGTGTGTGTGTGTGTGTCTGTCTGTGTCTGTAGATTTTTTACTTCCATATTCCTTAAGGAATGAAAGTATGGTGATGGCAAAAAAAATCGTGTTCGAGATTATTGCAGATTCTGATTCTACTACACTCAAAACATGAAAAAAAGTCGTTTTCCGAAAAGTGTCTGTGTGTCTGTCTGTGTGTCTGTCTGTCTGTCTGTCTGTCTGTCTGTCTGTCTGTAGATTTTTTTTCTATGGCAAACGATAACTGCCGCAAATTCAAACAGAATCAAATAATTTTTTGCATACAGCCCGGTTTTGCAGAGTTCTCGCGACCTATTGTTTTTGGTGAAGATCGGTTGAGGGAAAGGGGTAGTTTACCTGCAACGGTTTTTTTTTAGCAAGGGAAATTTTGTTTGTTTGGCAAACGATAACAGCCGCAAATTCAAACAGAATCAAATAATGTTTCGCATACAGCCCTGAATTGTAGAGTTCTCAAGACCTATTGTTTTTGGTGAAGATCGGTTAAGGGAAAGGGGTAGTTTACCTGTAACGTTTTATGTTTTAACAAGGGTATTTCCTATAGCAAACGATAACAGCCGCAAATTCAAACAGAATGAAAAGATTATTTGCATACAGCCCTAAATTGTAGAGTTCTCAATACCTTTTGTTTTTGGTGAAGATCGGTTAAGGGAAAGGGGTAGTTTACCTACAACGTTTTTTTAACAAGGGTATTTTCTATGGCAAACGATAACAGCCGCAAATTCAAACAGAATCAAATAATTTTCTGCATACAGCCCTGATTTGTAGAGTACTCAAGACCTATTGTTTTTGGTGAAGATCGGTTGAGGGGAAGGGGTAGTTTACCAGCAACGTTTTTTATCATGCGTATTTTCTATGGCAAACGACAACTGCCGCAAATTCAAACAGAATCAAATAATTTTTTGCATACAGCCCTGATTTGTAGAGTACTCGCGACCTATTGTTTTTGGTAAAGATCGGTTGAGGGGAAGGGGTAGTTTACCTGCAACGGTTTTTTTTATCAAGGGAAATTTTTTTTTTTTTTGGCAAACGATAACAGCCGCAAATTCAAACGGAATCAAATAATGTTTCGCATACAGCCCTGAATTGTAGATTTCTCAAGATCTATTTATTGTTTTTGGTGAAGATCGGTTGAGGGAAAGGGGTAGTTTACCTGCAACGTTTTTTTAACAAGGGTATTTTATATGGCAAACGATAACAGCCGCAAATTCAAACAGAATCAAATAATGTTTTGCATACAGTCCTGATTTGTAGAGTACTCAAGACCTATTGTTTTTGGTGAAGATCGGTTAAGGGGAAGGGGTAGTTTACCTGCAACCTTTTACGTTTTATTTTCTATGGCAAACGATAACAGCCGCAAATTCAAACAGAATCAAATAATGTTTTGCATACAGCCCTGATTTGTAGAGTACTCAAGACCTATTGTTTTTGGTGAAGATCGGTTAAGGGGAAGGGGTAGTTTACCTGCAACGTTTTTTTATCAAGCGTATTTTCTATGGCAAACGATAACAGCCGCAAATTCAAACAGAATCAAATAATTTTTTGCATACGTCCCTGAATTGTAGAGGTCTCAATGACTTTCGATTTTGGTGAAGATCGGTTAAGGGGAAGGGGTAGTTTACCTGCAACCTTTTACGTTTTAACAAGAGTAAAGTACTTGAAAATTTATTTAAACTTTTTGAAACAATGGTAATTGTTAAAAATAAAATAATTTTGTTGCCAGGTAATAAAATTATAATTTTTGCATTTTAATGTAATATAATATTTTTCATTTAATACAGCAATAAAAAGGCAGGTAAGACACAGCCTGGCTGTTTGGCTGAAAATGATTTTAAATATAAATCTTAGAATATGGAAGTCATGTATGGTTCTCCATACCGATATTTTCTATGGCAAACGATAACAGCCACAAATTCAAACAGAATCAAATAATGTTTTGCATATAGCCCTGAATTGTAGAGTACTCAAGACCTATTGTTTTTGGTGAAGATCGGTTAAGGGAAAGAGGTAGTTTACCTGCAACATTTTATGTTTTAACAAGGGTAATTTTTTTCTATGGCAAACGATAACAGCCGCAACTTCAAACAGAATCAAATAATGTTTTGCATATAGCCCTGAATTGTAGAGTTCTCAAGACCTATTATTTTTGGTGAAGATCGGTTAATGGGGAAAGGGGTAGTTTACCTGCAACATTTTATGTTTTAACAAGGGTAATTTTTTCTATGACGAACGATAACTGCCGTAAATTCAAACAGAATCAAATACGTTTTTGCACATCTGGCTGAATTATAGAGTAGTCAAGGCTCTATGAGCTGATAAATTTTTTCTTTTTTAGTTTTTTTATAATTTTACTATAATAATGAATTCTTCTCTTTATTTCCAAATTATTGCCTTCTCTTGTATATCACACTCTTTTTTTGTTTTTCTTCTCTACTCCTTCAAATGTTTGATATTCACATTTATTCTGGATTCTTTCTTATTTTCCTTCTTAATTAATCACATTATTTTTTTCAAATCTATTTGTGTAAGTTGATCTTATTATTATTATAGAATGTTGAGGGTTATTTACAAAATTCATATTCTTTTTTATTTCCAAATTACTTTCTTCAAAATTTTTTATGTAAGCTGGTCTTACAATTCTTTAGAATTTTGATGATTTTATTACAAAATTCATATTCTTCTTTTTTATTTCCAAATTACTTTCTTCAAATTTTTTGTGTAAGCTGGTCTTACAATTCTTTTAGAATTTTGACGATTTATTACAAAATTCATATTCTTCTTCTTTTTAATTTCAGATTATTTTCTTCTAAAACATTTGCGTAAGTTGACCTTACTTATTTTTAAATTTTGACGATTTATACAAAATTCAAATTCTTCTTTTTATTTCCAAATTATTTCCTTTTAAATTATTTGTGTAAGTTGATCTTACTTGTATGTTGGAATTTTGATGATTTTATTATTCTAAATTCAATCTTCGTAATATTTCTTTATGGAGGCTTGGTTGTATACTCCTTTGACTTTTCCGGAAACTATTTCTTTCAGTTCATACGTGTTGTTGTTATTATTTTTGGCAACGAGATAAGGTCCAGTACAGAGTAACAATAGTTTCTTCGTTATCCCTTCTAGGGTGCTGGGTAGTTCTCGGTTTTTTAACAGTACTTTTTCTCCCTCTTTATAAGTTATTACTCGTCCAATCGCCTTTTGATATTTGCCTTGCCGTTTCTCTTGGTCTTCGGCCACCTTGTTATAAAATTTCACTTTGTCAAACTTACGACCATCATTCATCAGGAACTCTATTATCTCTTCAATCTCTCGGGGGGTTGGTTTCTCGTACATGGCGGAGTATGGGGTAATTCCTATAGATGGATGGTAGGCGAAATTTAGGAATTTCTCCGTGGCTGCTAAGTACTCTTGCCACTTTTTCTGTTGGTGGTGACAGCACGTTCTCAAGATTCTCCCCACTTCTCTCAATACCCTCTCTGCCGGATTACTACTTGGGTGGTAGACTGACGTCTTGTATGTTTTAATCCCAAGTGATAATAATGTGTCCCGCCATCTTCTCCCTTTAAACTGTGTACCATGGTCAGTAATGATTGAAGCTGGTTTTCCTATTTCTGGCACATATAACTCCGTTATTACTCCAAGAACTTTTATAGTGGTTGCTCGATTAACCGGATATAGCTTTACATACTTTGTAAAATGGTCCATAATTATGATGAGGTATTTGTATCTGTGTTGACCGCCACTACGGGGAAATGGTACTCAAGATGGCACTGCCGAAACGTCTGGTTTTGCAGAAAACATTGGACTACGGCCAAACAGCCAGGGAAGGAATTTTAACAACAAAATACTACTTTGTTGCGGATAACGTAGTACACATATAAAAATTATCCCCTCCCCCTTCAACTGTAATTTTCATTTATAGATATTTCATCTACGTTTCTACAGTGGATTATTAAGGTCTTCTTATCAGCATACTTTATTTATCAAAATGAAGTACTTTACTCTTGTTACAACAAAAAATGTTTCTGGTAAACTGGTCTTTCCCTGTAACCGATCTTCACCAAAATCAATAGGCCTTGAGTCTTCTACAACTGAGGCACATATGTAAAAAATTATTTTATTCTGTTTGAATTTACGGCAGTTATCGTTTGTCATGGAAATATTTCTCTTGTTATAACATAAAATGTTGCAGGTAAACTATGCCTTTCCCATAACCGATCTTCACCAAAATCAACAGGCCTTGAGTTCTCTACAATTTAGTGACGTATGCAAAAACGTATTTGATTATGTTTGAATTTACGGCAGTTATCGTTCGTCATAGAAAAAATTAACCTTGTTATCACATAAAACGTTGCTGGTAAACTACCCCTTTCTCTTAACTGATCTTCACCAAAATCAATAAGTCTTGAGGCCTCTACAATTCAGGGATGCATGCAAAACATTATTTGATTATGTTTGAATGTGCGGCAGTTATCGTTCGTCATAGAAACAATTACTCTTGTTAAAACATTAAAGGTGGTAGGTAAACTTCCCCTTTCCCTTAACCGATCTTCACCAAAATCAATAAGCCTTCAGTTCTTTACAATTCAGGAAAGTATGCAAAACATTATTTGATTCTGTTTGAATGTACGGCAGTTATTGTTCGTCTTAGAAAAAAATAATTTGTCGCTCTTGAACATGAGGCCAGACACGCCTATTTTTATGTATATCGTATCGTTGCATAAGAAATATCGCTTCCAACGTGGGGCATCACAAATTTATATTATATTTACTTATGCAGTTGTATCGTTGCAATATATATAAAACACTGTGTCTGTTCCGAAATGTCGTGAAGGAATGGTGTAAGTTAAAATTGGAAATTCATCACCTGGAGAGTAGAGGTTACCATAGCAGAGTTCAGAAGCCTCAGTCAGGGGTTGATCTGAAGAAGCCCATGATGATGATTGAGCAGGAGTCATTTGCGGGATCCTGTTCACTCCAATGGCCACAGGGGAGGCATCAAGTTCGCTCAGGCATGGCAACTGAAGAAGGTGTCGCCCATGGACTCTATCGAGCCTTCGTCTGTTTCAGAAACCCAGGAGTACTTTACTGGCTAGCACGCCATAAAGAATTGAGAAAAAACGAGAAGAAAATGCGCCGCCGACTGGAGTGAGATAATACAGGACGAGATTTAGATGATGACTGACTTATTTTTCTTCCACGCAACGGACAGCAGAGATCGCTTCAAAGCGTCCACCAGAATGCGTGCCGATCACGGCACTATACCGACAATACTCCGAAAGTTACCCGAACGTACTAATTCGAAATTCTACCAAGTAAATTCGAAAACGCCCCGATACCAAGTAAAGCAAATGACGTGGCCGCTATATCTTTAAAGTAGCGGCACACAATTACCATAGTGTCAAATTCATACCTTAAAATGTTCATACTGTGCCGGTATAATTCCGGCCGTCAGAAATTGTAGAATATTTAATTGTAAAATAACGCGACAAGGGTCAGAAAGCGACCCTTGTACGGCTACGTTAAAGCTGCGCGCGCACCTCGTAGGGAGGTCTGGCTTTGTTGAACTGTAACAGCGGAATTCGGTTATCGCCCGGCCAGCTAGAAACACCGACTACCTAATCCGGCAGGTATTACTACGCAGTTTTCTTCCACTCTTATGGCAGACTGAAATTTACGAGACTCCCCGGTAAGAATCATAGCTCTTATTGTGTGTATCAGTAATGACATAAGCGATTAAATTTAATTAACAAAAGTAGGCAGCCGTATGAAAAAGACGTATGCATGTGGGTGCGATCCGACAGTTTCTATATTAAAAAAAAAAAAAAAATTACTCAATGTTCAGTATATAGCCCATGTTCCTTTTATTATTATTATAATATTGTAAGATTCACTGTAATTGTCATTGTCATGGTAAATGTATAGAATGTTGTATAAATTCGAAGCTAAAGTTAGTGCGTAGTTATGGAATGGAAGTGTGCTCAAACATGTATCAGATTGCTTGTGTGACTCTCTTTAATTAACTTTGCAGTAAAAAATAACTTGTGAGAACACCCGTAGAGCAAACATTATTAATATTGAAACATTCTTAATACTGTGAGTGCCTTGAAGTTAATCAGTTTTTTGGGCAAATTGCAATAATGGTGTCACCACGTGGCAAGCTAACCTGTTGCTTTCTGTCGATGCGTGTTGAGAGCGTGCTAATGACTTTACCCTACACCTTTTAATAAAATCTTTTATTTTTGGAATTAATCATCCCATTGTGGACTTTATTACTCTCTAAGCAGTTTGCAAAGAAATTATTACCGAAACTTGGTGCATTTATCTTGAGTTGGTTGAAGGCCCGTTCTGAGGTTAATTACCTGTGAACTTGGGTGTACATTTTTTATGAACATCTTTTCTAATTTTTATGAATTAACAGGGTTCTCGCTTAAGCCGGAGATGTGGCCTTGCTGATTGAACTCCATCCTCATCAGCCATGAACCATTAGAAACGCACCTGTTCGGAAAAGGAGTCGTGTGACTAACTCAACATGTAACGCTTTACCAGCATAATTAAGGTGATATGCACTCTTTTATTATTTTTGGTGGCCGGACCTGCTGTGCTCCTGATTTACAGACTAAATCTTTCTGAAACCATGTGCCCACGTGGCCAGACAGTCTGCTATAGGGGGTGTCTGCTGAACATTCATTCAGAACATTATGTGTTAATTTCAATGAACACTTTAATAACTTAATTTCATAACACTAAGTACAATGCTTGTAATTGTGTGCTGCACTGGGGGAGCGTGCCAGAGATATTTTGTACACTTAAACATTTCACATATTGCCAATTCTCATCACCATACTTACTACAAAAATGTATATGACATGTTAGGAATTCTGTTCCGGCTGGAACAGAATGGGCTTGATATTAATTTCATTTTGGGTCTAACAGGTAAGGGCTGGGGCATTTTTCGTTTTCTTTTTGGCTGTTTTTGGGGTATAAAAAGGGACATAATTTTTGCCTGGCACATGTTGATACAGTTTAAGGCAGGTTTGATTCCTGTCACATAAGGTTAAGCGCAAGCTGGCGCGCTCCCACAGCTGCTAGGGCACAACCGTCCTTATTGTAAATTCATTTATATATATATAGCTAGTCCGGCTTTAATAGAAAAGAATTTTCACATTTTTTTCTGGGCATATACTAATTAATTTTTGAACCTTATAAAGGTCTATACTGATTAATTTTTTTTACTTGTAAAGCATCTACTGATTAATTTTTTTTTACTTGTACAGCATGTACTGATTAATTTCTTTTAACTTGTAAAGCATCTACTGATTAATTTTTCTACTTGTAAGGTATATACTGATTAATTTTTTTTACTTGTAAAGCATCTACTGATTAATTTTCTACTTGTAAGGTATATACTGATTAATTTTTTTTACTTGTAAAGCACATACTGATTAATTTTTCTACCCTGTAAAGCATATACTGATACATGAATCCTTCTGAATTTGTAAAACAAATTAACATTTTAGAACCGCATAACCATCGCTTAAAATCAGGTGATGCAGTTTTTATTTTTATTTTATGCTGTGGAAGAAACTTAAAGATTTCATATGCTCATGATGGGGCAATTATCAGTGGATATCTATGCATATGGGTGGTCCGGTCTCTCTTATGGGTTATGAGTGATTATCATTCTTTCAGGGGTTTTTCGTATTTATGCAACTTAATGAAATTGATGAATGACGGTGACTGAAGGGCGACATTTACGACTGCTGGTTTTAGGGCATGGTAGTAACACCGCCTGCAAAGCAGGTGTATTCCAGGGGTATTCGTGTTTAGAATATTTGTGTATAATTATGAGTATATGTGCCTTTATGTTTCTGTACGTGTTGTTATGTTTCTGTCTATGTTAAGCTAGTCACAAAAAGGGGGAGAATCATATATTTACTGAACGTTATTCTATATACATATATATATATATAAATACTTGTTATTGATATACAGAACTTGTCTTTGACACTATTATTAAAATGGGGCTTATTAATTTATTATGTATTTTGGGTGTTACTCCTTGTATTAGGGGACAACTGATGTGATAATTTTTCATTGCATGTAACGAATTATGGGGTACAATAAAAACTGTTATTGTTATATTACAGCCGAGTTTCATTGCAAGTCCCGTCATACTGGACCCAGCACAATTTTTGGCTTCTCTAGGCTCCGGCCTAGTTCTAAATAACTTGTGGCTTCTCTTTCAAAAAAAATTAAATAAAAAGAAATATAAAAAGAAATAAAAAGAAGTTGGTTTTATACATATAAAAAGACATAAAAGGAAAGAGGGGTTACAATACCTTCTATATGTGCCATGACACTTCAACCAACTTGCCATCTACATTCAGTTGTGTTCATGAGTGACAGCTTGTTATCCCCAAGGCAAGTGAACATAATGCGCTAGCATCAGCTGGATATTTTTTTGGAGTAGCTGAGTAAGTGGCATGTAGAGATCAACATGGGCAAGACTGAAGCAATCTGCTTCACACAAAAGTCTACTTCCACATGTCAATTCCTCTTCTTGGAGGGGAGTCACAAATAAAAACGATGAAGTCCTTGAGCATCCCCCTAGACTGAAACTTGATTTTCAACTAACATCCTCAATGCTTTCACACTCAATGTTCAGTATCAAAGTAATTACTTACCTGTGTGTTGTGTTCATGTATATGGCCTCTTCATCGATCTCCTAAAGGTACTGGCAGGAACAGTTCCAAAACTATACTCCCTACTTACTCTCCAGGTCCCCTTGGTTTGTGAGAAATGCTGTCACAGTCAGACAAGGAATCTTCATTCTTTCATTTTCCATTTTTGTTTATTCCCTGGCCAAGTTTATTTTTTAAGGCCAGCAGATCCATGTCCTGCACCTCTATGAGATCATCAACACAGAAAATGTACCTCCTATTTGTGAGCTAAATTCCTTCCAGTACTCTCAAATGTTGGCATCATCTAAGTAACATTAGCTGGTACACCAAAAGCATATCGCATCCACCAAATCTTACAGAGATGATCCTGTGTTGGCCCCAGCCCTAAAAAAAAGAATATCTATTATCAATTATACAGTATTCTGACCCCAAGTAATATTCAATGCCTAACTCTACTGGATAGGACCATGATATATAGAATATACGGTAGGGATCACGGGCAGGCTGCTATGAAACAGTGATGACACACATACACATTGCATTCAAAAAGTCCCGGGACTGATGCTGCTATAGACATACAGATGGAGCTATCTCTGTGTCACAGCTGGAACACTATGTGACAACCTTCACCCACTTCCTGTGACAATTGCATTGTTGAGGACTCATTCCATAGTAAACAGCGACACTGTTAAGTTTATCTGGTTTTTCCTTGTTGTCATAATTTTCGAGATGGAGCAAAGAGCTGCAATTAAATTTTGTTTTAAATGTGGAAAAAGTGTGACAGAAACGTTTTTGATGATGCAACTTGCATATGGAAAAGATTGTTTAAGTCGTAGCAAAGTGTTCGAGTGGTATGCACGTTTTAAAAATGGTCGTGAGTCTCTAGAAGATGATCCAAGAGATGGGCGCCCCTCCACAAGCGTGACTGACGAGAATGTCAAGCATGTCTGTGCAGCACTGTCCGTCAACCGTCGGCTGAGCGTCCAGATTTTATCAGAAGAGATCGGCATCAGTGTGGGTAGTATTTACACTGTCGTGCATGACGTACTCGGCTAACGGAAACTGTGTGCCAGGTTCGTTCCACACTCGTTAACAGCAGAGCAAAAAGAACAACGTGTAGAAGCGTCGCAAAGTCTCGTTGAATGGGCCGATGACAATCCGAATTTCATACAGAACATTGTCACAGGCGACAAATCGTGGTGTTTCCAGTATGACCCATCTACCAAACGTCAAACAGCTGAATGGCGCGACCCAGGAGATGGCAGACCCATGAAAGTGAGGGCCACAAAATCAAAAGTGAAAACAATGCTGATCACATTTTTTGATTCAAGGGGACTGATCCACAAAGAATTCTTGCCACCCGGCCAGACTGTAACTGGACAATTTTACAAAGAGGTACTTGATCGCCTTTTGAAAAGAATTCACAGGGTTAGGCCAGAAATGTACCGATCAGGGGAGTGGTTTCTTCTGCATGACAATGCTCCAGTCCACTCATCATTGATTGTCTCACAATTTCTCGCTGGAAAATCAGTCACAGTGATTAACCATCCACCCTACTCACCAGATTTGGCTCCGGCTGACTTCTTTCTGTTCCCTAAGCTGAAGGTGGCACTGAAGGGGCAGCGTTTTGATAATGTAGAGACAATTCAGAAGAATGTGACAGCTGTTTTAAACACGATTTCGAAGAACTATGCGCATGCCTTTCAACGATTGTATGAGCGATCTAAAATCTGTATAGAGAGGGAAGGGATGTATGTTGAATAATAAATAATAAAATTTCATTTATCTGAAAAGTGTTAGTCCCGGCAACTTTTAATAGCGTTAGTCTACCTTAATAGCGTTAGTCCCGGAACTTTTTGAATGCAGTATGTACCTATGATAGCACCACTACATATGTTTGTGTTAGCTTTTTTCTGTATTCTACAACATATTATACTTTTAATGCAGTATAAGAAATAATTGTGTTTTAACAGTTTAAATGATAATGAGATGGTTTTTTTACATTATGTTGAAATTAAAGTGAGACACCAATAAATTAAAAAAAATTAAAAATTTTATTTTCTGCTGCTTGATTAAATAACATTTATAAGGCACCTTAGAGTAAAACCTTAGCTGCAGATTCATATAAAATACTGAATATTGCAATAACGTAACAAAGTAATAAAAAAAGAAATACAACGAATTGTAGTAATGCCTTACCTATATCTTCAGAAGACAAATTTTTACAACTTCTTTTTAATATACATTTTGGCTGGCAAGTGAAAACTAGCTCTTAATTTTTGTAATGATTGCTTTGAAACTGTAATAACAAAACTTGAAGATTCTAACTGAGTGAGAAGAATTTTATTTTTTTATTTACGGGGTAGAACATTCTTTCAAATTTGATTCCATTGTACCTCTACTATTACTTAATACACACTCATCCATTGCACTATCATTTTATTCAGTGATTACACAAGGAACATTGTGAGTGGAATTTGCAAGCATAGATTTTATTATCCACTTACTTTCTTGAATTGTACAGCATACGGTTAGAGTGGGAAATGCTCTTTTCCTTTAAGACAATGTTTCTGCGGAATGTTCAAAAATGCCAATTTTAATGTTTTTTCAGAGTCACACAGAAATAAATGTTCACAAGATATCGATATGAATTTTTTTTTAAGGCCATAGGTGATCAAATCTGAACTTTCGGAAAATTTAAAAAAACTGTTTATAAGCTACAATAAGAATCATACAGTGTTTTTTATTAACATTCCCAATAAACAAGCATAACATTAATATATTTCACTTTTGTCTTTATTTTAAATATTTATTATTAATAAAATAAAAGTAACTTAAAATTGAAAAAGTATGCCCTTTAAAAAAAAAATCAACTTTTTGAAATGGAAAAAATTTTAACATTTCTTTAAAGCTGTTTTGATGGTTCATCCTCTTCATTCACGCACTTAATATTAGTGATAAATTGTACTTTCACTTGTGAACACTTACGTTTCTTAATGTCCTCGTATGTTTCGGTGAGGTGTACACCTTCCTCGAGGAGTGTAGTAATTCGAGGTTGTTTTCTATGTTGGTGTAGCTGTGGTTTTCAGTCTGTATGTGTGTGGTGAATGCGGAGTGCATGTAGTTATTAGAGAGGGCTTTTATGTGTTCGGAAAATCTTGAAGAAAAAGATTACTACACTACTTACCAAAAAGTAGGAAACTCAACACGGCTGAACATGTATGAAATATATAAACACCACACACTACAACCAAACAACATATTAAATGACCAACTATACTTTAAATCACACGTACTATTTGACACAATCATACACAAACCAAACTATACTTTGAATCCCAGCGCCAACCCCCTCCCACCAACAACCCCCCCCCCCACACAGTCCACCAACCTGTGAAAAAATCCGTTACAACTGTTTCACGACATTCTGTATTTAAACCACGCTGAGGAAGGTGTACACCACACCGAAACGTACGAGGACATTAAGAAACGTAAGTGTTCACAAGTGAAAGTACAATTTATTACTAATATTTCTTTAAATGCAATTTATTGAATTCAAAAAGTGGTTTAATTTTATAAAACTAAAAACAAACATTTTTAATACACAAAAACAAGTCATAGTAAATCTAGGGTTCTCTACTTTCTTCAAAATTTCCCTTCTTCTTCAAAATCACTGCTAAATTCTCAGATGTGTCACGCCAGACAAATATTTCTTCACAGTACGCTCATGTGGTAGGTATGTACTCCTTTAATTTCTTGATGTCCTGTATTTTTGCCTTTTTTATAGGAACCCTGCCTGTTTGATAGGCTAAATTGGTCTGGTAGAGATACAGGCCGAGAATGTTTGGACATGAAGAAAGTATGAGAAACCATCCATTACTATTAGTAAATGGCTTAATGTAGTCCTTTTCGTCACTTTGGTAAATGGAATGAAACAAGTTGCTGATAGAAATGTAAACTTTTTGTTCTTTTGGGACCACTTTACATCTTGTTTCTGCTGATATGCAAGAATTTTTGTAGTGCATTTTGTGCCAACATTTGAAGTCTAAGATGTCAGTAGGGTCAATTTCTTTCACTATCTTTCCACTCCTAGTCAATTTCCTATGAACTTCCACTCTTAGAGCTTTTGATTATAAGTTCTGTAATCTGGTTTACCGTGTATGTATGGTCATGTTGACATAAAACTTTGGATATGGTGCCAAATTCTCTGTCGCTTAGTAAAACGCTGTGTCCATGAATGGGAAAGAACTGTTCAACCTTATCAAATCTGCTACTGTCAGTCAAATAGAGGCAAAAACGTGAAAGAATAGTGTTACGACATCACAGAACAATCTACGTGTTTATCGAACGTTCCAGAGGGATCCAGAATTTAATGCGGTGGTGTACGTGATTCCCGACAAATTCGCGAGATTTTTCTGGAAGCCGCCAGCCGCGCGGACTATGTCAAGGCCGCAATTAATTACGTCGTACACACTGGCCCTAAGACGCAGTTTGGAACCTTCTGGTCTGTGCGCGGTTGTATAAATACAAGGCGGCAGCGACCTTAGTTTTCAGTATAGTTGCGATATATTTACAGTTCGGTTCGAGTTATTATCGGGCGATATTGCAGTGTACGTTCAAGTGGTTATTAGTGAAGTGTTGCGTTTTATAATCGGGCGGTAATATTGTAATACAATTGTGTTTTAATATTAGTTGACATTTTATGGCGTGTGAACAATTTGTATTTGATTTGTTGTAGAGACTGTGTTGTTAATTACGAACTGTTTAACTGTGAAAATTAAAGTTGATAATTAGTGACTTAATTGGTGTCAGTGTATTTTGTTTCCACTGTACCTACGACGATCAAGTAGACCGTCGTAACAGTGGTCGTTAACAGTGGAAACAGTGGACACTTTGTACAAGACAAGTGTAATTCGTAATTAATCAGAAAACAATGGATGCCAGTCAGATGATGGAACATTTCCAGGCGCTGTTGTTGCAGACAGAGGAACGACGACGACAGGATGCAGAGAAAGCGGAAGAGAGACAGAAAACCCTCCTGCTGGAAGCAGAGGAAAGACGCAGACAGGAGGCGGAAGAAGCAGAAAGACGACAAAAAGAAGAACGAAGACAAGAAAGAGAAGAAGCAGAAAAACGATAGGATGAGAAACGCAGACAGGAGGCGGAAGACTAAAGATGAAGCCTTCTGCTAAAGAAAGAGAAGCAGAAAGATGACAAAAAGAAGAACGAAGACAAGAAAGTGAAGAAACAGAGGAAAAACGTAAGCAGGAGACAGAAGACATCAAGCCATTAATACAGGAACAGAAACAGATGCAAGGACATAGTAACGCAGAATTGGGTTTCCTACGAGGTAAGCTTAATAAACAAGTTATACTAAAATATCGGAAGTACAAGAATCAATGACATTAAAAATAGTTGAAGTAGAAAATTCTGTTTCGAGTGTTGAAGAATCTATGTCTACAAAAATATCTGTCATAGAAGAAACCATGTCTCAATGGCAAACATAAGAGAGCAGTTCCTGAAGATACAACCAAAACAACTTTGTGAACAGACTGTACCAATGATAAAGACAAAAAAAGACGCAGAAAATAAGTTAATAGGGAAAGTCACTTTGCCTCCAGTAGGGACAGTTCATGTCAAAGCTCCAACCTTTGACGGAAGGAGTCACTGGGCAACGTACCTCCGCCAATTTGAAGCTGCTGCATGAGCAAATAATTGGACAGAGAAAGACAAGGCTGTTTCACTCGTTCTTGCATTTAAAGGACCTGCGGCAGAATTACTACAGAAAGTGCCACCTGACAGCCAGAACACCTATGCCGAGTTGGTAAAAGCTCTAGAATTACGGTGTGGTGATAAACATTTGCGAGATGTGTACTGCACCCAGTTGAGAGCAAGGCGACAACATTCCAGGGAGAGCCTTCAAGAGTTTGAAGCAAGTATCGACAGACTAATTAGACTGGCCTATCCTGAAGCGCCAGAAGATTTTCGAACGAGTTTTGCGATGCAGACATTTACTGCCGGTATCCGAGATAACGAACTACAGCAAGTGTTACGAATGGCAAGACACCAGAACAGTGCGGACGCCCTAGTACATGCTTTGCAATTTGAGGCCGCCAAATCAGCGTCTGGTTGGACAAGTCATAAAGTGCGCGCGCTAAAGATCGCGACGGCACACACGATGAGGAAGAAGAACAAGGAACAGATACTCGACGGTCGGCGCCACAGAATAAAATGAGAAAGGATAGAAGACCAAAGTGTTATAGATGTGGGAAACCTGGACATCTACAACGAGATTGTCGGGTTAGAATTCAGCAGCAGGGAAACGAGCAATAGTCGGTACAACGGGGCGTGTGCTGACTAACTGGAGGAACGAAGCCCCTAGACAATACGGAATTTCTACACTTCAGAAAAACAGCGGGAGCTTGGTGGTTACCGGATTCGTTCAAGAAAGGCCAACCTCGATTACAGTTGACACAGGCGCAACAGTTTCCATTGTGCGGCCCGACGTGGTGAAAGAACTTAAGCCAATCTGGTGCTCTTGCAGCTTGCGAACAGCTACTGAACGGCCTGTAAAAGTGTTTGGAAAAGTGGAGATACGCCTACGCCTCGGTCGACTTGAGTTTAATCAAGTACTGGTTGCAGACATTGTGGATGAAGCAATTCTTGGTGTGGACGTTATGAACGCATACGGATTGGTTAAACTTTGTACTTGTTTAAACTTTGTACTGTAACATCCGCATTGCGACGCGCGTGCAGTGAAGTCATTTTTCTCCCCCGCTATCTGCTGCCGGCTTGTAGCAGGCTCGCAGCAGTCAAATTTAGTTAGTTATTTGCAAGACTCCGAACGGGCAACCCGCCTCAGTTCGCCAGCCGCGGCTACATAATTATTTTCAATATTTCTAAATTTTAGCATGATCATCATGCGCTAATTACTTAGGCGATCTCAGCCTCTACGCACGATTATGTCTTTCAATATTTAATTCTACCAGTACTTATCAGGCATTTATGCCGCGCTATACTGCACGCGCCACGCAACTATTTTCTAAATAATTTTCAATAAACAATTAGCTCAAGAACATATACAGTCCACTTCATTATTTCATTTCTTACCAGCTACCTCAACAACTAGCGTTCTAAGACTAACTTGAGATTACTTCGAGAGCGTCTAAGACGCAACATTTTTGGTCCTCCGGGCCGGATCCGAATCGTGATTCGGACGAAGATTCTCAGATATATTTCATTTAATGGGCCCAAACAACGTTTGGTTCAAGCCCGAATATCTTCAAACTTTAGATTGCTGGCCGTTGCATGTCTTCACTGTTTTCGAAATACTTCATACTTGACATTGCAAGATTCTGCAGAGCATCATCTCTGAGACAACAAGACACTACAAGTCATCATCATTTGTCGTACAGCAGCGAAATTCTAGAACTTCGAAATTAACGGAGAGCTACAACTTCAAGTGTCACCCGACCAGCAGAAACAAGAGTTGCGCCAACATCTAAGGACTGCCAAACAGGATCGGAGCCATCTTGAACACGCCGGGATTCACAATCCACGTGACTATGAACTTGCATTTCTTATAATTTTTCATTTATCATTTTTACATACAGCAAAGTCAGTAATATTTTAGCACATATTTAATAGCATTTAATATAAAATCATTAATAATTTTTACATACACAGAGATTAGTGTCAAGTGGCCATAAACTTGTATTTTTACCTAAATTTTCATTTACGCAGCTGTACAATAATGCATTCAGAAACTTAAGTAATGTGATGAAACTATATGTATATTGTCACTTTGAATGATTCATATTTTCAATAACTTCCATAACTATTTTTTAAAGAAATAAGTACCTATTATAATAAGTAATAGGTCAAGTTGCATACCGATCACTGGCTCCCGCATCATATCAGGATTTAGTAAATTATTCAAATTACAACAATTGTTCACCTGCTCTATATTTAGCTATCGTTTTCGAATCACATTTTGCATTTCAGTCATGGCTGATGTGAAGGCGTTAATTAAAAAACGGGGCACAATTAAGGCTTCTATATCCCGTGTAAATACTTTCGCTGACAATTTTGATCCGGACATAAGCGATCACCATGCCTTAAAAATTAAACTCCGCCATTTGATGGAATTGTCCACGAAGTATGATGAAATTCAGACCAAAATTGAGGCTGATGATTCCGATTTCACATCAGTAAGTGACAGGGTTCAAGCAGAGGATAATCTCTGTAATACTGAGTGCAAGCTACACCATTTAATAGAGCAAGTAGAGGAGGGGAACAAAAAACCATTGATTCAAGCTGAAGTTACACCAATTAAAACCTCCCCTATACAGTTAGAGCCAATTAAATTGCCCTGCTTCTCAGGCAACATTATTGATTGGCAGCATTATTATAATATGTTTTTGGAACTAGTACACGTCAGAACTGACTTGACGGACGTTCAGAAATTACACTATTTACACTCTTCATTAAGGGACGAAGCGTTAAATATAATAAAATCTCTCCCAATCACCCATGACAATTATGCGGTAACCATCGATCTATTGAGGGCCAGATATGACAGCAAATTAATTGTCTCAGCCTATCATATAGGGAATGTCTTGGGCATGAAGTCCATTCAGCAGGAGTCCATGGTTGGCATCTCAAAATTCGTTGACGAAATTACCGCGAATATAAATGCTTTAAATTCATTAAGTTTACCGGTAAATACTTTTGAAATCATTTTCGTTCAATATTTAACGCAAAAACTCGATAACCAGACATGCCGACTATGGAAGGAAAGCCTATCCGACGAGCGTTTTCCTAATTTCAATAATTTTATTAAATTTTTAAATAGTAGAAGGCAATTAATGCAGAACGTCGGTGCAGCGACTAATTCAGTAAGCAGAATACAAGTTAGCGATAAGACTCTCTATCGCACAAAATTTTGCACAAAATTGTGAGTGAGTTCTGCAGCTTATGGAGCTTACTAGGCTACATTGTTTCTTTTCATTTTATAAGCACACTACATGTCAATGTCAGATTTATGAATATACAATTATGTGAACTACCTTTTTCTCATCAACATGTTTCATGCTTAAAAGTCAAGGCACTAAAGATGAAAAAAATAAATAAACAAAATGAAACGCTTATAAATAATAACAGCAAAGGGGGTAAGGAAATAGTGTAGTGGGGCAAAAGAACGTAACTTGACCTTACACTGAAAATTGTTCTCAGAAACAGTACCGCAGCATAAGACATTGTTCATTGACAGAATAAACTCCTGTTAACATCCAACCCTTCTCCATGGCCTGGAAGCCCTGGTGAATGTTCACTTCTGAACTTCTCTACTTCCCTGAATTTTCAACTTCTGATACCAATACTCACCTTCAACTAAATCTTGAATGGCAGTACATGCAGCCACAATAGGTGTCCTCTTGTTATCATCTTCCCACTGAGGCTGCTCAGACTATGACAAACCAAAATTCTGAGATTGATATGGCATTCACCTCCAGCCCATAACAAGCTAAAATGAATTAGTTGTGTCCAAAACTGACAAGAACACAAACCTATTACATCTTCTACCCCCGAGTTTCCAAAGGAAAGTCAATAAGTCCATGTATCCTAAAAACCACAGACACTCTGTCTTTCCAAGGTAAAAGCACAGTCTGTTTTGGATTAATTTATATTCTTCACTCTTTTTACCTATCACTGAATCCATTTCTACTTCTACAGTCTGTGTAGAAGGTGGAATATTATCTGATCTATTTGTATCTTTAGACAATTCCTAAAAACTGTCTATGACTGAAGAAATATATACAAAGAGTATTTAATTTTTGCTGTTTTAATTTCAGGTCTGTATCGCCATATCATCGACTTCCGCCAACATCTCATGTGCTCATACACCCTTCCATTGTGCTAGGGGATCTTCCTCCTGTTTTTTCTCATCATTATCTTCAACTTGCCTCTGCTTATCTTCAGGTTCACTTTCTGGTGACATTGGGATATAAGTTGGTTTTACTGTGAATCTTCTTCTGCTGGTTTAATATTACTGTATTCAGGAGTCTTCTGCTTGAACTTTGCTTTCATATCTTTCAGTGTTTCCACTACAGGCTTTCATCTTCTTCCTCCTCATATTCATATTATTGTTCTGATTTATCATTATCCTCAGACACACCATCATAAAAGGTGCTATTCTCCGGTACCTCCACTTAGTAAATCTTCTCCCTCCCTGCCTGGATCTTTATTTCATTAATAATCTGAGTCTTCATTTTCTTCCATTAGTGTCATTAAGTTAGCAAGCATGGCACTCACATGGGTGTTTGTATTGTCTGGTGATGTCCCATGCAATCAAGACATACAGCTTCCTGTTGCAAAGTGTACCTCAGACACAGCTTGAAGTCAGCCTTGCTTCCTCCGATGTGCTCTCTCATTTGGTCAGTAGATTCTTCCAAGTCTTGAGTGGGAGTTCATTCATTTTTCCATGTTGTGATCCTGCACAAATATATTTTCTGTCAAGTCAGTCCTGCCATGTCATCAGTTTGATAAGGTAAGAATTTCAGAAAGAAATATCACTTACTATAAATATATATATATATATATATATGTATTTATTTTCATACCATTAAAAAATTCACACTGTATAACTGTACACTAATGTCACTATTAAACAATTCCGCTTTACTATTATAAGAATGTATCCAGCACTTAAAATAAAGCCATCTGGAGAACTGAATTAATCATCTGCTGATGTATCAATTTCAATTTTCACACAATGTGCACTCCAGCTGAACCAATCAATCTGAATTTACTACAATTAACCAGTTGGTTACTGATATGAGTCCTATTTATACTAACATCTAAGTAGAAAGTTATAAAATTCTCTAGAACATTATAACAAATTTCTGAAGCTCATATGCAGTTTACATTCCATTCTTCTAATCTAGGTTTGTAACATGATAAAACTATCAGTACATAATAATTGAAGACCTTGCAGTAAGAAGGGGGCAACTCCATAGTTTTGTAACCCCTCTTTATTTTTGGTACTTTTTTTAAGAGGGGCCACTAGATATTTATAACTAGGCAGAAGGCCTAGAGGAAGCCCAAAATCCGCTGGGTCCAGTGAGACGGGACTTGCAATTAAAACTCGCTGTTAAACAACAATAACAACATTTTATTATGTCTGAAATTACATACAAATTAAAATATCACATACTATCAGAATATCAATAATTCCATAAATTGTTTAAATCCCCCTTCTTGTATAAAGTTGACATAGAACACATAATTGGACATAATACACCTATTCATATAATAACATGGTCATACAGATATCGCGTTCACCAACAATTACGCTTCGTCCACCGACATTGATAACTAATATCGAGTCTATTATTAGAACTATTGTGTTTTTATTTCATACGAACGCCGGGTTATGCAAACGCCGGCACACCCCCACCCCAAAAGGGCAACTTGGTTACCCCACACTTGAACTCCGGGGCACCCTGCAGTGTACCCCTTATAGTCTTTTAAAACATGCGTTTCACCGGTAATCTCAATGGTCATTGCTCTCAGGATTGAAAAATCTCAACACCACCGCGACCATCCCCATTCGAGCCCTCTCCGCCACGCCAACCCCACGGGACCGCCCCAACACGTCACCCTCTCTGGTGACCACCACCTACTTCTACTGGTGCCACTCACATACGCGTCCCTAGGACCAAACAAGGTGTCACTAACCTTGGTATGTGAGTCACCATACTACTACTCTCGTCCACCTCCTGGACCGACCAACACATTGGTGATATGCACCAACACAAGACATCACCATCCTTGCCACATGACTGGCCCACATCCCTACACTAGGGCGGACGGCCCCGCTTAGCCAGACAGAGAAGACCGCATAGAGGGCACGCAAACATCAATCCCTTCTCTCATTTACCAGTTAATCTCCATACCATAACTAGAGGGGGGTTACTTCTCTACTGCACCGTCTACACAACTCTCTCTCTCAACGGAAAAGAAACACCAGGGAAATCAACCGGGGAATGCGGCATGGCTCGGACCCTACAATAATCAACAATCAATCTACAACAATGAACAACGAAACAACACCACACTATCACTCCATCATAACTTCTCCAAACGGAGAAACTGATGATCTCCAAGAGACCACAATCTAAGGGCACACTCTCGGCAAACTCTCTAACTCCTTTTCTTTTTTTTAAAGGGAGGGTTAGGAAAATCGGGAAGATGAAAAGGGTAAGGATCATTGAAAGGTCAATAGCTAGGACTAAGGGTAAGAACATGGCTCCCTCTGGAAATCTGGAAATAAGGATGAATGGAGGAAACCAAGGCTCGCGTGGGCAGGGACGCAACCCTGAAGTAGACGAACACCACTGGGACTGTGGGGAACATCTACCCGCTACCCGTTACCCGCTTCTTCTCACCTTTCTATGACGGACTTTAGGTACTCGTTCCTTCTGGACATCGCTCTCTGAGAAATTACCTCGTATTGAGCTGTACTGATTCGTTTCTGCTGAATCAGAATCAAGGCAACTTACGTCACTACTTTCCTTCCGCTTTGGATTATCCTCATCATCTAAATCCTCTGCTTCTGCCTTCCCTGCTTCTCCTTCTTCTAACCCTTCCTTTTCTTCCTCTTCCACTCCTTCTTCATGCTCTTCTTCCTCTTCTACCATATCCCCTTCTTCGTCGACATAATCCAAATCACCATCATGACACTGCACCTCCTCACCATCTTCCAGTTGCTCATCTGATCCATCTTCAATACCCTCGTCACCAGCTCCTTCACAAACGTCTTCACCAACCTCTTCTCCAATCTCATTTTCATCCCCCTTTTCATCAACACGTTCACCATCATAACTTAAATTTTCTTCATCATCAACATCATCGCCATCACGTCAACTACCACCATCATAATACTGCACATCTTCATCATCCTCTAGTTGCTCCTCTGGTCCACCTGAAATTTCTTTCCGTTCATCAGAATCCTCAGCACTACATACAGAAGCCGTCCGCAAATCTGCACACACTACATCATTCTCACTCGCACACTCCACAACGCTGCCACCAAATTCCTCCTCAACTTCTACCCCATCTCCTTCAACCACACTTGCAGCATGGACTTCCCCGTGTTCATCCGCAACCTCAGAAACTTTTGCAGCATGGACATCCCCGTATCCATCCGCAAACGCAGACTCTTCAGTCTCCCTAACACCTATAACTATACTTCCCTGTGCAGCATCTGCAGACCGCTCTTCTGCCTCTTCCTTCGATTCCTCTCTTTCACCACTTTCAGCAACTATAGCGTCCTCAACATTTCCCACCCTGGAATCCAGCTGTCCAGGTCTATGTGCAATGTCTAAATTAACGTCTACTTGCGATGGTAAAGCTACCATCCAGTGACTTCTCATATCCATGCGTAGGCGATGATGATATTACTGGATCGGGATCCATCATAAACCGAGATGGAGATACTGGAACAAATTCTGCGGCATTTGGATTCAACCATGACGTCCTCTCTGAGTCCTCCAATTCAGTGTTAACCGACGTGTTCTTATTGTCTTGTATTGATCCACAGAAGTTATTCCGCTTTTCTTCTTCCTCTTCACCTTCTTCATCCACTACTCTATTAGGCACTTGTATTCATCTGGAACGTTTAAAGTCTCTTTTCTTTCCGAATAGGAATAAAACCTTGGTACCGGATTCCTACTTGCCGATGTTGGTTTACTAAAATAACTTCTTCTTCCCCTGTTAATTTCGTATCTATTTGTTTTCTCTACTGTAACCGTTGTTACCGTCTTCTCATTTGCCACCCCCTTGTAGCCTCCATTACTTCCCGAATATTCAGTTTTCCTTACAGTTTCTTGTGTTCTCCACCAACCCCCATGTTTGTCCTTTTCAGCTCTTCCTAATAAACTACTTGCGTCTTGGACACCTTTAGCAGCTCTTCCCCGGGACTTGTCATTCACCTGGACCATTCTGGCATACGCACACCACCGGTCCAAGTCCGCAAAACAACGTGGAGGATCTGCGAACACCAGCAGGGATCTCTCTTGGGGAGTCAGCCCTTCTCGTATTACCTGTATTACTTCCGTCTCAGGCAACCCCAACCTTAATACCCAGGCAGTTTTGCGTATGTCATGCACAAAGTCCGCCAACGCATCTCCGTTGGCCTGTAGACGATAGAATAACTTAAAGCTCAACTGGTCACGTCGTCGACGGGGTATGAAGAAGTCCAACACCTCCCCATGGAAAGCGTCGATACTGCCGCCCCGACGCAGAGTGTTGGTGACCAGCCCAGCCAATTAACCCCAGCAATACGGGTATATAAGGGACAAGAGGTCCCTATCGGACACCCCCGGGAAATCCGCCAACTGCAGGACAAGGTCCAAGAAAACCAGCAACTTGTCCTCATCTACTCCATCCACCACCGGAAGTTTCTGGAGAACGCCGGAAATGGGGCTGGGCAATCTCTGGTAACATAGCCCCGCCAGAATTACACAATTCACAATAGACAACAATAACACATAAATCCCAACGCAATACCTAACACAAACATGATTTACAAAACAGAAAAACTTGAGTACTAATCCTTCCTTCAAGTAGACCCCCGGGTTCCCTAGCGCTGCGGAGACCTGACCCACTCCTGAACCAAACCTCGTTCTCACCACTCAAGAGGACAACCAACCACTAACATATACATGCAATACACAACACCTAACACCTATCACGACTTACAACATCTCACCAACACGTAGCTAACAACCATCAACATTCAAACAACATTAAATTTCAGATAATTCCAAAGGATATACTCAGTCGGCACGCCTCACGGTACCGACTTCCGATCGGGCCACACCGCATCCCGCTAATCCGACGCGCTACATTTCCCTTCAATTACCAATACAGCCTACTCCCCATGCAACGCCCCAGACCTCCGGTAGTACAACATCTCAAAAATATTCTAACTGAAAATGCATGCCTCGTGGCGGGACCAGATTCACAAATACGAAACAGGCTAACAATTATACATTGATATCATATATAAAACATTAAACATGACACCATATCTGCACATATGCTAATCTTTCAAATTTTTCTAAGTTCAGTTTGTCCAAACTGTTTCCGAGTTTGCAACCGTCACACCCAAGGACCCAAGGTTCAACCCTAGATAGAACCACACTCTGCTACCATTTGTAACCCCTCTTTATTTTTGGTACTTTATATATATATATATATTTTTTTTAAAGAGGGGTCACTATATATTTATAACTAGGCAGAAGGCCTAGAGGAAGCCCAAAATGCGCTGGGTCCAGTGAGACGGGACTTGCAATTAAAACTCGCTGTTAAACAACAATAACAACATTTATATGCCTGAAATTACATACAAATTAAAATATCACATACTATCAGAATATCAATAATTCCATAAATTGTTTAAATCCCCCTTCTTGTATAAAGTTGACATAGAACACATAATTGGACATAATACACCTATTCATACACACACACATATATATATATATCTTCCCCTCAATTTAAATTCATCATAATAATTCAACAAAACTTTAGTATCCCAAATATTTTGAATCTCGACATTACAAAATTATACATATATATATATCTATGTCACTCAACCACCTAACACATAACAGCCTGTAAAATCACAAAGAATTCAAAAATCACAATTATATTAATAAATACCTTTTTCTTTATCCGTGCTGCGACTACGTCTTCGATGTCTTACGACATGTTTCGGGAACACGTTCCCTTCATCAGGTAAAATCGTTTTTTCTTCTAGTTCATAACGAACGTGTCAGGAGTATAATAATTAAAACACATCAATAAACAAACACATAACACAATGAGTACGATAGAACTCAGTCCACGTAACAGTGCGCACTGCCGTACTATAACTGACCGCGTAGTCAAACTATATATTCGGCTTGTGTACACAAGCGTTATCACTCTTGAATACAGTATCATATAAACAGTGAGATTTAAATGTTAATTGATCATTAAGCAGTAGGTTTGGTTGAAATAAAAATGCTTTATATATTTCATATTCTTCCATGGCATCCATGTATCGGCTCTTATTGCATATATGTATGGGCGTAAAGTTATCTGTGAAACCCCTATAACTGTGATTGCTGTTTACCAGATGTAAAGCAAAGTTGGATTTGATTGACTTGATGTTCTTTTTTGGCAAATGTTCTCTATATCTATCTTTAAATTTCCTTCCCGTTTGTCCTATGTAGAATTTATCACATTCACTACACTGGATTCTATATATGCCAGAACTGTTTTCGGTTGTTTTTTGTGTTCGAGGTTTTAATATGTTCAATATGTTATTGGTAGTTTTGAAGGACACGATGATGTCTAATTTTCTTAATTCATTTTTTATTATATTAGGAATCACATTAGTATATTCAACTGAAATATAACGGTTCTTTTTACCATCTAATTTTGATTTTCTTTCCATTTTATTCCTGTGTTTCCGTATTAAGTTATCTATTATATCACTTTTATACCCATTATTGACAGCTATATGTTTAATAATATTTACTTCATCTTGAAAATCTTCCTGGTTCATAGGTATAGTTAAAAGTCTATTTACGAAAGCATTAAAAGAGGCCATTTTCTGTGTATATGGGTGGAATGAATCAGCATGGACAGTTATATCCGTAGTAGTGGGTTTCCTGTATATTTTATATGTGATACAATCAGCGTTTCTTCGAACAGAAAGGTCTAAAAAGTTTAGGCAATTTTCATTTTCTACTTCCATGGTGAATTTTATGTTGTTATTTATGTTGTTCATGTATTTGAGTAACATGTCCATTTGTCTACAAGTGCCATTAAAAACCATGAACGTATCGTCAACATATCGTGTGTATGAGATAATTTTATCATGGTAACTGTTACAGTTAGATAGTAGATAATTATTTTCATAAAAGTTAAGGTATATATCTGCCAGTAATCCACTTAAAGGAGACCCCATGGCCAACCCTTCTCCTTGTTCAAAAAACTTGCTGTCAAACGTAAAATAATTTTGTTTCAACACTATTCATAATATCAAGATTAATTCGTTAATTTCCTGTGGATTTAATATTGCCGTATTAAGTAAATTGTTTTGGAGAATCTCTATTGTTTCTTGTATAGGTATATTTGTGTATAAATTGACAATATCAAAAGAAACCAGCTTATAACTCGGTAATAAGTCGATGGAATTAATTTTGTTTATGGAATCTTTATTGTTCTTGATACTATGATTATTCTCTAGCTTTATACTGTTTTTTATTATATGCTGAAGCTTTTTTGCGATTTTGTACCCAGGTGCCGATGTGTAGTTAACTAAGGGACGTATTGGCATGTTGTCCTTATGTATTTTTGGCAAACCTGTGAATGCGGGTGCCTGAGCATTTATTTGTTTAATATGGTGTCTAACATTTGGGTCAAATAAATTTATGCATTTGTTCACAGCGGAATTTAGTTCCTTTGTGTACTTGCTGGTGGGGTCATACTCAAGTGTCTTAATATCTTAATAATGTTATTGTTAATAAATTCATAACCTTTCTGCGTGTAATCTGCTTGACTCAATATAACTACAGTATTGCCTTATTTACGTCAATCTTTTGTTTTATTGTTTTCATAAGGTTGAGCTCCTTCTTGTATTTTAGAAACTGGTTTTTATTTTTACTTAAGCCATCCATTTTCAATATGCGATCCAATTTATTGTTGATTACCGATCGTGTTACTTGTTGGGTTTCTTGGTTTTTAATGCATTTTATAGCAGCTTCGGCGTTTATAACTCCACGTAATAGGCCGTTTTTGCTAAGTTTAGGTAAGTTATATTTTAAACCTTTAGATATTAATTCTGTCTCGTCATTAGATAATTCGATATTGGTATAATATATCGTAATCATTGCATTATGTGTTTGTGTATTGATGTGTTTTAATTATTATACTCTTGATACGTTCGTTATGAACTAGAAGAGAAAACGATTTTACCTGATGATGGGAACGTGTTCCCGAAACATGTCGTAAGACATCAAAGACGTAGTCGCAGCACGGATAAAGAAAAAGGTATTTATTAATTTCAATTTCACTGCGACTGGAGACCAAATATAATGAATCACAATTACAACGCGCTATCGCATCATCCCCACAAATGCCCCGCGTTTCACTTGTATACAGTGGCGTAGCTAGGGGGGGCGAAGGGGGCGGCTGCCCCGGGCGCCACGAGAAGGGGAGCGGCAAACTGGAAAAAATTAAACTGTACATTAAGGTGGTTCTTGGGAGTTTTCATTTCGTCTAAATTTGTCTGAAACTTTGCAGTCAACTAAACAAAGCTATTTCACATGTACTGTTAAAATTTCGGTGCGATTGGCCGTTCGAAAGTTGTTGAACAGTCATAGATGTGAGCGTGGCGCTGTCTGAAGCATAGAGGGGGCAAAGTATAGGCGCTCGTGTAAGTGGAAATGTCCACGCAGAAACATTCATAGAGGTCATATCTATCCTTGTCTACTGATGCATGCGCGAGAGTGGAACTCGCGCGGATCAGCTGATTCAGCGTCAGTTCAGAAATGACCCTATATGATTCCATCTCTCTTTTCCAGCCGGACGGTTTCTCAGCCAGTTCACCACCTCTGTCTATATACCTCTATGGTCTGAAGTCAACTCAGTCTGGTACAGACGTGTATAGTAAGTAATAACCTCAATTCAATTCGCACTTATACTTATTTTTTGCATAAGCCGTAATTGAACGCATAAGCATAATTTACTTTTCGTTGTCAAAGTAACTTAAAAACTAATGCGATTTTCATAATATTGAGTTTAATATCTTAAAACCTTTTGTTTGGTAAGTCGTGCCTAAATATATATATATATATATATATATAATAATTAGTTGAGGCATTGAACTTTATTCAAACTCAAATTCAGTTTCGAATTCAATAAAAAATAATTATAAAGAGTATTCATGGATAAGATAGGTAAAATGCTCTTAATTTTTGATTTTAAAATACACCTGATAAGATTTTCGTTTGATCTTAAAAAGTGATGTACCCATGATCCATACCTCAAAATTTCCCCTCCCCCACCCCGTCTTTGAGTCAAATCACCTCAATTCTGGGCGCTGCGCATGCTCGTGAAGATGGCATTTATGCCCAAGAGGCATAAAAATGTATTAATTTAATGTATATAAAGAACACCAAATATTTTAAATATAAAGTATATTTTTGATTAGATTCGCCTTAGTATATGATATAATAATAACGTAGGACAGAAGATTAAAATTGTAGTAATTTTCTTACGGAATGATCAGTTTATCTGAAATTAAGATATATATTACGTTATACTGTGGCCGTTGTTGATGTAAATCGCAAAAAATTAGAAAAAATGCAAAAAACCAAAACTACTCGTGAACAACCCTAGAGTCATGATTTTTTTTTATAGAGCGTGAACATATAAGAATAAACGTAAAAGAATTGAGAAAAGCACCATTTAGCCGATGGAACGGGGGGAGGGGTAATTTTGAGGTATTTTGTTTATCACACGTCAACGTTTCAACTGTATTCGCCCGTTAACGAAACCAGTTAACGAATTAACTATAGTTGCAGTGTTCGCAGGTCATTGTCTAATTTTTTGCGGGTTTCCAGGTACTAAAACACCTACAGAATGAAACGAATCAAGCCAAGTGGTGCTCAATTTCGAAAGACAAAGATTTAAAAAATTCAGTCTGCTGAGAGTTTAAAAAATTTAATGAAAGCTTTTATTGAGAGAAGCTCGAGTTTGAAAAATCAAGGAAGTCATGAAGTCGACCCACAAAATCGTGGATCAAGCTCTTCGACTGACGAAGGACACAGCAAAGACGATAATAGTGGAGAAAACAACGAGGGGGGAAAAGTCAGCGACTCCAATAATGTAAATAACTTAATTGAAACTTCTGCTACTACGTCTGAATTAAACATCATTCCAGAAACATTACTTGAACTTCAAAAAAATTCTGAAGAAGAAAATCCATTACGAGCCAACGAACATGACGATAAAAGACTACCATTAACACAGAGTGACAACTTTAGTATGGATGTTCTGCAAGATATTGGACGGTGGCCTGAAAACATTGCAAAACAGTTTCGAGACCTAGTCGTAAGTCAAGGCACCAGCCAACTGCAAAACAAAGACAGTGTTTTTCCTTCCGATACTACTGGAAGATCCATAAATAAGTGTTGGTTTGAGAAACTCCTTAAAAATGGAAGGAAGATTAATCGATCATGGTTATGCTATTCTCCATGTAAAAACGCACTGTTTTGTGTTTGCTGCACATTATTTCAACAAAAGAACTACCAGAGCCAGAGCAGTTTTAGTAGTGTCAGTGGTTTTTCGACTTGGCGTAAGCTGAATCCTCGCATCCAGGATCATGAGACTAGTGCTGCACATCGCTCAGCATTTATGGAATGGAAAGAATTAGAGCGTTCACTGAATAAAGGAGCAGCCATTGATAGCCATCTTCAGCAACAAGTTTGTGAAGCTGCTAAGATTTGGAAAGAAATCTGGGAAAGAGTAATCGCTACAGTGCAAACATTAGCTCAGCAGAACCTAGCTCTAAGAGGACACAGAGAATCAATTACTGATAGTGCCAATCCTGGAAACTTTCTCGCACTTATCAAGTATCTTGCTAAATTCGATCCTGTAATGAGGACTCACCTGGATTCAGTTTCAGGAAATCCAGGAAAATTATCTTACCTCTCCCCGGATATACAAAATGAAATTATTTCCTTCTTGGGTGAACAAGTGCGGAAAACCATAATTGCCGCATGTAAAAAGGCCAAGTATTACAGTATAATGTTTGACACAACGCCAGACCAATCACATGAAGAGCAAATGTCTCAGATCATTAGATTTGTTGACACTGATGAACAATGTTGAGGTAAGGGAATCATTTATAGATTTTATACCCGTACATGATAAGACTGCTGCTGGTATAACGGAAGTAATAACATCCAAACTAGAGGAAGATGGCTTAGACCTGAAAGACTGTAGAGGCCAGTCATTTGACAACCTGGCAACGATGGCTGGAATTCATACAGGGGTTCAAAAAAGGATCTTAGAACTAAATCCATTAGCAATATTTGTTCCCTGCGACAACCACAGCCTTAATTTGGTAGGAGTGCACGCTGCCCACGTCAACCCTCGAGCAATCACATTTTTTGGGATCTTGGAGAAACTTTTTACATTCGTCTCTTGTTCTACACACAGGTGGAGTGTTTTGAAAGAACATGTAAATATTACAATAAAAAGACATGCAGAAACTAGATGGAGTTCAAAAGCAGATGCTGTTAAAGCAGTATCTTCTCAGCTAAACGAAATTATTGCTTGTCTCAAAAAACTCAGAGACACTCCTTCAGAAACAGTTGAAACACGGGAAGATGCCGCAATACTCATCAATGGATTGGAGACATTTGACTTCATATGTTTGCTGTATTTTGGGCAGAAATTCTCCCTGCAATAAACCACTCTCCGAAAGTATTGCAGATTGAAGGAGTAAGCTTTCACAGTGCACTGTTACTGCTGCAAACTCTTGAAGATCAGTTAGGAGATTGGAGAACGAATCTTTGTGACATAGTCATTGAGAAATCTGTGAAGAAATGTGAGGAATGGGGCGTGGAAACAGATAAGAGGCCACGGAAAGAACGTAAAATGCGTGGAGAGCATGCTGATGATGTTGTATTAAACAGCCGACAAGAGATAAAACGTTGTCTAATTGAAATTATAGACAAATTGTCAGCAGAGATGAGAGACAGATTCACACATCTTTCGGAGCTAGAAAAACGATTTGGTTATCTTTGCGAGATTGTAAATCACCTCAAGAAGGGAATCAGCGAAGAAAAATTATCTGAACACTGTAAAATACTTGCAGAAAATTATCCACATGACATTGATTTTGAAGAGCTACTAAGAGACACTAAAGATGTTTTACTGTTGTTGAAAAGAGCAACCAATAATGGCGAAAAACTAAACTTGAAACCAAAAGGTCTATTGAGTTATATTAATTCGATGGGTGCAGAATCATACAAGTCCCTAGCGACTGCCCTTCAAATACGTCTTACAATTCCAGTGTCAGTAGCCTCGTGTGAGCGCTCATTTAGCAAGCTTAAGTTAATAAAAAATTACTTAAGGTCTACAATGACGGAGAATAGACTTACCAATTTAGCAGTTCTATCAATAGAACACGAAACTGCATCGTCACTTGACTACAGCAAAGTTATTTCCGATTTTGCAGCAGCAAAAGCAAGAAAAGTCAAGTTTTAAATTGTTTTCATCTGTAAATAATGCTATGTACTTTTTAGTTGCTATGTACTTTCAACTTTTAAGACTATGATTGGAGTATTTTTGAAAAGTAACATGTAAATAAAAATGCTCAGTTAAACACAATTCTTTTCTTTTCTGTTATCCTTCATGTGTAACATCGTTCATGTTAATGTTGATGTCATCCTTCATGTTAAAAAAGTTTAACCTCCAAACGGGTAGAAAGGCAACCTAGCGAAAGTCTAACCTCCAAACGGGCAGAAAGGCGGGATAGGAAAAATGCTAACTCCTTTCTGCCCGCTCAAAGGTAGAAATTTCGTTGGCTCATCTTTGTGTCTGTTTGGAGTTTGGTGGTTAGACTCTCACTAGGTCGCCTTTCTGTCCGTTTGGAGGTTAGACTTTCGCTAGGTCGCCTTTCTACCCATTGAAATACATATTATTCTTTATTTACTGTTTAAATAAAGTACAGTGATAAGTCAAAAAATAGACCGCCAATTTTTTTTTTTTTTTTTTTTTTTTTGTGCTTGTCGGCGAGTGTGGCAACTGAAATGTGTAGGGGGCGGCAAACTGACAGGCCGCCCCGGGCGGCGAAAGTACTAGCTACGCCACTGCTTGTATATTATCCTTTCATTGCCCCATCATATAGAAAAATAAGATGCCTGTAACCCTCTAGTATCTAGTAACTGACAACAGATATCACCCATTAAGAAATCCCACTATAGATTTTTATAATGTCTGCAACTAGCTTATAGCTTACTCAGAATCTCCAACATAATTACCCAAGAACGGTAACAATACTATGTCAATTTCATTTATACATTATAAACTTGAGAGGCACTTCTAATGGTCCATAATAGCAATTATGATTACAATTTAAATTATTGATACCATTTGTCTATTTCTGCAAAAAAGTAAAACTGTTTGGTTTCTTATAAAACATAGATCATTCAAAAGGTTGGCCATACGAGTTTAATAAAATTTAAAAGATTTAATAATAATGACAGGCTCGTAATCAAAACATAATTGCAAATTAAGGCTACACACAGCCTGCATGAATTTTACCAATTGAACCATTGATGGATCTGAGCAAGCCAGGTTTGACACGTAATGGCCCGACAATACAATCTACAAAATACAAATATCAGTGAACAGCCTGTATTGTTCATTAGAAAAAAAGAAGCTTCAATTTTATTAAGAAATAAAATTTTTTTAAACAATTCAATTTGACCATAACAGCAACACATGCAACCGTGAATTAAAATGTAAGTACTGCCTGTACAATTGCATTAGAAAGCCGTTGAATTTAGGGCTGTTATCGTTTGCCATAGAAAAAATATGGGTAGGAAGAACCATACATGACTTCCATGTTCTAAGATTTATATTTTAAATCATTTACGAAATGAAATGTTTCCATAGAAACTACTTCTTTCCACTTATTGCTTCAGCCTTAACCACAGTACTGTGGTCACTAACGTATACCACCACACGTTATTGCACTCGATGGCAGTCAACGGCACTGCCGAAACGTCTGGTTTTGCAGAAAACTTTGGTCAACAGCCAAACAGGACGGGAAGGAATTTAACAACAAACTAGGCCTACTTCTTTGTTGCCAATAACATAGTACATATATACAAAATTATCCCCTTCCCCTTCAACTATAATTTTCATTTATAGAAAATTACCCCCACCCAGTTCAACTAGCCTTTTCATTTATAGATATTTCATCTACGTTTCTACAGTGGATTATTAAGATATTCTTATCAGGATACTTTATTTATCAAAATTAAGTACTTTGCTCTTGTTACAACAAAAAATGTTTCAGGTAAACTACCCTTTCCCTCTAACCGATCATCACCAAAATAAATAGGCCTTGAGTCTTCTACAACTCAGGCACATATGTAAAAAATTATTTGATTCTGTTTGAATTTACGGCAGTTATCGTTCGTCATGAAAAAATGTCTCTTGTTACAACATAAAATGTTGCATGTAAACTACCCCTTTCCCTTAACCGATCTTCACCAAAATCAACAGGCCTTGACTTCTCTACAATGTAGGGAAGTATACAAAACATTATTTCATTATGTTTGAATTTACAGCAGTTATCGTTCGTCAGAGAAAATATCGGTATGGAGAACCATACATGACTTCCATGTTCTAAGACTTTATTTTAAATCATTTTCGAAATGAAATATTTCCATAGAAACTGCTTCTTTCTACTTACTGCTTCAGCCTTAACCACAGTACTGTGGTCACTAATGTATACCACCTTACGTTAGCGCACTCGATTTTCATTGATGATGGCAGTCGATGGCACTGCAGAAACGTCTGGTTTTGCAGAAAACATTGGACCATGGACAAACAGCCCGGGAAGGAATTTTAACAACAATCTACTTCTTTGTTACCGATAACATTGTACACATATAAAAAATTATCCCCTCTCCCTTCAACTATCATTTTCATTTGTAGAAAATTACTCCTTCTCCCTTCAACTACCCTTTTTATTTGTAGATATTTCATTTACTTTTCTACAGTGGATTATTATGATCTTCTCAGAATATTTTATTTATCAAAATTGAGTACTTCACTCTTGTTAAAACATAAAATGTTGCAGCTAAACTATCCCTTCCCCTTAACCGATCTTTACAAAAATCAGTAGGCCTTGAGTCCTCTACAATTCAGGGATGTATCAAAAAATTATTTGATTCTGTTTGAATTTGCGGCAGTTATCGTTTGCCATAGAAAACACACACACACGCGCGCGCGCTTTTCGAAAAATGACTTTTTTTTCGAAATGGCAATGGCACTGCCGAAACGTCTGGTTTTGCAGAAAACATTGGACCACGGCCAAACAGCCCGGGAAGGAATTTTAAGAACAATCTACTTCTTTGTTACCGATAACGTAGTACACATATAAAAAATTATCCCCTCCCCCTTCAACTATAATTTTCATTTATAGAAAATTACCCCCACCCCGTTCAAATAGCCTCTTCATTTATAGATATATCATCTACGTTTCTACAGTGGAGTATTGAGATATTCTTATCAGGATACTATATTTTTTCGAAATTAAGTACTTTCCTCTTGTTACAACAAAAAATGTATCAGGTAAACTACCCTTTCACCGTAACCGATCTTTACCATAATCAACAGGCCTTGCGCTCTCTACAATTTAGGGACATATGCAAAAAATTATTTGATTAAGATTGAATTTACGGCAGTTATCGTTCATCATAAACAAAATTAACTTTGTTATCACATAAAACATTGCAGGTAAACTACCCCTTTCCCTTAACCGACCTTCAACAAAATCAATAAACCTTGAGTTCTGTATAATTCAAAAAGGTATGCAAAAAAGTAGTTGATTTTGTTTGAATTTACGGCAGTTATCGTTCGTCATATAAATATCGGTATGGAGAACCATACATGACTTCCATATTCAAAGATTTATATTTAAAATCATTTTCGAAATGAAATATTACCATAGAAACTACTTCTTTCTACTTACTGCTTCAGCCTTAACCACAGTACTGTGGTCACTAACGTATACCACCTCACGTTATCGCACTCGATTTTCACTGATGATGGAAGTCGATGGCATTGCCGAAACATCTAGTTTTGTAGAAAATATTGGACTACGGCCAAATATCCTGGGAAGAAATTTTAACAAAAACTACTTCTTTGTTGCCGATAACGTTGTACACATATATATAAAATATCGGTATGGAGAACTATACATGACTTCCATATTCTAAGATTTATATTTAAAATCATTTTCGAAATGAAATATTACCATAGAAACTACTTCTTTCTACTTACTGCTTCAGCCTTAACCACAGTACTGTGGTCACTAACGTATACCACCTCACGTTATCGCACTCGATTTTCACTGATGATGGAAGTCGATGGCATTGCCGAAATGTCTGGTTTTGTAGAAAACATTGGACTACGGCCAAATATCCCAGGAAGGAATTTTAACAAAAACTACTTCTTTGTTGCCGATAACGTTGTACACATATATATCAGTGGCGAAGTTACATGGAGGCAATTGAGGCAATGCCTACCCTAACAAATTCTGTAGAATAAAAATTATAAATACGTATGAACTACATAACGTAAAGATTATACATTGTTACTGCGACTGTCAAATTTATTAAACCGAAACGTGCTTTATTGAGCGACCGCTAGATGGTGACAGGTGAGATTCGGCATAGTTCGTTTAAAGCGAATGAGGCAACCTGAACTTGCCTCAGCGTTTTTTGTATACATCGTATGTAAGCAATGTAATGGTGTGATAGGGAAGTGTAGGGAGGGGGGATTGTCCCGCGCTGTACACATAGAGCGTTGAGGCATGCCTCACTTCTGTGGTCCAAACAGTTAAGTTAAAGCGCCTGTATTGTTTCTAAGTGTTTATTTTATGCGGTTATTAAATTGTCACTGTTATTCCGCTGAACTAACAGATGATCAAGATTGTTATTTGAATTATTTGTAACATTAAACATATATATAGAAACTAATCAAGTTTAAAAATTTGAAGTTCAATCAGTTGTATTATTGTGTATGACTAATACAAGGATTGTTCAATAGAAACACGTATAGAGCCGTAAAGCATTTTTTATTCAACGATTTTAAAAGAAGTCTCCAATAACATTAAGACATGAGTTCCACTGTTGCGCTAACCTGTAGATTCCCTGCTAGTAAAATTCTTACGGCTGTTTGTGGAACCATTCGGTTACAGCAAACTCTACCTCATTGTCCGATTTGAACCACCGTCCTTTTAGTGATTCCTTAAAAAAAATTTCGGCTTGCACGCGTTATGTTGGTGTGGGTTTCGGCACTTTCCATTTAAAAAGCGTGCAAACGTAAGAAAATAAACATGAGTGAGGCCAGAAATAACGTGAATTGTGTGTGTGTGTGTGTGTGTGTGTGTGTGTGTGTGTGTGTGTGTGTGTGTGTGTGTCTTACCTGCCTTTTTATTGCCGTATTAAATGAAAAATATTATATTACATTAAAATGAAAAAATTTTTAATTTTATTGCCTGGCAACAAAATTATTTTATTTTACTTCCATATTCCTTAAGGAATATTATGGTGATGGCAAAAAAAATCGTGTTCGAGATTATTGCAGATTCTGATTGTACTACACTCAAAACATGAAAAAAAGTCGTTTTCCGAAAAGTGTCTGTGTGTGTGCCTGTTTGTCTGTAGATTTTTTTCTATGGCAAACGATAACTGCCGCAAATTCAAACAGAATCAAATAATTTTTTGCATACAGCCCTCATTTGTAGAGTACTCACGACCTATTGTTTTTGGTGAAGATCGGTTGAGGGAAAGGGGTGGTTTACCGGCAACGGTTTTTTTTTTATCAAGGGAAATTTTTTTTTTTGGCAAACGATAACAGCCGCAAATTCAAACAGAATTAAATAATGTTTTGTATACAGCCGTGAATTGTAGAGTTTTCAAGACCTATTGTTTTTGGTGAAGATCGGTTAAGGCAAAGGGGTAGTTTACCGGTAACGTTTTATGTTTTAACAAGGGTATTTCCTATGGCAAACGATAACAGCCGCAAATTCAAACAGAATCAAACGATTATTTGCATACAGCCGTAATTGTAGAGTTTTTGGTGAAGATCGGTTGAGGGAAAGGGGTAGTTTACCTGCAACGTTTTTTTAACAAGGGTATTTTCTATGGCAAACGATAACAGCCGCAAATTCAAACAGAATCAAATAATGTTTTGCATACAGCCCTGATTTGTAGAGTACTCAAGATCTCTTGTTTTTGGTGAAGATCGGTTAAGGGGAAGGGGTAGTTTACCTGCAACGTTTTTTTATCAAGCATATTTTCTATGGCAAACGATAACAGCCGCAAATTCAAACAGAGTCAAATAATTTTTTGCATACCTCCATGAATTGTAGAGGTCTCAAGGACTTTCGATTTTGGTGAAGATCGGTTAAGGAGAAGGGGTAGTTTACCAGCAACCTTTTAGGTTTTAACAAGAGTAAAGTACTTGAAAATTTATTTAAACTTTTTGAAACGATGGTAATTGTTAAAAATAAAATAATTTTGTTGCCAGGCAATAAAATTAAAATTTTTTCATTTTAATGTAATATAATATTTTTCATTTAATACGGCAATAAAAAGGCAGGTAAGACACAAACACACACACACATACACACACACACACACACACACACACACACACACACACACACACACAATTCACGTTATTTCTGGCCTCACTCATGTTTATTTTCTTACGTTTGCACGCTTTTTAAATGGAAAGTGCCGAAACCCACACCAACATAACCCGTGCAAGCCGAAAAAATGGACATCAATTTGCTTACTGGCGAAGCTAGTAGTTAATGAAGGGGTAGGCAAAAATCTTATCTTAAATTTTTTTTAAGGAATCACTTAAAGGACGGTGGGCCAATCGGACGCTGAGGTAGAGTTTGCTGTAACCGAATGGTTCCACAAACAGCCATAAGAATTTTACTAGCAGGGAATCTACAGGTTAGCGCAACAGAGGAACTCATGTCTTAATGTTATTGGAGACTTCTTTTAAAATCGTTGAATAAAAAATGCTTTACGGCTCTATACGTGTTTCTATTGAACAATCCTTGTATTAGTCATACACAATAATACAACTGATTGAACTTCAAATTTTTAAACTTGATTAGTTTCTATATATATGTTTAATGTTACAAATAATTCAAATAACAATCTTGATCATTTGTTAGTTCAGCGGAATAACAGTGACAATTTAATAACCGCATAAAATAAACACTTAGAAACAATACAGGCGCTTTAACTTAACTGTTTGGACCACAGAAGTGAGGCATGCCTCAACGCTCTATGTGTACAGCGCGGGACAATCCCCCCTCCCTACACTTCCCTATCACACCATTACATTGCTTACATACGATGTATACAAAAAACGCTGAGGCAAGTTCAGGTTGCCTCATTCGCTTTAAACGAACTATGCCGAATCTCACCTGTCACCATCTAGCGGTCGCTCAATAAAGCAAGTTTCGGTTTAATAAATTTGACAGTCGCAGTAACAATGTATAATCTTTACGTTATGTAGTTCATACGTATTTATAATTTTTATTCTACAGAATTTGTTAGGGTAGGCATTGCCTCAATTGCCTCCATGTAACTTCGCCACTGATATATATGTGTACAACGTTATCGGCAACAAAGAAGTAGTTTTTGTTAAAATTCCTTCCCGGGATATTTGGCCGTAGTCCAATGTTTTCTACAAAACCAGACATTTCGGCAATGCCATCGACTTCCATCATCAGTGAAAATCGAGTGCGACAACGTGAGGTGGTATACGTTAGTGACCACAGTACTGTGGTTAAGGCTGAAGCAGTAAGTAGAAAGAAGTAGTTTCTATGGTAATATTTCATTTCGAAAATGATTTTAAATATAAATCTTAGAATATGGAAGTAATGTATGGTTCTCCATACCGATATTTTAACAATTACCATTGTTTCAAAAAGTTTAAATAAATTTTCAAGTACTTTACTCTTGTTAAAACGTAAAAGGTTGCAGGTAAACAACCCCTTCCCCTTAACCGATCTTCACCAAAATCGAAAGTCCTTGAGACCTCTACAATTCAGGGATGTATGAAAAACATTATTTGATTATGTTTGAATTTGCGGCTGTTATCGTTTGCCATAGCAAATACCCTTGTTAAAAAAACGTTCCAGGTAAACTACCCCTTTCCCTCAACCGATCTTCACCAAAAACAAAAGGTCTTGAGAACTCTATAATTTAGGGCTGTATGCAAATAATCGTTTGATTCTGTTTGAATTTGCGGCTGTTATCGTTTGCCATATGAAATAGCCTTGTTAAAACATAAAACGTAACAGGTAAACTACCCCTTTCCCTTAACCGATCTTCACCAAAAACAATAAGTCTTGAAAACTCTACAATTCAGGGTTGTATACGAAACATTATTTAATTCTGTTTGAATTTGCGGCTGTTATCGTTTGCCAAAAAAAAAATTTCCCTTGATAAAAAAAAACTGTTGCTGGTAAACTACCCCTTTCCCTCAACCGATCTTCACCAAAAACAATAGGTCGCGAGTACTCTACAAATCAGGGCAATACACAAAAAATTATTTGATTCTGTTTGAATTTGCGGCAGTTATCGTTTGCCATAAAAAAAAAATCTATAGATACACAGACACACACACAGACACTTTTCGGAAACCGACTTTTTTTCATGTTTTGAGTGTAGTAGAATCAGAATCTGCAATAATGTCGAACACGATTTTTTTTGCCATCACCATACTTCCATTCCTTAAGGAATATGGAAGTAAAAATATGCATAAAATTAATGGCTTGTATAAGTTAATGATTGATCTCCATTAAGTAGTGATCAAGTTTCAAAAGTTTTAATATTATGATTTCCGTAATTAAAACATCAGAGCAGGTTTAGTGTGTATGAGGGAACACCATGGACAAAAAATTTCAACATTTCCTATTGAGCGTTGCTTAGAGTAAAGCTGCGAATCTACAGTGTACGTTTCACAGAACAAACACGCGAAAAGAAGGAGCACTACGAAGTCACTCATGGACTCTCAGCATCTTGCAGAGGGTTCATTCCCTAAAGACGAAAAGTCTGTCTATGAATCGTTCCTCTGTAAACACGTGCAATTACACTGCCCAGCGATCCACAGGAAGCAAATCGCTATCCACGCTGGACACTTTTTCGGCTTGCACGCGTTATGTTGGTATGGGTTTCGGCACTTTCCATTTAAAAAGCGTGCAAATTTAAGAAAATAAACATGAATGAGGCCAGAAATAACGCGAATTTTGTGTGTGTGTGTGTGTGTGTGTGTGTGTGTGTGTGTGTGTGTGTGTGTGTGTGTGTGTGTGTGTGTGTGTGTGTGTGTGTGTGTGTGTGTGTGTGTGTGTGTGTGTGTGTGTGTGTGTGTGTGTGTGTGTGTGTGTGTGTGTGTCTTCCCTGCCTTTTTATTCCGGTAGTCATAATAATAAAATGGAAACATAAACATTACATAACTGAGATATACTTGCCTGCCATGAACGATATATTTTCTCTCATACATGATTTACATTAAAATGAAAATATCGGTAACCATACATGACTTCCATATTCTAAGATTTATATTTAAAATCATTTTCGAAATGAAATATTACCATAGAAACTACTTCTTTCTACTTACTGCTTCAGCCTTAACCACAGTACTGTGGTCACTAACGTATACCACCTCACGTTATCGCACTCGATTTTCACTGATGATGGAAGTCGATGGCATTGCCGAAACGTCTGGTTTTGTAGAAAACATTGGACTACGGCCAAATATCCCGGGAAGGAATTTTAACAAAAACTACTTCTTTGTTGCCGATAACGTTGTACACATATATATAAAATATATGCATAAAATTAATGGCTTGTATAAGTTAATGATTGATCTCCATTAAGTAGTGCTCAAGTTTCCAAAGTTTTAATATTATGATGTCCGTAATTAAAACATCAGAGCAGGTTTAGTGTGAATGAGGGTACACTGTGGACAAAAATTTTCAACATTTCCTATTGAGCGTTGCTTAGAGTAAAGCTGCGAATCTACAGTGTATGTTTCACAGAACAAACACGCGAAAAAGAAGGAGCGCTCCGAAGTCACTCATGGACCCTCAGCATCTTGCAGAGGGTTCATTCCCTAAAGACGAAAAGTCTGTCTATGAATCGTTCCTCTGTAAACACGTGCAGTTAAACTGCCCAGCGATCCACAGGAAGCAAATTGATGTCCATTTTTTCGGCTTGCACGCGTTATGTTGGTGTGGGTTTCGGCACTTTCCATTTAAAAAGCGTGCAAATGTAAGAAAATAAACATGAGTGAGGCCAGAAATAACGTGAATTGTGTGTGTGTGTGTGTGTGTGTGTGTGTGTCTCTTACCTGCATTTTTATTGCTGTAGGCATAATAATAAAATGAAAACATAAACATTACATAACTGAGATATGCTTACCTGTCACGAACGATATATTATTACTTCCATATTCCTTAAGGAATGGAAGTATGGTGATGGCAAAAAAAATCGTGTTCGAGATTATTGCAGATTCTGATTCTACTACACTCAAAACATGAAAAAAAGTGGTTTTCCGAAAAGTGTCTGTGTGTGTGTCTGTCTGTAGATTTTTTTTCTATGGCAAACGATAACTGCCGCAAATTCAAACAGAATCAAATAATTTTTTGCATACAGCCCTGATTTGTAGAGGACTCGCGACTTATTGTTTTTGGTGAAGATCGGTTGAGGGAAAGGGGTAGTTTACCAGCAACGGTTTTTTTTATCAAGGGAAATTTTTTTTTTTTGGCAAACGATAACAGCCGTAAATTCAAACAGAATCAAATAATTTTCTGCATACAGCCCTGATTTGTAGAGTACTCAAGACCTATTGTTTTTGGTGAAGATCGGTTAAGGGGAAGGGGTAGTTTACCAGCAACATTTTTTATCAAGCGTATTTTCTATGGCAAACGATAACTGCCGCAAATTCAAACAGAATCAAATAATTTTTTGCATACAGCCCTGATTTGTAGAGTACTCGCGACCTATTGTTTTTGGTGAAGATCGGTTGAGGGGAAGGGGTAGTTTACCTGCAACGGTTTTTTTATCAAGGGAAATTTTTTTTTTTTTGCAAACGATAACAGCCGCAAATTCAAACAGAATCAAATAATGTTTCGCATACAGCCCTGAATTGTAGAGGTCTCAAGACCTATTGTTTTTGGTGAAGATCGGTTAAGCGAAAGGGGTAGTTTACCTACAACGTTTTTTTAACAAGGGTATTTTCTATGGCAAACGATAACAGCCGCAAATTCAAACAGAATCAAATAATTTTCTGCATACAGCCCTGAATTGTAGAGTACTCAAGACCTATTGTTTTTGGTGAAGATCGGTTGAGGGGAAGGGGTAGTTTACCTGCAACGTTTTTTATCAAGCGTATTTTTTATGGCAAACGATAACTGCCGCAAATTCAAACAGAATCAAATAATTTTTTGCATACGTCAGTGAATTGTAGAGGACTCAAGGCCTTTAGATTTTGGTGAAGATCAGTTAAGGGGAAGGGGTAGTTTACCTGCAACCTTTTACGTTTTAACGAGAGTAAAGTACTTGAAAATTCATTTAAACTTTTTCAAACAATGGTAATTGTTGAAAATAAAATAATTTTGTTGCCAGGCAATCTGAAAATTTCAGATTTTGTACCACAAAATCTGAAAAGATTATACGATAATTTATGAAATGGTTAATAATACGTCAGTGGAAGGTGTAATGAGAAATTAGCAGAAATGGAAACCTGGGGAATGTTAACTGTTCTGTAGATACAATTTTGTCAGAATGTTTGGAAATGATCATCAACATTGAAGAAAAAGTAAGCATATTAAGAAACATATGTAAGTACTTATTATAAAAAAATAATGTTTGTTTTTTGATAAAGTCATTTTGATTATAAAATATAAATATTTACAACAAGAAAAGAATTTTCAGTTTTCAAAATTTAAATATATTTTTATAAAACAATGGGTTCTTCATTGAGGTGGGGACCATGTCACTCACTCCATCTCAAGCCTCCTCTCCCATTTTGCAGAAAAAGAGGACCCTGTCAAGGCTGATACTTTGACGACAGTGACAGGGCTTTCCACCAAATTCAGCAGAGTGACAGGTAGGCCCAACTCTGATTGGCTCCTCAGATTTCCCCAGCGTTAGTAGGTTCTATGAAAATATTTTATTTCAAAAATGATTTTAAATATAAATCTTAGATATGTTTTATAAATCTCATGTTTTATGTTTTAACATGGGTAATTTTTTATATGACGAACCATAACTGCCGTAAATTCAAACAGAATCAAATAATTTTTTACATATGTGCCTGAGCTATAGAGAACTCAATGTCTGTTGATTTTGGTGAAGATCGGTTAAGGGGAAAGGGCAGTTTACCTGAAACATTTTTTGTTGTAACATGAGTAAAGTACTTAATTTTGATAAAGTATCCTGATAAGATCTTAATAATCCACTGTAGAAACGTAGATGAAATATCTATAAATGAAGAGGCTAGTTGAAAGGGGCTGGGGGTAATTTTCTATAAATCAAAATTATAGTTGAAGGGGGAGGGGATAATATTTTTTATATGTGTACTACGTTATTGGCAAGAAAGAAGTATTTTTTTGCTAAAATTCCTTCCCTGGCTGTTTGGCTGAAAATGATTTTAAATATAAATCTTAGAATATGGAAGTCATGTATGGTTCTCCATACCGATATTACTTCCATATTCCGTAAGGAATGGAAGTATGGTGATGGCAAAAAAATCGTGTTCGAGATTATTGCAGATTCTGATTGTACTACACTCAAAACATGAAAAAAAGTCGTTTTCCGAAAAGTGTCTGTGTGTGTGTCTGTGTGTCTGTCTGTAGATTTTTTTTCTATGGCAAACGATAACTGCCGCAAATTCAAACAGAATCAAATAATTTTTTGCATACAGCCCTGATTTGCAGAGTACTCGCGACCTATTGTTTATGGTGAAGATCGGTTGAGGGAAAGGGGTAGTTTACCAGCAACGGTTTTTTTTTAGCAAGGGTAATTTTGTTTGTTTGGCAAACGATAACAGCCGCAAATTCAAACAGAATCAAATAATGTTTCGCATAAAGCCCTGAATTGTAGAGTTCTCAAGATCTGTTGATTTTGGTGAAGATCGGTTAAGGGAAAGGGGTAGTTTACCTGTAACGTTTTATGTTTTAACAAAGGTATTTCCTATGCCAAACGATAACAGCCGCAAATTCAAACAGAATCAAAAGATTATTTGCATACAGCCCTAAATTGTAGAGTTCTCAAGACCTATTGTTTTTGGTGAAGATCGGTTGAGGGAAAGGGGTAGTTTACCTGCAACATTTTTTTAACAAGGGTATTTTCTATGGCAAACGATAACTGCCGCAAATTCAAACAGAATCAAATAATGTTTTGCATACAGCCCTGATTTGTAGAGTACTCAAGACCTATTGTTTTTGGTGAAAATCAGTTAAGGGGAAGGGGTAGTTTACCTGCAACCTTTTACGTTTTAACAAGAGTGAAGTACTTGAAAATTTATTTAAACTTTTTGAAACAATGGTAATTGTTAAAAATAAAATAATTTTGTTGCCAGGCAATAAAATTATAATTTTTTCATTTTAATGTAATATAATATTTTTCATTTAATACAGCAATAAAAAGGCAGGTAAGACACAGCCTGGCTGTTTGGCTGAAAATGATTTTAAATATAAATCTTAGAATATGGAAGTCATGTATGGTTCTCCATACCGATATTTTATACATGGAGGAGTTCAGTGACATACACACGTACAGAAGAATTATATATATAAAGATATTAACTCATATTATAATTTTATTCCCTGGCAACAAAATTATTTTATTTTTAACAATTACCATTGTTTGAAAAAGTTTAAATGAATTTTCAAGTACTTTACTGTTGTTAAAACGTAAAAGGTTGCAGGTAAACTACCCCTTCCCCTTAACCGATCTTCACCAAAATCGAAAGTCCTTGAGATCTCTACAATTCAGGGACGTATGCAAAATATTATTTGATTCTGTTTGAATTTGCGGCTGTTATCGTTTGCCATAAAAAATACGTTTGATAAAAAAATGTTGCTGGTAAACTACCCCTTTCCCTTAACCGATCTTCACCAAAAACAATAGGTCTTGAGAACTCTACAATTTAGGGCTGTATGCAAATAATCTTTTGATTCTGTTTGAATTTGCGGCTGTTATCGTTTGCCATAAGAAATACCCTTGTTAAAACATAAAATGGTACTGGTAAACTACCCCTTTCTCTTAACCGATCTTCACCAAAAACAATAGGTCTTGAGAACTCTACAATTCAGGGCTGTATGCGAAACATTATTTGATTCTGTTTGAATTTGCGGATGTTATCGTTTGCCAAAAAAAAAATTTCCCTTGATAAAAAAAAACCGTTGCAGGTAAACTACCCCTTTCCCTCAACCGATCTTCACCAAAAACAATAGGTACTAAACATTTATATATAAAAACATTTATAGTACTCTATAAATGAGGGCTGTATGCAAAAAATTATTTGATTCTGTTTGAATTTGCGGCTGTTATGCTTTGCCATAGAAAAAAAATCTACAGACAGACAGACACACAGACAGACACACACACAGACACTTTTCAAAAAACGACTTTTTTCATGTTTTGAGTGTAGTAGAATCAGAATCTGCAATAATCTCGAACACGATTTTTTTTGCCATCACCATGTGGACCCCTCTTTCCATTTCTATGTTTTATAAGAAAAAAACAAACTTTTTTTTTTTTTTAAAGAGAGGCCGCTAGTTATTTAGAACTAGGCGGAAGGCCTAGAGAAGCCAAAAATGCGCTGGGTCCAGTGAGACAGGACTTGCAATAAAACTCGGTCGGTAAACAGTAACAACTATCTTTTATTCTAATCCCATAATTCGTTACATGCATATATCAATTACAATTCCCCTGAGATGCAAATATCACAATAAGCTTGATAAATAAATAATCTCATCATATTAACAAATCAATTTCAATAAGGCCATTTCAATCTATCCCATAATTCGTTACATACATATATCAATTACAAGTCCCTTGGGATACAAATATAACAACAAGCTTGATAAATAAATAATCTCAGTATACTAACAACTCAGTTTCAATAAGGCCATTTCAATTCATCCCATGTATATATATATATATATATATATATATATATTATAACGGAACCAAATATTAACTATTTGGGGTTATATGTTTACCGCATACTGAAAGCGGATTTAAATAAAAAGTAACAGTCAAAACTCCATTTGAATGTAGCGCATTGAAAATAATGCTGTGTAAAGCAACGCACACGTGGTCATTATGTAATCAGTTCGCTGTACAAGGAAGCGACCACACCCAAACTGTTAATTATTGATATCTCGGAAACTAATAAATAAAGGCGAAATCTAACATAGCCAAAATGTTTGCCGAGATATTAATAATGACGTGTGCAAATTTGATGCAATATAATTAACAAATGTAAGAGTTAATTAAAATAATTGAATAACTTCTGTAAAAATAGAGTTACAGTAAAGAGATTTTACAATGTTATAAAGATAATAATTTCCGACAGATTGTATATTTTAGATTTCACACAACTTGATTTGCAACCAAGTTATTGCAAAATGAAATAAGTACAGGATATCCGCAGCGACAAATTGGTTGCGCCGGATAATTATATTAGATAATAATTCTATTCTCCGTCTGTGGGAACCAGACTTCATTCTCACGGACTAAGGGAATTCTAAATTTTATGTGGTAGGGAGAGTGTGTCGACCAATGAAATCATTGCATGCGAGACCCGGCTACTGCGGTGTTTTATGGTTGAAAAATCACTCTTCTGTCAGTACTCACGAAGTTAAGACGTAGTCCTTCGATCGTCTAGTAGCCAAAGTGGTGAAGATCAAGAAGAAGACTCTACGTGGTCAACACGCACGCAATTACGAACACACTAAGTACAGATCATCTGTATAGCTCGTAATTGCTACGTAAAGGCGAGATACTCTTCAGGACATCAACTAAGCTTATTGTGTACTACCAGATAGTCATAAGCACGCAAGAGATCCACCAGACTTCAAGACCAGACTTCAAGAATACAGCAGAGAGGCCGTCTAAATTATTGGTGAACAGCTGACGAGCAGAGCGACCGCCCGAACGAAGCACACACACACACGCTGACGTGCAACGTGCGAATCGACGAGGGACAGGAAGCACTTCCAGCAGACAACAGCAGACGTTAAAATATTCACAAACAGCAAGGAAGCAGAGTGTTGCCGAATTTTGAACTCCACGACCGAATCCAGCAGTTCTAAGCAGATTACTTTCTCTAACCAAGGACTTGAATCGACGAGGGACAAATCGGGACGACATCCTCTTCAGTAACAGGAAAGCAAAATCCACTTATTTATTTTTCAGATCAAATTTTCTATTTTTCAATTAAAACATTGTAATTCAAATAATTCAGATGCCAAACAAAAAAAACAAAGACTCTAGTAATTAAAAAGTAAATTCGTTGTGATAATCTGTATAGCAGTTTAAGGCTTTAGTAAGTTATAGTTAAGAAATAGAAGTAGTATAAAAGCGCTATACAAATCTTAACTGACAATCTAATCTTAGATCATACTGCAGTAGATCAGAAGTAGAATCACTAGAAATGAAATAACGTGAACTAGACTGTCACGTCTAATTTATTTTAATTAATTATTCTAATTAATTTCAGAGTTTTATATTTTGTTTCATGAACACTTAGATTCAAATTAATTAAATAAATTTAATTAAATTCAAATCAATTCATAAAGTCAAATTTAAATTGCAATTAACTCGACAAAGAACGAGTTCAGTTTCTTTCAACTATTAATCAATCGAAAAACATCGATTCATTGAATAGACTATAAGAAAATTCATAAGATTATAACCATTCTATTCTTGTGTGTTGTTGGTGTAATAAACAACGTTTTATTACCCCATATAACAGTGTTTTATTGTTGTACGATAAAGCCTACCAGTCTCACAAAACTCTCCCCCTTTAAAGTAACCCATTATGTGTGTTGTTGTAAAAATTTGAGATTACTAGCTTGCGAACTTCAAATCCAAAATCCACACGCCCTAGTCGGAAGAATCTGCAAGATCAGACAGCAGGTGGGTACTCACACACAACATTACATTACAATAACGCATAGTAGTGCAGTTATAATATATATATATATATTACTATAATACTTATAACTAATTTACCTCAACATGTTCCTAAAGGAAAAAAGTATATCTTGAGGTAAATTAGTTATAAGTATTATAGTATTATATACATCAAGAAACGGACTGTAGCAGAAAGTGATTGAAATAATATATATATATATATATATATATATATATATATATATATATCAATCTGGTTCCTTAAATTATATAAATAAACAACATATATCGGGCAACATCCTATAAATTATATTAATCCCCCCCTGGATAACACTTAACACTAACATCACATATTGGAACATAGAGACACATATACATATAATATACATCACAATAAAACTCATGTTCAACCTGGCAGACAGCCTGTATATTCTGGCTAACCCGCATATAGCTGGGAGGAAAATCTGAATATTCCATAAAGCCCCCAAAACTGCAATAATAAATTTAAGCTTCCAGCCACAGTTGGAATTAATTCATTAAAAAAAACCACAACCCCTTTACTCCATTAAAAATGAAACAAAAAAAAAATTAAAAAAAAACGGAAATGATAATGATGACTAAAAACTGCGAGATGAGAGTGGCATGGCAGCCCATATGATTTTATAACATCTAAGAAATTGTATATTATAAGTATATTAAAATCTTTAAATTTCTTTGAACTGTATGGAGTGGTAAAAACCCCTATCACTTAAGTTTAACAACTGGCATAATTTTACAAAATGTTAAATCTTGTGTTACAAATATAGATTTATCCATATATCAGGAATTCGTTCTTTAATCATAATGATTTAATTAAACAGACAGGTCCAGCAAGCAAGTCAGAAACTAAGTTACAATAATCAGTACCATCAGTATGATTTTACAATCTCAAAAATTATTAGTATATGCCCACAAAAATGAAATTTTAATATCAGACATCTGTGTATAATTAAATTCAAGGTAACAGCATGTTGTATTCTAGCAGCTGGAGGAAGCGTGCCAGATCAGGTAAGACAGGTATCAGACCTGCATGAAACGGTACCAACGTGTGCCAAACTTGCGTCCCAAAAAAAACTATGTAAATTTTAACACCCGGAAACCTCCTGAAAAACGAAACCCCCAACCCTTAGATGCAGAAAATAGATAAATGAGAACCCCGCCCTGAACCAGCCGGTTCAGAATCAAGAAACACATGACTTAAACTTAGATTGAAAGAAATAATAACTCTAACGGCCTTTGCATAAAAGTCTATGAAAGAAGCAAAAAATAAGCTCTGGCACCCTCCCCCAGTGCAGCACACAATTACAATAATAGTACGTTATACTTATAGAATAATTTTATAATAGTTATAATAATGTTCATATTGAATGTCCTGTTGACACACCCTTGATCGGACTGTCTAGCAGCGTAAGCACATGGTTCAAAAAACAATTTGTAACACGGATGTACTGCGGGCCAGGCCAACGAAAAATAATAATAGAGTTTATATCACCTTAATTGCAGCAGTAGAGTAACCTCTTTACAGTTGGTTAGCAAGCTCCCTCCTCGGAACAGATGAGTGTCGGGTGGTTCATGACTGGTGAAGGCGGCAGTACACCAGCTGAGGCCACGTCTCCGTCTAGGTGCGAGAACCCTAAGGATTCAAAAAGGATTACAAATACTGTTCACTAAAATCTGCACCCTAGTCAAAGATATTAAACATCAGAACGGGCGCTCCCGACTAAATCAAGATGAATGCATAAAAGTTTTTGTTTTTTGAAAATTGCCTGAGGAGTAATTATGTCTTCAAGGTAATTATGAACTCATGAAAAATTAATAAAATGTGCATAGTAAAGAGACACTCGCACCATATTTAACAAGTGCCGACATAATCATACAGGTTGGACCCGCCTCACCACGTGGCGACACAATTATCGTAATTTGTCAGAAAATGACCACACTAAAGGCCCTTACAGTTACACACAATTAAAGAGTTACAGTATTTCATCTAAGGGTGGTCTCACAATTTACTTTCAACTGAAATAATTAAAGAAAAATACACTCTTCCGGTCCAATGCGTGTTCATGCATAACCAACACGATTCGACTCTGTCTATAACGTACTTACATTAGTTATAATTTTATACAATAATTGAACAAATGATTAACAGTGATTATTGTACAATAATTAAAAGAATTACTGGCAGTATGCACTGGAACATCAATTAATTTTCTTACCATCCACACACACGTCTGATCGCAACACGTGCATTCTACCTTTCGCATTTGGCTGAATACAATTGAGTTTAATTATTCCCTTACTATTAAATTATTTTATACTATACAGTAAGTCACTCACCGGGAAGTCTCGAAAAATTAGCCTGCCATCAAGACGAGTCGAAAATTACCCAAGTAGACTGTCCAAGGAAGAGAGCTTGTTGCTTCAGTGAGAGCCTGCGTTGAACTGATTAATACGGCCACAACGCAACAAACACCAAATCTCACCGCGAGATCGCGCGAGCTGTCTGACAGCGCCTTGCCAATATCGCCGCCCAAACTGACATTAATACACGAGTTTATTATAGGAAACAAAATTTCTATACCTTCGATCGCCGGGTTATGCAAACACCGGCACAACCATACTTCCATTTCCTTAAGGAATATGGAAGTAAAAATAAAACTGATTTGCAATAGACTATTTAAAAAATATTAAAGGTAATCATACTTGAAAATATCGGTATGGAGATCCATACATGACTTCCATATTCTAAGATTTATATTTAAATTCATTTTTGAAATGAAATATTACCATAGAAACTACTTCTTTCTACTTACTGCTTCAGCCTTAACCACAGTACTGTGGTCACTAACGTATACCACCTCACGTTATCGCACTCGATTTTCACTGATGATGGAAGTCGATGGCATTGCCGAATCGTCTGGTTTTGAAGAAAACATTGGACTACGGCCAAATATCCCGGGAAGGAATTTTAACAAAAACTACTTCTTTGTTGCCGATAACGTTGTACACATATATATAAAAAATATGCATAAAATTAATGGCTTGTATAAGTTAATGATTGATCTCCATTAAGTAGTGCTCAAGTTTCCAAAGTTTTAATATTATGATGTCCGTAATTAAAACATCAGAGCAGGTTTAGTGTGTATGAGGGTACACCGTGGACAAAAATTTTCAACATTTCCTATTGAGCGTTGCTTAGAGTAAAGCTGCGGATCTACAGTGTATGTTTCACAGAACAAATACGCGAAAAAGAAGGAGCGCTCCGAAGTCACTCATGGACCCTCAGCATCTTGCGGAGGGTTCATTCCCTAAAGACGAAAAGTCTGTCTATGAATCGTTCCTCTGTAAACACGTGCAGTTACACTGCCCAGCGATCCACAGGAAGCAAATCGCTATCCACGCTGGACACTTTTTCGGCTTGCACGCGGTATGTTGGTATGGGTTTCGGCACTTACCATTTAAAAAGCGTGCAAATGTAAGAAAATAAACATGAGTGAGGCCAGAAATAACGCGAATTGTGTGTGTGTGTGTGTGTGTGTGTGTGTGTGTGTGTGTGTGTGTGTGTGTGTGTGTGTGTGTGTGTGTGTGTGTGTCTTCCCTGCCTTTTTATTGTGGTACTCATAATAATAAAATGGAAACGTAAACAGTACATAACTGAGATATGCTTGCCTGCCACGAACGATATTGATGTTTGTAACAAAATTTTCTGTTTGTACATTTTGAGTGTAAATTAATCCATTATATTATACTATTAACTCATACATGATTTACATTAAAATGAAAAATTATAATTTTATTGACTGGCAACAAAGTTATTTTATTTTTAACAATTATCATTGTTTCAAAAAGTTTAAATGAATTTTCAAGTAATTTACTGTTGTTAAAACGTAAAAGGTTGCAGGTAAACTACCCCTTCCCCTTAACCGATCTTCACCAAAAACAATAGGTCTTGAGAAATCTACAAATCAGGGCTGTATGCAAGCAATTATTTGATTCTGTTTGAATTTGCAGCTGTTATCGTTTGCCATAGAAAATACCCTTGTTAAAAAAACGTTGCAGGTAAACTACCCCTTTCCCTTAACAGATCTTCACCAAAAACAAATGGTCTTGAAAACTCTGCAATTTAGGGCTGTATGCAAATAATCATTTGATTCTGTTTGAATTTGCGGCTGTTATCGTTTGCCATACAAAATACCCTTGTTGATACATAAAACGTTGCCAGTAAACTACCCCTTTCCCTTAACCCATCTTCACCAAAAACAATAGGCCTTGAGAACTCTACAATTCAGGGCTGTATGCGAAACATTATTTGATTCTGTTTGAAATTGTGGCTGTTATCGTTTGCCAAAAAAAAAAAATTTACAATTGATAAAAAAAAACGTTGCAGGTAAACTACCCCTTTCCCTCAACCGATCTTCAACAAAACCAATAGGTCGTGAGTACTCTACAAATCAGGGCAATACGCAAAAAATTATTTGATTCTGTTTGAATTTGCGGCAGTTATCGTTTGCCATAGAAAAAAATCTACAGACAGACACACAGACACACACACAGACACTTTTCGAAAAACGACTTTTTTTCATGTTTTGAGTGTAGTACAATCAGAATCTGCAATAATCTCGAACATGATTTTTTTTGCCATCACCATACTTCCATTTCCTTAAGGAATATGGAAGTAAAAATTATAATTTTAGTGCCTGGCAACAAAATTATTTTATTTTTAACAATTACAATTGTTTGAAAAGTTTAAATGAATTTTCAAGTACTTTACTCTTGTTAAAACGTAAAAGGTTGCAGGTAAACTACCCCTTCCCCTTAACCGATCTACACCAAAATCAAAAGGCCGTGAGTTCTCTACAATTCAGTGATATATGCAAAAAATTATTTGATTCTGTTTGAATATGCGGCAGTTATCGTTCGTCATAGAAAAAATTACACTTGTTAAAACGTAAAACGTTGCTGGTAAACTACCCCTTTCCCTTAACCGATCTTCACCAAAAACAATAGGTCTTGAAAACTCCATAATTCAGGGCTGTATGCGAAACATTATTTGATTCTGTTTGAATTTGCGGCTCTTATCGTTTGCCAAAAAAAATATCGGTATGGAGAACCATACATGACTTCCATGTTCTAAGATTTATATTTAAAATCATATTCGAAATGAAATATTTCCATAGAAACTACGTCTTTCTACTTATTGCTTCAGCATAACCACTGTACTGTGATCACTAACGTATACCACCTCACGTTTTCGCACTCGATTTTCACTGATGATGGCAGTCGATGCCACTGCCGAAAAGTCTGGTTTTGCAGAAAACATTGGACTACGGCTAAACAGCTCGGCAAGCAATTTTAACAAAAAACTACTTCTTTGTTACCGATAACGTAGTACACATATAAAAAATTCTCCCCTCCACCTTCAACTATAAATTTCAATAATAGAAAATTAACCGCACCCCGTTCACCTAACCTCTTCATTTATAGATATTTTATCTACGTTTCTACAGTGGATTATTATGAGCTTCTTATCAGGATACTTTATTTATAAAAATTAAGTACTTTACTCTTGTTAAATCATAAAATGCTTCAGGTAAACTACCCCTTTCTCTTAACCGATCTTCTCCAAAATCAACAGACCTTCAGTCCTCTACAATTCAGGCACGCATGCAAAAAAAATATTTGATTCTGTTTGAATGTGCGGGAATTATCGTTCGTCATGGAAACCTTTCTCTTGTTACAACATACAATGTTGCAGGTAAACTACCCCTTTCCTTTAACCGATCTTCACCAAAATCAACAGACCTTGAGCTCTCTAGAAATCAGGAAAGTGTGTAAAATTTATTAGATTCTCTTTGAATTTTCGGCAGTTATCGTTCGTCATAAAAAATATCGGTATGGAGAACCATACATGACTTCCATATTCTAAGATTTATATTTAAAATCATTTTCGAAATGAAATATTACCATAGAAACTACTTCTTTCTACTTACTGCTTCAGCCTTAACCACAGTACTGTGGTCACTAACGTATACCACCTCACGTTATCGCACTCGATTTTCACTGATGATGGAAGTCGATGGCTTGCCGAAACGTCTGGTTTTGTAGAAAACATTGGACTACGGCCAAATATCCCGGGAAGGAATTTTAACAAAAACTACTTCTTTGTTGCCGATAACGTTGTACACATATATATAAAATATATGCATAAAATTATTGGCTTGTATAAGTTAATGATTGATCTCCATTAAGTAGTGCTCAAGTTTCCAAAGTTTTAATATTATGATGTCCGTAATTAAAACATCAGAGCAGGTTTATTGTGAATGAGGGTACACTGTGGACAAAAATTTTCAACATTTCCTATTGAGCGTTGCTTAGAGTAAAGCTGCGAATCTACAGTGTATGTTTCACAGAACCAACACGCGAAAAAGAAGGAGCGCTCCGAAGTCACTCATGGACCCTCAGCATCTTGCAGAGGGTTCATTCCCTAAAGACGAAAAGTCTGTCTATGAATCGTTCCTCTGTAAACACGTGCAGTTAAACTGCCCAGCGATCCACAGGAAGCAAATTGATGTCCATTTTTTCGGCTTGCACGCGTTATGTTGGTGTTGGTTTCGGCACTTTCCATTTAAAAAGCGTGCAAATGTAAGAAAATAAACATGAGTGAGGCCAGAAATAACGTGAATTGTGTGTGTGTGTGTGTGTGTGTGTGTCTTACCTGCCTTTTTATTGCTGTAGGCATAATAATAAAATGGAAACGTAAACATTACATAACTGAGATATGCTTACCTGCCACGAACGATATATTATTTTATACATAGAGGAGTTCAGTGACATACACACGTACAGAAGAATTATATATAAAATAATTTTGTATATAAAGATATTAACTCATACATAATTTACATTAAAATGAAAAAATTACAATTTTATTGCCTGGCAACAAAATTATTTTATTTTTAACAATTACCATTGTTTCAAAAAGTTTACATGAATTTTCAAGTACTTTACTGTTGTTAAAACGTCAAAGGTTGCAGGTAAACTACCCCTTCCCCTTAACCGATCTTCACCAAAATCGAAAGTCCTTGAGACCTCTACAATTCAGGGACGTATACAAAATATTATTTGATTCTGTTTGAATTTGCGGCTGTTATCGTTTGCCATAGAAAATACGTTTGATAAAAAAATGTTGCAGGTAAACTACCCCTTTCCCTTAACCGATCTTCACCAAAAACAATAAGTCTTGAGAACTCTACAATTCAGGGCTGTTTGCGAAACATTGTTTAATTCTGTTTGAATTTGCGGCTGTTATCGTTTGCCAAAAAAAATTTCCCTTGATAAAAAAAAAACCGTTGCTGGTAAACTACCCCTTACCCTCAACCGATCTTCACCAAAAAAAAATAGGTCGTGAGTACTCTACAAATCTGGGCTGTATGCAAAAAATTATTTGATTCTGTTTGAATTTGCGGCAGTTATCGTTTGCCATAGAAAAAAAATCTACACACAGACACACAGACAGACAGACAGACAGACACACACACACACACACACACTTTTCGGAAAACGACTTTTTTCATGTTTTGAGTGTATTACAATCAGAATCTGCAATAATTTCGAACACGATTTTTTTTGCCATCACCATACTTCCATTTCCTTAAGGAATATGGAAGTAAAATTACCCTTTTTAAAACATAAAACGTTGCTGATAAACTACCCCTTTCCCTTAACCGATCTTCAACAAAATCAACAGACCTTCAGTTCTCTTTAGTTTAAAAAGGTATGGAAAAACGTAGTTGATTCTGTTTGAATTTACGGCAGTTATCGTTCGTCATATAAAAAATTACCCTTGTTAAAACATAAAACGTTGCAGGTAAACTACCCCTTTCCCTTAACCGGTCTTCACCAAAAACAATAGGTCTTGAGAACTCTACAATTTAGGGCTGTATGCAAATAATCATTTGATTCTGTTTGAATTTGCGGCTGTTAACGTTTGCCATAGAAAATACCCTTGTTAGAACATAAAACGTTGCCGGTAAACTACCCCTTTCCCTTAACCGATCTTCAACAAAATCAACAGACCTTGAGTTCTGTATAATTCAAAAAGGTATGCAGAAGAGTAGTTGATTCTGTTTTAATGTACGCCAGTTATCGTTCGTCATAAATAAATTACTTTTGTTAAATCATAAAATGTTGCCGGTAAACTACCGTATTCCCTTAACCGATCTGCACCAAAACCAACAGGTCTTGAGAACTCTACAATTCAGGACTGTATGCAAAATATTATTTGATTATGTTTGAATTTGCGGCTGTTATCGTTTGCCATAGAAAATACCCTTGTTAAAACAAAAAAATAGAAACGTAACATTACATAACTGAGATATGCTTGCCTGCCACGAACGGTATATTATTTTATACATGTATATTAACTCATACATAATTTACATTAAAATGAAAAAATTATAATTTTATTGCCTGGCAACAAAATTATTTTATTTTTAACAATTACCATTGTTTCAAAAAGTTTAAATGAATTTTCAAGCACTTTACTGTTGTTAAAACGTAAAAGGTTGCTGGTAAACTACCCCTTCCCCTTAACTGATCTTCACCAAAATCGAAAGACCTTGAGATCTCTACATTTCAGGGAAGTATGCAAAAGATTATTTGATTCTGTTTGAATTTGCGGCTGTTATCGTTTGCCATACAAAATTACCCTTGATAAAAACGTTGCAGGTAAACTACCCCTTCCCCTTAACCGATCTTCACCAAAAACAACATGTCTTGAGTACTCTACAAATCAGCACTGTATGCAAAAAATTATTTGATTCTGTTTGAATTTGCGGCTGTTATGGTTTGCCATACAAAAAAAATCTACAGACACTTTTCGAAAAACAACTTTTTTTCATGTTTGAGTGTAGTACAATCAGAATCTGCAATAATCTCGAACACGATGTTTTTGCCATCACCATACTTCCATTTCCTTAAGGAACATGGTAGTAAAAATCTACAGACAGACACACACACACACACACACACACACACACACACACACACACACACACACACACACACACACACACACACACACACACACACACACACACTTTTCGCAAAATGACTTTTTTTCATGTTTTGAGGGTAGTACAATCAGAATCTGCAACAATCTCGACAACGATTTTTTTTGCCATCACCGTACTTCCATTTCCTTATGGAACATGGAAGTAAAAGAGCTATCAATGAGGGTAAAGATTACGTTAACTGGAAGGGTAGCGAAATTCAACCTAGAAAATTTGAACCAGATTGTAATTGTAAAAACAAATATTTTGTGTCAATGAAGATAAAAGTAAGGCTATATATAATGTAAATTTAATGAGACAGGCGACAGAGATCACCAAAATGTATATTACTTCCATGTTCCTTAAGGAAATGGAAGTATGGTGATGGCAACAAAAATCGTGTTCGAGATTATTGCCGATTCTGATTGTACTACATTCAAAACATGAAAAAAAGTCGTCTTTCGAAAAGTGTCTGTGTGTGTCTGTAGATTTTTAGGCAAATGAACAGCCGCAAATTCAAACAGAATGAAATAATTTTTTGCATACGGCCCTGATTTGTAGAGTTCTCAAGACCTATTGTTTTTGGTGAAGATCGGTTAAGGGGAAGGGGTAGTATACTAGCAACGTTTATTTTTAATCAAGGGTAATTGTTTTCTATGGCAAACGATAACAGCCGCAAATTCAAACAGAATCAAATAATGTTTTGCATACAGCACTGAATTGTATAGTTCTCAAAACATATTGTTTTTGGTGAAGATCGGTTAAGGGAAAGGGGTAGTTTACCAGCAACGTTTTGTTTTAAAGGGCATTTCCTATGGCAAACGATAACAGCCGTAAATTCAAACAGAAGCAAATAATTTTTTTTGCATAGAGCCCTGATTTGTAGAGTACTCAAGACCTATTGTTTTTGGTGAAGATCGGTAAAAAGGGAAGGGGTAGTTTGCCGGCAACGTTTTTTTATCAAGGGTAAATTTTTATGGCAAACGATAACAGCCGCAAATTTAAACAGAATCAAATAATGTTTTGCATACAGACCTGAATTGTAGAGTTCTCAAGACATGTTGGTTTTGGTGAAGATCGGTTAAGGGAAAGGGGTAGTTTACCAGCAACATTTTCTATTGTAACAAGAGAAATGTTTTCATGATGAACGATAACTGACGCGCATTCAAACAGAATCAAATATTTTTTTGCATACATCCCTGCATTGTAGTGGACTGAAGGTCTATTGATTTTGGTGAAGATCGGTTTAGAGAAAGGGGTAGTTTACCAGCAACGTTTTATGTTTTAACAAGAGTAAAGTACTTAATTTTGATAAATAAAGTATCCTGATAAGAAACTCATAATAATCTACTGTAGAAACGTAGATGAAATATCTATAAATGAAGAGGTTAGGTGAACGAGGTGGGGGTAATTTTCTATTAATGAAAATTATAGTTGAAGGGGGAGGGGAGAAGTTTTTATATGTGTACTACATTATCGGCAACAAAGAAGTAGTTCTTTGTTAAAATTCCTTCCCGGGCTGTTTAGCCGTAGTCCAATGTTTTCTGCAAAACCAGACTTATCGGCAGTGCCATCGACTGCCATCATCAGTGAAAATTGAGTGCGAAAACGTAAGGTGGTATACGTTAGTGACCACAGTACTGTGGTTAAGGCTGAAGCAATAGAAAGATGAAGTTTCTATGGAAATATATCATTTTGAATATGATTTTAAATATTATTCTTAGAACACGGAAGTCGTGTATGGTTCTTCATACCGATAGTTTACATCCATGTTCCTTAATGAAATGGAAGTATGATGATAGCAAAAAAATTGTGTTCGCGATTATTGCAGATTCTGATTGTACTACCCTCAAAACATGAAAAAAAGTCATTTTCCGAAGTGTGTGTGTGTGTGTGTGTGTGTGTGTGTGTGTGTGTGTGTGTGTGTGTGTGTGTGTGTGTGTGTGTGTGTGTGTGTGTGTGTGTGTGTGTGTGTGTGTGTGTGTGTAGATTTTTACTTCCATGTTCCTTAAGGAAATGGAAGTATGGTGATGGCAAACAAAATCGTGTTCGAGATTATTGCAGATTCTGATTGTTTTCTATGGAAAACGATATCAGTCGCAAATTGAAACAGAATCAAATAATGTTCTGCATACAGCCCTTATTTGTAGAGTAGTCAAGACCTATTGTTTGTGGTGAAGATGGAAAGTGGTAGTTTACCAGCAACATTTTTTTTTAAATCTAGGGTAATTTGTTCTATGGCAAACGATAACAGCCGCAAATTCAAACAGAATCAAATAGTCTTTTGCATACAGCCCTGAATTTTAGAGTTCTGAAGAGCTATTGTTTTTGGTGAAGATCGGTTAAGGGAAAGGGGTAGTTTACCGGCAACGTTTTATAGTTTAACAAGGGCATTTTCTATGGCAAACGATAACAACCGCAAATTCAAACATAATCAAATAATTTTCTACATGCAACTCTGAATTCTAGAGTTCTCAAGACCTATTGTTTTTGGTGAAGATTGGTTAAGGGGAAGGGGTAGTTTACCTGCAACTTTTTTTATCAAGGGTAATTTTTACTTCCATTTCCTTATGGAACATGGAAGTAAAAGAGCTATCAATGAGGGTAAAGGTTTCGTTAACTGGAAGGGTAGCGAAATTCAACCTAGAAAATTTGAACCAGATTGTAATTGTAAAAACAAATATTTTGTGTCAATGAAGATAAAAGTAAGCCTATATATAAAGTAAATTTAATGAGACAGGCGACAGAGATCACCAAAATGTATATTACTTCCATGTGCCTTAAGGAAATGGAAGTATGGTGATGGCACCAAAAATCGTGTTCGAGATTATTGCCGATTCTGATTGTACTACACTCAAAACATGAAAAAAAGTCGTCTTTCGAAAAGTGTGTGTGTGTGTGTGTCTGTCTGTGTCTGTAATTGTTTTTTTTTGGCAAACGATAACAGCCGCAAATTCAAACAGAATCAAATAATTTTTTGCAAACGGCCCTGATTTGTAGAGTATTCAAGACCTATATTTTTTGGTGAAGATCGGTTAAGGGGAAGGGGTAGTTTACATGCAACGTTTTTTTTTAATCAAGGGTAATTGTTTTCTATGGCAAACAATAACAGCCGCAAATTCAAACAGAATCAAATAATGTGTTGCATACAGCTCTGAATTGTATAGTTCTCAAAACCTATTGTTTTTGGTGAAGATCGGTTAAGGGAAAGGGGTAGTTTACCGGCAACGTTTTGTTTTAACAAGGGTATTTTCTATGGCAAACGATAACAGTCTCAAATTCAAACAGATTCAAATACTTTTTTGCATACAGCCCTGATTTGTAGAGTACTCAAGACCTATTGTTTTTGGTGAAGATCGGTTAAGGGAAAGGGGTAGTTTACCTGCAACTTTTTTTTAATCAAGGGTAATTTTACTTCCATGTTCCTTAAGGAAATGGAAGTTTGGTGATGGCAAAAAAAAATCGTGTTCGAGATTATTGCAGATTCTGATTGTACTACATTCAAAACTTAGATTTTTTCCTATGGCAAACGATAACAGCCGCATATTCAGACAAAATCAAATAATTTTTTTGCATACACCCCTGATTTGTAGAGTATTCAAGATTTATCCTGATAAGAAGCTCATAATAATCTATTGTAGAAACGTAGATGAAATATCTATAAATGAAGAGGTTAGGTGAACGAGGTGGGGGTAATTTTCTATTAATGAAAATTATAGTTGAAGGGGGAGGGGAGAATTTTTTATATGTGTACTACGTTATCGGCAACAAAGAAGTAGTTCATTGTTAAAATTCCTTCCCGGGCTGTTTAGCCGTAGTCCAATGTTTTCTGCAAAACCAGACTTTTCGGCAGTGCCGAATATGATTTTAAATATAAATCTTAGAACATGGAAGTCATGGATGGTTCTCCATACCGATATTTTAAAAGGATTCATTAAAACTAACATAATTAAATGAGTCAGGTCTAAAACCATACTTGTTTCATACCTGTTATATTAAAGTAGGCACCCAGTCAGTCAGAGTGTGCAGGGTTGCTTTTGCAGCTACTCACAGTTGTCAAAAATATAGAGGATAATGTTTCTAAGGCTCTACACCACCACGATGTAAGCACTAAAATAGGCCTAACAAAGTACAGGATGATTTGGTTAATCAAGTAGCGACATTAGAAGGTTCTGCGACAAGAAACAAAGGTGATCATATTTATTTGTCCTCAGATCTTAATGCAAAAACATATGTGTGAATTAAACTTACAATTTCATGAACCAGAGATACATGAAAAATATTTGGAAAGACTATAAAAGACTTTAAGCATAAAATATTGTACAATTTTTACTTCCATGTTCCATAAGGAAATGGAAGTATGGTGATGGCAAAAAAAAATCGTGGTCGAGATAATTGCAGATTCTGATTGTACTACCCTCAAAACATGAAAAAAAGTCACTTTTCGAAAAGTGTGTGTGTGTGTGTGTGTGTGTGTGTGTGTGTGTGTGTCTGTAGATTTTTTTTCTATAGCAAACGATAACAGCTGCAAATTCAAACAGAATCAAATAATTTTTTACATACAACTCTCAATTGTAGAGTACTCAAGACCTATTGTTTTTGGTGAAGATCGGTTAAGGGAAAGGGGTAGTTTACCTGCAACGTTTATTTTATCAAGGGTAATTTTTTTCTATGGCAAACATAAGAGCCGCAAATTCAAACAGAATCAAATAATGTTTTGCATACAGCCTTGTATTGTAGAGTTCTCAAGACCTATTGGTGTTGGTGAAGATCGGTTAATGGAAAGGGGTAGTTTACCTGCAACATTTTATGTTTTAACAAGGGTAATTTTTTTATATGACGAACGATAACTGCCGTAAATTCAAACAGAATCAACTACGTTTTTGCATACCTTTTTGAATTAAAGAGAACTCACGGTCTGTTGATTTTGTTCAAGATCGGTTAAGGGAAAGGGGTAGTTTACCTGCAACATTTTATATTGTAACAAGAGAAATTTTTTCATGATGAACGATAACTGACGCGCATTCAAACAGAATCAAATATTTTTTTGCATGCATCCCTGCATTGTAGAGGACTGAAGGTCTATTGATTTTGGTGAAGATCGGTTTAGAGAAAGGGGTAGTTTACCAGCAACGTTTTATGTTTTAACAAGAGTAAAGTACTTAATTTTGATAAAGTATCCTGATAAGAAGCTCATAATAATCTACTGTAGAAACGTAGATGAAATATCTATAAATGAAGAGGTTAGTTGAACGAAGTGGGGGTAATTTTCTATTAATGAAAATTATAGTTGAAGGGGGAGGGGAGAATTTTTTATATGTGTACTACGTTATCGGCAACAAAGAACTAGTTCTTTGTTAAAATTCCTTCCCGGGCTGTTTAGCCGTAGTCCAATGTTTTCTGCAAAACCAGACTTTTCGGCAGTGCCATCGACTGCCATCATCAGGGAAAATTGAGTGCGAAAACGTAAGGTGGTAAATGTTAGTGACCACAATACTGTGGTTAAGGCTGAAGCAATAGAAAGAAGAAGTTTCTATGGAAATATTTCATTTTGAATATGATTTTAAATATAAATCTTAGAACCAGTGGCGAAGTTACATGGAGGCAATGCCTACCCTAAAAATTCTGTAGAATAAAATTTATAAATACGTATGAACTACGTAACATAAAGATTATACGTTGTTACTGTGACTGTCGAATTTATTAAGCCGAAATGTGCTTTACCGAGCGACCGCTAGATGGTGACAGGTGAGATTCGGCAAAAAGCGAATGAGGCAACGTGAACTTGCCTCAGCGTTTTTTGTATACATCGTATGTAAGCAATGTTCTGGCGTGATATGGAAGTGCATGGAGGGGGTTTGTCCTGTGCTGTATACATAGAGCGTTGAGGTATGTCTCACTTCTATGGTGCAAACAGTTAAGTTAAAGCGCGCTGTGTTGTTTATAAGTGTGCTTATTTTATGCGGTTATTAAAAGTGTCCCGGTTATTCAGCTGAACTAACAGATGATCAAGATTGTTTTTTGAATTGTTTGTAACATTAAACATATAATATATAGAAACTAATCAAGTTTAAAAGTTGAAGTTCAATCAGATGTATTATTGTGTATGACTTATACAAGGATTGTTCAATAGAAACATGTTTAGAGCTGTAAAGCATTTTTTATTCAACAATTTTAAAAGAAGTCTCCATCAACATTAAGACATGAGTCCCACTCTTGCACTAATCTGTAGATTCCCTGCTAGTAAAATTCTTACGGCTGTTTGCGGAACCATTCGCTAACAGCAAACTCTACCTCAGCGTCCGATTTGAACCACCGTCTTTTAGTGATTCCTTAAAAAATATTTAAGGTAAGATTTTGCCTACCCATTCATTAACTACTAGCTTCGCCACTGCTTAGAACATGGAAGTCATGTATGGTTCTCCATACCGATATTTTACATCCATGTTCCTTAATGAAATGGAAGTATGGTGATGGCAAAAAAAATCGTGTTCGAGATTATTGCAGATTCTGATTGTACTACCCTCAAAACATGAAAAAATGTCGTTTTTCGAAAAGTGTGTGTGTGTGTGTGTGTGTGTGTGTGTGTGTAGTTTTTTTTATGGCAAACGATAACAGCCGCAAATTCAAACAGAATCAAATAATTTTTTTCATGCAACTCTGAATTTTAGAGTTCTCAAGACCTATTGTTTTTGGTGAAGATCGGTTAAGGGAAAGGGGTAGTTTACATGCAACGTGTTTTTATCAAGGGTAATTTTTTCTATGGCAAACGATAACAGCCGCAAATTCAAACAGAATCAAATAATGTTTTGCAAACAGCCCTGAATTGTAGAGTTCTCAAGACCTGTTGGTTTTGGTGAAGATCGGTTAAGGGACTAGGGTAGTTTACCTGTAACATTTTATGTTTTAACAAGGGTAATTTTTTCTATGACGAACGATAACTGCCGTAAATTCAAGCAAAATCATCTACTCTTTTGCATACCTTCTTGAATTATATAGAGCTCAAGGTCTGTTGATTTTGTTGAAGATCGTTTAAGGGAAAGGGGTAGTTTACCACCAACGTTTTTTTTAAATCAAGGGTAATTTTTTCAATGGCAAATGATAACAGCCGCAAATTCAAACCGAATCAAATACTTTTTTGCATACTGCCATGAATTTTTAAGTACTCAAGACCTCTTGTTTTTGTTGAAGATCGGTTAAGGGAAAGGGGTAGTTTACCTGCAACGTTTTTTTATCAAGAGTAATGTTTTTTCCATGGCAAACGATAACAGCCGCAAAATCAAACAGAATGTTTAGGATCCGGTCCGAGTGGACCAGAAAATGTTTATGACGCGGCCCGTGGGACCAAAAAATGTTTAATGAGAAGACTGATCCGTCATGTGAGGACTAAAAAATGTTAAGTCTCCGGTCCGAATGGACCGGAAAATGTTTTGTTGAAGAATGTTGTGTGTGAAATGTTCCACTTATAGTTGATTCGCCAGGATGCAGAAATGATGAAGCGAGCGGACTGTAGTTAATTCATTTATTTGATGTTTCAAAATACATTATAAATTGTGAAACAGTTAGAAATTGTTTTGAATGTTAGGCTGGCTAATAAGCATGATATGGATACAATACGTATCAACTTTATTAAATTAATAAACGGGCCTAATGGGCCATAAGTAAAGTGTTGGCCTAAGGCCTACATTGAATGTCGCGACAAGAAAAAATATGACAGTGAAGCTGCGGGCAAACCGACCGCCGCTTACAAGCATTTGAGACATACTGTGTAGAGCACCGACATGAATAATCAGACACCGTAAAAATCAAAGCGCAGATTAGCCAACCTATAAAGCGAAATTATCGTGCTACTGTACATAGGCTGCCCGTCAAAATCAATAGATTTTTTACCACATTTTTATAAATTATTATACATTTTTGTAACTTAGTTTATAACATACAGTGTTCTTAATAATGAAAGTTAATTTCAAGGCTGAATTGAACCTTGAGTTATAGTATGAGATAACAGCTGTACGTTAATGGTTTAGCGATAAGCATGAATAAAGATAAGCCTTAAAGATAAGCGTTTGTAAGCCAAGGTTGGCGAACAACTGATTTCAAATATGAATAAAAATGTATGCGTTGGCAAAGTATTGCCGTCATATATTGTATGTGTACAATATCGAACGTTATGAAACATGAAAAATACATAATTAGACAATGCTTAATAATGTATGATCGGAAGCTCATCACATGATGGCCCGATAGTTTGTAACCCTATGCATGTCATAGATGGTTACCGTGAAATAGTTGAGGCCAGTAGACCTGTACATAATATTGCTTACATGAACAAAATTGCCACAAATTACATGTTTAAGCGTAAATTTAGCATGGCGTCATGTATTGAGCAAGTCATGCTATTCCTGAAGTTTCAGGAACTTACAATATGTGGTTGTGTAAGAGCAAGCTATAGATAGCTGACTGAATGCAAGCACATATATGATGACATGTATGTCATAATTTAAACAGAAATAATATTGTGCAATGCTTATCCATAAGATACAAATACAATATAACAATACAATATAAAATAAATCTAGACGTGGCATGGTTACATACAGTAGACGCAAAAACGATATGTTTTACATAAACGCAAGTTATATAATAAATATAATAAACAACAATTTAGTTAATTACAATATGAATAATTGCAATGGCATAAGTAACAAATACGACACTGTGATTACAAACGTAATACATGAGTTGAACAATTGAAAAAGGACATTCATAGAACAATACATCATACATATTAACAACTGTGTAAAAAATGCATGCATGGTTGCGTAACTGCAAAACATGCGAATATTATGTAACAAATTTTTATACAATAATACCACCAAAAAAACATGACACATACCCAATACATCAAAATGTAAATGTGTAGGACATAGTATGCCACACAAAATATTAACATACAAATACAAAACAGTGATATACCACCATAACACTATGATGATTATAGAAACACGCAATGGCGCAAAATTGTTATGAAAATGTTGTGATAATACATCACAATTAAGTTGACCAAATGGTCATAATAAGTAATAAGCCAATGGCTGAGTAAAATAGCCTTGTGCTAAATGATCATAATAATCCTGTCACATCTCGTCCCGCGCTGGCAACAGACATAACTTATGTACTGGTCTCCGCAAAACACCAGTAGGTGTGCGAATGTCTACGACTCGAATTAAATTATCTGGGCCAGGAAATGTGGCGATAATTACACCAAATTTCCAGGCTAATGGAGGTAGATTATCCTCAATAAGTAAAACTAGGTCCCCAATGGAAACATTATCCTTAGCGAATTTCCATTTGTGACGCTGTTGCAACTGGTGTAAATAGTCGCGAGACCACGCCTTCCAAATGCCTTGGACAAACTTCTGTAGAAGTTGCCAACGCCCAAGACGAGAGATCGGAATATGAGATAAGTCTGGGTCCGGTATCGCCGTTAATGGTGCGCAAATCAAAAAATGGCCAGGTGTGAGTGGCACCGGATCATTTACATCCGAAGAGATGGCAAATAAAGGTCGAGAGTTCAGACATGCCTCTATCTGAGACAAAACTGTCGTAAACTCCTCGAAGGTGAGTATAGATTTGCCTACCACGCGGCGCAGATGAAACTTCAGACTCTTTATGCCGCTCTCCCAAAGGCCACCGAAATGAGGTGACGAGGGCGGAATAAATGACCATGAGATCCCCTGAGAGGACGTGAATGACTTAAGTGATGAGATGGCATCCTTATTATGCCATAGGTTGTAGAGATCATGTAAGATATTGCGGGCCTTCCTAAAGTTTGTGCCATTATCAGAGTATAACTGACTGGGTATGCCCCTGCGGGCCATAAAACGACGTAAGGCAGCTATAAACGCACTGGCTGTAAGGTCGGAAACCAATTCCAAGTGAATGGCCCTAGTTGCTAAGCAAATAAACAAAGACACGTATGCCGTAGAGAGAGTTCTGGATTTCTGCCCGCCATGACGAATCATGAAGGGACCACCATAATCAACCGCGCAGAATAGAAACGGCCTTGAAGGAGTGACTCTAGGAGATGGTAAAATACCAAGCCTCTGAACCTGCAGTTTGGCACTAAACCTGAGACACTTGACACATTTTCGAATGATGGAGCGAATAACTATCCTGGCATTAACAATCCACCAACGTTGACGCAGTGAGTGATGCACGAGTTGAGCACCAGCGTGAAGTAGACGAATGTGTTCGCGTTCAATGATGAGGCGAGTAATATGCGCCGATGGGGGTAAGACAATAGGATGTTTAGCGTCGTAAGGTAATTGCGACTGCTGCAATCGCCCGCCTACGCGTATCACTTCAGAATCATCAAGAAACGGGTCGAGAGAAGCCAACTTACTCCTAATGGAAACAGAAGATCCGTTACGAAGACAATTAATTTCGGCTGCGAAGTGGATCGACTGAGATTGTTTTATGAAGAAATTGAGAGCATGATGAATTTCGACAGGGGTAAGATCGCCCGTAAATTTGTCAGCACTTGAGAGTCTAATATTTTTGATGAACCGAAAACAGTAAGCGTATACGCGCGTTAGACGATGCAACGAGGAAAAGTCCTTAGAAAGGTCGATAGCCAGGGTAGACATTAGAGAGATATTATGGGTTTGTTTCTCTTCCGCAGTGACTTCAGAAGACGACGGATTAGAAGGTAAAAAGGGTGGAAAAGGATTGGACTCTAAAGATTGAGTCAAACAAGTGGGACCGTGCCACCAAAGCGAACAATCGCGCAAAACGTCAGGGAGACACCCCCTGGAAATAATATCAGCAGGATTGTGTCTAGTATTGATGTGATGCCAAGTATAGGTTTTCGTGAGACGCTGAATTTCAGCAACACGATTAGCGACGTATGTTTTCCACCTCGTTGATTGGGCATGAATCCAGTAAAGAGACACCATAGAGTCAGAATACAAATGAACACTATTAATGAACGAATAAAGAGCAGGAACGACCTTAAATACGAGTCGCGATAACAACAAGCAAGCGCAGAGTTCGACGCGAGGTAATGACACCTGTCGTAAGGGAGCTACGCGAGATTTAGAGCACAGGAGACGACAAGAGGCCGATGAATCTTGATAAATGACTCTGACATAAAATACAACACCCAAACCCCCTTTCAGAGGCATCCGAAAAACCATGTAATTCAACTGTACTTGCCTCACGCTTACAACGAATAGATCGTGGGACCACAATTTTGCTAATCAGACCCAATTTGTCGCACAAAGAATGCCAATCCGAATGTGATTGGCCGGAGATCGGTTCATCCCAACCAAGCTTGCAAAGCCAGAGTTGCTGCATAAACTGTTTGTACAAAAAGACAACGGGACCGATCAGTCCAAGAGGATCGTATATGCCTGCAATAATCGAAAGAATTCTTCTCTTGGAGATGCTTGATTCAACTGGGAATGATTTAATGTCAAACAGAAATGACTCGGCAGTATTATTCCAGAGAATACCCAGGGTACGCACATTGTCCTGTTTGTTTAAGGGGCGTGATAAATTGTCATGACTTGCGACCACTCTGGGCTCATTAGATGCCCATTTATGCAACATGAAACCGTATTGATTCAATAACGCACCTAGATCAGATTTCAGCTTGGTCAGATCAGAGATGGTGTCCGAACCGGTAAGCAGATCGTCGACATAGAAATCATTCGTTATAGCTAACGCCGCATCAGGAAAGGAAGCTTGATGGTCTCTACCAATTTGTACAAGACAGCGAGTGGCCAAAAACGAAGCACTAGCCGTGCCGTAGGTTACCGTTCGCAATGCAAAGTGTTTAAATGGTTCGAGAGGAGAATCACGCCACAGAATACGTTGATAGTGACAATCCCCTTCAGCTATGCGAATTTGTCGATACATCTTCTCGATGTCGGCGATGAGAACATATTTATGCATGCGGAAACGTAAAAGACTGGAAAAAAGGTCTTGATGGAACATTCGGGCCTACCAACAATATGTCATTGAGAGAAAGGCCATTGGTAGTTTTGGACGAACCATCAAAAACGACGCCCAGTTTTGTGGTCAAGCTAGCCTGTTTAAATACGGCATGGTGAAAGAGATAGTAAGTATTTGACGCTCCTGAATTGATAGCGCAATTATCGATAAGCGTCATGTGTCCAAGATCCTTATATTCGTTAATAAAGTCTGCGTAATCGCGCGCGACCTTAGCATCACGGCTAAATCGACGCTCTAAATTCAAAAATCTTGCTTCAGCATTGATGTAAGATTCCCCTAACTGGAGATTATCGGGCTTAAATGGGAGTGAAACCACGAACCTACCTCGTGGTTGCGATGGGTAGAGCGCACGAAATGCTCTTCACAGGCTGACTCGTTATCAGGTGTGTTGTCAGGGATAGTTTCTGCTTCCCAAAATCTTTCGAGAGACTGTAAAATTTGACTGTCATTGTTCCTAGCTAGGAACGAAACAGCAGGACCCTTGTAGTGGCAGTGTTTGGGTAAATTGCCAGCCAAAATGTAGCCTAGCTTTGTTTCCTGAATGATGGGAAAATGAGAGCCGCGTACGTATTTATTAGCTAAAATTAAATCCAGGTAAAATTGCGCCCCCAAGAGTATGTCGATTTCCGACGATATATTGAAATCTGGGTCAGCCAGAAAAATGTTGTCCGGAATGTGGAATTGATTTATGTCAAACGATTGTGCCGGCAGATTGTGAGTTAATGTAGATAAGATAGCACATTTCGCCTCGAAGCTATATCTCTGATAACGAGAAATAATGCGTATAGACGCAAGATTAGTGGCGTAACACGCTGTATTGTTTATACCCGTAATTGGTATGTTGGATTTAGTTAAATTAAGCCGTAATTTCCTTGCAAATGATTTGGTGCAAAAATTTATTTGTGACAGGGCGTCTAAAAGAACTCTTGCAGTATGTCTGTTGCCAGCCTGGTCAATGACAAATACAACTGCTGTTGACAAAAGAACATTGTTCGTGGATTGCAATTTAAGTGAACAATAGTTAGTACTACTGGCAGATATTGAGTTCGGCACGTTGTTCGCGTGCAACAATGTGTGGTGTCGTTTTGAACAGATCTTACATACCTGCTTATTCTTACAATTAGACACAAAATGATCTGATCTAAGACAATTGGTACAACATTTATGACTTGATACAAATTGTCCCCGCTCAGCGGTGCTTAATGCACGAAATTTCTCACATATGTAAAGCGGGTGATTAGCCTTACAACACAAACCTAAATAATTGTTTGACGGTGAGTGATAACTCTTAAATGTAGTACTGCCAGCAGTGTTTCTTGATTTATATTTATCATATTTATTGTTGAGTCTTAAATTCGGCTTGTCGAGTTGCTGTCCGGCTTCGATAGGCAGTGTATTTTCTAACAGCTGTCTACGTGAGTTTAAAAAAATGAGTGAAATCTTGAAAGTTAGGTAAATTATCAGGGTCGATAGACTCCTTCCATAGTTTAAAAGTAGTAGGGTCGAGTTTAGTTGATAATAATTGTATAATAATAAATTCAAATGAATTCACTGACAGTTGCATTGCCGCCAGTGAATTAACGGAAGACGTTATCGTGTTTGTGAATTCTGCCAAACTTTGGACAGTGTCCTTAATTGTCGACTTGAAGTAAATTTTGAACATAGTATTTTGCTAGTATGAACTTGTTGTCATACCTTGCGGACAGCAAACTCAACGCTATCGAGTAATTTTCCTTACAAATAGGTAGTGACTTAATTAAATCTAAAGGTTCATTTTTTAAAGAAGAATGTAAATAATGTAACTTCTGCACTGGCGTTAAATCGGATCTTGTATGCACTAAGTCCGTAAAAATTGAATGAAAATGCTGCCATACCAATATGTTGCCTGAGAAGCAGGGCAAACTTATTGGTTTTAATTGCATGTGGGTCGATAATACGGGAGGTACAGCCTGAACATTAAATGTATCAATTAATTGCAAAATATTTGCTTCAGTCGAATATAGCATTTCTTCGACCTCAACTCGGTCTTCTTGAGCCGCGCTTATGTCTTTACAAGTAAGTTTTATTTCAGCCTGCACCTCGTCGTACTTCGATGCCAAGCTTTTCAGACTTTCAAGCCTTACTGTTAAACTATGTTTTGTATTGGAATTTATATCAAAGTTATTTACGGCAGATTGTATTCGCACTATTGCGGACTTTAAGCCGCCTCTCTTTCTGGTCAACACTTTGAGGCCTTCTTCAGCCATTATACGCACCTTGATTTGTTGTTATTGAGGTGATACCTTGTAGGCGATGTCCTGCAGCGTCGACGCCGTGGACAAGATGGCAAACACAGCTCGGAGAGATGACCGCCTTGTTTAAAGCACTGAAGCTAGCAGGCTCTTGCGATGATGTTGTCAGGAGGCTCAAAGGCGACGAGCGAAATGCCGATGGAATCACGCCACGGTCGTATCAGCGGATATGCTAATTCGCCCGTGATGGCCAGAAATAGTGGCAGAAAAATATTAGTTATGAATGATACATCGAAAATCCAGGTCCGGAGTGACCATAAAATGTTTAGGATCCGGTCCGAGTGGACCAGAAAATGTTTATGATGCGGCCCGTGGGACCAAAAAATGTTTAATGAGAAGACTGATCCGTCATGTGAGGACTAAAAAATGTTAAGTCTCCGGTCCGAATGGACCGGAAAATGTTTTGTTGAAGAATGTTGTGTGTGAAATGTTCCACTTATAGTTGATTCGCCAGGATGCAGAAATGATGAAGCGAGCGGACTGTAGTTAATTCATTTATTTGATGTTTCAAAATACATTATAAATTGTGAAACAGTTAGAAATTGTTCTGAATGTTAGGCTGGCTAATAAGCATGATATGGATACAATACGTATCAACTTTATTAAATTAATAAACGGGCCTAATGGGCCATAAGTAAAGTGTTGGCCTAAGGCCTACATTGAATGTCGCGACAAGAAAAAATATGACAGTGAAGCTGCGGGCAAACCGACCGCCGCTTACAAGCGTTTGAGACGTACTGTGTAGAGCACCGACATGAATGCTTTTGTGTTTAGACACCGTAAAAATCAAAGCGCAGATTAGCCAAACTATAAAGCGAAATTATCGCGCTACTGTACACAGAATAAAACAATTTTTTGCAAACAGCCCTGATTTGTAGAGTACTCAAGACTTATTGGTTTTGGTGAAGATCGGTTAAGGGAAAGGGGTAGTTTACCTGCAACGTTTTTTTATCAAGGTAATTTTTTTCTATGGCAAACGATAACAGCCGCAAATTCAAACAGAATCAAATAATGTTTTGCATACAGCCCTGTATTGTAGAGTTCTCAAACCTATTGGTGTTGGTGAAGATTGGTTAAGGGAAAGGGATAGTTTGCCTGCAACATTTTATGTTTTAACAAGGGTAATTTTTTATATGACGAACGATAACTGCCGTAAATTCAAAGAGAATCAAATAATTTTTTGCAGGCTTTCCTGAATTGTAGAGATCTCAAGGCTTGTTGATTTTGGTGAAGATCGGTTAAGGGGAAGGGGTAGTTTACCTGCAACATTTTATATTGTAACTAGAGAAATGTTTTCATGATGAACGATAACTGACGCGCATTCAAACAGAATCAAATATTTTTTTGCATGCATCCCTGCATTGTAGAGGACTGAAGGTCTATTGATTTTGGTGAAGATCGGTTTAGAGAAAGGGGTAGTTTGCCAGCAACGTTTTATGTTTTAACAAGAGTAAAGTACTTAATTTTGATAAATAAAGTATCCTGATAAGAAGCTCATAATAATCTACTGTAGAAACGTAGATGAAATATCTATAAATGAAGATGTTAGGGGAATGAAGTGGGGGTAATTTTCTATTAATGAAAATTATAGTTGAAGGTGGAGGGAAGAATTTTTTATATGTGTACTACGTTATCGGCAACAAAAAACTAGTTCTTTGTTAAAATTCCTTCCCGGGCTGTTTAGCCGTAGTCCAATGTTTTCTGCAAAACCAGACTTTTCGGCAGTGCCATCGACTGCCATCATCAGTGAAAATTGAGTGCGAAAACGTAAGGTGGTAAACGTTAGTGACCACAGTACTGTGGTTAAGGCTGAAGCAATAGAAAGAAGAAGTTTCTATGGAAATATGTCATTTTGAATATGATTTTAAATATAAATCTTAGAACCAGTGGCGAAGTTACATGGAGGCAATGCCTACCCTAAAAATTCTGTAGAATAAAATTTATAAATACGTATGAACTACGTAACATAAAGATTATACATTGTTACTGTGACTGTCGAATTTATTAAGCCGAAATGTGCTTTACCGAGCGACCGCTAGATGGTGACAGGTGAGATTCGGCAAAAAGCGAATGAGGCAACGTGAACTTGCCTCAGCGTTTTTTGTATACATCGTATGTAAGCAATGTTCTGGCGTGATATGGAAGGGTGGGGAGGGGGTTTGTCCCGTGCTGTATACATAGAGCGTTGAGGCATGTCTCACTTCTATGGTGCAAACAGTTAAGTTAAAGCGCGCTGTGTTGTTTATAAGTGTGCTTATTTTATGCGGTTATTAAAAGTGTCCCGGTTATTCAGCTGAACTAACAGATGATCAAGATTGTTTTTTGAATTGTTTGTAACATTAAACATATAATATATAGAAACTAATCAAGTTTAAAAGTTGAAGTTCAATCAGATGTATTATTGTGTATGACTTATACAAGGATTGTTCAATAGAAACATGTTTAGAGCTGTAAAGCATTTTTTATTCAACGATTTTAAAAGAAGTCTCCATCAACATTAAGACATGAGTCCCACTCTTGCACTAATCTGTAGATTCCCTGCTAGTAAAATTCTTACGGCTGTTTGCGGAACCATTCGCTAACAGCAAACTCTACCTCAGCGTCCGATTTGAACCACCGTCTTTTAGTGATTCCTTAAAAAAAATTTAAGGTAAGATTTTGCCTACCCATTCATTAACTACTAGCTTCGCCACTGCTTAGAACATGGAAGTCATGTATGGTTCTCCATACCGATATTTTACACCTATGTTCCTTAATGAAATGGAAGTATGGTGATGGCAAAAAAATCGTGTTCGAGATTATTGCAGATTCTGATTGTACTACCCTCAAAACATGAAAAAATGTCGTTTTTCGAAGTGTCTGTGTGTGTGTCTGTAGATTTTTACTTCCATGTTCCTTAAGGAAATGGAAGTATAGTGATGGCAAACAAAATCGTGTTCGAGATTATTGCAGATTCTCATTGTTTTCTATGGAAAACGATAGCAGTCGCAAATTCAAACAGAATCAAATTAGTCTTTTGCATACAGCCCTGAATTGTAGAGTTCTGAAGAGCTATTGTTTTTGGTGAAGATCGGTTAAGGGAAAGGGGTAGTTTACCTGCGGTTTATGTTTTAACAAGGGCATTTTCTATGGCAAACGATAACCGCAAATTCAAACATAATCAAATAATTTTCTACCTGCAACTCTGAATTGTAGAGTTCTCAAGACCTATTGTTTTTGGTGAAGATCGGTTAAGGGAAAGGGTTAGTTTACCTACAACGTTTTTTATCAAGAGTAATTTTTACTTCCATTTCCTTATTGAACATGGAAGTAAAAGTGCTATCAATGAGGGTAAAGGTTTCGTTAACAGGAAGGGTAGCGAAATTCAACCTAGAAAATTTGAACCAGATTGTAATTGTAAAAACAAATATTTTGTGTCAATGAAGATAAAAGTAAGGCTATATATAAAGTAAATTTAATGAGACAGGCGACAGAGATCACCACAATGTATATTACTTCCATGTTCCTTAAGGAAATGGAAGTATGGTGATGGCACCAAAAATCGTGTTCGAGATTATTACCGATTCTGATTGTACTACACTCAAAACATGAAAAAAGTCGTCTTTCGAAAAGTGTCTGTAATTTTTTTTTTTTTTTTTTGGCAAACGATAGCCGCAAATTCAAACAGAATCAAATAATTTTTTGCATACGGCTCCGATTTGTAGAGTATTCAAGACCTATTGTTTTTGGTGAAGATCGGTTAATGGGAAGGGGTAGTTTACATGCAACGTTTTTTTTTAATCAACGGTAATTGTTTTCTATGGCAAACAATAACAGCCGCAAATTCAAACAGAATCAAATAATGTGTTGCATACAGCTCTGAATTGTATACTTCTCAAAACCTATTGTTTTTGGTGAAGATCGGTTAAGAGAAAGGGGTAGTTTACCTGCAACTATTTTTTTAATCAAGGGTAATTTTACTTCCATGTTCCTTAAGGAAATGGAAGTTTGGTGATGGCAAAAAAAAATCGTGTTCGAGATTATTGCAGATTCTGATTGTACTACATTCAAAACATGAAAAAAAGTCGTTTTTCGAAAAGTGTTTGTGTGTGTCTGTAGATTTTTTCCTATGGCAAACGATAACAGCCGCATATTCAAACAAAATCAAATAATTTTTTTTGCATACACCCCTGATTTGTAGAGTATTCAAGACTTATCCTGATAAGAAGCTCATAATAATCTACTGTAGAAACGTAGATGAAATATCTACAAATGAAGAGATTAGGTGAACGAGGTGGGGGTAATTTTCTATTATTGAAAATTATAGTTGAAGGTGGAGGGGAGAACTTTTTATATGTGTACTACGTTATCGGCAACAAAGAAGTAGATCTTTGTTAAAATTCCTTCCCGGGCTGTTTAGCCGTAGTCCAATGTTTTCTGCAAAACCAGACTTTTCGGCTGTGCCATCATCAGTGAAAATCGAGTGCGAAAACGTGAGGTGGTATACGTTAGAGACCACAGTACTGTGGTTAAGGCTGAAGCAATAGAAAGAAGTAGTTTCTATGGAAATATTTCATTTTGAATATGTTTTTCAATATAAATCTTAGAACATGGAAGTCATGTATGGTTCTCCATACCGATATTTTACATCCATGTTCCTTAATGAAATGGAAGTATGGTGATGGCAAAAAAAATCGTGTTCGAGATTATTGCAGATTCTGATTGTACTACCCTCAAAACATGAAAAAGACATTTTTCGAAGTGCCTGTGTGTGTGTGTCTGTAGATTTTTACTTCCATGTTCCTTAAGGAAATGGAAGTATGGTGATGACAAAAAAATCGTGTTCGAGATTATTGCAGATTCTGATTGTTTTCTATAGAAACCGATAACAGTTGCAAATTCAAACAGAATCAAATAATGTTTTGCATACAGCCCTTATTTGTAGAGTACTCAAAACCTATTGTTTTTGGTGAAGATCGGTTAAGGGAAAGGAGTAGTTTACCGGCAACATTTTTTTTTAATCTAGGGTAATTTTTTCTATGGCAAACGATAACAGCCGCAAAATCAAACAGAATCAAATAGTCTTTTGCATACAGCCCTGAATTGTAGAGTTCTGAAGAGCTATTGTTTATGGTGAAGATCGGTTAAGGGAAAGGGGTAGTTTACCTGCAACGTTTTATGTTTTAACACGGGCATTTTCTATGGCAAACGATAACAACCGCAAATTCAAACATAATCAAATAATTTTCTGCATGCAACTCTGAATTGTAGAGTTCTCAAGACCTATTGTTTTTGGTGACGATCGGTTAAGGGAAAGGGGTAGTTTACCTGCAACGTTTTTTTATCAAGGGTAATTTTTACTTCCATATTCCTTAAGGAATGGAAGTATGGTGATGGCAAAAAAAATCGTGTTCGAGATTATTGCAGATTCTGATTCTACTACACTCAAAACATGAAAAAAAGTCGTTTTCCGAAAAGTGTCTGTGTGTGTGTCTGTCTGTGTGTCTGTCTGTCTGTCTGTCTGTCTGTCTGTAGATTTTTTTTCTATGGCTAACGATAACTGCCGCAAATTCAAACAGAATCAATTAATTTTTTTGCATGCAGCTCTGATTTGCAGAGTACTCGCGCCCTATTGTTTTTGGTGAAGATCGGTTGAGGGAAAGGGGTAGTTTACCTGCAACGGTTTTTTTTTAGCAAGGGTAATTTTGTTTGTTTGGCAAACGATAACAGCCGCAAATTCAAACAGAATCAAATAATGTATCGCATACAGCCCTGAATTGTAGAGTTCTCAAGATCTGTTGATTTTGGTGAAGATCGGTTAACGGAAAAGGGTAGTTTACCTGTAACGTTTTATGTTTTAACAAGGGTATTTCCTATGGCAAACGATAACAGCCGCAAATTAAAACAGAATCAAAAGATTATTTGCATACAGCCCTAAATTGTAGAGTTCTCAAGACCTATTGTTTTTGGTGAAGTTCGGTTGAGGGAAAGGGGTAGTTTACCGGCAAAGTTTTTTTAACAAGGGTATTTTCTATGGCAAACGATAGCCGCAAATTCAAACAGAATCAAATAATGTTTTGCATACAGCCCTGATTTGTAGAGTACTCAAGACCTATTGTTTTTGGTGAAGATCGGTAAAGGGAAAGGGGTAGTTTACCTGTAACGTTTTATGTTTTAACAAGGGTATTTCCTATGGCAAACGATAACAGCCGCAAATTCAAACAGAATCAAAATATTATTTGCATACAGCCCTAAATTGTAGAGTTCTCAAGACCTATTGTTTTTGGTGAAGATCGGTTGAGGGAAAGGGGTAGTTTACCAGCAACGTTTTTTTAACAAGGGTATTTTCTATGGCAAACGATAACAGCCGCAAATTCAAACAGAATCAAATAATGTTTTGCATACAGCCCTGATTTGTAGAGTACTCAAGACCTATTGTGTTTGGTGAAGATCGGTTAAGGGGAAGGGGTAGTTTACCTGTAACGTTTTATGTTTTAACAAGGGTATTTCCTATGGCAAACGATAACAGCCGCATATTCAAACAGAATCAAAATATTATTTGCATACAGCCCTAAATTGTAGAGTTCTCAAGACCTATTGTTTTTGGTGAAGATCGGTTGAGGGAAAGGGGTAGTTTACCGGCAACTTTTTTTTAACAAGGGTATTTTCTATGGCAAACGATAACAGCCGCAAATTCAAACAGAATCAAATAATGTTTTGCATACAGCCCTGATTTGTAGAGTACTCAAGACCTATTGTGTTTGGTGAAGATCGGTTAAGGGGAAGGGGTAGTTTACCTGTAACATTTTATGTTTTAACAAGGGTATTTCCTATGGCAAACGATAACAGCCGCATATTCAAACAGAATCAAAAGATTATTTGCATACAGCCCTAAATTGTAGAGTTCTCAAGACCTGTTGTTTTTGGTGAAGATCGGTTGAGGGAAAGGGGTAGTTTACCAGCAACGTTTTTTTAACAAGGGTATTTTCTATGGCAAACGATAACAGCCGCAAATTCAAACAGAATCAAATAATGTTTTGCATACGCCCTGATTTGTAGAGTACTCAAGACCTATTGTTTTTGGTGAATATCGGTTAAGGTGAAGGGGTAGTTTACCTGTAACGTTTTTTTATCAAGTGTATTTTCTATGGCAAACGATAACAGCCGCAAATTCAAACAGAATCAAATAATTTTTTGCATACGTCCCTGAATTGTAGAGCTCTCAATGACTTTCGATTTTGGTGAACATCGGTTAAGGGGAAGGGGTAGTTTACTTGCAACCTTTTACGTTTTAACAAGAGTAAAGTACTTGAAAATTTATTTAAACTTTTTGAAACAATGGTAATTGTTAAAAATAAAATAATTTTGTTGCCAGGCAATAAAATTATAATTTTTTCATTTTAATGTAATATAATATTTTTCATTTAATACAGCAATAAAAAGGCAGGTAAGACACAGCCTGGCTGTTTGGCTAAAAATGATTTTAAATATAAATCTTAGAATATGGAAGTCATGTATGGTTCTCCATACCGATATTTACTTCCATATTCCTTAAGGAATGGAAGTATGGTGATGGCAAAAAAAATCGTGTTCGAGATTATTGCAGATTCTGATCTGTCTGTGTGTCTGTGTGTCTGTAGATTTTTTTTCTATGGCAAACGATAACTGCCGCAAATTCAAACAGAATCAAATAATTTTTTGCATACAGCCCTGATTTGCAGAGTACTCGCGACCTATTGTTTTTGGTGAAGATCGGTTGAGGGAAAGGGGTAGTTTACCAGCAACGGTTTTTGTTTTATCAAGGGTATTTATATGGCAAACGATAACTGCCGCAAATTCAAACAGAATCAAAGAACTTTTTGCATACAGCCCTGATTTGTAGAGTACTCACGACCTATTGTTTTTGGTGATGATCGGTTGAGGGAAAGGGGTAGTTTATAACATACTTAAAACATAAGTTTTATGTAGAACAATTTTAGAACATAAGTGAATTGTAGAGGACTCAAGGCCATTAGATTTTGGTGAAGATCGGTTAAGGGGAAGGGGTAGTTTACCTGCAACATTTTACGTTTTAACAAGAGTAAAGTACTTGAAAATTCATTTAAACTTTTTCAAACAATGGTAATTGTTAAAAATAAAATAATTTTGTTGCCAGGCAATAAAATTATAATTTTTTCATTTTAATGTAAATTATGTATATATTAGAAAATATATCGTGCTTGGCAGGCAAGCATATTTCAGATTATAAGTCTTAGAATAGAGTTCTCAAGACCTATTGTTTTTGGTGAAGATCGGTTAAGGTAAAGGGGTAGTTTACCTACAACGTTTTTTTAACAAGGTTATTTTCTATGGCAAACGATAACTGCCGCAAATTCAAACAGAATCAAATAATTTTTTGCATACAGCCCTGATTTGCAGAGTACTCGCGACCTACTGTTTTTGGTGAAGATCGGTTGAGGGGGGGAGAAAGGGGTAGTTTACCGGCAACGGTTTTTTTTAAACAAGGGTAATATTGTTTGTTTGGCAAACGATAACAGCCGCAAATTCAAACAGAATCAAATAATGTTTCGCATACAGCCCTGATTTGTAGAGTTCTCAAGATCTGTTGATTTTGGTGAAGATCGGTTAAGGGAAAGGGGTAGTTTACCTGTAACGTTTTATGTTTTAACAAGGGTATTTCCTATGGCAAACGATAACAGCCGCAAATTCAAACAGAATCGAACGATTATTTGCATACAGCCTATATTGTAGAGTTCTCAAGACCTATTGTTTTTGTTGAAAATCGGTTGAGGGAAAGGGGTAGTTTACCTGCAACGTTTTTTTAACAAGGGTATTTTTTTCTATGGCAAACGATAACTGCCGGAAATTCAAACAGAATCAAATAACTTTTTGCATACAGCCCTGATTTGTAGAGTACTCACGACCTATTGTTTTTGGTGAAGATCGGTTGAGGGAAAGGGGTAGTTTACCTGCAACGGTTTTTTTTATCAAGGGAAATTTTTTTTTTTGGCAAACGATAACAGCCGCAAATTCAAACAGAATCAAATAATGTTTCTCATACAGCCCTGAATTGTAGAGTTCTTAAGATCTGTTGATTTTGGTAAAGATCGGTTAAGGGAAAGGGGTAGTTTACCTGTAACGTTTTCTGTTTTAACAAGGGTATTTCCTATGGCAAACGATAACAGCCGTAAATTCAAACAGAATCAAAAGATTATTTGCATACAGCCCTAAATTGTAGATTTCTCAAGACCTATTGTTTTTGGTGAAGATCGGTTAAGGGAAAGGGGTAGTTTACCTACAACGTTTTTTTAACAAGGTTATTTTCTATGGCAAACGATAACTGCCGCAAATTCAAACAGAATCAAATAATTTTTTGCATACAGCCCTGATTTGCAGAGTACTCGCGACCTATTGTTTTTGGTGAAGATCGGTTGAGGGAAAGGGGTAGTTTACCGGCAACGGTTTTTTTTTAACAAGGGTAATTTTGTTTGTTTGGCAAACGATAACAGCCGCAAATTCAAACAGAATCAAATAATGTTTCGCATACAGCCCTCATTTGTAGAGTTCTCAAGATCTGTTGATTTTGGTGAAGATCGGTTAAGGGAAAGGGGTAGTTTACCTGTAACGTTTTATGTTTTAACAAGGGTATTTCCTATGGCAAACGATAACAGCCGCAAATTCAAACAGAATCGAACGATTATTTGCATACAGCCTATATTGTAGAGTTCTCAAGACCTATTGTTTTTGTTGAAAATCGGTTGAGGGAAAGGGGTAGTTTACCTGCAACGTTTTTTTAACAAGGGTATTTTTTTCTATGGCAAACGATAACTGCCGGAAATTCAAACAGAATCAAATAACTTTTTGCATACAGCCCTGATTTGTAGAGTACTCACGACCTATTGTTTTTGGTGAAGATCGGTTGAGGGAAAGGGGTAGTTTACCTGCAACGGTTTTTTTTATCAAGGGAAATTTTTTTTTTGGCAAACGATAACAGCCGCAAATTCAAACAGAATCAAATAATGTTTCTCATACACCCCTGAATTGTAGAGTTCTTAAGATCTGTTGATTTTGGTGAAGATCGGTTAAGGGAAAGGGGTAGTTTACCTGTAACGTTTTCTGTTTTAACAAGGGTATTTCCTATGGCAAACGATAACAGCCGTAAATTCAAACAGAATCAAAAGATTATTTGCATACAGCCCTAAATTGTAGATTTCTCAAGACCTATTGTTTTTGGTGAAGATCGGTTAAGGGAAAGGGGTAGTTTACCTACAACGTTTTTTTAACAAGGTTATTTTCTATGGTAAACGATAACAGCCGCAAATTCAAACATAATCAAATAATTTTCAGCATACAGCCCTGGTTTGTAGAGTACTCAAGACCTTTTGTTTTTGGTGAAGATCGGTTGAGGGGAAGGGGGTAGTTTACCTGCAACGTTTGTTATAAAGCGTATTTTCTATGGCAAACGATAACTGCCGCAAATTCAAACAGAATCAAATAATTTTTTGCATACCTAAGTGAATTGTAGATGACTCAAGGCCATTAGATTTTGGTGAAGATCGGTTAAGGGGAAGGGGTAGTTTACCTGCAACCTTTTACGTTTTAACAAGAGTAAAGTACTTGAAAATTCATTTAAACTTTTTCAAACAATGGTAATTGTTAAAAATAAAATAATTTTGTTGCCAGGCAATAAAATTATAATTTTTTCATTTTAATGTAAATTATGTATATATTAGAAAATATATCGTGCTTGGCAGGCAAGCATATTTCAGATTATAAGTCTTAGAATATGGAAGTCATGTATGGTTCTTTACATATGTGCCTGAGCTATAGAGAACTCAATGTCTGTTGATTTTGGTGAAGATCGGTTACGGAGAAAGGGCAGTTTACCTGAAACATTTTTTGTTGTAACATGAGTAAAGTACTTAATTTTGATAAAGTATCCTGATAAGATCTTAATAATCCACTGTAGAAACGTAGATGAAATATCTATAAATGAAGAGGCTAGTTGAACGGGCTGGGGGTAATTTTCTATAAATCAAAATTATAGTTGAAGGGGGAGGGGATAATATTTTTTATATGTGTACTAGGTTATTGGCAAGAAAGAAGTATTTTTTTGTTAAAATTCCTTCCCTGGCTGTTTGGCTGAAAATGATTTTTACTTCCATATTCCTTAAGGAATGGAAGTATGGTGATGGCAAAAAAAATGGTGTTCGAGATTATTGCAGATTCTGATTCTACTACACTCAAAACATGAAAAAAAGTCGTTTTCCGAAAAGTGTGTGTGTGTGTCTGTCTGTCTGTCTGTCTGTGTGTCTGTAGATTTTTTTTCTATGGCAAACGATAACTGCCGCAAATTCAAACTGAATCAAATAATGTTTCGCATACAGCCCTGAATTGTAGAGTTCTCAAGACTTATTGTTTTTGGTAAAGATCGGTTAAGGGAAAGGGGTAGTTTACCTGTAACGTTTTATGTTTTAACAAGGGCATTTCTTATGGCAAACGATAACAGCCGCAAATTCAAACAGAATCAAAAGATTATTTGCATACAGCCCTAAATTGTAGAGTTCTCAAGACCTATTGTTTTTGGTGAAGATCGGTTAAGGGAAAGGGGTAGTTTACCAACAACGTTTTTTTAACAAGGGTATTTTCTATGGCAAACGATAACAGCCGCAAATTCAAACAGAATCAAATAATTTTCTGCATACAGGCCTGATTTGTAGAGTACTCAAGACCTTTTGTTTTTGGTGAAGATCGGTTGAGGGGAAGGGGTAGTTTACCTGCAACGTTTTTTATCAAGCGTATTTTCTATGGCAAACGATAACTGCCGCAAATTCAAACAGAATCAAATAATTTTTTGCATATGTCCCTGAATTGTAGAGGACTCAAGGACTTTCGATTTTGGTGAAGATCGGTTAAGGGGAAGGGGTAGTTTAACTGCAACCTTTTACGTTTTAACAAGAGTAAAGTACTTGAAAATTTATTTAAACTTTTTGAAACAATGGTAATTGTTAAAATAAAATAATTTTGTTGCCAGGCAATAAAATTATAATTTTTTCATTTTAATGTAATATAATATTTTTCATTTAATACAGCAACAAAAAGGCAGGTAAGACACACACACACACACACACACACACACACACACACACACACACACACACACACACACACACACACACACACACACACACACACACACACACACACACACGCACGCACGCACACGCACGCACACGCACGCACGCACACGCACGCACACGCACACACACACGCACGCGCACGCGCACACGCACACACACACACACACGTTATTTCTGGCCTCACTCATGTTTATTTTCTTACGTTTGCACGCTTTTTAAATGGAAAGTGCCGAAACCCACACCAACATAACGCGTGCAAACCGAAAAAATGGACATCAATTTGCTTACTGGCGAAGCTAGTAGTTAATGAATGGGTAGGCAAAAATCTTATCTTAAATTTTTTTTAAGGAATCACTAAAAGGACGGTGGTTCAAATCGGACGCTGAGGTAGAGTTTGCTGTAACCGAATGGTTCCACAAACAGCCGTAAGAATTTTACTAGCAGGGAATCTACAGGTTAGCGCAACAGTGGAACTCATGTCTTGATGTTATTGGAGACTTCTTTTAAAATCGTTGAATAAAAAATGCTTTACAGCTCTATACGTGTGTCTATTGAACAATCCTTGTATTAGTCATACACAATAATACAACTGATTGAACTTCAAATTTTTAAACTTGATTAGTTTCTATATATATGTTTAATGTTACAAATAATTCAAATAACAATCTTGATCAGCTGTTAGTTCAGCAGAATAACAGTGACACTTTTAATAACCCATAAAATAAACACTTGGAATAAACACAGGCGCTTTAACTTAACTGTTTGGAGCACAGAAGTGAGGCATGCCTCAACGCTCTATGTGTACAGCGCGGGACAATCCCCCCTCCCTACACTTCCCTATCACACCACTACATTGCTTACATACGATGTATACAAAAAACGCTGAGGCAAGTTCAGGTTGCCTCATTCGCTTTAAACGAACTATGCCGAATCTCACCTGTCACCATCTAGCGGTCGCTCAATAAAGCACGTTTCGGTTTAATAAATTTGACAGTCGCATTAACAATGTATAATCTTTACGTTATGTAGTTCATACGTATTTATAATTTTTATTCTACAGAATTTTTTAGGGTAGGCATTGCCTCAATTGCCTCCATGTAACTTCGCGATTGATATATATGTGTATAACGTTATCGGCAACAAAGAAGTAGTTTTTGTTAAAATTCCTTCCCGGGATATTTGGCCGTAGTCCAATGTTTTCTACAAAACCAGACGTTTCGGCAATGCCATCGACTTCCATCATAAGTGAAAATCGAGTGCGATAACGTGAGGTGGTATATGTTAGTGACCACAGTACTGTGGTTAATGCTGAAGCAGTAAGTAGAAAGAAGTAGTTTCTATGGTAATATTTCATTTCGAAAATTATTTTAAATATAAATCTTAGAATATGGAAGTCATGTATGGTTCTCCATACCGATATTTACTTCCATATTCCTTAAGGAATGGAAGTATGGTGATGGCAAAAAAAATCGTGTTCGAGATTATTGCAGATTCTGATTCTACTACACTCAAAACATGAAAAAAAGTCGTTTTCCGAAAAGTGTCTGTGTGTGTGTCTGTCTGTCTGTGTGTCTATCTGTCTGTCTGTAGATTTTTTTTCTATGGCAAACGATAACTGCCGCAAATTCAAACAGAATCAAATAATTTTTTGCATGCAGCCCTGATTTGCAGAGTACTCGCGACCTATTGTTTTTGGTGAAGATCGGTTGAGGGAAAGGGGTAGTTTACCAGCAACGGTTTTTTTTTAGCAAGGGTAATTTTGTTTGTTTGGCAAACGATAACAGCCGCAAATTCAAACAGAATCAAATAATGTTTCGCATACAGCCCTCCTAAATTGTAGAGTTCTCAAGATCTGTTGATTTTGGTGAAGATCGGTTAAGGGAAAGGGGTAGTTTACCTGTAACGTTTTATGTTTTAACAAGGGTATTTCCTATGGTAAACGATAACAGCCGCAAATTCAAACAGAATCAAAAGATTATTTGCATACAGCCCTAAATTGTAGAGTTCTCAAGACCTATTGTTTTTGGTGAAGTTCGGTTGAGGGAAAGGGGTAGTTTACCAGCAACGTTTTTTTAACAAGGGTATTTTCTATGGCAAACGATAACAGCCGCAAATTCAAACAGAATCAAATAATGTTTTGCATACAGCCCTCATTTGTAGAGTACTCAAGACCTATTATTTTTGGTGAAGATCGGTTAAGGGAAAGGGGTAGTTTACCTGTAACGTTTTATGTTTAAACAAGGGTATTTCCTATGGCAAACGATAACAGCCGCAAATTCAAACAGAATCAAAAGATTATTTGCATACAGCCCTAAATTGTAGAGTTCTCAATAACTATTGTTTTTGGTGAAGACGGTTGAGGGAAAGGGGTAGTTTACCAGCAACGTTTTTTTAACAAGGGTATTTTCTATGGCAAACGATAACAGCCGCAAATTCAAACAGAATCAAATAATGTTTTGCATACAGCCCTGATTTGTAGAGTACTCAAGACCTATTGTTTTTGGTGAAGATCGGTTAAGGGGAAGGGGTAGTTTACCTGCAACGTTTTTTTATCAAGCGTATTTTCTATGGCAAACGATAACAGCCGCAAACTCAAACAGAATCAAATAATGTTTTGCATACGTCCCTGAATTGTAGAGGTCTCAAAGACTTTCGATTTTGGTGAAGATCGGTTAAGGGAAAGGGGTAGTTTACCTGCAACCTTTTACGTTTTAACAAGAGTAAAGTACTAGAAAATTTATTTAAACTTTTTGAAACAATGGTAATTGTTAAAAATAAAATAATTTTGTTGCCAGGCAATAAAATTATAATTTTTTCATTTTAATGTAATATAATATTTTTCATTTAATCCAGCAATAAAAAGGCAGGTAAGACACAGCCTGGCTGTTTGGCTGAAAATGATTTTAAATATAAATCTTAGAATATGGAAGTCATGTATGGTTCTCCATACCGATATTTACTTCCATGTTCCTTAAGGAATGGAAGTATGGTGATGGCAAAAAAAATCGTGTTCGAGATTATTGCAGATTCTGATTGTACTACACTCAAAACACGAAAAAAAGTCGTTTTCCGAAAAGTGTCTGTGTGTGTGTCTGTCTGTCTGTCTGTGTGTCTGTAGATTTTTTTTTCTATGGCAAACGATAACTGCCGCAAATTCAAACAGAATCAAATAATTTTTTGCATGCAGCCCTGATTTGCAGAGTACTCGCGACCTATTGTTTTTGGTGAAGATCGGTTGAGGGAAAGGTGTAGTTTACCTGCAACGGTTTTTTTTAGCAAGGGTAATTTTGTTTGTTTGGCAAACGATAACAGCTGCAAATTCAAACAGAATCAAATAATGTTTCGCATACAGCCCTGAATTGTAGAGTTCTCAAGATCTGTTGATTTTGGTGAAGATCGGTTAAGGGAAAGGGGTAGTTTACCTGTAACGTTTTATGTTTTAACAAGGGTATTTCCTATGGCTACCGATAACAGCCGCAAATTCAAACAGAATCAAAAGATTATTTGCATACAGCCCTAAATTGTAGAGTTCTCAAGACCTGTTGTTTTTGGTGAAGTTCGGTTGAGGGAAAGGGGTAGTTTACCTGCAACGTTTTTTTAACTAGGGTATTTTCTATGGAAAAACGATAACAGCCGCAAATTCAAACAGAATCAAATAATGTTTTGCATACAGCCCTGATTTGTAGAGTACTCAAGACCTATTGTTTTTGGTGAAGATCGGTTAAGGGAAAGGGGTAGTTTACCTGTAACGTTTTGTTTTAACAAGGGTATTTCCTATGGCAAACGATAACAGCCGCAAATTCAAACAGAATCAAAAGATTATTTGCATACAGCCCTAAATTGTAGTGTTCTCAAGACCTATTGTTTTTGGTAAAGATCGGTTGAAAGGAAAGGGGTAGTTTACCTGCAACGTTTTTTTAACAAGGGTATTTTCTATGGCAAACGATAACAGCCGCAAATTCAAACAGAATCAAATAATGTTTTGCATACAGCCCTGATTTGTAGAGTACTCAAGACCTGTTTGTTTTGGTGAAGATCGGTTAAGGGGAAGGGGTAGTTTACCTGCAACGTTTTTTTATCAAACGTATTTTCTATGGCAAACGATAACAGCCGCAAATTCAAACAGAATCAAATACTTTTTTGCATACGTCCCTGAATTGTAGAAGTCTCAATGACTTTCGATTTTGGTGAAGATCGGTTAAGGGGAAGGGGTAGTTTACCTGCAACCTTTTACGTTTTAACAAGAGTAAAGTACTTGAAAATTTATTTAAACTTTTTGAAACAATGGTAATTGTTAAAAATAAAATAATTTTTGTTGCCAGGCAATAAAATATAATATTTTCATTTTAATGTAATATAATATTTTTCATTTAATACAGCAATAAAAAGGCAGGTAAGACACAGCCTGGCTGTTTGGCTGAAAATGATTTTAAATATAAATCTTAGAATATGGAAGTCATGTATGGTTCTCCATACCGATACTTACTTCCATATTCCTTAAGGAATGGAAGTATGGTGATGGCAAAAACATCGTGTTCGAGATTATTGCAGATTCTGATTGTACTACACTCAAAACATGAAAAAAGTCGTTTTCCGAAAAGTGTCTGTGTGTGTGTCTGTAGATTTTTTTTCTATGGCAAACGATAACTGCCGCAAATTCAAACAAAATCAAATACTTTTTTGCATACAGCCCTGATTTGTAGAGGACTCGCGACCTATTGTTTTGGTGAAGATCGTTTGAGGGAAAGGGGTAGTTTACCTGCAACGGTTTTTTTTATCAAGGGAAATTTTTTTTTTTTGGGAAACGATAACAGCCGCAAATTCAAACAGAATCAAATAATGTTTCGCATACAGCCCTGAATTGTAGAGTTCTCAAGACCTATTGTTTTTGGTGAAGATCGGTTAAGGGAAAGGGGTAGTTTACCTGTAACGTTTTATGTTTTAACAAGGGTATTTCCTATGGCAAACGATAACAGCCGCAAATTCAAACAGAATCAAATAATTTTCTGCATACAGCCCTGATTTGCAGAGTACTCAAGACCTATTGTTTTTGGTGAAGATCGGTTGAGGGGAAGGGGTAGTTTACCTGCAACGTTTTTTATCAAGCGTATTTTCTATGGCAAACGATAACTGCCGCAAATTCAAACAGAATCAAATAATTTTTTGCATACAGCCCTGATTTGTAGAGTACTCGCGACCTATTGTTTTTGGTGATGATCGGTTGAGGGGAAGGGGTAGTTTACCAGCAACGGTTTTTTTTATCAAGGGAAATTTTTTACTTCCATATTCCTTAAGGAATGGAAGTATGGTGATGGCAAAATATCGGTATGGAGAACCATACATGACTTCCATATTCTAAGATTTATATTTAAAATCATTTTCAGCCAAACAGCCAGGCTGTGTCTTACCTGCCTTTTTATTGCTGTATTAAATGAAAAATATTATATTACATTAAAATGAAAAAATTATAATTTTATTGCCTGGCAACAAAATTATTTTATTTTTAACAATTACCATTGTTTCAAAAAGTTTAAATAAATTTTCAAGTACTTTACTCTTGTTAAAACGTAAAAGGTTGCAGGTAAACTACCCCTTCCCCTTAACCGATCTTCACCAAAATAGAAAGTCATTGAGAGCTCTACAATTCAGGGACGTATGCAAAAAATTATTTGATTCTGTTTGAATTTGCGGCTGTTATCGTTTGCCATAGAAAATACGGTTGATAAAAAAACGTTGCAGGTAAACTACCCCTTCCCCTTAACCGATCTTCACCAAAAACAATAGGTCTTGAGTACTCTACAAATCAGGGCTGTATGCAAAACATTATTTGATTCTGTTCGAATTTGCGGCTGTTATCGTTTGCCATAGAAAATACCCTTGTTAAAAAAACGTTGCAGGTAAACTACCCCCTTCCCTCAACCGATCTTCACCAAAAACAATAGGTCTTGAGAACTCTACAATTTAGGGCTGTATGCAAATAATCTTTTGATTCTGTTTTAATTTGCGGCTGTTATCGTTTGCCATAGGAAATACCCTTGTTAAAACATAAAACGTTACAGGTAAACTACCCCTTTCCCTTAACCGATCTTCACCAAAATAAGCAGATCTTGAGAACTCTACAATTCAGGGCTGTATGCGAAACATTATTTGATTCTGTTTGAATTTGCGGCTGTTATCGTTTGCCAAACAAACAAAATTTCCCTTGATAAAAAAAACCGTTGCAGGTAAACTACCCCTTTCCCTCAACCGATCTTCACCAAAAACAATAGGTCGCGAGTCCTCTACAAATCAGGGCTGCATGCAAAAAATTGTTTGATTCTGTTTGAATTTGCGGCAGTTATCGTTTGCCATAGAAAAAAAATCTACAGACAGACACACAGACAGACAGACAGACAGACACACAGACACTTTTCGGAAAACGACTTTTTTTCATGTTTTGAGTGTAGTAGAATCAGAATCTGCAATAATCTCGAACACGATTTTTTTTGCCATCACCATACTTCCATTCCTTAAGGAATATGGAAGTAAAAAAATCGTGTTCGAGATTATTGCAGATTCTGATTGTACTACACTCAAAACATGAAAAAAAGTCGTTTTCCGAAAAGTGTCTGTGTGTATGTCTGTCTGTCTGTTTGTGTGCCTGTAGATTTTTTTTCTATGGCAAACGATAACAGCCGCAAATTCAAATAAAATCAAATAATTTTTTGCATACAGCCCCGATTTGTAGAGGACTCGCGACCTATTGTTTTTGGTGAAGATCGGTTGAGGGAAAGGGGTAGTTTACGGGCAACGGTTTTTTTTTATCAAGGGAAATTTTTTTTTTTTGCAAAAGATAACAGCCGCAAATTCAAACAGAATCAAATAATGTTTCGTATACAGCCCTGAATTGTAGAGTTCTCAAGACCTTTTGTTTTTGGTGAAGATCGGTTAAGGGGAAGGGGTAGTTTACCTGTAACGTTTTATGTTTTAACAAGGGTATTTCCTATGGCAAACGATAACAGCCGCAAATTCAAACAGAATCAAAAGATTATTTGCATACAGCCCTAAATTGCAGAGTTCTCAAGACCAAATGTTTCTGGTGAAGATCGGTTAAGGGAAAGGGGTAGTTTACCTACAACGTTTTTTTAACAAGGGTATTTTCTATGGCAAACGATAACAGCCGCAAATTCAAACAGAATCAAACAATTTTCTGCATACAGCCCTGATTTGTAGAGTACTCAAGACCTATTGTTTTTGGTGAAGATCGGTTGAGGTGAAGGGGTAGTTTACCTGCAACATTTTTTATCAAGCGTATTTTTTATGGCACACGATAACTGCCGCAAATTCAAACAGAATCAAATAATTTTCTGCATACAGCCCTGATTTGTAGAGTACTCAAGACCTGTTGTTTTTGGTAAAGATCGGTTGAGGGGAAGGGGTAGTTTACCTGCAACGTTTTTTTAACAAGGGTATTTTCTATGGCAAACGATAACAGCCGCAAATTTAAACAGAATCAAATAATGTTTTGCATACAGCTCTTATTTGTAGAGTACTCAAAACCTATTGTTTTTGGTGAAGATCGGTTAAGGGAAAGGGGTAGTTTACCGGCAACATTTTTTTTTTAATCTAGGGTAATTTTTTCTATGGCAAACGATAACAGCCGCAAAATCAAACAGAATCAAAGTCTTTTGCATACAGCCCTGAATTGTAGAGTTCTGAAGAGCTATGGTTTATGGTGAAGATCGGTTAAGGGAAAGGGGTAGTTTACCAGCAACGTTTTATGTTTTAACACGGGCATTTTCTATGGCAAACGATAACAACCGCAAATTCAAACATAATCAAATTATTTTCTGCATGCAACTCTGAATTGTAGAGTTCTCAAGACCTATTGTTTTTGGTGACGATCGGTTAAGGGAAAGGGGTAGTTTACCTGCAACGTTTTTGTATCAAGGGTAATTTTACTTCCATATTCCTTAAGGAATGGAAGTATGGTGATGGCAAAAAAAATCGTGTTCGAGATTATTGCAGATTCTGATTCTACTACACTCAAAACATGAAAAAAAGTCGTTTTCCGAAAAGTGTCTGTGTGTCTGTCTGTCTGTCTGTCTGTCTGTCAGTCTGTCTGTCTGTAGATTTTTTTTCTATGGCAAACGATAACTGCCGCAAATTCAAACAGAATCAAATAATTTTTTGCATGCAGCACTGATTTGCAGAGTACTCGCGACCTATTGTTTTTGGTGAAGATCGGTTGAGGGAAAGGGGTAGTTTACCTGCAACGGTTTTTTTTTTCGCAAGGGTAATTACTTCCATATTCCTTAATTTTGTTTGTTTGGCAAACGATAACAGCCGCAAATTCAAACAGAATCAAATAATGTTTCGCATACAGCCCTAAATTGTAGAGTTCTCAAGATCTGTTGATTTTGGTGAAGATCGGTTAAGGGAAAGGGGTAGTTTACCTGTAACGTTTTATGTTTTAACAAGGGTATTTCCTATGGCAAACGATAACAGCCGCAAATTCAAACAGAATCAAAAGATTATTTGCATACAGCCCTAAATAGTAGAGTTCTCAAGACCTATTGTTTTTGGTGAAGTTCGGTTGAGGGAAAGGGGTAGTTTACCTGCAACGTTTTTTTAACAAGGGTATTTTCTATGGCAAACGATAACAGCCGCAAATTCAAACAGAATCAAATAATGTTTTGCATACAGCCCTGATTTGTAGAGTACTCAAGACCTATTGTTTTTGGTGAAGATCGGTTAAGGGAAAGGGGTAGTTTACCTGTAACGTTTTATGTTTTAACAAGGGTATTTCCTATGGCAAACGATAACAGCCGCAAATTCAAACAGAATCAAAAGTTTATTTGCATACAGCCCTAAATTGTAGAGTTCTCAAGACCTATTGTTTTTGGTGAAGTTCGGTTGAGGGAAAGGGGTAGTTTACCTGCAACGTTTTTTTAACAAGGGTATTTTCTATGGCAAACGATAACAGCCGCAAATTCAAACAGAATCAAATAATGTTTTGCATACAGCCCTGATTTGTAGAGTACTCAAGACCTGTTGGTTTTGGTGAAGATCGGTTAAGGGGAAGGGGTAGTTTACCTGCAACGTTTTTTTATCAAACGTATTTTCTATGGCAAACGATAACAGCCGCAAATTCAAACAGAATCAAATAATTTTGTGCATACGTCCCTGAATTGTAGAGGTCTCAATGACTTTCGATTTTGGTGAAGATCGGTTAAGGGGAAGGGGTAGTTTACCTGCAACCTTTTACGTTTTAACAAGAGTAAAGTACTTGAAAATTTATTTAAACTTTTTGAAACAATGGTAATTGTTAAAAATAAAATAATTTTTGTTGCCAGGCAATAAAATTATAATTTTTTCATTTTAATGTAATATAATATTTTTCATTTAATACAGCAATAAAAAGGCAGGTAAGACACAGCCTGGCTGTTTGGCTGAAAATGATTTTAAATATAAATCTTAGAATATGGAAGTCATGTATGGTTCTCCATACCGATATTTACTTCCATATTCCTTAAGGAATGGAAGTATGGTGATGGCAAAAACATCGTGTTCGAGATTATTGCAGATTCTGATTGTACTACACTCAAAACATGAAAAAAGTCGTTTTCCGAAAAGTGTCTGTGTGTGTGTCTGTAGATTTTTTTTCTATGGCAAACGATAACTGCCGCAAATTCAAACAAAATCAAATACTTTTTTGCATACAGCCCTGATTTGTAGAGGACTCGCGACTTATTGTTTTTGGTGAAGATCGGTTGAGGGAAAGGGGTAGTTTACCTGCAACGGTTTTTTTTATCAAGGGAAATTTTTTTTTTTTGGGAAACGATAACAGCCGCAAATTCAAACAGAATCAAATAATGTTTCGCATACAGCCCTGAATTGTAGAGTTCTCAAGACCTATTGTTTTTGGTGAAGATCGGTTAAGGGAAAGGGGTAGTTTACCTGTAACGTTTTATGTTTTAACAAGGGTATTTCCTATGGCAAACGATAACAGCCGCAAATTCAAACAGAATCAAATAATGTTTTGCATACGTCCCTGAATTGCAGAGGTCTCAATGACTTTCGATTTTGGTGAAGATCGGTTAAGGGGAAGGGGTAGTTTACCTGCAACCTTTTACGTTTTAACAAGAGTAAAGTACTAGAAAATTTATTTAAACTTTTTGAAACAATGGTAATTGTTAAAAATAAAATAATTTTGTTGCCAGGCAATAAAATTATAATTTTTTCATTTTAATGTAATATAATATTTTTCATTTAATACAGCAATAAAAAGGCAGGTAAGACACAGCCTGGCTGTTTGGCTGAAAATGATTTTAAATATAAATCTTAGAATATGGAAGTCATGTATGGTTCTCCATACCGATATTTACTTCCATGTTCCTTAAGGAATGGAAGTATGGTGATGGCAAAAAAAATCGTGTTCGAGATTATTGCAGATTCTGATTGTACTACACTCAAAACATGAAAAAAAGTCGTTTTCCGAAAAGTGTCTGTGTGTGTGTCTGTCTGTCTATGTGTCTGTAGATTTTTTTTTCTATGGCAAACGATAACTGCCGCAAATTCAAACAGAATCAAATAATTTTTTGCATGCAGCCCTGATTTGCAGAGTACTCGCGACCTATTGTTTTTGGTGAAGATCGGTTGAGGGAAAGGTGTAGTTTACCTGCAACGGTTTTTTTTTAGCAAGGGTAATTTTGTTTGTTTGGCAAACGATAACAGCTGCAAATTCAAACAGAATCAAATAATGTTTCGCATACAGCCCTGAATTGTAGAGTTCTCAAGATCTGTTGATTTTGGTGAAGATCGGTTAAGGGAAAGGGGTAGTTTACCTGTAACGTTTTATGTTTTAACAAGGGTATTTCCTATGGCTACCGATAACAGCCGCAAATTCAAACAGAATCAAAAGATTATTTGCATACAGCCCTAAATTGTAGAGTTCTCAAGACCTGTTGTTTTTGGTGAAGTTCGGTTGAGGGAAAGGGGTAGTTTACCTGCAACGTTTTTTTAACTAGGGTATTTTCTATGGAAAAACGATAACAGCCGCAAATTCAAACAGAATCAAATAATGTTTTGCATACAGCCCTGATTTGTAGAGTACTCAAGACCTATTGTTTTTGGTGAAGATCGGTTAAGGGAAAGGGGTAGTTTACCTGTAACGTTTTGTTTTAACAAGGGTATTTCCTATGGCAAACGATAACAGCCGCAAATTCAAACAGAATCAAAAGATTATTTGCATACAGCCCTAAATTGTAGTGTTCTCAAGACCTATTGTTTTTGGTAAAGATCGGTTGAAAGGAAAGGGGTAGTTTACCTGCAACGTTTTTTTAACAAGGGTATTTTCTATGGCAAACGATAACAGCCGCAAATTCAAACAGAATCAAATAATGTTTTGCATACAGCCCTGATTTGTAGAGTACTCAAGACCTGTTGGTTTTGGTGAAGATCGGTTAAGGGGAAGGGGTAGTTTACCTGCAACGTTTTTTTATCAAACGTATTTTCTATGGCAAACGATAACAGCCGCAAATTCAAACAGAATCAAATAATTTTTTGCATACGTCCCTGAATTGTAGAGGTCACAATGACTTTCGATTTTGGTGAAGATCGGTTAAGGAGAAGGGGTAGTTTACCGGCAACCTTTTACGTTTTAACAAGAGTAAAGTACTTGAAAATTTATTTAAACTTTTTGAAACAATGGTAATTGTTAAAAAAAAATAATTTTTGTTGCCAGGCAATAAAATTATAATTTTTTCATTTTAATGTAATATAATATTTTTCATTTAATACAGCAATAAAAAGGCAGGTAAGACACAGCCTGGCTGTTTGGCTGAAAATGATTTTAAATATAAATCTTAGAATATGGAAGTCATGTATGGTTCTCCATACCGATATTTACTTCCATATTCCTTAAGGAATGGAAGTATGGTGATGGCAAAAACATCGTGTTCGAGATTATTGCAGATTCTGATTGTACTACACTCAAAACATGAAAAAAGTCGTTTTCCGAAAAGTGTCTGTGTGTGTGTCTGTAGATTTTTTTTCTATGGCAAACGATAACTGCCGCAAATTCAAACAAAATCAAATACTTTTTTGCATACAGCCCTGATTTGTAGAGGACTCGCGACCTATTGTTTTTGGTGAAGATCGGTTGAGGGAAAGGGGTAGTTTACCTGCAACGGTTTTTTTTATCAAGGGAAATTTTTTTTTTTTGGGAAACGATAACAGCCGCAAATTCAAACAGAATCAAATAATGTTTCGCATACAGCCCTGAATTGTAGAGTTCTCAAGACCTATTGTTTTTGGTGAAGATCGGTTAAGGGAAAGGGGTAGTTTACCTGTAACGTTTTATGTTTTAACAAGGGTATTTCCTATGGCAAACGATAACAGCCGCAAATTCAAACAGAATCAAATAATTTTCTGCATACAGCCCTGATTTGCAGAGTACTCAAGACCTTTTGTTTTTGGTGAAGATCGGTTGAGGGGAAGGGGTAGTTTACCTGCAACGTTTTTTATCAAGCGTATTTTCTATGGCAAACGATAACTGCCGCAAATTCAAACAGAATCAAATAATTTTTTGCATACAGCCCTGATTTGTCGAGTACTCGCGACCTATTGTTTTTGGTGATGATCGGTTGAGGGGAAGGGGTAGTTTACCAGCAACGGTTTTTTTTATCAAGGGAAATTTTTTACTTCCATATTCCTTAAGGAATGGAAGTATGGTGATGGCAAAATATCGGTATGGAGAACCATACATGACTTCCATATTCTAAGATTTATATTTAAAATCATTTTCAGCCAAACAGCCAGGCTGTGTCTTACCTGCCTTTTTATTGCTGTATTAAATGAAAAATATTATATTACATTAAAATGAAAAAATTATAATTTTATTGCCTGGCAACAAAATTATATTATTTTTAACAATTACCATTGTTTCAAAAAGTTTAAATAAATTTTCAAGTACTTTACTCTTGTTAAAACGTAAAAGGTTGCAGGTAAACTACCCCTTCCCCTTAACCGATCTTCACCAAAATAGAAAGTCATTGAGAGCTCTACAATTCAGGGACGTATGCAAAAAATTATTTGATTCTGTTTGAATTTGCGGCTGTTATCGTTTGCCATAGAAAATACGGTTGATAAAAAAACGTTGCAGGTAAACTACCCCTTCCCCTTAACCGATCTTCACCAAAAACAATAGGTCTTGAGTAATCTACAAATCAGGGCTGTATGCAAAACATTATTTGATTCTGTTTGAATTTGCGGCTGTTATCGTTTGCCATAGAAAATACCCTTGTTAAAAAAACGTTGCAGGTAAACTACACCCTTCCCTCAACCGATCTTCACCAAAAACAATAGGTCTTGAGAACTCTACAATTTAGGGCTGTATGCAAATAATCTTTTGATTCTGTTTTAATTTGCGGCTGTTATCGTTTGCCATAGGAAATACCCTTGTTAAAACATAAAACGTTACAGGTAAACTACCCCTTTCCCTTAACCGATCTTCACCAAAATAAGCAGATCTTGAGAACTCTACAATTCAGGGCTGTATGCGAAACATTATTTGATTCTGTTTGAATTTGCGGCTGTTATCGTTTGCCAAACAAACAAAATTACCCTTGCTAAAAAAGAACCGTTGCAGGTAAACTACCCCTTTCCCTCAACCGATCTTCACCAAAAACAATATGTCGCGAGTACTCTGCAAATCAGGGCTGCATGCAAAAAATTATTTGATTCTGTTTGAATTTGCGGCAGTTATCGTTTGCCATAGAAAAAAAATCTACAGACAGACACACAGACAGACAGACAGACAGACACACAGACACTTTTCGGAAAACGACTTTTTTTCATGTTTTGAGTGTAGTAGAATCAGAATCTGCAATAATCTCGAACACGATTTTTTTTGCCATCACCATACTTCCATTCCTTAAGGAATATGGAAGTAAAAAAATCGTGTTCGAGATTATTGCAGATTCTGATTGTACTACACTCAAAACATGAAAAAAAGTCGTTTTCCGAAAAGTGTCTGTGTGTGTGTCTGTCTGTCTGTTTGTGTGCCTGTAGATTTTTTTTCTATGGCAAACGATAACTGCCGCAAATTCAAATAAAATCAAATAATTTTTTGCATACAGCCCCGATTTGTAGAGGACTCGCGACCTATTGTTTTTGGTGAAGATCGGTTGAGGGAAAGGGGTAGTTTACGGGCAACGGTTTTTTTTTATCAAGGGAAATTTTTTTTTTTTGCAAAAGATAACAGCCGCAAATTCAAACAGAATCAAATAATGTTTCGTATACAGCCCTGAATTGTAGAGTTCTCAAGACCTTTTGTTTTTGGTGAAGATCGGTTAAGGGAAAGGGGTAGTTTACCTGTAACGTTTTATGTTTTAACAAGGGTATTTCCTATGGCAAACGATAACAGCCGCAAATTCAAACAGAATCAAAAGATTATTTGCATACAGCCCTAAATTGCAGAGTTCTCAAGACCAAATGTTTCTGGTGAAGATCGGTTAAGGGAAAGGGGTAGTTTACCTACAACGTTTTTTTAACAAGGGTATTTTCTATGGCAAACGATAACAGCCGCAAATTCAAACAGAATCAAACAATTTTCTGCATGCAGCCCTGATTTGTAGAGTACTCAAGACATATTGTTTTTGGTGAAGATCGGTTGAGGGGAAGGGGTAGTTTACCTGCAACATTTTTTATCAAGCGTATTTTTTATGGCACACGATAACTGCCGCAAATTCAAACAGAATCAAATAATTTTCTGCATACAGCCCTGATTTGTAGAGTACTCAAGACCTGTTGTTTTTGGTAAAGATCGGTTGAGGGGAAGGGGTAGTTTACCTGCAACGTTTTTTTTAACAAGGGTATTTTCTATGGCAAACGATAACAGCCGCAAATTTAAACAGAATCAAATAATGTTTTGCATACAGCTCTTATTTGTAGAGTACTCAAAACCTATTGTTTTTGGTGAAGATCGGTTAAGGGAAAGGGGTAGTTTACCGGCAACATTTTTTTTTTAATCTAGGGTAATTTTTTCTATGGCAAACGATAACAGCCGCAAAATCAAACAGAATCAAAGTCTTTTGCATACAGCCCTGAATTGTAGAGTTCTGAAGAGCTATGGTTTATGGTGAAGATCGGTTAAGGGAAAGGGGTAGTTTACCAGCAACGTTTTATGTTTTAACACGGGCATTTTCTATGGCAAACGAAAACAACCGCAAATTCAAACATAATCAAATTATTTTCTGCATGCAACTCTGAATTGTAGAGTTCTCAAGACCTATTGTTTTTGGTGACGATCGGTTAAGGGAAAGGGGTAGTTTACCTGCAACGTTTTTGTATCAAGGGTAATTTTACTTCCATATTCCTTAAGGAATGGAAGTATGGTGATGGCAAAAAAAATCGTGTTCGAGATTATTGCAGATTCTGATTCTACTACACTCAAAACATGAAAAAAAGTCGTTTTCCGAAAAGTGTCTGTGTGTCTGTCTGTCTGTCTGTCTGTCTGTCTGTCTGTCTGTCTGTCTGTCTGTAGATTTTTTTTCTATGGCAAACGATAACTGCCGCAAATTCAAACAGAATCAAATAATTTTTTGCATGCAGCACTGATTTGCAGAGTACTCGCGACCTATTGTTTTTGGTGAAGATCGGTTGAGGGAAAGGGGTAGTTTACCTGCAACGGTTTTTTTTTTCGCAAGGGTAATTACTTCCATATTCCTTAATTTTGTTTGTTTGGCAAACGATAACAGCCGCAAATTCAAACAGAATCAAATAATGTTTCGCATACAGCCCTAAATTGTAGAGTTCTCAAGATCTGTTGATTTTGGTGAAGATCGGTTAAGGGAAAGGGGTAGTTTACCTGTAACGTTTTATGTTTTAACAAGGGTATTTCCTATGGCAAACGATAACAGCCGCAAATTCAAACAGAATCAAAAGATTATTTGCATACAGCCCTAAATAGTAGAGTTCTCAAGACCTATTGTTTTTGGTGAAGTTCGGTTGAGGGAAAGGGGTAGTTTACCTGCAACGTTTTTTTAACAAGGGTATTTTCTATGGCAAACGATAACAGCCGCAAATTCAAACAGAATCAAATAATGTTTTGCATACAGCCCTGATTTGTAGAGTACTCAAGACCTATTGTTTTTGGTGAAGATCGGTTAAGGGAAAGGGGTAGTTTACCTGTAACGTTTTATGTTTTAACAAGGGTATTTCCTATGGCAAACGATAACAGCCGCAAATTCAAACAGAATCAAAAGTTTATTTGCATACAGCCCTAAATTGTAGAGTTCTCAAGACCTATTGTTTTTGGTGAAGTTCGGTTGAGGGAAAGGGGTAGTTTACCTGCAACGTTTTTTTAACAAGGGTATTTTCTATGGCAAACGATAACAGCCGCAAATTCAAACAGAATCAAATAATGTTTTGCATACAGCCCTGATTTGTAGAGTACTCAAGACCTGTTGGTTTTGGTGAAGATCGGTTAAGGGGAAGGGGTAGTTTACCTGCAACGTTTTTTTATCAAACGTATTTTCTATGGCAAACGATAACAGCCGCAAATTCAAACAGAATCAAATAATTTTGTGCATACGTCCCTGAATTGTAGAGGTCTCAATGACTTTCGATTTTGGTGAAGATCGGTTAAGGGGAAGGGGTAGTTTACCTGCAACCTTTTACGTTTTAACAAGAGTAAAGTACTTGAAAATTTATTTAAACTTTTTGAAACAATGGTAATTGTTAAAAATAAAATAATTTTTGTTGCCAGGCAATAAAATTATAATTTTTTCATTTTAATGTAATATAATATTTTTCATTTAATACAGCAATAAAAAGGCAGGTAAGACACAGCCTGGCTGTTTGGCTGAAAATGATTTTAAATATAAATCTTAGAATATGGAAGTCATGTATGGTTCTCCATACCGATATTTACTTCCATATTCCTTAAGGAATGGAAGTATGGTGATGGCAAAAACATCGTGTTCGAGATTATTGCAGATTCTGATTGTACTACACTCAAAACATGAAAAAAGTCGTTTTCCGAAAAGTGTCTGTGTGTGTGTCTGTAGATTTGTTTTCTATGGCAAACGATAACTGCCGCAAATTCCAACAAAATCAAATACTTTTTTGCATACAGCCCTGATTTGTAGAGGACTCGCGACTTATTGTTTTTGGTGAAGATCGGTTGAGGGAAAGGGGTAGTTTACCTGCAACGGTTTTTTTTATCAAGGGAAATTTTTTTTTTTTGGGAAACGATAACAGCCGCAAATTCAAACAGAATCAAATAATGTTTCGCATACAGCCCTAAATTGTAGAGTTCTCAAGACCTATTGTTTTTGGTGAAGATCGGTTAAGGGAAAGGGGTAGTTTACCTGTAACGTTTTATGTTTTAACAAGGGTATTTCCTATGGCAAACGATAACAGCCGCAAATTCAAACAGAATCAAATAATGTTTTGCATACGTCCCTGAATTGCAGAGGTCTCAATGACTTTCGATTTTGGTGAAGATCGGTTAAGGGGAAGGGGTAGTTTACCTGCAACGTTTTACGTTTTAACAAGAGTAAAGTACTAGAAAATTTATTTAAACTTTTTGAAACAATGGTAATTGTTAAAAATAAAATAATTTTGTTGCCAGGCAATAAAATTATAATTTTTTCATTTTAATGTAATATAATATTTTTCATTTAATACAGCAATAAAAAGGCAGGTAAGACACAGCCTGGCTGTTTGGCTGAAAATGATTTTAAATATAAATCTTAGAATATGGAAGTCATGTATGGTTCTCCATACCGATATTTACTTCCATGTTCCTTAAGGAATGGAAGTATGGTGATGGCAAAAAAAATCGTGTTCGAGATTATTGCAGATTCTGATTGTACTACACTCAAAACATGAAAAAAAGTCGTTTTCCGAAAAGTGTCTGTGTGTGTGTCTGTCTGTCTGTGTGTCTGTAGATTTTTTTTTCTATGGCAAACGATAACTGCCGCAAATTCAAACAGAATCAAATAATTTTTTGCATGCAGCCCTGATTTGCAGAGTACTCGCGACCTATTGTTTTTGGTGAAGATCGGTTGAGGGAAAGGTGTAGTTTACCTGCAACGGTTTTTTTTTAGCAAGGGTAATTTTGTTTGTTTGGCAAACGATAACAGCTGCAAATTCAAACAGAATCAAATAATGTTTCGCATACAGCCCTGAATTGTAGAGTTCTCAAGATCTGTTGATTTTGGTGAAGATCGGTTAAGGGAAAGGGGTAGTTTACCTGTAACGTTTTATGTTTTAACAAGGGTATTTCCTATGGCTACCGATAACAGCCGCAAATTCAAACAGAATCAAAAGATTATTTGCATACAGCCCTAAATTGTAGAGTTCTCAAGACCTGTTGTTTTTGGTGAAGTTCGGTTGAGGGAAAGGGGTAGTTTACCTGCAACGTTTTTTTAACTAGGGTATTTTCTATGGAAAAACGATAACAGCCGCAAATTCAAACAGAATCAAATAATGTTTTGCATACAGCCCTGATTTGTAGAGTACTCAAGACCTATTGTTTTTGGTGAAGATCGGTTAAGGGAAAGGGGTAGTTTACCTGTAACGTTTTGTTTTAACAAGGGTATTTCCTATGGCAAACGATAACAGCCGCAAATTCAAACAGAATCAAATAATGTTTTGCATACAGCCCTGATTTGTAGAGTACTCAAGACCTGTTGGTTTTGGTGAAGATCGGTTAAGGGGAAGGGGTAGTTTACCTGCAACGTTTTTTTATCAAACGTATTTTCTATGGCAAACGATAACAGCCGCAAATTCAAACAGAATCAAATAATTTTTTGCATACGTCCCTGAATTGTAGAGGTCTCAATGACTTTCGATTTTGGTGAAGATCGGTTAAGGGGAAGGGGTAGTTTACCTGCAACCTTTTACGTTTTAACAAGAGTAAAGTACTTGAAAATTTATTTAAACTTTTTGAAACAATGGTAATTGTTAAAAATAAAATAATTTTTGTTGCCAGGCAATAAAATTATAATTTTTTCATTTTAATGTAATATAATATTTTTCATTTAATACAGCAATAAAAAGGCAGGTAAGACACAGCCTGGCTGTTTGGCTGAAAATGATTTTAAATATAAATCTTAGAATATGGAAGTCATGTATGGTTCTCCATACCGATATTTACTTCCATATTCCTTAAGGAATGGAAGTATGGTGATGGCAAAAACATCGTGTTCGAGATTATTGCAGATTCTGATTGTACTACACTCAAAACATGAAAAAAGTCGTTTTCCGAAAAGTGTCTGTGTGTGTGTCTGTAGATTTTTTTTCTATGGCAAACGATAACTGCCGCAAATTCAAACAAAATCAAATACTTTTTTGCATACAGCCCTGATTTGTAGAGGACTCGCGACCTATTGTTTTTGGTGAAGATCGGTTGAGGGGAAGGGGTAGTTTACCTGCAACGTTTTTTATCAAGGGAAATTTTTTACTTCCATATTCCTTAAGGAATGGAAGTATGGTGATGGCAAAATATCGGTATGGAGAACCATACATGACTTCCATATTCTAAGATTTATATTTAAAATCATTTTCAGCCAAACAGCCAGGCTGTGTCTTACCTGCCTTTTTATTGCTGTATTAAATGAAAAATATTATATTACATTAAAATGAAAAAATTATAATTTTATTGCCTGGCAACAAAATTATATTATTTTTAACAATTACCATTGTTTCAAAAAGTTTAAATAAATTTTCAAGTACTTTACTCTTGTTAAAACGTAAAAGGTTGCAGGTAAACTACCCCTTCCCCTTAACCGATCTTCACCAAAATAGAAAGTCATTGAGAGCTCTACAATTCAGGGACGTATGCAAAAAATTATTTGATTCTGTTTGAATTTGCGGCTGTTATCGTTTGCCATAGAAAATACGGTTGATAAAAAAACGTTGCAGGTAAACTACCCCTTCCCCTTAACCGATCTTCACCAAAAACAATAGGTCTTGAGTACTCTACAAATCAGGGCTGTATGCAAAACATTATTTGATTCTGTTTGAATTTGCTGCTGTTATCGTTTGCCATAGAAAATACCCTTGTTAAAAAAACGTTGCAGGTAAACTACACCCTTCCCTCAACCGATCTTCACCAAAAACAATAGGTCTTGAGAACTCTACAATTTAGGGATGTATGCAAATAATCTTTTGATTCTGTTTTAATTTGCGGCTGTTATCGTTTGCCATAGGAAATACCCTTGTTAAAACATAAAACGTTACAGGTAAACTACCCCTTTCCCTTAACCGATCTTCACCAAAATAAGCAGATCTTGAGAACTCTACAATTCAGGGCTGTATGCGAAACATTATTTGATTCTGTTTGAATTTGCGGCTGTTATCGTTTGCCAAACAAACAAAATTACCCTTGCTAAAAAAAAACCGTTGCAGGTAAACTACCCCTTTCCCTCAACCGATCTTCACCAAAAACAATATGTCGCGAGTACTCTGCAAATCAGGGCTGCATGCAAAAAATTATTTGATTCTGTTTGAATTTGCGGCAGTTATCGTTTGCCATAGAAAAAAAATCTACAGACAGACACACAGACAGACAGACAGACAGACACACAGACACTTTTCGGAAAACGACTTTTTTTCATGTTTTGAGTGTAGTAGAATCAGAATCTGCAATAATCTCGAACACGATTTTTTTTGCCATCACCATACTTCCATTCCTTAAGGAATATGGAAGTAAAAAAATCGTGTTCGAGATTATTGCAGATTCTGATTGTACTACACTCAAAACATGAAAAAAAGTCGTTTTCCGAAAAGTGTCTGTGTGTGTGTCTGTCTGTCTGTTTGTGTGCCTGTAGATTTTTTTTCTATGGCAAACGATAACTGCCGCAAATTCAAATAAAATCAAATAATTTTTTGCATACAGCCCCGATTTGTAGAGGACTCGCGACCTATTGTTTTTGGTGAAGATCGGTTGAGGGAAAGGGGTAGTTTACGGGCAACGGTTTTTTTTTATCAAGGGAAATTTTTTTTTTTTGCAAAAGATAACAGCCGCAAATTCAAACAGAATCAAATAATGTTTCGTATACAGCCCTGAATTGTAGAGTTCTCAAGACCTTTTGTTTTTGGTGAAGATCGGTTAAGGGAAAGGGGTAGTTTACCTGTAACGTTTTATGTTTTAACAAGGGTATTTCCTATGGCAAACGATAACAGCCGCAAATTCAAACAGAATCAAAAGATTATTTGCATACAGCCCTAAATTGCAGAGTTCTCAAGACCAAATGTTTCTGGTGAAGATCGGTTAAGGGAAAGGGGTAGTTTACCTACAACGTTTTTTTAACAAGGGTATTTTCTATGGCAAACGATAACAGCCGCAAATTCAAACAGAATCAAACAATTTTCTGCATACAGCCCTGATTTGTAGAGTACTCAAGACCTATTGTTTTTGGTGAAGATCGGTTGAGGGGAAGGGGTAGTTTACCTGCAACATTTTTTATCAAGCGTATTTTTTATGGCACACGATAACTGCCGCAAATTCAAACAGAATCAAATAATTTTCTGCATACAGCCCTGATTTGTAGAGTACTCAAGACCTGTTGTTTTTGGTAAAGATCGGTTGAGGGGAAGGGGTAGTTTACCTGCAACGTTTTTTTTAACAAGGGTATTTTCTATGGCAAACGATAACAGCCGCAAATTTAAACAGAATCAAATAATGTTTTGCATACAGCTCTTATTTGTAGAGTACTCAAAACCTATTGTTTTTGGTGAAGATCGGTTAAGGGAAAGGGGTAGTTTACCGGCAACATTTTTTTTTTAATCTAGGGTAATTTTTTCTATGGCAAACGATAACAGCCGCAAAATCAAACAGAATCAAAGTCTTTTGCATACAGCCCTGAATTGTAGAGTTCTGAAGAGCTATGGTTTATGGTGAAGATCGGTTAAGGGAAAGGGGTAGTTTACCAGCAACGTTTTATGTTTTAACACGGGCATTTTCTATGGCAAACGAAAACAACCGCAAATTCAAACATAATCAAATTATTTTCTGCATGCAACTCTGAATTGTAGAGTTCTCAAGACCTATTGTTTTTGGTGACGATCGGTTAAGGGAAAGGGGTAGTTTACCTGCAACGTTTTTGTATCAAGGGTAATTTTACTTCCATATTCCTTAAGGAATGGAAGTATGGTGATGGCAAAAAAAATCGTGTTCGAGATTATTGCAGATTCTGATTCTACTACACTCAAAACATGAAAAAAAGTCGTTTTCCGAAAAGTGTCTGTGTGTCTGTCTGTCTGTCTGTCTGTAGATTTTTTTTCTATGGCAAACGATAACTGCCGCAAATTCAAACAGAATCAAATAATTTTTTGCATGCAGCACTGATTTGCAGAGTACTCGCGACCTATTGTTTTTGGTGAAGATCGGTTGAGGGAAAGGGGTAGTTTACCTGCAACGGTTTTTTTTTCGCAAGGGTAATTACTTCCATATTCCTTAATTTTGTTTGTTTGGCAAACGATAACAGCCGCAAATTCAAACAGAATCAAATAATGTTTCGCATACAGCCCTAAATTGTAGAGTTCTCAAGATCTGTTGATTTTGGTGAAGATCGGTTAAGGGAAAGGGGTAGTTTACCTGTAACGTTTTATGTTTTAACAAGGGTATTTCCTATGGCAAACGATAACAGCCGCAAATTCAAACAGAATCAAAAGATTATTTGCATACAGCCCTAAATAGTAGAGTTCTCAAGACCTATTGTTTTTGGTGAAGTTCGGTTGAGGGAAAGGGGTAGTTTACCTGCAACGTTTTTTTAACAAGGGTATTTTCTATGGCAAACGATAACAGCCGCAAATTCAAACAGAATCAAATAATGTTTTGCATACAGTCCTGATTTGTAGAGTACTCAAGACCTATTGTTTTTGGTGAAGATCGGTTAAGGGAAAGGGGTAGTTTACCTGTAACGATTTATGTTTTAACAAGGGTATTTCCTATGGCAAACGATAACAGCCGCAAATTCAAACAGAATCAAAAGTTTATTTGCATACAGCCCTAAATTGTAGAGTTCTCAAGACCTATTGTTTTTGGTGAAGTTCGGTTGAGGGAAAGGGGTAGTTTACCTGCAACGTTTTTTTAACAAGGGTATTTTTTATGGCAAACGATAACAGCCGCAAATTCAAACAGAATCAAATAATGTTTTGCATACAGCCCTGATTTGTAGAGTACTCAAGACCTGTTGGTTTTGGTGAAGATCGGTTAAGGGGAAGGGGTAGTTTACCTGCAACGTTTTTTTATCAAACGTATTTTCTATGGCAAACGATAACAGCCGCAAATTCAAACAGAATCAAATAATTTTTTGCATACGTCCCTGAATTGTAGAGGTCTCAATGACTTTCGATTTTGGTGAAGATCGGTTAAGGGGAAGGGGTAGTTTACCTGCAACCTTTTACGTTTTAACAAGAGTAAAGTACTTGAAAATTTATTTAAACTTTTGAAACAATGGTAATTGTTAAAAATAAAATAATTTTTGTTGCCAGGCAATAAAATTATAATTTTTTCATTTTAATGTAATATAATATTTTTCATTTAATACAGCAATAAAAAGGCAGGTAAGACACAGCCTGGCTGTTTGGCTGAAAATGATTTTAAATATAAATCTTAGAATATGGAAGTCATGTATGGTTCTCCATACCGATATTTACTTCCATATTCCTTAAGGAATGGAAGTATGGTGATGGCAAAAACATCGTGTTCGAGATTATTGCAGATTCTGATTGTACTACACTCAAAACATGAAAAAAGTCGTTTTCCGAAAAGTGTCTGTGTGTGTGTCTGTAGATTTTTTTTCTATGGCAAACGATAACTGCCGCAAATTCAAACAAAATCAAATACTTTTTTGCATACAGCCCTGATTTGTAGAGGACTCGCGACTTATTGTTTTTGGTGAAGATCGGTTGAGGGAAAGGGGTAGTTTACCTGCAACGGTTTTTTTTATCAAGGGAAATTTTTTTTTTTTGGGAAACGATAACAGCCGCAAATTCAAACAGAATCAAATAATGTTTCGCATACAGCCCTGAATTGTAGAGTTCTCAAGACCTATTGTTTTTGGTGAAGATCGGTTAAGGGAAAGGGGTAGTTTACCTGTAACGTTTTATGTTTTAACAAGGGTATTTCCTATGGCAAACGATAACAGCCGCAAATTCAAACAGAATCAAATAATGTTTTGCATACATCCCTGAATTGCAGAGGTCTCAATGACTTTCGATTTTGGTGAAGATCGGTTAAGGGGAAGGGGTAGTTTACCTGCAACCTTTTACGTTTTAACAAGAGTAAAGTACTTGAAAATTTATTTAAACTTTTTGAAACAATGGTAATTGTTAAAAATAAAATAATTTTTGTTGCCAGGCAATAAAATTATAATTTTTTCATTTTAATGTAATATAATATTTTTCATTTAATACAGCAATAAAAAGGCAGGTAAGACACAGCCTGGCTGTTTGGCTGAAAATGATTTTAAATATAAATCTTAGAATATGGAAGTCATGTATGGTTCTCCATACCGATATTTACTTCCATATTCCTTAAGGAATGGAAGTATGGTGATGGCAAAAACATCGTGTTCGAGATTATTGCAGATTCTGATTGTACTACACTCAAAACATGAATAAAGTCGTTTTCCGAAAAGTGTCTGTGTGTGTGTCTGTAGATTTTTTTTCTATGGCAAACGATAACTGCCGCAAATTCAAACAAAATCAAATACTTTTTTGCATACAGCCCTGATTTGTAGAGGACTCGCGACCTATTGTTTTTGGTGAAGATCGGTTGAGGGGAAGGGGTAGTTTACCTGCAACGTTTTTTATCAAGCGTATTTTCTATGGCAAACGATAACTGCCGCAAATTCAAACAGAATCAAATAATTTTTTGCATACAGCCCTGATTTGTAGAGTACTCGCGACCTATTGTTTTTGGTGATGATCGGTTGAGGGGAAGGGGTAGTTTACCAGCAACGGTTTTTTTTATCAAGGGAAATTTTTTACTTCCATATTCCTTAAGGAATGGAAGTATGGTGATGGCAAAATATCGGTATGGAGAACCATACATGACTTCCATATTCTAAGATTTATATTTAAAATCATTTTCAGCCAAACAGCCAGGCTGTGTCTTACCTGCCTTTTTATTGCTGTATTAAATGAAAAATATTATATTACATTAAAATGAAAAAATTATAATTTTATTGCCTGGCAACAAAATTATATTATTTTTAACAATTACCATTGTTTCAAAAAGTTTAAATAAATTTTCAAGTACTTTACTCTTGTTAAAACGTAAAAGGTTGCAGGTAAACTACCCCTTCCCCTTAACCGATCTTCACCAAAATAGAAAGTCATTGAGAGCTCTACAATTCAGGGACGTATGCAAAAAATTATTTGATTCTGTTTGAATTTGCGGCTGTTATCGTTTGCCATAGAAAATACGGTTGATAAAAAAACGTTGCAGGTAAACTACCCCTTCCCCTTAACCGATCTTCACCAAAAACAATAGGTCTTGAGTACTCTACAAATCAGGGCTGTATGCAAAACATTATTTGATTCTGTTTGAATTTGCGGCTGTTATCGTTTGCCATAGAAAATACCCTTGTTAAAAAAACGTTGCAGGTAAACTACACCCTTCCCTCAACCGATCTTCACCAAAAACAATAGGTCTTGAGAACTCTACAATTTAGGGCTGTATGCAAATAATCTTTTGATTCTGTTTTAATTTGCGGCTGTATCGTTTGCCATAGGAAATACCCTTGTTAAAACATAAAACGTTACAGGTAAACTACCCCTTTCCCTTAACCGATCTTCACCAAAATAAGCAGATCTTGAGAACACTACAATTCAGGGCTGTATGCGAAACATTATTTGATTCTGTTTGAATTTGCGGCTGTTATCGTTTGCCAAACAAACAAAATTACCCTTGCTAAAAAAAAACCGTTGCAGGTAAACTACCCCTTTCCCTCAACCGATCTTCACCAAAAACAATATGTCGCGAGTACTCTGCAAATCAGGGCTGCATGCAAAAAATTATTTGATTCTGTTTGAATTTGCGGCAGTTATCGTTTGCCATAGAAAAAAAAATCTATAGACACACAGACAGACAGACACACACACAGACACTTTTCGGAAAACGACTTTTTTTCATGTTTTGAGTGTAGTAGAATCAGAATCTGCAATAATCTCGAACACGATTTTTTTTGCCATCACCATACTTCCATTCCTCAAGGAATATGGAAGTAAAAAAATCGTGTTCGAGATTATTGCAGATTCTGATTGTACTACACTCAAAACATGAAAAAAAGTCGTTTTCCGAAAAGTGTCTGTGTGTGTGTCTGTCTGTCTATTTGTGTGCCTGTAGATTTTTTTTCTATGGCAAACGATAACTGCCGCAAATTCAAATAAAATCAAATAATTTTTTGCATACAGCCCCGATATGTAGAGGACTCGCGACCTATTGTTTTTGGTGAAGATCGGTTGAGGGAAAGGGGTAGTTTACGGGCAACGGTTTTTTTTTATCAAGGGAAATTTTTTTTTTGCAAAAGATAACAGCCGCAAATTCAAACAGAATCAAATAATGTTTCGTATACAGCCCTGACTTGTAGAGTTATCAAGACCTTTTGTTTTTGGTGAAGATCGGTTAAGGGAAAGGGGTAGTTTACCTGTAACGTTTTATGTTTTAACAAGGGTATTTCCTATGGCAAACGATAACAGCCGCAAATTCAAACAGAATCAAAAGATTATTTGCATACAGCCCTAAATTGCAGAGTTCTCAAGACCAAATGTTTCTGGTGAAGATCGGTTAAGGGAAAGGGGTAGTTTACCTACAACGTTTTTTTAACAAGGGTATTTTCTATGGCAAACGATAACAGCCGCAAATTCAAACAGAATCAAACAATTTTCTGCATACAGCCCTGATTTGTAGAGTACTCAAGACCTATTGTTTTTGGTGAAGATCGGTTGAGGGCAAGGGGTAGTTTACCTGCAACATTTTTTATCAAGCGTATTTTTTATGGCACACGATAACTGCCGCAAATTCAAACAGAATCAAATAATTTTCTGCATACTGCCCTGATTTGTAGAGTACTCAAGACCTGTTGTTTTTGGTAAAGATCGGTTGAGGGGAAGGGGTAGTTTACCTGCAACGTTTTTTTTAACAAGGGTATTTTCTATGGCAAACGATAACAGCCGCAAATTTAAACAGAATCAAATAAAGTTTTGCATACAGCTCTTATTTGTAGAGTACTCAAAACCTACTGTTTTTGGTGAAGATCGGTTAAGGGAAAGGGGTAGTTTACCGGCAACATTTTTTTTTTAATCTAGGGTAATTTTTTCTATGGCAAACGATAACAGCCGCAAAATCAAACAGAATCAAAGTCTTTTGCATACAGCCCTGAATTGTAGAGTTCTGAAGAGCTATGGTTTATGGTGAAGATCGGTTAAGGGAAAGGGGTAGTTTACCAGCAACGTTTTATGTTTTAACACGGGCATTTTCTATGGCAAACGAAAACAACCGCAAATTCAAACATAATCAAATTATTTTCTGCATGCAACTCTGAATTGTAGAGTTCTCAAGACCTATTGTTTTTGGTGACGATCGGTTAAGGGAAAGGGGTAGTTTACCTGCAACGTTTTTGTATCAAGGGTAATTTTACTTCCATATTCCTTAAGGAATGGAAGTATGGTGATGGCAAAAAAAATCGTGTTCGAGATTATTGCAGATTCTGATTCTACTACACTCAAAACATGAAAAAAAGTCGTTTTCCGAAAAGTGTCTGTGTGTCTGTCTGTCTGTCTGTCTATCTGTCTGTCTGTAGATTTTTTTTCTATGGCAAACGATAACTGCCGCAAATTCAAACAGAATCAAATAATTTTTTGCATGCAGCACTGATTTGCAGAGTACTCGCGACCTATTGTTTTTGGTGAAGATCGGTTGAGGGAAAGGGGTAGTTTACCTGCAACGGTTTTTTTTTTCGCAAGGGTAATTTTGTTTGTTTGGCAAACGATAACAGCCGCAAATTCAAACAGAATCAAATAATGTTTCGCATACAGCCCTATATTGTAGAGTTCTCAAGATCTGTCGATTTTGGTGAAGATCGGTTAAGGGAAAGGGGTAGTTTACCTGTAACGTTTTATGTTTTAACAAGGGTATTTCCTATGGCAAACGATAACAGCCGCAAATTCAAACAGAATCAAAAGATTATTTGCATACAGCCCTAAATAGTAGAGTTCTCAAGACCTATTGTTTTTGGTGAAGTTCAGTTGAGGGAAAGGGGTAGTTTACCTGCAACGTTTTTTTAACAAGGGTATTTTATATGGCAAACGATAACAGCCGCAAATTCAAACAGAATCAAATAATGTTTTGCATACAGCCCTGATTTGTAGAGTACTCAAGACCTATTGTTTTTGGTGAAGATCGGTTAAGGGAAAGGGGTAGTTTACCTGTAACGTTTTATGTTTTAACAAGGGTATTTCCTATGGCAAACGATAACAGCCGCAAATTCAAACAGAATCAAAAGTTTATTTGCATACAGCCCTAAATTGTAGAGTTCTCAAGACCTATTGTTTTTGGTGAAGTTCGGTTGAGGGAAAGGGGTAGTTTACCTGCAACGTTTTTTTAACAAGGGTATTTTCTATGGCAAACGATAACAGCCGCAAATTCAAACAGAATCAAATAATGTTTTGCATACAGCCCTGATTTGTAGAGTACTCAAGACCTATTGTTTTTGGTGAAGATCGGTTAAGGGAAAGGGGTAGTTTACCTGTAACGTTTTATGTTTTAACAAGGGTATTTCCTATGGCAAACGATAACAGCCGCAAATTCAAACAGAATCAAAAGATTATTTGCATACGGCCCTAAATTTTAGAGTTCTCAAGACCTTTTGTTTTTGGTGAAGATCGGTTGAGGGAAAGGGGTAGTTTACCTGCAACGTTTTTTTAACAAGGGTATTTTCTATGGCAAACGATAACAGCCGCACATTCAAACAGAATCAAATAATGTTTTGCATGCAGGCCTGATTTACAGAGTACTCGCGACCTGTTGTTTTTGGTGAAGATCGGTTGAGGGAAAGGGGTAGTTTACCTGCAACGGTTTTTTTTTTAGCAAGGGTAATTTTGTTTGTTTGGCAAACGATAACAGCCGCAAATTCAAACAGAATCAACTAATGTTTCGCATACAGCCCTGAATTGTAGAGTTCTCAAGATCTGTTGATTTTGGTGAAGATCGGTTAAGGGAAAGGGGTAGTTTACCAGTAACGTTTTATGTTTTAACAAGGGTATTTTTTATGGCAAACGATAACAGCCGCAAATTCAAACAGAATCAAATAATGTTTTGCATACAGCCCTGATTTGTAGAGTACTCAAGACCTGTTGTTTTTGGTGAAGATCGGTTAAGGGGAAGGGGTAGTTTACCTGCAACGTTTTTTTATCAAACGTATTTTCTATGGCAAACGATAACAGCCGCAAATTCAAACAGAATCAAATAATTTTTTGCATACGTCCCTGAATTGTAGAGGCCTCAATGACTTTCGATTTTGGTGAAGATCGGTTAAGGGGAAGGGGTAGTTTACCTGCAACCTTTTACGTTTTAACAAGAGTAAAGTACTTGAAAATTTATTTAAACTTTTTGAAACAATGGTAATTGTTAAAAATAAAATAATTTTGTTGCCAGGCAATAAAATTATAATTTTTTCATTTTAATGTAATATAATATTTTTCATTTAATACAGCAATAAAAAGGCAGGTAAGACACAGCCTGGCTGTTTGGCTGAAAATGATTTTAAATATAAATCTTAGAATATGGAAGTCATGTATGGTTCTCCATACCGATATTTACTTCCATATTCCTTAACGAATGGAAGTATGGTGATGGCAACAAAAATCGTGTTCGAGATTATTGCAGATTCTGATTGTACTACACTCAAAACATGAAAAAAGTCGTTTTCCGAAAAGTGTCTGTGTGTGTGTCTGTCTGTCTGTGTGTGTGTCTGTAGATTTTTTTTCTATGGCAAACGATAACTGCCGCAAATTCAAACAAAATCAAATACTTTTTTGCATACAACCCTGATATGTAGAGGACTCGCGACCTATTGTTTTTGGTGAAGATCGGTTGAGGGAAAGGGGTAGTTTACCTGCAACGGTTTTTTTTTATCAAGGGAAATTTTTTTTTTTTGGCAAACGATAACAGCCGCAAATTCAAACAGAATTTAATAATGTTTCGCATACAGCCCTGAATTGTAGAGTTCTCAAGACCTATTGTTTTTGGTGAAGATCGGTTAAGGGAAAGGGGTAGTTTACCTGTAACGTTTTATGTTTTAACAAGGGTATTTCCTATGGCAAACGATAACAGCCGCAAATTCAAACAGAATCAAATAATTTTCTGCATACAGCCCTGATTTGTAGAGTACTCAAGACCTATTGTTTTTGGTGAAGATCGGTTGAGGGGAAGGGGTAGTTTACCTGCAACGTTTTTTATCAAGCGTATTTTCTATGGCAAACGATAACTGCCGCAAATTCAAACAGAATCAAATAATTTTTTGCATACAGCCCTGACTTGTAGAGTACTCGCGACCTTTTGTTTTTGGTGATGATCGGTTGAGGGTAAGGGGTAGTTTACCTGCAACGGTTTTTTTTATCAAGGGAAATTTTTTACTTCCATATTCCTTAAGGAATGGAAGTATGGTGATGGCAAAAAAAATCGTGTTCGAGATTATTGCAGACTCTGATTGTACTACACTCAAAACATGAAAAAAAGTCGTTTTCCGAAAAATGTCTGTGTGTGTGTCTGTCTGTCTGTGTGTCTGTAGATTTTTTTTCTATGGCAAACGATAACTGCCGCAAATTCAAACAAAATCAAATAATTTTTTGCATACAGCCCCGATTTGTAGAGGACTCGCGACCTATTGTTTTTGGTGAAGATCGGTTGAGGGCAAGGGGTAGTTTACCTGCAACGGTCTTTTTTTATCAAGGGAAATTTTTTTTTTGGCAAAAGATAACAGCCGCAAATTCAAACAGAATCAAATAATGTTTCGTATACAGCCCTGAATTGTAGAGTTCTCAAGACCTATTGTTTTTGGTGAAGATCGGTTAAGGGAAAGGGGTAGTTTACCTGTAACGTTTTATGTTTTAACAAGGGCATTTCCTATGGCAAACGATAACAGCCGCAAATTCAAACAGAATCAAAAGATTATTTGCATACAGCCCTAAATTGTAGAGTTCTCAAGACCAATTGTTTCTGGTGAAGATCGGTTAAGGGAAAGGGGTAGGGGGTTTACCTACAACGTTTTTTTAACAAGGGTATTTTTCTATGGCAAACGATAACAGCCGCAAATTCAAACAGAATCAAACAATTTTCTGCATACAGCCCTGATTTGTAGAGTACTCAAGACCTATTGTTTTTGGTGAAGATCGGTTGAGGGGAAGGGGTAGTTTACCTGCAACATTTTTTATCAAGCGTATTTTTTATGGCAAACGATAACTGCCGCAAATTCAAACAGAATCAAATAATTTTCTGCATACAGGCCTGATTTGTAGAGTACTCAAGACCTATTGTTTTTGGTAAAGATCGGTTGAGGGGAAGGGGTAGTTTACCTGCAACGTTTTTTTAACAAGGGTATTTTCTATGGCAAACGATAACAGCCGCAAATTTAAACAGAATCAAATAATGTTTTGCATACAGTCCTGATTTGTAGAGTACTCAAGACCTGTTGTTTTTGGTGAAGATCGGTTAAGGGGAAGGGGTAATTTACCTGCAACGTTTTTTTATCAAGCGTATTTTCTATGGCAAACGATAACAGCCGCAAATTCAAACAGAATCAAATAATTTTGTGCATACGTCCCTGAATTGTAGAGGTCTCAATGACTTTCGATTTTGGTGAAGATCGGTTAAGGGGAAGGGGTAGTTTACCTGCAACCTTTTACGTTTTAACAAGAGTAAAGTACTTGAAAATTTATTTAAACTTTTTGAAACAATGGTAATTGTTAAAAATAAAATAATTTTGTTGCCAGGCAATAAAATTATAATTTTTTCATTTTAATGTAATATAATATTTTTCATTTAATACAGCAATAAAAAAGCAGGTAAGACACAGCCTGGCTGTTTGGCTGAAAATGATTTTAAATATAAATCTTAGAATATGGAAGTCATGTATGGTTCTCCATACCGATATTTTTCTTGGCAAACGATAACAGCCGCAAATTCAAACAGAATCAAATAATGTTTCGCATACAGCCCTGAATTGTAGAGTTCTCAAGACCTATTGTTTTTGGTGAAGATCGGTTAAGGGAAAGGGGTAGTTTACCTACAACGTTTTTTTAACAAGGGTATTTTCTATGGGAAACGATAACAGCCGCAAATTCAAACAGAATCAAATAATTTTCTGCATACAGCCCTGATTTGTAGAGTACTCAAGACCTATTGTTTTTGGTGAAGATCGGTTGAGGGGAAGGGGTAGTTTACCTGCAACGTTTTTTATCAAGCGTATTTTCTATGGCAAACGATAACTGCCGCAAATTCGAACAGAATCAAATAATTTTTTGCATACGTCAGTGAATTGTAGAGGACTCAAGGCCTTTAGATTTTGGTGAAGATCAGTTAAGGGGAAGGGGTAGTTTACCTGCAACCTTTTACGTTTTAACAAGAGTAAAGTACTTGAAAATTCATTTAAACTTTTTCAAACAATGGTAATTGTTGAAAATAAAATAATTTTGTTGCCAGGCAATCTGAAAATTTCAGATTTTGTACCACAAAATCTAAAAAGATTATACGATAGTTTATGAAATGGTTAATAATACGTCAGTGGAAGGTGTAATGAGAAATTAGCAGAAATGGAAACCTGGGGAATGTTAACTGTTCTGTAGATACAATTTTGTCAGAATGTTTGGAAATGATCATCAACATTGAAGAAAAAGTAAGCATATTAAGAAACATATGTAAGTACTTATTATAAAAAAATAATGTTTGTTTTTTGATAAAGTCATTTTGATTATAAAATATAAATATTTACAACAAGAAAAGAATTTTCAGTTTTCAAAATTTAAATATATTTTTATAAAACAATGGGTTCTTCATTGAGGTGGGGACCATGTCACTCACTCCATCTCAAGCCTCCTCTCCCATTTTGCAGAAAAATAGGACACTGTCAAGGCTGATACTTTGACGACAGTGACAGGGCTTTCCACCAAATTCAGCAGAGTGACAGGTAGGCCCAACTCTGATTGGCTCCTCAGATTTCCCCAGCGTTAGTAGGTTCTATGAAAATATTTTATTTCAAAAATGATTTTAAATATAAATCTTAGATATGTTTTATAAATCTCATGTTTTATGTTTTAACATGGGTAATTTTTTATATGACGAACCATAACTGCCGTAAATTCAAACAGAATCAAATAATTTTTTACATATGTGCCTGAGCTATAGAGAACTCAATGTCTGTTGATTTTGGTGAAGATCGGTTACGGGGAAAGGGCAGTTTACCTGAAACATTTTTTGTTGTAACTTGAGTAAAGTACTTAATTTTGATAAAGTATCCTGATAAGATCTTAATAATCCACTGTAGAAACGTAGATGAAATATCTATAAATGAAGAGGCTAGTTGAACGGGCTGGGGGTAATTTTCTATAAATCAAAATTATAGTTGAAGGGGGAGGGGATAATATTTTTTATATGTGTACTACGTTATTGGCAAGAAAGAAGTATTTTTTTGTTAAAATTCCTTCCCTGGCTGTTTGGCTGAAAATGATTTTAAATATAAATCTTAGAATATGGAAGTCATGTATGGTTCTCCATACCGATATTTTCTATGGCAAACGATAACAGCCGCAAATTCAAACAGTATCAAATAATTTTTTGCATACAGCCCTGAATTGTAGAGTTCTCAAGACCTGTTGGTTTTGGTGAAGATCGGTTCAGAGAATAGGGTAGTTTACCTGTAACATTTTATGTTTTAACAAGGGTAATTTTTTCTATGATGAACGATAACTGCCGTAAATTCAAACAAAATCAACTACTCTTTTGCATACCTTCTTGTATTATATAGAACTCAAGGTCTGTTGATTTTGTTGAAGATCGGTTAAGGGGAAGGGGTAGTTTACGAGCAACGTTTTTTTTAATCAAGGGTAATTTTTTCTATGGCAAACGATAGCCGCAAAATCAAACCGAATCAAATATTTTCTTGCATACAGCCCTGAATTGTAAAGTACTCAAGACCTCTTGTTTTTGTTGAAGACTGGTTAAGGGAAAGGGGTAGTTTACCTGCAACGTTTTTTTATCAAGGGTAGTGTTTTTTTCTATGGCAAACGATAACAGCCGCAAATTCAAACAGAATAAACAATTTTTTGCAAACAGCCCTGATTTGTAGAGTACTCAAGACTTATTGGTTTTGGTGAAGATCGGTTAAGGGAAAGGGGTAGTTTACCTGTAACGTTATTTATCAATGTAATTTTTTTCTATGGCAAACGATAACAGCCGCAAATTCAAACAGAATCAAATAATGTTTTACATACAGCCCTGTATTGTAGAGTTCTCAAACCTATTGGTGTTGGTGAAGATTGGTTAAGGGAAAGGGATAGTTTACCTGCAACATTTTATTTTTTAACAAGGGTAATTTTTTATATGACGAACGATAACTGCCGTAAATTCAAAGAAAATCAAATAATTTTTTGCAGACTTTCCTGAATTGTAGAGATCTCAAGGCTTGTTGATTTTGGTGAAGATCGGTTAAGGGAAAGGGGTAGTTTACCTGCAACATTTTATGTTGTAACAAGAGAAATGTTTTCATGACGAACGATAACTGCCGCACATTCAAACAGAATCAAATATTTTTTTGCATGCATCCCTGAATTGTAGAGGACTGAAGGTCTATTGATTTTGGTGAAGATCGGTTAAGAGAAAGGGGTAGATTACCTGCAATGTTTCATGTTTTAACAAGAGTAAAGTACTTAATTTTGATAAATAGAGTATCCTGATAAGAAGCTCATAATAATCCACTGTAGAAATGTAGATGAAATATCTATAAATGAAGAGGTTAGGTTAACGGGGTGGGGGTAATTTTCTATTAATGAGAATTATAGTTGAAGGGGGAGGGGAGAATTTTTTATATTTGTACTATGTTATCGGCAACAAAGAAGTAGTTCTTTGTTAAAATTCCTTCCCGGGCTGTTTAGCCACAGTCCAATGTTTTCTGCAAAACCAAACTTTTCAGCACTGCCATCATCAGTGAAAATTGAGTGCGAAAACGTGAGGTGGTATACGTTAGTGACCACAGTACTGTGGTTAAGGCTGAAGCAATAAGTAGAAAGAAGTAGTTTCTACGGAAATATTTCATTTCGAATATGATTTTAAATATAAATCTTAGAACATGGAAGTCATGTACGGTTCTCCATACCGATATTTTAAAAGGATTCATTAAAACTAACATAATTAAATGAGTCAGGTCTAAAACCATACTTGTTTCATACCTGTTATATTAAAGTAGGCACCCAGTCAGTCAGAGTGTGCAGTGTTGCTTTTGCAGCTACTCACAGTTGTCAAAAATATAGAGGATAATGTTTCTAAGGCTCTGATTTATTCTGACAACATTACACCACCACGAGGTAAGCACTAAAATAGGCCTAACAAACTACAGGGTGATTTGGTTAATCAAGTAGCGACATTAGAAGGTTCTGCGACAAGAAACAAAGGTGATCATATTTATTTGTCCTCAGATCTTAATGCAAAAGCATATGTGTGAATTAAACTTACAATTTCATGAACTAGAGATACTTGAAAAATATTTGGAAAGCCTATAAAAGACTTTAAGCCTAAAATATTGTACAATTTTTACTTCCATGTTCCATAAGGATGTGCCATGGTGATGGCAAAAAAAAAAATCGTGGTCGAGATAATTGCAGATTCTGATTGTACTACCCTCAAAACATGAAAAAAAGTCACTTTTCGAAAAGTGTCTCTGTGTGTGTGTGTGTGTGTGTGTCTGTAGATTTTTTTCTATGGCAAACGATAACAGCCGCAAATTCAAACAGAATCAAATAATTTTTTACATACAACTCTCAATTGTAGAGTACTCAAGACCTATTGTTTTTGGTGAAGATCGGTTAAGGGAAAGGGGTAGTTTACCTGCAACTTTTTTTTTATCAAGGGTAATTTTTTTCTATGGCAAACATAACAGCCGCAAATTCAAACAGAATCAAATAATGTTTGGCATACAGCCCTGAATTGTAAAGTTCTCAAGACCTATTGTTTTTGGTGAAGATCGGTTAAGGGAAAAGGGTAGTTTATCAGCAATGTTTTATGTTTTAACAAGAGTAATTGTTTCTCTTGCATATATAAACAGAATCCAATAATTTTGTGCATACCTTCCTCAATTGTAGATAACTCAAGGTCTGTTGATTTTGTTGAAGATCAGTTAAGGGAGAGGGGTAGTTCACCTGCAACGTTTTATGTTTTAACAAGGGTAATTTTTTCTATGACGAACGATAACTGCCGTAAATTCAAACATAATCAAATATGTTTTTGCATACGTCCCTAAATTGTAGAGAACTCAAGGCCTGTTGATTTTGGTGAAGATCGGTTAAGGGAAAGGGGTAGTTTACCTGTAACATTTTATGTTGTAACAAGAGAAATATTTTCATGATGAACGATAACTGCTGTAAATTCAAACAGAATCAAATAATTTTTTACATATTGTAACGTGACGTTCCTTCCCATTACATAAAGAAAATACCTACACAAATAAACAAAATAATATAGAAATAAGAGTAAACCCATTATAGAATAACAAAAGTACAATACGATTAAGGAATGAAACAATGTACCTTAGGTTAAGGAAAAGTGTTAGAAATAAGACTATGTAACTAAAATTGGAATCATTGGAACACACTTATCTAATTATGTGCCAAACAAAACAACATCAGTGAAATGTTAACTAGTGATAACACAAGAAACTAAGTGTTTTTCCTTTTCCTTTAATATCACCAGTAAAATGCAAATATAAAGCATGTGGGAAACTAGTATTACAATGGGAATTTATATTCCAAGTCCCCAAAACCTATAGACCAATAACTATATACAAGGTAAGGGGATTCCATAAGTGAGAACAAAACAATAAGAATGAAATGATATAAAAACAATGTGAACTGAATAAAATATTCGTATTTAATGTTAATTAATAGTATAGTTTTAGTAAGATTTGTGTTTTAGCTACTTGTATGTTCAATCAAACTTAGAGCCATGTAGGCCTGAAAGTACACTAATAGCATAGTGAGTAGAAGGGGAAGTGTGCTCACTCCCGCTTGTAAAGCACTGCGACAATGGGACGGCTGAAGGCACGCTGTAGAGAGTGCGCCACAGTCGACTCAGATCCAGATGTGTAGTTGCTAGGCTGTGCACGTGCGTGTATGCTGGCTATTTTCGTAAAAGGTAAGTGCAAAATACAGTCGTATACGTGTGAGTGTGTAAGCCGAAGTGTGTGATATATTCGTAAGATCATTATCAATAAAAATGCCGGCCTGTTTCGTGCCGGGATGTCGCTCTGGATATAGAACAGATAAAGGTAAACATTTCTTTACACCTCCTAAAGATGAGAAGCTGTTTTCAGCGTGGGCTAGGGCGATTGCAAGGAAAGATATCCCACTTACGTGTAAATCTGCCGTTTGTGAATGCCATTTTGCTGATGCTCTTTTAATTAAAGCAGATTCCTTTGTTATTGATGGGAAACATGTGGAAATTCTGAGAATTAGATGGACCTTGAAGCCGGGTGCTGTTCCACATATTTTTCGTAGCTTGCCTTATTATTTAAGTAAAAAATTAAAGGTTCGGAAATCCCCTGTGAAACGGGAATCATGCAAGGAGTCTGCAGCTAGTGGCAACAGCGCTAAATGCAATATTTTAGAAGTAATCGACCCTAATCATAATCTTCCCTCTATATCTAAATTAACCAATTCTAGTGCTCATGATCCACCAGTTATTCAAAATTTGAAAAAAAAAAAAAAGAAACTTAAACAGGAACTTAAAAAGAACACAAAATAAATTAGCAGTTTACAAAGCTAAAATAAATTTGCTTGAAAGAAAGACGCGCCAAATCAATTTGACTGAAGCAGAGGATCGCTTAAGTTGTCTAAGTAAGAAACAAAAACTTATGGTTGACACGATGCTGAAGAAATGTAACGCTCGTTCCAAAGGCATGCGATATTCAAATGAATTTATATTGGGCAGTTTGCTGTTAAAAATAAAATTGCCTAGAGGTTACAGACATTGTCTGAAGCATGCCTTTCCCAACCTACCTACCTTTGCCTTCAGAATCTCACCTGAGAAAACTGTGTAAAGGTTTTAAGAGTAATTATGGTGTGAACGGAAACGCCATAAATGCGATTAAGGAAGCTTACGCAAATGAGAAAGATGAAAATAAACAGTTAGGAATTCTCATTTTCGATGAAGTAAAATTAAGGGAGGACATTAGATTCAATTCATCCACTTTGAAAATTGATGGTTTTGTTGATTTAGGTGATGAGACTCCGGACAGCAATAAGAATATTCTAGCAAATCGTGCCCTTGTGTTTATGTTTGTTCCTTTGCTGTGTAATTGGATCCAGCCCGTGGCAATTTATGCAAGTAAAAATGCCACTCCTTGGGACATACTTTCAAAAATATTAATTCAAGTTATTATTCAATTAGAACAATCTGGAGTGAAAGTGATAGCATTCACGTGTGATGGTAGCCAGTCTAATAAAAGGGTCTGGACAATTCTAGGGATCTCAGGAAAGGAGGGGAAAACAAAGTGCTTTATTGAAAATCTAGTTGACCACAAAAGGAAAATATGGGCGTTCTCCGATAGTGTTCATATTTTTAAATGCATTCGCAATCATTTCCATGACAAAGTAAATTTGATATATAAAAGCACAGAAGTGAATTATGAATTTTATCGAAAGTTATTTAAAATTGACACATCATGTGAATTCGCCGGTCTTCGAAGCTGCCCGAAGTTGACATCCTCCCACATAGACCCTAACTCATTTCAAAGAATGAACGCGAGGTTGGCTTTTCAGCTATTCAGCAACAGTGTAGCAAATGCAATTAGATTTTTCAGAGAAATGAAGCCTAATGAGTTTCGTGGCAGTGAGAATACTGAATGTTTAACCAGAGATCTCAATAACCTTGTGGATGTCCTGAACTCTACGTTGCCCGTAAAAGGACTATACAAAGGTTCTCCCTCACACAAACTTCTATTAGAATTTTTAGAAAATATCAAAACTCAGAAGAACACATTTGCGTCCTCAAGAACTATGGAATCATTGAGAGTAACCCTGACAAGTACTCTTGAAATATCGGAATTTTTGTGGGCTAGAGGATTTACCTATGTTTTAACTGCTAAATTTAATCAAGATCCCTTAGAGCGTCATTTCGGAATTTTGAGATCTCTAAGTTGTGATGATCATCCTTCGACCGTCGACTTTTTATATTTACATATGTTGCAATCCATATATGTTCCAACGAAATTTGTTCTAAATTCGTCAGCAAACAGCGAACCCAAAGTAGAAGCACCCCTTACTTCGTTTGTAAATCAGATGCGCGCAATGGCTAGAGAAAGTGCACAGAGGAGCAAAGAAATTAAGGACAGTGTAGAGATGAAAATCAAAGATAAAATTGTAGTGACTGACTGGGAAAATGAAATCACCCTCCCATATCAAGCAGACCTCGTTAAGCAGAATTTAGTGTTCTATCTGGCAGGCTACATAGTGAAAAAAAGTGACAAGTATATTAATTGTCCACAGTGTATTCGTACACAGTCTAGTGAACCTTTTCCTTGCCCTTCGGTAGCAATGTTTACTTCCTTGAAAGATTATGGTTACAATAAAGATGTCAGGTATTTAACATACCCCTCCCGTTGCGTACTCCAGTTACTTTTACAAGCAGAGGCGGTCATCTCAGAGAAACTTCGCTCGGAACATAATTTATGGGGCGACATATTTTTCAACTGTTTGGATAGCATTGATTCTATCTTCGTCGGCTCTTCAGATTTAGGATGCAGTGGTGACCACAGAAGTGAACTTGCGGGAAAGTTAATTTTCCACTACCTCAAGTGTCGTTTTTTCTTCCCCACCAAGGAACTGAGGAAGGAGTTCCTATCATCCAAGAAAGCCAAGTCTTCGCGGAAGTTGTCCAAGGTTTCCGACAGCTGATGCAATCACGGTGAGTTCAGGGTAATTTTATATGGTTTGACACACAGATATTAGAAATGTAAGCAGTTTTTATCTTGATGTGTGTTGGCTTATCGTACCGCGACATATCCGGTTACCTCACAGATAGTTAACTGGTTATTAGATTCCTCAAATAATAATACGTCAATATGTGTGATAACTGTGTCTCTTAAGTTGATTTCTCGCAGTGATTTCCGTACAGATATTATTTGGCGTCTGCATTAAACGTAATCATAACAACAAATTGTCTCGCCCTGTCTCGCTTGTTGGATCTGTAACGACACGAGTGCGATCTGCTGGCTGGGCCAGGTAACAGCGAGAGTGAGCCGACTTCCTTGTTCTATACGCTATGCTAATAGTATAAGATATAATTTGTTCTGTTAATCTATTGTTATATAACATTAAGTTGGTTCTCATAGTTATTAAGGTCATTAATGTAACAACTTAACTGTTAAAGGGTTCTTAGTAAATCAGTCAGAAAGGGTAACTGTAATTAGAAATGATGGTAAACTTGTTCATGAAACTAATACCAGTACATAGGCCAATATCAAAACCCATAACTATTGTAAATAAATAGTAAACAAGGGGATAAAATAATGTAAATCCATGCAATATTGTAAAATGAACAAATAGGTTATCTATTACAATTGTAATCATATTTTTTGGAAGTAATCAAGGGGTTTACATGATAATTTTAGACCGGTTCAATTGTATTAAAGAACTATGGCCTAAAAAAGATCAAACATTAAAAGTAATGTTCACATTACTTCATACATGATCAAACCACTAAGTAATGAAATGAGCAAGAATTGTTAATTCAATGTTTTCTTTTTATATAACTACAACTTAGTAGACAATTAAAGAAATTTAGAATAATTCTATATAAGTCAAATGACTAAAAAAGCCTATAAGCAGAGTCTTTTGTAAAAGGGGTAAATCACTTAATATTGAGACTAATGATATAATGTCTAGTATCAAATTGTTCAGAATAAAATAAGGAATTTAACTAAGTAGACTAAATTAAGTAAAATTATATTATAACTAGAGAGTAAATTAGACTAGGAGGTGAAGGGTCACTTTATTTCGAACAAACACAGTCCCATGACTCAGAGTTCATCCCATGAACCAATGAACAAAAAACTGGTCAAATCCATTTGAATGATGAAGAAACAGAGAGAGTTGATTGTTAGATATAAAGACGAGCGGGTCAGCTCTGTACAGAAAAAACTAAAATGTCAAATCATAAGATCTAAGTGAAATAAATAAAAATATATGTTGAGAAGAAACCAGCCGAAAAATAAGAAAAAATAATACTAATATGAATTTGAAGATATAATAATTCCTTAAATCAAGAACGCAAAAGAACACGTAAAGTATGATTTGAAAGTGAACATTCTTACATACATTTGGTAAGCAGAACTATCTAACCTAAAGCACTGTTAACCTAACACCACACTATAATAAACTCACAACACCATTTCAATTACAATACAATGAAGAAAAAGTGATTAACAACTATTATAACTGTGGACACTCAATTTAAGAATCATTTATTTAAGGGAAAGTGACAACCCCATTAACAGAAAGTTTGAGGTGTGAACTGGCGGCCATTTTCTCAAACTAAAGACTCATTTACACTTATCACTTTGAATGTTCATCTTGGAGGAATCATCCAAAGTGACAAGTGTAGATTGCCTTTCATTTTTGTTTCATCCAAAGTGTACACTAAAGATGAACGATGAAACATATTGACTCCCTACCAACTTTTGATGAAAGAGTCATTCCCCGAACCGATGATTCATCCAGAGTGAAGGCTCAGTGAAAAATGTAAACAAATGTAAGTTCATTTCCGTCCCATTCACTATTTAGTTCACAACCGCCAGTCGAATCTCTGTCGTAGTGCGAGTTTGTTTGTTTTGTGTTTGTTATTGTATTGAACTATTTTCGTGGCAGTTATTTTATACAATGTCATTCAAGTGGCAAGATAAGCACATGGAATTGTTTCTTGAAACATACCAGCAGTACGAGTGCTTGTGGAATAACAAATGCAGAGATTACAGCAAATCAAATGCACGGGAAAAAGCGTACTCCTCAATGCTCACTGATTTAAATTTGCCTGGGTTAACCGTAGCAGATATAAAGGCTAAATAAAAACGATTCGAACACGTTATGTAGCAGAACTTTCCAAGATCAGAAATAAGTGGAGCTGGTGTTGATGATGTTTATGAGCCCCGACTATTCTGGTTTAAAGATGCAGATGTGTTTCTACGCAACGTATGCACTCCAAAACCAAGTTCTTCAAACTTGAAGGTGAGTACTTTCACATACTTAAACTTTTTATTAGCAAATAATTAGTAATAAAAAAAAAACTGTTTTCTATTGTGTTTTCGTTTCAACCCACTAAAAGGTTCTTGTAATCCAATGACAATAGGAATCCAGGTAGCGTAAACAAACACTTTTCTCTCTTTCGCATAACAAGAATATTTTAACTAGTCTAGGCAAACGCACTTTCTCCTTTTCCTATAAATTTTTAATTTATTTCTAACAAAACCTTGAAGCTCTATAAAGATAATTTACTATTATTTACAAAAAAAAAGTGCACAGTTTACACTAGTAAATATTCGTGTTTCAATTAGGTTGTAGGGTGTAGTACAGAGGTAGTACATGTACTACATCCGTAGGACAGGAAGTTGAGCTTGTAGTACATGTACTACATCCGCACGGAACGTGTTAAAGAATTTACCTAAAAAGGTTAAGCTAAGAACAAGATGTTTATTTATTTTTATTTTTTAATTGGTAAGCATGGATAACAATGTTTATATTGAGTACTACATTATTATAATACAATATGCTTATTTCAATATGCTTATACATATATCTAGGAAAGTATAGATAAAATTATTGGAAAATCAAAGTCAGAAATCTTTAAAGTAATAATCAATAAGCAAATCGTCAATGTTATTAAATCATTTTCCATTGCCACGGTACAATGTCTGTTGTGACAAATCGTTCAGCATAATAAGTTTGTACTTCTCCTGCTGCCCTGGTATAGTTATTTATTGCACTGTGGGGAATTTCCTCAAGACCAGTATGTGGATGTTGGGTAGCAGTACCTGGTTTAACCCTTCCTTCTTCCCACTCTTAACGAAGATTAACGAAGTTATTTTATCAAAAATCTAAAAATGTGCGTTTTTCCATTCGTTTTTTGTGTTTTACCCAGTTTTTCTTAAAAACTAATTAAGATAGAGCTCTGGGACCTCTTTTATTCAATTTTTCAGATCAAAAACTATAAGAAGCCATCAAATGTACCCTTCATTTTATACCCCACGGATTTCAGTATGGGGTCATTTTACCGTGGGGCCAGAAATCAGGGCGAACTGGTTCGCGAGAACTCATGAACCCGAGGTTCATGACGCAATAAAAAAATTGAAGGAAATATCAGAAGAAAATAAGCAGGATCTGAACGAATTCGACATCTTCTGTGAGAGTCTCGCCATACAACTGAAAAAAATGCCTTTGGATAGGGCTCTTATTTGTCAAGAAAAGCTACAGAATGTGATGACACAAGAACGTCTCTTCCAACTATCACACCCTCAGTCTCACCAATCAATGTCGTCCAGCTCATCTAATTATCAACAGTCGCTGGCAACTCATAATTCCGACCAGTACTCTGCGATGTCATCACCAGGCCACAGTATCCATTCACAACAATCACAGAACCATCACTACCAATCTACTTGAAGAGATGAATGCTGCGAAGAAACTCAATATAGTTTCAGTAATGTTTTGCCCCAGGCCCTTTCTTCAGCCTGAATAATTATTAATGATGTAATACCTTTATAATTATCTTTTTGTACATTATTTTATAAAAATTGAAAATGTTTTGAAAATAAATGAATCAATTCAACTGTAAGGTGTTAAATTTGTACTTACCATTATAAAATCTGCCAAAGAGTTGTATATAGCCTCGCATACCTCAGGAAAAAACACTGAGAATGTACTTCTTGGAACTCTGTACAGTGCGCTCAATGTACCCATATTATCTCCAGTCACTAGATATCGTAGCGTCATTTGTAGTTTTATTTTAGGGCTCAAAGCTTCTCGGAACCAAGTATCTTTTTTTTTTAATAAACAGATTTACTTTTTCGAGAAGATATGCGAACTGGTCCTCGTTCATTCTTAAATGATTTCTGTGCATCTCAGGATTTTCTTCTGCCCATTCTCTTAACAGCGTTGACGAAGCTCCCAGATTTTCTCTCCTTGAAATCCATGGTTTCACCCACCAACGTCTTTGAGCACGGCCAGTTGTCGATATAATTGAGTTCAGTTCGTGTATCAGTCCACGTTAAATTAAGTCAATGCCTCCGCATATAATCCTTGCATTCCTTCTCGAGCGAGACATCCTGCCACCTGGTACCACAAGTTGTCCTGGCACCTCACACAGAATTTAGACACGAAATAAGGAACAGTGACAGTGTGCGTGAGGTGAAACCACAGAACTGGATGAAAATATGTAAACAAGGATGATTACTCTGGATGATTTCACTCTGCGTGATTCACTTTGGGTGTACATCAAAAGTGATACAGTGTAAATCGTGCTTGACCGAATCGAGTCGTTTCACTGAAGCCATCTTTAAGCTTTGGTCACATAAACGTATAATTACTGTTGTATAAAAAAAATTCAAATATTTATGTGTTAATAACTAAGAATTTATTTGCAAGTATTGCACTTTTAAGAAAAATTTCCTTTGACTTTTTAGTAACAGTTCAAAGAACCCGAATCAATTATATTAATTTTATTTAAATTACATTTGTTTGCAATCGACCTGAGATTGAGAAGTCGAGCCAAGAATCACAATATCGACCCAAGAGTCGATTAATTGCTCAATTGACATAATAAATTAATTAAAAAAAAAAGAGAGAAATCGAACCCTGAGACAGAATCGATCTATGCTACTGTTAATGTGGAAAGCATAATTTTCAACTAACTTGAATAAAAATATATATTAAACATTATCATTATAAAATATAATTCCAAGTGTTTTAGTTCTCAAGGTATTAAGTTAATAGGTTTCACATTGAACGAGCGAAGACCAAGAAGATGACAGCATGTGGTAATTCTGAAGATAACTACAAAAATAGAAATAACCTCAATCGGTACGTTCGAGATGGTAATCGAAGGTCTCATTAAAGAGTTGTTTCTAAATTACAACCGTGTTATTCAAACGTTTGAGGCAGATAGCGAATAATTGTATTCACTGAAATCATATAAAAATCTATGAAGGAGATTAGAAACCTAAACAAACCAACAAATAAACATAATTAAAATACATACGAGCAATAAACACCAACAGCTATACTCAATTACCAAAAATAAAGAGTAAACAGAGTTAACAAAAATATATAATAATTTGGATTACAATTAATTAACCACAATAAAAGGTAATAAACACAATAAAAAAATGTTAGGTTACAAAGTGACGCAACCAACGTGTGGCTTATAACCGTACGACTCACGTTATATTACAAAGTGACGCCAACAACGTGTGGCTGATAAACCGTATCAGTACGTTCTATTACAATATGTGCCTGAGTTGTAGAAGACTCAAGGCCTATTAATTTTGGTGAAGATCGGTTACGGGGAAAGGGCAGTTTACCTGAAACATTGTTTGTTGTAACAAGAGTAAAGTACTTAATTTTGATAAATAAAGTATCCTGATAAGAATATCTTAATAATCCACTGTAGAAACGTAGATGAAATATCTATAAATAAAGAGGCTAGTTGAACGGGGTGGGGGTAATTTTCTATAAATAAAAATTATAGTTGAAGGGGGAGGGGATAATTTTTATATGTGTACTACGTTATCGGCAACACAGTAGTAGTTTGTTGTTAAAATTCCTTCCCTGGCTGTTTGGCCGTAGTCCAATGTTTTCTGCAAAACCAGATGTTTCGGCAGTGCCATCGACTGCCATCATCAGTGAAAATCGAGTGCGATAACGTGTGGTGGTATACGTTAGTGACCACAGTACTGTGGTTAAGGCTGAAGCAATAAGTGGAAAGAAGTAGTTTCTATGGAAACATTTCATTTCACAAATGATTTTAAATATAAATCTTAGAACAGAACATGGAAGTCATGTATGGTTCTCCATACCGATATTTTACTATTGGTACTTTACACTAATCTTCAATTAGTGCTTTGGGTCACCTTGCTCTGACATGTAGAGGAAATGTGATAGTTTACGTAATGCGATGAAAGATGAGACAACTAATGATTAAATCATTTAACAGTTCAAGCTAAAAAAAAAACTTTCATTTCTGTAGTGCCTTCAAACTTGTTTTCAGAAGACAAGTCATAAAGTTTCAGTAATTTAAGAATTTTTCCGTGGTTTATTAATTTTAGTCCTGAAATAGATAGTCTTGAAAGTTTCTTTGAAAAGAGCTAAAGTATTTAAGAACACTTCAAAACAATGCCAAATGAAATTTTAGAGACTATACTAGAAAATTGGCAAGAAAATCTCAGAAGAAAAAAACATGCCAAGATCTTAGCTGTTATTTGTAACATGACGCTTCTCATGTTAAGGTTAAGGTTAAGGGAAAGGGGTAGTTTACCTGTAACATTTTATGTTGTAACAAGAGAAATATTTTCATGATGAACGATAACTGCTGTAAATTCAAACAGAATCAAATAATTTTTTACATATTGTAACGTGACGTTCCTTCCCATTACATAAAGAAAATACCTACCCAAATAAACAAAATAATATAGAAATAAGAGTAAACCCATTATAGAATAACAAAAGTACAATACGATTAAGGAATGAAACAATGTACCTTAGGTTAAGGAAAAGTGTTAGAAATAAGACTATGTAACTAAAATTGGAATCATTGGAACACATTTATCTAATTATGTGCCAAACAAAACAACATCAGTGAAATGTTAACTAGTGATAACACAAGAAACTAAGTGTTTTTCCTTTTCCTTTAATATCACCACTAAAATGCAAATATAAAGCATGTGGGAAACTAGTATTACAATGGGAATTTATATTCCAAGTCCCCAAAACCTATAGACCAATAACTATATACAAGGTAAGGGGATTCCATAAGTGAGAACAAAACAATAAGAATGAAATGATATAAAAACAATGTGAACTGAATAAAATATTCGTATTTAATGTTAATTAATAGTATAGTTTTAGTAAGATTTGTGTTTTAGCTACTTGTATGTTCAATCAAACTTAGAGCCATGTAGGCCTGAAAGTACACTAATAGCATAGTGAGTAGAAGGGGAAGTGTGCTCACTCCCGCTTGTAAAGCACTGCGACAATGGGACGGCTGAAGGCACGCTGTAGAGAGTGCGCCACAGTCGACTCAGATCCAGATGTGTAGTTGCTAGGCTGTGCACGTGCGTGTATGCTGGCTATTTTCGTAAAAGGTAAGTGCAAAATACAGTCGTATACGTGTGAGTGTGTAAGCCGAAGTGTGTGATATATTCGTAAGATCATTATCAATAAAAATGCCGGCCTGTTTCGTGCCGGGATGTCGCTCTGGATATAGAACAGATAAAGGTAAACATTTCTTTACACCTCCTAAAGATGAGAAGCTGTTTTCAGCGTGGGCTAGGGCGATTGCAAGGAAAGATATCCCACTTACGTGTAAATCTGCCGTTTGTGAATGCCATTTTGCTGATGCTCTTTTAATTAAAGCAGATTCCTTTGTTATTGATGGGAAACATGTGGAAATTCTGAGAATTAGATGGACCTTGAAGCCGGGTGCTGTTCCACATATTTTTCGTAGCTTGCCTTATTATTTAAGTAAAAAATTAAAGGTTCGGAAATCCCCTGTGAAACGGGAATCATGCAAGGAGTCTGCAGCTAGTGGCAACAGCGCTAAATGCAATATTTTAGAAGTAATCGACCCTAATCATAATCTTCCCTCTATATCTAAATTAACCAATTCTAGTGCTCATGATCCACCAGTTATTCAAAATTTGAAAAAAAAAAAAAAGAAACTTAAACAGGAACTTAAAAAGAACACAAAATAAATTAGCAGTTTACAAAGCTAAAATAAATTTGCTTGAAAGAAAGACGCGCCAAATCAATTTGACTGAAGCAGAGGATCGCTTAAGTTGTCTAAGTAAGAAACAAAAACTTATGGTTGACACGATGCTGAAGAAATGTAACGCTCGTTCCAAAGGCATGCGATATTCAAATGAATTTATATTGGGCAGTTTGCTGTTAAAAATAAAATTGCCTAGAGGTTACAGACATTGTCTGAAGCATGCCTTTCCCAACCTACCTACCTTTGCCTTCAGAATCTCACCTGAGAAAACTGTGTAAAGGTTTTAAGAGTAATTATGGTGTGAACGGAAACGCCATAAATGCGATTAAGGAAGCTTACGCAAATGAGAAAGATGAAAATAAACAGTTAGGAATTCTCATTTTCGATGAAGTAAAATTAAGGGAGGACATTAGATTCAATTCATCCACTTTGAAAATTGATGGTTTTGTTGATTTAGGTGATGAGACTCCGGACAGCAATAAGAATATTCTAGCAAATCGTGCCCTTGTGTTTATGTTTGTTCCTTTGCTGTGTAATTGGATCCAGCCCGTGGCAATTTATGCAAGTAAAAATGCCACTCCTTGGGACATACTTTCAAAAATATTAATTCAAGTTATTATTCAATTAGAACAATCTGGAGTGAAAGTGATAGCATTCACGTGTGATGGTAGCCAGTCTAATAAAAGGGTCTGGACAATTCTAGGGATCTCAGGAAAGGAGGGGAAAACAAAGTGCTTTATTGAAAATCTAGTTGACCACAAAAGGAAAATATGGGCGTTCTCCGATAGTGTTCATATTTTTAAATGCATTCGCAATCATTTCCATGACAAAGTAAATTTGATATATAAAAGCACAGAAGTGAATTATGAATTTTATCGAAAGTTATTTAAAATTGACACATCATGTGAATTCGCCGGTCTTCGAAGCTGCCCGAAGTTGACATCCTCCCACATAGACCCTAACTCATTTCAAAGAATGAACGCGAGGTTGGCTTTTCAGCTATTCAGCAACAGTGTAGCAAATGCAATTAGATTTTTCAGAGAAATGAAGCCTAATGAGTTTCGTGGCAGTGAGAATACTGAATGTTTAACCAGAGATCTCAATAACCTTGTGGATGTCCTGAACTCTACGTTGCCCGTAAAAGGACTATACAAAGGTTCTCCCTCACACAAACTTCTATTAGAATTTTTAGAAAATATCAAAACTCAGAAGAACACATTTGCGTCCTCAAGAACTATGGAATCATTGAGAGTAACCCTGACAAGTACTCTTGAAATATCGGAATTTTTGTGGGCTAGAGGATTTACCTATGTTTTAACTGCTAAATTTAATCAAGATCCCTTAGAGCGTCATTTCGGAATTTTGAGATCTCTAAGTTGTGATGATCATCCTTCGACCGTCGACTTTTTATATTTACATATGTTGCAATCCATATATGTTCCAACGAAATTTGTTCTAAATTCGTCAGCAAACAGCGAACCCAAAGTAGAAGCACCCCTTACTTCGTTTGTAAATCAGATGCGCGCAATGGCTAGAGAAAGTGCACAGAGGAGCAAAGAAATTAAGGACAGTGTAGAGATGAAAATCAAAGATAAAATTGTAGTGACTGACTGGGAAAATGAAATCACCCTCCCATATCAAGCAGACCTCGTTAAGCAGAATTTAGTGTTCTATCTGGCAGGCTACATAGTGAAAAAAAGTGACAAGTATATTAATTGTCCACAGTGTATTCGTACACAGTCTAGTGAACCTTTTCCTTGCCCTTCGGTAGCAATGTTTACTTCCTTGAAAGATTATGGTTACAATAAAGATGTCAGGTATTTAACATACCCCTCCCGTTGCGTACTCCAGTTACTTTTACAAGCAGAGGCGGTCATCTCAGAGAAACTTCGCTCGGAACATAATTTATGGGGCGACATATTTTTCAACTGTTTGGATAGCATTGATTCTATCTTCGTCGGCTCTTCAGATTTAGGATGCAGTGGTGACCACAGAAGTGAACTTGCGGGAAAGTTAATTTTCCACTACCTCAAGTGTCGTTTTTTCTTCCCCACCAAGGAACTGAGGAAGGAGTTCCTATCATCCAAGAAAGCCAAGTCTTCGCGGAAGTTGTCCAAGGTTTCCGACAGCTGATGCAATCACGGTGAGTTCAGGGTAATTTTATATGGTTTGACACACAGATATTAGAAATGTAAGCAGTTTTTATCTTGATGTGTGTTGGCTTATCGTACCGCGACATATCCGGTTACCTCACAGATAGTTAACTGGTTATTAGATTCCTCAAATAATAATACGTCAATATGTGTGATAACTGTGTCTCTTAAGTTGATTTCTCGCAGTGATTTCCGTACAGATATTATTTGGCGTCTGCATTAAACGTAATCATAACAACAAATTGTCTCGCCCTGTCTCGCTTGTTGGATCTGTAACGACACGAGTGCGATCTGCTGGCTGGGCCAGGTAACAGCGAGAGTGAGCCGACTTCCTTGTTCTATACGCTATGCTAATAGTATAAGATATAATTTGTTCTGTTAATCTATTGTTATATAACATTAAGTTGGTTCTCATAGTTATTAAGGTCATTAATGTAACAACTTAACTGTTAAAGGGTTCTTAGTAAATCAGTCAGAAAGGGTAACTGTAATTAGAAATGATGGTAAACTTGTTCATGAAACTAATACCAGTACATAGGCCAATATCAAAACCCATAACTATTGTAAATAAATAGTAAACAAGGGGATAAAATAATGTAAATCCATGCAATATTGTAAAATGAACAAATAGGTTATCTATTACAATTGTAATCATATTTTTTGGAAGTAATCAAGGGGTTTACATGATAATTTTAGACCGGTTCAATTGTATTAAAGAACTATGGCCTAAAAAAGATCAAACATTAAAAGTAATGTTCACATTACTTCATACATGATCAAACCACTAAGTAATGAAATGAGCAAGAATTGTTAATTCAATGTTTTCTTTTTATATAACTACAACTTAGTAGACAATTAAAGAAATTTAGAATAATTCTATATAAGTCAAATGACTAAAAAAGCCTATAAGCAGAGTCTTTTGTAAAAGGGGTAAATCACTTAATATTGAGACTAATGATATAATGTCTAGTATCAAATTGTTCAGAATAAAATAAGGAATTTAACTAAGTAGACTAAATTAAGTAAAATTATATTATAACTAGAGAGTAAATTAGACTAGGAGGTGAAGGGTCACTTTATTTCGAACAAACACAGTCCCATGACTCAGAGTTCATCCCATGAACCAATGAACAAAAAACTGGTCAAATCCATTTGAATGATGAAGAAACAGAGAGAGTTGATTGTTAGATATAAAGACGAGCGGGTCAGCTCTGTACAGAAAAAACTAAAATGTCAAATCATAAGATCTAAGTGAAATAAATAAAAATATATGTTGAGAAGAAACCAGCCGAAAAATAAGAAAAAATAATACTAATATGAATTTGAAGATATAATAATTCCTTAAATCAAGAACGCAAAAGAACACGTAAAGTATGATTTGAAAGTGAACATTCTTACATACATTTGGTAAGCAGAACTATCTAACCTAAAGCACTGTTAACCTAACACCACACTATAATAAACTCACAACACCATTTCAATTACAATACAATGAAGAAAAAGTGATTAACAACTATTATAACTGTGGACACTCAATTTAAGAATCATTTATTTAAGGGAAAGTGACAACCCCATTAACAGAAAGTTTGAGGTGTGAACTGGCGGCCATTTTCTCAAACTAAAGACTCATTTACACTTATCACTTTGAATGTTCATCTTGGAGGAATCATCCAAAGTGACAAGTGTAGATTGCCTTTCATTTTTGTTTCATCCAAAGTGTACACTAAAGATGAACGATGAAACATATTGACTCCCTACCAACTTTTGATGAAAGAGTCATTCCCCGAACCGATGATTCATCCAGAGTGAAGGCTCAGTGAAAAATGTAAACAAATGTAAGTTCATTTCCGTCCCATTCACTATTTAGTTCACAACCGCCAGTCGAATCTCTGTCGTAGTGCGAGTTTGTTTGTTTTGTGTTTGTTATTGTATTGAACTATTTTCGTGGCAGTTATTTTATACAATGTCATTCAAGTGGCAAGATAAGCACATGGAATTGTTTCTTGAAACATACCAGCAGTACGAGTGCTTGTGGAATAACAAATGCAGAGATTACAGCAAATCAAATGCACGGGAAAAAGCGTACTCCTCAATGCTCACTGATTTAAATTTGCCTGGGTTAACCGTAGCAGATATAAAGGCTAAATAAAAACGATTCGAACACGTTATGTAGCAGAACTTTCCAAGATCAGAAATAAGTGGAGCTGGTGTTGATGATGTTTATGAGCCCCGACTATTCTGGTTTAAAGATGCAGATGTGTTTCTACGCAACGTATGCACTCCAAAACCAAGTTCTTCAAACTTGAAGGTGAGTACTTTCACATACTTAAACTTTTTATTAGCAAATAATTAGTAATAAAAAAAAAACTGTTTTCTATTGTGTTTTCGTTTCAACCCACTAAAAGGTTCTTGTAATCCAATGACAATAGGAATCCAGGTAGCGTAAACAAACACTTTTCTCTCTTTCGCATAACAAGAATATTTTAACTAGTCTAGGCAAACGCACTTTCTCCTTTTCCTATAAATTTTTAATTTATTTCTAACAAAACCTTGAAGCTCTATAAAGATAATTTACTATTATTTACAAAAAAAAAGTGCACAGTTTACACTAGTAAATATTCGTGTTTCAATTAGGTTGTAGGGTGTAGTACAGAGGTAGTACATGTACTACATCCGTAGGACAGGAAGTTGAGCTTGTAGTACATGTACTACATCCGCACGGAACGTGTTAAAGAATTTACCTAAAAAGGTTAAGCTAAGAACAAGATGTTTATTTATTTTTATTTTTTAATTGGTAAGCATGGATAACAATGTTTATATTGAGTACTACATTATTATAATACAATATGCTTATTTCAATATGCTTATACATATATCTAGGAAAGTATAGATAAAATTATTGGAAAATCAAAGTCAGAAATCTTTAAAGTAATAATCAATAAGCAAATCGTCAATGTTATTAAATCATTTTCCATTGCCACGGTACAATGTCTGTTGTGACAAATCGTTCAGCATAATAAGTTTGTACTTCTCCTGCTGCCCTGGTATAGTTATTTATTGCACTGTGGGGAATTTCCTCAAGACCAGTATGTGGATGTTGGGTAGCAGTACCTGGTTTAACCCTTCCTTCTTCCCACTCTTAACGAAGATTAACGAAGTTATTTTATCAAAAATCTAAAAATGTGCGTTTTTCCATTCGTTTTTTGTGTTTTACCCAGTTTTTCTTAAAAACTAATTAAGATAGAGCTCTGGGACCTCTTTTATTCAATTTTTCAGATCAAAAACTATAAGAAGCCATCAAATGTACCCTTCATTTTATACCCCACGGATTTCAGTATGGGGTCATTTTACCGTGGGGCCAGAAATCAGGGCGAACTGGTTCGCGAGAACTCATGAACCCGAGGTTCATGGCGCAATAAAAAAATTGAAGGAAATATCAGAAGAAAATAAGCAGGATCTGAACGAATTCGACATCTTCTGTGAGAGTCTCGCCATACAACTGAAAAAAATGCCTTTGGATAGGGCTCTTATTTGTCAAGAAAAGCTACAGAATGTGATGACACAAGAACGTCTCTTCCAACTATCACACCCTCAGTCTCACCAATCAATGTCGTCCAGCTCATCTAATTATCAACAGTCGCTGGCAACTCATAATTCCGACCAGTACTCTGCGATGTCATCACCAGGCCACAGTATCCATTCACAACAATCACAGAACCATCACTACCAATCTACTTGAAGAGATGAATGCTGCGAAGAAACTCAATATAGTTTCAGTAATGTTTTGCCCCAGGCCCTTTCTTCAGCCTGAATAATTATTAATGATGTAATACCTTTATAATTATCTTTTTGTACATTATTTTATAAAAATTGAAAATGTTTTGAAAATAAATGAATCAATTCAACTGTAAGGTGTTAAATTTGTACTTACCATTATAAAATCTGCCAAAGAGTTGTATATAGCCTCGCATACCTCAGGAAAAAACACTGAGAATGTACTTCTTGGAACTCTGTACAGTGCGCTCAATGTACCCATATTATCTCCAGTCACTAGATATCGTAGCGTCATTTGTAGTTTTATTTTAGGGCTCAAAGCTTCTCGGAACCAAGTATCTTTTTTTTTTAATAAACAGATTTACTTTTTCGAGAAGATATGCGAACTGGTCCTCGTTCATTCTTAAATGATTTCTGTGCATCTCAGGATTTTCTTCTGCCCATTCTCTTAACAGCGTTGACGAAGCTCCCAGATTTTCTCTCCTTGAAACCCATGGTTTCACCCACCAACGTCTTTGAGCACGGCCAGTTGTCGATATAATTGAGTTCAGTTCATGTATCAGTCCACGTGAAATTAAGTCAATGCCTCCGCATATAATCCTTGCATTCCTTCTCGAGCGAGACATCCTGCCACCTGGTACCACAAGTTGTCCTGGCACCTCACACAGAATTTAGACACGAAATAAGGAACAGTGACAGTGTGCGTGAGGTGAAACCACAGAACTGGATGAAAATATGTAAACAAGGATGATTACTCTGGATGATTTCACTCTGCGTGATTCACTTTGGGTGTACATCAAAAGTGATACAGTGTAAATCGTGCTTGACCGAATCGAGTCGTTTCACTGAAGCCATCTTTAAGCTTTGGTCACATAAACGTATAATTACTGTTGTATAAAAAAAATTCAAATATTTATGTGTTAATAACTAAGAATTTATTTGCAAGTATTGCACTTTTAAGAAAAATTTCCTTTGACTTTTTAGTAACAGTTCAAAGAACCCGAATCAATTATATTAATTTTATTTAAATTACATTTGTTTGCAATCGACCTGAGATTGAGAAGTCGAGCCAAGAATCACAATATCGACCCAAGAGTCGATTAATTGCTCAATTGACATAATAAATTAATTAAAAAAAAAAGAGAGAAATCGAACCCTGAGACAGAATCGATCTATGCTACTGTTAATGTGGAAAGCATAATTTTCAACTAACTTGAATAAAAATATATATTAAACATTATCATTATAAAATATAATTCCAAGTGTTTTAGTTCTCAAGGTATTAAGTTAATAGGTTTCACATTGAACGAGCGAAGACCAAGAAGATGACAGCATGTGGTAATTCTGAAGATAACTACAAAAATAGAAATAACCTCAATCGGTACGTTCGAGATGGTAATCGAAGGTCTCATTAAAGAGTTGTTTCTAAATTACAACCGTGTTATTCAAACGTTTGAGGCAGATAGCGAATAATTGTATTCACTGAAATCATATAAAAATCTATGAAGGAGATTAGAAACCTAAACAAACCAACAAATAAACATAATTAAAATACATACGAGCAATAAACACCAACAGCTATACTCAATTACCAAAAATAAAGAGTAAACAGAGTTAACAAAAATATATAATAATTTGGATTACAATTAATTAACCACAATAAAAGGTAATAAACACAATAAAAAAATGTTAGGTTACAAAGTGACGCAACCAACGTGTGGCTTATAACCGTACGACTCACGTTATATTACAAAGTGACGCCAACAACGTGTGGCTGATAAACCGTATCAGTACGTTCTATTACAATATGTGCCTGAGTTGTAGAAGACTCAAGGCCTATTAATTTTGGTGAAGATCGGTTACGGGGAAAGGGCAGTTTACCTGAAACATTGTTTGTTGTAACAAGAGTAAAGTACTTAATTTTGATAAATAAAGTATCCTGATAAGAATATCTTAATAATCCACTGTAGAAACGTAGATGAAATATCTATAAATAAAGAGGCTAGTTGAACGGGGTGGGGGTAATTTTCTATAAATAAAAATTATAGTTGAAGGGGGAGGGGATAATTTTTATATGTGTACTACGTTATCGGCAACACAGTAGTAGTTTGTTGTTAAAATTCCTTCCCTGGCTGTTTGGCCGTAGTCCAATGTTTTCTGCAAAACCAGATGTTTCGGCAGTGCCGTCGACTGCCATCATCAGTGAAAATCGAGTGCGATAACGTGTGGTGGTATACGTTAGTGACCACAGTACTGTGGTTAAGGCTGAAGCAATAAGTGGAAAGAAGTAGTTTCTATGGAAACATTTCATTTCACAAATGATTTTAAATATAAATCTTAGAACAGAACATGGAAGTCATGTATGGTTCTCCATACCGATATTTTACTATTGGTACTTTACACTAATCTTCAATTAGTGCTTTGGGTCACCTTGCTCTGACATGTAGAGGAAATGTGATAGTTTACGTAATGCGATGAAAGATGAGACAACTAATGATTAAATCATTTAACAGTTCAAGCTAAAAAAAAAACTTTCATTTCTGTAGTGCCTTCAAACTTGTTTTCAGAAGACAAGTCATAAAGTTTCAGTAATTTAAGAATTTTTCCGTGGTTTATTAATTTTAGTCCTGAAATAGATAGTCTTGAAAGTTTCTTTGAAAAGAGCTAAAGTATTTAAGAACACTTCAAAACAATGCCAAATGAAATTTTAGAGACTATACTAGAAAATTGGCAAGAAAATCTCAGAAGAAAAAAACATGCCAAGATCTTAGCTGTTATTTGTAACATGACGCTTCTCATGTTAAGGTTAAGGTTAAGGGAAAGGGGTAGTTTACCTGTAACATTTTATGTTGTAACAAGAGAAATATTTTCATGATGAACGATAACTGCTGTAAATTCAAACAGAATCAAATAATTTTTTACATATTGTAACGTGACGTTCCTTCCCATTACATAAAGAAAATACCTACCCAAATAAACAAAATAATATAGAAATAAGAGTAAACCCATTATAGAATAACAAAAGTACAATACGATTAAGGAATGAAACAATGTACCTTAGGTTAAGGAAAAGTGTTAGAAATAAGACTATGTAACTAAAATTGGAATCATTGGAACACATTTATCTAATTATGTGCCAAACAAAACAACATCAGTGAAATGTTAACTAGTGATAACACAAGAAACTAAGTGTTTTTCCTTTTCCTTTAATATCACCACTAAAATGCAAATATAAAGCATGTGGGAAACTAGTATTACAATGGGAATTTATATTCCAAGTCCCCAAAACCTATAGACCAATAACTATATACAAGGTAAGGGGATGCCATGTGAGAACAAAACAATAAGAATGAAATGATATAAAAACAATGTGAACTGAATAAAATATTCGTATTTAATGTTAATTAATAGTATAGTTTTAGTACGATTTGTGTTTTAGCTACTTGTATGTTCAATCAAACTTAGAGCCATGTAGGCCTGAAAGTACACTAATAGCATAGTGAGTAGAAGGGGAAGTGTGCTCACTCCCGCTTGTAAAGCATTGCGACAATGGGACGGCTGAAGGCACGCTGTAGAGAGTGCGCCACAGTCGACTCAGATCCAGATGTGTAGTTGCTAGGCTGTGCACGTGCGTGTGTGCTGGCTATTTTCGTAAAAGGTAAGTGCAAAATAAAGTCGTATACGTGTGAGTGTGTAAGCCGAAGTGTGTGATATATTCATAAGATCATTATCAATAAAAATGCCGGCCTGTTTCGTGATTCTAGCAAATCGTGCCCTTGTGTTTATGTTTGTTCCTTTGCTGTGTAATTGGATCCAGCCCGTGGCAATTTATGCAAGTAAAAATGCCACTCCTTGGGACATACTTTCAAAAATATTAATTCAAGTTATTATTCAATTAGAACAATCTGGAGTGAAAGTGATAGCATTCACGTGTGATGGTAGCCAGTCTAATAAAAGGGTCTGGACAATTCTAGGGATCTCAGGAAAGGAGGGGAAAACAAAGTGCTTTATTGAAAATCTAGTTGACCACAAAAGGAAAATATGGGCGTTCTCCGATAGTGTTCATATTTTTAAATGCATTCGCAATCATTTCCATGACAAAGTAAATTTGATATATAAAAGCACAGAAGTGAATTATGAATTTTATCGAAAGTTATTTAAAATTGACACATCATGTGAATTCGCCGGTCTTCGAAGCTGCCCGAAGTTGACATCCTCCCACATAGACCCTAACTCATTTCAAAGAATGAACGCGAGGTTGGCTTTTCAGCTATTCAGCAACAGTGTAGCAAATGCAATTAGATTTTTCAGAGAAATGAAGCCTAATGAGTTTCGTGGCAGTGAGAATACTGAATGTTTAACCAGAGATCTCAATAACCTTGTGGATGTCCTGAACTCTACGTTGCCCGTAAAAGGACTATACAAAGGTTCTCCCTCACACAAACTTCTATTAGAATTTTTAGAAAATATCAAAACTCAGAAGAACACATTTGCGTCCTCAAGAACTATGGAATCATTGAGAGTAACCCTGACAAGTACTCTTGAAATATCGGAATTTTTGTGGGCTAGAGGATTTACCTATGTTTTAACTGCTAAATTTAATCAAGATCCCTTAGAGCGTCATTTCGGAATTTTGAGATCTCTAAGTTGTGATGATCATCCTTCGACCGTCGACTTTTTATATTTACATATGTTGCAATCCATATATGTTCCAACGAAATTTGTTCTAAATTCGTCAGCAAACAGCGAACCCAAAGTAGAAGCACCCCTTACTTCGTTTGTAAATCAGATGCGCGCAATGGCTAGAGAAAGTGCACAGAGGAGCAAAGAAATTAAGGACAGTGTAGAGATGAAAATCAAAGATAAAATTGTAGTGACTGACTGGGAAAATGAAATCACCCTCCCATATCAAGCAGACCTCGTTAAGCAGAATTTAGTGTTCTATCTGGCAGGCTACATAGTGAAAAAAAGTGACAAGTATATTAATTGTCCACAGTGTATTCGTACACAGTCTAGTGAACCTTTTCCTTGCCCTTCGGTAGCAATGTTTACTTCCTTGAAAGATTATGGTTACAATAAAGATGTCAGGTATTTAACATACCCCTCCCGTTGCGTACTCCAGTTACTTTTACAAGCAGAGGCGGTCATCTCAGAGAAACTTCGCTCGGAACATAATTTATGGGGCGACATATTTTTCAACTGTTTGGATAGCATTGATTCTATCTTCGTCGGCTCTTCAGATTTAGGATGCAGTGGTGACCACAGAAGTGAACTTGCGGGAAAGTTAATTTTCCACTACCTCAAGTGTCGTTTTTTCTTCCCCACCAAGGAACTGAGGAAGGAGTTCCTATCATCCAAGAAAGCCAAGTCTTCGCGGAAGTTGTCCAAGGTTTCCGACAGCTGATGCAATCACGGTGAGTTCAGGGTAATTTTATATGGTTTGACACACAGATATTAGAAATGTAAGCAGTTTTTATCTTGATGTGTGTTGGCTTATCGTACCGCGACATATCCGGTTACCTCACAGATAGTTAACTGGTTATTAGATTCCTCAAATAATAATACGTCAATATGTGTGATAACTGTGTCTCTTAAGTTGATTTCTCGCAGTGATTTCCGTACAGATATTATTTGGCGTCTGCATTAAACGTAATCATAACAACAAATTGTCTCGCCCTGTCTCGCTTGTTGGATCTGTAACGACACGAGTGCGATCTGCTGGCTGGGCCAGGTAACAGCGAGAGTGAGCCGACTTCCTTGTTCTATACGCTATGCTAATAGTATAAGATATAATTTGTTCTGTTAATCTATTGTTATATAACATTAAGTTGGTTCTCATAGTTATTAAGGTCATTAATGTAACAACTTAACTGTTAAAGGGTTCTTAGTAAATCAGTCAGAAAGGGTAACTGTAATTAGAAATGATGGTAAACTTGTTCATGAAACTAATACCAGTACATAGGCCAATATCAAAACCCATAACTATTGTAAATAAATAGTAAACAAGGGGATAAAATAATGTAAATCCATGCAATATTGTAAAATGAACAAATAGGTTATCTATTACAATTGTAATCATATTTTTTGGAAGTAATCAAGGGGTTTACATGATAATTTTAGACCGGTTCAATTGTATTAAAGAACTATGGCCTAAAAAAGATCAAACATTAAAAGTAATGTTCACATTACTTCATACATGATCAAACCACTAAGTAATGAAATGAGCAAGAATTGTTAATTCAATGTTTTCTTTTTATATAACTACAACTTAGTAGACAATTAAAGAAATTTAGAATAATTCTATATAAGTCAAATGACTAAAAAAGCCTATAAGCAGAGTCTTTTGTAAAAGGGGTAAATCACTTAATATTGAGACTAATGATATAATGTCTAGTATCAAATTGTTCAGAATAAAATAAGGAATTTAACTAAGTAGACTAAATTAAGTAAAATTATATTATAACTAGAGAGTAAATTAGACTAGGAGGTGAAGGGTCACTTTATTTCGAACAAACACAGTCCCATGACTCAGAGTTCATCCCATGAACCAATGAACAAAAAACTGGTCAAATCCATTTGAATGATGAAGAAACAGAGAGAGTTGATTGTTAGATATAAAGACGAGCGGGTCAGCTCTGTACAGAAAAAACTAAAATGTCAAATCATAAGATCTAAGTGAAATAAATAAAAATATATGTTGAGAAGAAACCAGCCGAAAAATAAGAAAAAATAATACTAATATGAATTTGAAGATATAATAATTCCTTAAATCAAGAACGCAAAAGAACACGTAAAGTATGATTTGAAAGTGAACATTCTTACATACATTTGGTAAGCAGAACTATCTAACCTAAAGCACTGTTAACCTAACACCACACTATAATAAACTCACAACACCATTTCAATTACAATACAATGAAGAAAAAGTGATTAACAACTATTATAACTGTGGACACTCAATTTAAGAATCATTTATTTAAGGGAAAGTGACAACCCCATTAACAGAAAGTTTGAGGTGTGAACTGGCGGCCATTTTCTCAAACTAAAGACTCATTTACACTTATCACTTTGAATGTTCATCTTGGAGGAATCATCCAAAGTGACAAGTGTAGATTGCCTTTCATTTTTGTTTCATCCAAAGTGTACACTAAAGATGAACGATGAAACATATTGACTCCCTACCAACTTTTGATGAAAGAGTCATTCCCCGAACCGATGATTCATCCAGAGTGAAGGCTCAGTGAAAAATGTAAACAAATGTAAGTTCATTTCCGTCCCATTCACTATTTAGTTCACAACCGCCAGTCGAATCTCTGTCGTAGTGCGAGTTTGTTTGTTTTGTGTTTGTTATTGTATTGAAATATTTTCGTGGCAGTTATTTTATACAATGTCATTCAAGTGGCAAGATAAGCACATGGAATTGTTTCTTGAAACATACCAGCAGTACGAGTGCTTGTGGAATAACAAATGCAGAGATTACAGCAAATCAAATGCACGGGAAAAAGCGTACTCCTCAATGCTCACTGATTTAAATTTGCCTGGGTTAACCGTAGCAGATATAAAGGCTAAATAAAAACGATTCGAACACGTTATGTAGCAGAACTTTCCAAGATCAGAAATAAGTGGAGCAGTTGATGACGTTTATGAGCCCCGACTATTCTGGTTTAAAGATGCAGATGTGTTTCTACGCAACGTATGCACTCCAAAACCAAGTTCTTCAAACTTGAAGGTGAGTACTTTCACATACTTAAACTTTTTATTAGCAAATAATTAGTAATAAAAAAAAACTGTTTTCTATTGTGTTTTCGTTTCAACCCACTAAAAGGTTCTTGTAATCCAATGACAATAGGAATCCAGGTAGCGTAAACAAACACTTTTCTCTCTTTCGCATAACAAGAATATTTTAACTAGTCTAGGCAAACGCACTTTCTCCTTTTCCTATAAATTTTTAATTTATTTCTAACAAAACCTTGAAGCTCTATAAAGATAATTTACTATTATTTACAAAAAAAAAGTGCACAGTTTACACTAGTAAATATTCGTGTTTCAATTAGGTTGTAGGGTGTAGTACAGAGGTAGTACATGTACTACATCCGTAGGACAGGAAGTTGAGCTTGTAGTACATGTACTACATCCGCACGGAACGTGTTAAAGAATTTACCTAAAAAGGTTAAGCTAAGAACAAGATGTTTATTTATTTTTATTTTTTAATTGGTAAGCATGGATAACAATGTTTATATTGAGTACAATATTATTATAATACAATATGCTTATTTCAATATGCTTATACATATATCTAGGAAAGTATAGATAAAATTATTGGAAAATCAAAGTCAGAAATCTTTAAAGTAATAATCAATAAGCAAATCGTCAATGTTATTAAATCATTTTCCATTGCCACGGTACAATGTCTGTTGTGACAAATCGTTCAGCATAATAAGTTTGTACTTCTCCTGCTGCCCTGGTATAGTTATTTATTGCACTGTGGGGAATTTCCTCAAGACCAGTATGTGGATGTTGGGTAGCAGTACCTGGTTTAACCCTTCCTTCTTCCCACTCTTAACGAAGATTAACGAAGTTATTTTATCAAAAATCTAAAAATGTGTGTTTTTCCATTCCAGTTTTTGTGTTTTACCCAGTTTTTCTTAAAAACTAATTACGATAGAGGTCTGGGACCTCTTTTATTCAATTTTTCACATCAAAAACTATAAGAAGCCATCAAACGTACCCTTCACTTTATACCCCACGGATTTCAGTATGGGGTCATTTTACCGTGGGGCCAGAAATCAGGGCGAACTGGTTCGCGAGAACTCATGAACCCGAGGTTCATGACGCAATAAAAAAATTGAAGGAAATATCCGAAGAAAATACGCAGGATCTGAACGAATTCGACATCTTCTGTGAGAGTCTCGCCATACAACTGAAAAAAATGCCTTTGGATAGGGCTCTTATTTGTCAAGAAAAGCTACAGAATGTGATGACACAAGAACGTCTCTTCCAACTATCACACCCTCAGTCTCACCCATCAATGTCGTCCAGCTCATCTAATTATCAACAGTCGCTGGCAACTCATAATTCCGACCAGTACTCTGCGATGTCATCACCAGGCCACAGTATCCATTCACAACAATCACAGAACCATCACTACCAATCTACTGGAAGAGATGAATGCTGCGAAGAAACTCAATACAGTTTCAGTAATGTTTTGCCCCAGGCCCTTTCTTCAGCCTGAATAATTATTAATGATGTAATACCTTTATAATTATCTTTTTGTACATTATTTTATAAAAATTGAAAATGTTTTGAAAATAAATGAATCAATTCAACTGTAAGGTGTTAAATTTGTACTTACCATTATAAAATCTGCCAAAGAGTTGTATATAGCCTCGCATACCTCAGGAAAAAACACTGAGAATGTACTTCTTGGAACTCTGTACAGTGCGCACAATGTACCCATATTATCTCCAGTCACTAGATATCGTAGCGTCATTTGTAGTTTTATTTTAGGGCTCAAAGCTTCTCGGAACCAAGTATCTTTTTTTTTTAATAAACGGAGTTACTTTTTCAAGAAGATATGCGAACTGGTCCTCGTTCATTCTTAAATGATTTCTGTGCATCTCAGGATTTTCTTCTGCCCATTCTCTTAACAGCGTTGACGAAGCTCCCAGATTTTCTCTCCTTGAAACCCATGGTTTCACCCACCAACGTCTTTGAGCACGGCCAGTTGTCGATATAATTGAGTTCAGTTCATGTATCAGTCCACGTGAAATTAAGTCAATGCCTCCGCATATAATCCTTGCATTCCTTCTCGAGCGAGACATCCTGCCACCTGGTACCACAAGTTGTCCTGGCACCTCACACAGAATTTAGACACGAAATAAGGAACAGTGACAGTGTGCGTGAGGTGAAACCACAGAACTGGATGAAAATATGTAAACAAGGATGATTACTGTGGATGATTTCACTCTGCGTGATTCACTTTGGGTGTACATCAAAAGTGATACAGTGTAAATCCTGCTTGACCGAAGTGAGTCGTTTCACTGAAGCCATCTTTAAGCTTTGGTCACATAAACGTATAATTACTGTTGTATAAAAAAAATTCAAATATTTATGTGTTAATAACTAAGAATTTATTTGCAAGTATTGCACTTTTAAGAAAAATTTCCTTTGACTTTTTAGTAACAGTTCAAAGAACCCGAATCAATTATATTAATTTTATTTAAATTACATTTGTTTGCAATCGACCTGAGATTGAGAAGTCGAGCCAAGAATCACAATATCGACCCAAGAGTCGATTAATTGCTCAATTGACATAATAATATTAATTAAAAAAAAAGAGAGAAATCGAACCCTGAGACAGAATCGATCTATGCTACTGTTAATGTGGAAAGCATAATTTTCAACTAACTTGAATAAAAATATATATTAAACATTATCATTATAAAATATAATTCCACGTGTTTTAGTTCTCAAGGTATTAAGTTAATAGGTTTCACATTGAACGAGCGAAGACCAAGAAGACGACAGCGTGTGGTAATTCTGAAGATAACTACAAAAATAGAAATAACCTCAATCGGTACGTTCGAGATGGTAATCGAAGGTCTCATTAAAGAGTTGTTTCTAAATTACAACCGTGTTATTCAAACGTCTGAGGCAGATAGCGAATAATTGTATTCACTGAAATCATATAAAAATCTATGAAGGAGATTAGAAACCTAAACAAACCAACAAATAAACATAATTAAAATACATACGAGCAATAAACACCAACAGCTATACTCAATTACCAAAAATAAAGAGTAAACAGAGTTAACAAAAATATATAATAATTTGGATTACAATTAATTAACCACAATAAAAGGTAATAAACACAATAAAAAAATGTTAGGTTACAAAGTGACGCAACCAACGTGTGGCTTATAACCGTACGACTCACGTTATATTACAAAGTGACGCCAACAACGTGTGGCTGATAAACCGTATCGGTACGTTCTATTACAATATGTGCCTGAGTTGTAGAAGACTCAAGGCCTATTAATTTTGGTGAAGATCGGTTACGGGGAAAGGGCAGTTTACCTGAAACATTGTTTGTTGTAACAAGAGTAAAGTACTTAATTTTGATAAATAAAGTATCCTGATAAGAATATCTTAATAATCCACTGTAGAAACGTAGATGAAATATCTATAAATGAAGAGGCTAGTTGAACGGGGTGGGGGTAATTTTCTATAAATGAAAATTATAGTTGAAGGGGGAGGGGATAATTTTTATATGTGTACTACGTTATCGGCAACACAGTAGTAGTTTGTTGTTAAAATTCCTTCCCTGGCTGTTTGGCCGTAGTCCAATGTTTTCTGCAAAACCAGATGTTTCGGCAGTGCCGTCGACTGCCATCATCAGTGAAAATCGAGTGCGATAACGTGTGGTGGTATACGTTAGTGACCACAGTACTGTGGTTAAGGCTGAAGCAATAAGTGGAAAGAAGTAGTTTCTATGGAAACATTTCATTTCACAAATGATTTTAAATATAAATCTTAGAACAGAACATGGAAGTCATGTATGGTTCTCCATACCGATATTTTACTATTGGTACTTTACACTAATCTTCAATTAGTGCTTTGGGTCACCTTGCTCTGACATGTAGAGGAAATGTGATAGTTTACGTAATACGATGAAAGATGAGACAACTAATGATTAAATCATTTAACAGTTCAAGCTAAAAAAAAAACTTCCATTTCTGTAGTGCCTTCAAACTTGTTTTCAGAAGACAAGTCATAAAGTTTCAGTAATTTAAGAATTTTTCCGTGGTTTATTAATTTTAGTCCTGAAATAGATAGTCTTGAAAGTTTCTTTGAAAAGAACTAAAATATTTAAGAACACTTCAAAATAATGCCAAATGAAATTTTAGAGACTATACTAGAAAATTGGCAAGAAAATCTCAGAAGAAAAAAACATGTTAAGATCTTAGCTGTTATTTGTAACATGACGCTTCTCCCCCCCCCCCCACATAAGAATAGTATGGTTTAAATCACTGAAGTACAAAACGGTATAATTAATGAGCCTAATGAATAAACTGTTAGTAGTAAAAATGTAACTTGTAGAACCAGTATGAAGTATAGTAAAATAATTAAAATGTAAGAACATGTCTTTAGGGAACTTTGAGGAATATAATTACAATAAATCATGTTATGAATAAGACATAAATAAGAAAAAAGCCTGTAATTGAAAACACTAACTAGACGAACTGTAACTATGGAAATGATTAATGGAATAAATGTAGTTCTATGTATAATAGTGACCTAGATTTAAAAATAATATATAATTGGGACTAAAAGCACCTAAGTATTTACAGATAATGACTGTTGCTAATCAAGGTGTAATTATGTACATATTTTATAAGAATTATAAAAATGTTAATAGAGTATGTTATAGGACAAGAGTAATGTAAAAGGTAATGTTACATAAACTATATGGTGTTAAAAATTGTAAACATTATACGAACTAACATATTCTGATATAAGCAGATAATAAGAATAATATAAACCAAATAATGATGTGACCTATTAAAGACAATTAACATAAAGAACCTATGCCAGATTAATAGGTAGAAAAGAACATTTTATGTATATAATTTAATGTGTGAACGACTATTTAATGTAATAATTGTGTTTGTGTTTGCTTTAATAAGTTACATGTAATTGTAAAAGATTCACAATGAATGATTAATAATAACTAGGAATACATGCTATGACTTAAGGACTTGCATCTACCTAAAATGGTATGAAAGGGTCATACAGCATATCAAACTAGTTATGGATATATAGTTATGGACTGTTAAATGTACTGTAATAGTTAATAGTATTCATAATGATTATATACAAAAGGTTAAATGTGTATAAGATTAAGAAAAAATGTTATATAGGATAAGTTTTAGCAGAAGGGACACTAGGCCAAGTAGTGCCTATAGTGAAAGCAAAAGATTTGAAAAAGAATTGATGTTCAAACCAGTAATTACTAATATAAAAAGGTATGTTGTGATCATAGATTTAGTTGTACAATAACAGGAATGAGAAATGTATTCAAAAGGACTAGTTTAAACTTAATTTTTAAAAGTAGGCAAAATTCATAAAAATGAAATTTTGGAATTACTGAACAGAAACTAGTCATGTGAGATTTCAAATTAATCTGTAACAAAAAAGCTGCTCAATGGTGTAATTATCTTTCGGATTGTAAATTGTATAAGAGAATTATGTTAGTTTTAAGAATTTTATTAATTGTTTGTCTAAAAAATTGAAGCCATGTCTAACAATGTTATAAATTTCCACCAATGGGAAATTACACTTTTGCGTTTTGACGACTAAAATTTGTAATGAGACGAGTTAGTTCATTATTGGATTTCAAAGAGTAAACATTAAAACCTCTGTACAACTCGGGGCGAGGAAATTGAATCTGGGATCGAACTGAAGATAGGTTGGGTAAAAGTGATACATAACTAGAAGAATAAATGAAGAAGTATATAGTGTCAAGTTATTTTAAAATAGAAGAAAGGTGTTAAAGTGTTCAAATAAAAGTGTAAAACAAATATAAAGGAAAGTATAGTGACTAAACATTAGATTATAAAACAAATTAATAACAATTGATGATAATTCACTTTTACACTTCCACATACTTATGAATTATTTGTGATACTTTCACTGAATTGAGACACTGATATTATTATAATAATTTCACTGTTTGAACTATTATTTCTTTCTGTGTTAGAATGTTTTGAAAGAGCAGAGGTGCCAACCTTTGGAGTGAGTTATCAGTAAGACCACTGTTAACCCCCCCCCCAAATTTTTCGAGTCAAATCCAAAGCATGATTCTCCCCTCTCGATAATGACACCCCCTTTCCCCTTCCCGACAGCAATCTATTCTAAAGTATATCATATTACACAATAAAATATGCACATTACCTGTTAGTTCTGTGATAAAAAATTCTTTGTAGCTCGTTTCGCACCCAGCAGCTGCTTTTCAGTGTAGATTTTCTTGAAGCATACTTCCCCCTGTGATGACATTTTCGTCTTCTGAACCAAAAGCGATTCCAGTGTAGACGTGCTTAATGTAGGCCTGAATTCTGTCTGATTTTTCCTAACAACACTGAAAACTCTTTCTGTGGGAGAGTTACTGTGAGGTACACTTAATACTGCAAATACAACATTACTTAAGGTTTTATACTTCATTTGTCCACTTTCATTTTTAAGCTCTGCAATATTGCCCCAGTTTACATCAATTTTAGGTCCATGTACAATATATTCAGGGAAAGTATCATACTGGTAAACTGCAAATTCCTCTTCAAGTTTGTCATGTTCACTTTCCTTGACCAAACTTGGGAATCTTCGAACAAAATATTCAAGAGATGAATAGGAAACCTTCATTCTAAGAGAGATGTCTACAACTTCGGCATGCTGAAGAAATTAATCATCAAGGGGAAATTTCCTGATAATGTAACTGCAAGCTGCTATATAAAACTCTCTTACAGAATTATAAAACATCTGTTCATCACAGTCGTTCTCTTTCAAGTATGCCCTGGCTTTTGCTCCGATTACCAAGTCCTCGTTGCCTTTCTGGTACTTCCTCTTCTTTAATTCAACACTCGAAAGGGAGGTAGATTCTGACTGAATAGAACATGGCTGAACAAATCTGACCAATAGGTCAGTTAGAAGACCATTAAGTTTCCTCCTAAGAAGATGTATGGCTGGAGCATCTTGTTGCAGAAATAAATTCACTGAGTTAAAGACAGGAAGTGTACTCTGAAGAAAATAGCAAAACAGTTTTGTGTGTGGGTCCTGTAAGAAAGATTTTACAGTTTCAAACTGCTTGGTGCTCTCATTTTTATGGTGGGGGTCACTACAAAACATGAGTGTCAAAGCTTCCCACTGCTCAAGAACTCGATTAATAGACTGAAGAAGCGAGAGCCAACGGGTACTGACACATTTCAAAATGTTGTGACCCTCTGTGCCACAAATAGCCTGATATACTTTCAACGTGTTTTGCCTTTTAGAACTCTTATCAAGGTAGTAATATAACTGAACCAAAAAGTTCTCTACATTGACTGGTAATTGGGCTGCTGCTTTTTGTGCACAGATGTGTATGAGATGACATGAACAACCCGAAACATAAACAGAAGAATGCCTGTCCTTCACAAATTTGGCAACACCTTTAATGCCCCTATCATTGTGTATGCGTTGTCAGATAAAAAAGAAATGCAATTTTCCCATGGAATGGCTAGAGAAGACAATTCACTATTGATAACAGAAAAAATTCCCTCACCTATGTTGTCAGTACTCTCTAACAATGACAATAGAAGAGTTGATATTTGGCCTATCTGAGCATTAAAGAAAGAAACAACTATAGGTTAAAGTTTTACTGCATTTGAATCTGTACTGCCATCAATAGCCAAAGAAAAAGGCGTTTTTTGCAAAAGTTCACTTATTTCCTTTTTTGTCTCAGAGGTTTTGGTTCTTGCACAGCCATATTTCTGCGATATTTTAGAGTCAGGGAACAATGCTCTAAATAAATTTGCTGCATGGTCCGAAACAGATAACGGGATATTATGCTCCAAAAGAAATGATGTGAACAGCAACTTGGCATTTGTCACCACAGTTTCATTACTTTTTACGATGAATGATGAAACAGACTTGTTTCGTAATTTTGCTTCACTGTATGTGTTTTGTTTCTTGGATTCTATGTGTCTTCTGCAATCACCTCGTCCACCGTGAGCCACAGAAAAATCACACGAGCACACACTGCAGAACACGTGGTTTTCACTAACACATGAAGCAAGTAGGCATGGCCATTTCTTTGTGTAACCGTCTCGATATTTTTGTAACACTGCTGTCTTCTTAGAAGTAGATGCAATTTGACAATTGCACCGCTTCATTTTACAAAACCAATTACTTCTTTTAGAAACAATGACTAGAATAATTAGAACTGTAACGCGCTAAAGTACTTCGACGCAAACAACAAAGAGACACCACGCTCACCAATGACGCGCACTGGAGTTGAGCTCCTTTATTCACAATGAATTTCACAACGCTCACGGGTAGCGCTGCGATAGCAAAAGAAAGTGATGATCTAATTAGTAGCCAACTCACAAGCATTGAAACGAGGAGGGTTCAGCAGTAATGCTCGAAAGGATCGACATTTTTTCTTCTTTCCTTTTTTTCGTAGATTTTTTATTTTTTTCGTGATAATGTCGCTTTCCAAAATAATTTCCCCTTTGACCGTAATCATGAGGTGAAATCCGTAATAATTACGGACAATCCGTAATAGTTGGCACCTATGAAAGAGTATAACCTCTTCACGCACCTTCTAACCTATAAGCAGACACGATTCATAAACGAACTATTTGTATTTTACATTTAGTTTGTTATTTTAACCTCTGCTCAACAGTCCGTTGAGGACCAAGGTGTACTGCGCGGCTTTTGTGTTAGTGTGACGGTGTATGGCTAGTACTATGCGCCACCAGCCGCTAGTTGTGGTATTCACAGCCAGGAGGCGGCACTGTTATCTCAGCGCCTACTCAGTTCTGCCTTACGACGCTGAGTGCATGCCGTACGGAGCCTCCGCTGGTAATTGAACCCGGGACCATGAGTGCATCAATCGCCTGCGTTAGCCACTAGACCACCTGGAGGTTAATTTGTTGTTACTTTATATTATATTTGACTGTATTTGTGTGACGTTTTGTACTTCACAAAAGGTATTTTCGTTAACATTTTTGTAGTGAAAAGAATCCACCAAATATTAAAAACAATAAATATTTTAACTGATGATCTCGGCCTGGACATAAGAAGAAGTGCCACCCGCTGAGCCAAAAATGTTTTACTAGCCTGGACAAATACTTAATATGAAAATTATTTAATTTTACTGAATAATTAAAATTATTACTGAATTTATACCACAAGAACAAGGTGAACATTCTTCAACCAAGTGATTGAATAACTTATAATTAACTAAATAAACTGGAAAAACTATATTATTTTTTTTTTATTGTTTATTCTATTAAACAATTTGGCGCTCAACAACTTGGAAAATAATCTAAATAATTGTTTATTATTAAACGAAAGTTACAGAAGTTAAATGGACTAGATTCCATTTTTTAGAATAGAGGAAGTTGATGATAATATTATTCATGTTAGAGAATTAGCACCCAACAACGTGAGGAGTTACAAGGATCAAACCAAACCACATCATACATTATTTATTTATTTATATTAAAAAAAAATTCTTAATTTTATAGATTGGCACCAACAATTTTAAGGGGGGTAAAAATATATTTATTTTGTATATTGCACATGGAACAAGTGATGTATGAAATACATTTCAAATTGCTTTAGTTTTTTTTTATATATGTATGAATTACAAACATGTAGAAAGGTTTTTTCTTTTGGCCTCGTCTTACCATGAGTTTATAACACTAGCTTCCTGCATATTAAAAGAATTAAATTGATTTAAAATTATAGAACATCCATATAAATTAATTGCTTATAAATAAATCGATACATGTTGGAGCCTAAGTAATGGCTGGATCCTCTCAAAGTGTCAAGCCCTTATTAAACAAACCAACACATTAAGTTCAATATGTACACCGTTATGCTTATTATCCAATGAATCTGTTATGTATATAAAATTGATTCTTTTTTTGAATATGTCCACAGGGTCTTACATATTTTTCAAACAGTACCCAACAAACTGCTATGCTATATGAAACTGTAAAGAAAAGATTCTGTTCCAAGCAGTCCAGAAGTATAACCATTAATACCGTAATCAATTCACGATTTAAAGAAATACTTGAAAACTATTATTGATTCTGGTGATCTAAGAAATTGCACTACTCTTCAGTCCATTTGAAGACATTAGGAGTGTGAACTTTACTAGGGCTTAATGTCTCAAATTATGTTACTCATAGAAATTTTATTTGTGCAGTTACAAAATGTACAACTAGAACTTACAGGAACAAAAAAACTTCCCGAGTCAAGAAAAAATATTTGAACGTTGTTGTGACACTTTCCAAATTTACTGAAGAAACTTACAAAATTGTTTCAGAAGGGCAACCCACTTTAGATTCAAAGAAACTTTGCTCTGAAGTTTGAATATTATACAGTGTGAAAGAATTTAAAAGGCAAATATAGCTGTTAATTACTTGTATTTATAGAGAAAAACAAATTACAATACACCTTTATATAATGAATCAAACTACTGGAAATTTGGTTACCATTTGAACAAAACAGCCGAAGCTGAATGAACTTCTCTACTCTAAAATGCATCAAACAGGCGGCAGACTCAGGCAAGATTTTCTGAATGGGATATGTTCTCCCTTGAGAAAGACTTAACATTTACACATGTTATATTATCAGAGCTGTTGAAGAAGTGGTCTGCTCTATAAATGTTTTTAGAACTGACTTTTAAGATGAAAGGTACAAAAAAGTAGTAGCACATGTCTCAACTGCTCGTCTTCTAATCTGCCATTTACTTTACCAGTTAACTGATATGATTGACAGGATATCAACATTTAGACTAATATCTTGATGCACTTTAAAAAGTTGAATCAAACAACTGTACAAAAGATACTAAGATCTCCTATACAAAAGATTATGATGGCAACATTTATTTCAAGTTTCCAAATATTTAACTAGAATACAAATTTTACATTTACCATTTATAAAAGTAACTTTTAACCACATAAATAGTGGTAACTATATTCATAAAAATTATATAAAGGGTATATAGTGTAACATCGAAATTTTACACTAGTAATTATAATCCTAACAAAAATTATAAATAATGGCAGCAAACTGCAAATACTGTGAAGACAAGTTACTAAACACATCTCAATCCTCCTTTCCCATTCCCATCCATTACAAGAAGGAAAATGTATAAATTAAGGTAAACTTATCATTAAAAATAAATAAATTAATGTTTAATACACATAATTAATTTATTACTTTCTTGAATTACAATTTCATTAAATTAAAAATTATTTAAAAAAGTTCAGTGTAGAAAGTATAAAATGTGCAATATATACAATGTTTTCAACCTACAAAAATTTAATATTTCATATGATACAACAGATTTACAAGGTATGGTGCAATGGTAAGTGACATTAACAAATTTTGTTTAAAAAAAATTAATAAATAAAAAATAATACAGTGGAACCTCGATATAACACCCCTGTGATATAACGCGACCTTTGATGTAAAGCTCATTTTTCACAGTCCCAGCAAATTAAATAGTTAAACTTGGGACCTTTATATAAAGCGGCCCTCGATATAAAGCGCTTTTTGGCCGGTCCGCAGAAGTATCAAGGTTTTACTGTAGATAAAACTTGCACTAAGTTGGTCCAGTGTCTAATAACATGCACTGACGCCCACCTACATGCTTGGCAACCTTTGGTATGCTTCGGTTGCACAATGGATGTGAAGCCATGGTGAAACAAAAGAATTTCACAGTTAAGTGTACCCATACAAAGGATAAAACAAGAACAAATTATTACACATCAGAAAATAATTAAATGGGTGTGCGCAATTTAAAACTTTTAACTTATAAATGTCTAAACCAGTCGTTCTCAATCTTTTTACGTCCGGAGCCCATCTTACTTTATGGGATCCATTAGCATGGGCACCAGCAGAATTATTTGTAGGGAGGTGGACCCAGTTTATAATCATACTTTTGCTAGAATCGAGTACTTTAATCCCTCTTTTACACTTAAACAAATTATACATACTTAATTCTACTTAATACTAACATTAATTGCTTTTTAAGAAACTGAAAATAAATTTTTGAGCCCGACTTTGCAACCCACCAAACACCCCCCCCCCCCCCCCGGACACAGCAGTGGGTCACACCCCATAGGTTGAGAAATGCTGGTCTAGACTGTTTGTCATGTGAAAAGTGTTAACATGTGGGATAAATGAAACCAGAAATAAAAAATAAAAAGAAGAAACTCTGGTTTGATTGATTTCATTGACTTAATATTGCGTAGCGTAATATATTATTTGCACTGTTTTAATGGTAATGTATTATTGCTAGTGTTATAGTATTTTCATTTGTAAACTTAATTTTATATACAACTTGTAACGGGACAGAATTGGGTGATGGATTTTAATTTAATTGTGAATGCGACGCAGAGGAGTTACCCAGGTGCTCTAGAATGTGCACAAGTGCGCGGATGCTTGCTCGCACTTGTGAATCGTCACGTACTAGGCTAGCTGGTCAGTTAGAGTGAATGTACTGTACATCGTGGTAACTAATTATTGTGTCACGTGATTCCTTTTTGGGCCAATGGAAAAGCAAGCTGGTGTACACGACAACGCTTTTGGCCATCTTGAAAGCGTCGTTTTGGCGTCTGTCGTTCTACAGCTGCGGCTTCGGCCGGTTCAGCACAAAGCCTCGCGAACCAAAAAATTTATTAAACTCTCAAAATGTGTTCTGAAATATAATTTAAAATGGAATAAAACTGTGAATAACTTACAACTACAAGGGCAGCACTTAATTTTGAAGAATTCGATAATAACATCAAACTAAAATGCAGTGAACAATGTGGACGAACTAAAATATACGAAGAGCAACACGTGGTTTGCAGAGACGCCGTGAGTTAAGTAACCGATTATCAAGTCACCATATAACAAATTTATAAGAGCTCTAAATTATGGGGTAAAACTTAAATGAATGAAAGTGTGTGTGAGTAAATACTGGGTTGCTTTAATTTAATTAATTAGTAAAAATAAGTAATTGAATTTAATTATATAAGAAAGTAAGAGATAGATGTTTGTTGTTTTGCTCAATGGGTCGTTCAGTTGAATGTAGAGAATAGAGAAGGAGAAAGCCTGTTTAATTGATTCATAAAAGGAAAATGATAAAAGCATAATAAATGAGTTGAAATAGTTAACCGTAAATGAGCGTAGTTATTGAAATACATAACCCTAAATCACATTTATAGATCACAAGTTCGTGTGAAGGACTCCGGCCGACACAAGGTAAGAGAAGTTTTATTACAATTAAAATGTGGTAGAGTAAAAGTAAAATTACATTGGCTCCCGAACTTGGACAGTTTGTGCAAATAAATTTGAGGTATACCAAATTTGATATAAACCACACCTACAAGTGGATATAAGCGTGATTTAGGAATACATATAAATTATGTGCAGGTTAAGTGATGTGTATACTATAGTCAAGTAATACATATAATGTAACGGTACAGAATTGTGTGCTACCCCAGTTTCAATTTCAATCCAATTTTAATTTTTAATTGTCAGTATCCACCTGTGAGGTGCCCCAGTGCAACATACAATATTAGCATAAACAACTGATGTCTAGACAGCCAGACTAGACGTATTACGTAATAGCCCCAGCAGCAGTCTCCCTTGTGAATCACAGTATGCAGATTGTCATCAGAGTATTAACATCAGACAGTAGTAAGCAGCAGCATACAGTTAGTCAAGTAAAACGGTGGCCTCAGGTGCAAGATAAGCCAAAAATATTATAATCTGCCTATCTAGTAAAGTGTGGAATGTAACAACAAACTAACAGTGCCAGTGAAACGAAAAGTTGTAGCGTGAACATTGGTGTCGGAGGAAAACGCTGTCTTACTACGTAATATGTGACCACGTGTTGATAAATAACAATGAAAATAATCAATTTAATATTAATCCATCATTTACTTGTGTCAATAAAAGGTGTACACCCATAAAGATTGAGATCTCAAACAGTGGGGTAATTAAAGAGTGTGAGAGAGTGAGTGTGTAAACAAAAAGGGGAAAATAATCAAAGACTGGTTGGCTATAATCTAATTTGTGTCAGAATATTGTTGATGTTCATCAGGTTTGTATTATTACTATAAAATTAATAATCAATAATTATTTGACTTAAAATAAATTCAGAGTTTGTATGATGATAACCATGTGTAGAGAGTAAGTTATTACGCCCGTTTAACATAACCTGTCCTGTATGGAAAATCTCGCCTAATCGGACCTGGTAAATAATTAGAAGTAAATAATGGGAAAATGTATTAAGGTTTCCATATTTGTCCTTTGTTTAAAAATATTGGTGGCGACCTATAAGTTGGGAATCTTCTGTTTTTGGTAAGTCAGGGCGAATGCGTAAAAGGTAAGTAAAAGTTTAATATAAGGGGGGTAAGGAAATAGACCGTAACAATGGCGACCCTGCCAGGATGACTCATATGGAATTTTCTGATATGGGTTTAGGCCTGATTGGAAGTACGAGACAGGTTGTGGTAACGGCATATGTGTGAATAATTATTGTAGTTTTTATAAGAGTGTATTATATAAAATTTGAATAATCATGGCGGATGTAAGAGAAACCGTAGAAAATAAGGGAATATGGGCTAACGTGTTGAACCTTTTGAACACAATAGAGAATTATGATAAGCGTCTTAAGAAACCTCACAAGGGTTGTGACGAGTTAAAAACAAGAGTAGATGAAACGGCGGAAGGGATAGATATAAAAAATAGAGTAATCATGGAGGATGTAAGAGAAACCGTAGAAAATAAGGGACTATGGGCTGACATGTTGAACCTTTTGAACACAATAGAGGAGAATTATGATAAGCGTCTTAAGAAACCTCACAAGGGTTGTGACGAGTTAAAAACAAGAGTAGATGAGACGGCGGAAGGGATAGATATAAAAAATAGAGTAATCGTGGAGGATGTAAGAGAAACCGTAGAAAATAAGGGAATATGGGCTGACATGTTGAACTTTTTGAACACAATAGAGGAGAATTATGATAAGCGTCTTAAGAAACCTCACAAGAGTCGCGAAGAGTTAAAAACAAGAGTAGATGAAACGGCGGAAAGGATAGATAAGGAGTTTGATAAATTAAAGGATGGATTAAAGGATGTTTTTGCCAAACCATGTAAGCTACTCAAAAATAAAGAAAGTGACCTAAACCAGGTGAGTAGTTCAAATAGTGGAGGTAATAATGATGATACTTTTACAAACAACAGTGTTAGTTTAAGTGCGGTGAAGATAAAAAATGAGGTAAGTGAAGTTAAAACAAATGATAATCCGAATGGGGTTAGTTTAAATATAAACAAGGAAGTAACAGTTAACAAGGTAAGTAACGACTGTAAAACAAGTGGGAATTATAAGGGAGGAATAATTACGAATAGTAATGGTAATAGTTTAAATGCAAATCAGGTGATGAATTATAAGGTAAGTGGCAGGGTTAAAATAAGTAATGATGAAACATTATTGAATACAAATATTGGTGATATATTAAATAATAGCGGTAATAATGTTGTTAATAATGGTAAAGGAATAATAAACAATGTGAGTAGTTGTGATAGTGGAGATAATAATAAGGATGATACTTTTACAAATAACTGTGTTACTTTAAGTGCAGTGGAGACAAAAAACGAGGTAAGTGAGGTCAATACGAATAATATTCGGGAAGAGGTTAGTTTCAATGTAAAACAGGTGGCCGTAAAAATGGTGAGTAATAATGTTAGTTGTGATGACGTTAACAATTGTGAGATATTTTTCTTTTAAAATATTGGTGATATATTGTGTAATAGTAATAGTGAAAATAAGAGTAGAAAGTTAGTTGGTGTTAGTAACGGAGTAATGATTAGTATTGATGAGTTGGAGAAAGAATGGAGAGATAATTTAAAGGGTGAACTGGGGGCAAGTTTATATAGGGTTAAATGTGAAACAGATTTCACAAGTTGTTTATGGGGATAAGAGATCCTCACTAGGACATTTGGGCGACAATGGGTCGGCAAATAGTCAAATAAGTTGTTTGTGTTTATCTGGTAGAACCAGATGGTGTTTAAATAATTTAGTGGTGTTGCCCTCTGTGTGGAGTGAGAATATGAAATGGTGTGGTATTGAAAGTGATTATGAGCGAGATAGAGTGATACGAGGTATTCAGATTAAGTAGAGATTATGTAGGGTTTGTAAGGGAAATAAATATTGAGAGAAATGATTATATTGTAAACAACGTAGACTTACTTTGTTCAGTAGTAAACAATGACAATGATTTTATTGATGATGAATATGTACCTGTTGGGAGAAGTAGAGTACTGGTAGTAGTAGATAATTGTGATAATGATGTAACTCACCTGGGAATAACAAAAATTACTGATGGAGATTTGACAAAAAACAATAATGTTGACTTGGTTTATGATAAGGTAATAATAGGGGGTAACCCTATGTATTATTATTTTGGCACAATGGAAAAAATAAAATTTTATGGTTATTATAAAAAAGATAGCCATATGCTATGTATCAATAAAATTGAACAGTGTTATGTGAAGAAAAGACTAATTTTTGATGATGGGGGTTGAGAAATACGGCATGAACATTAAATTATGTGAGTAATGGTAAAATGACCTGGCTGATTTAGGTAATGAAGTGTGGTAAATAATAAAATTCTGACGAAAAGTTGTAAATAAATATGTGTTAGTGTTAAATGTATTGTGTCAGGGTATATTGGCAAATTGTATACAATTGGTTATGTAACAATGTTTGTAGTATGTTATAATCATAATAATATTTTATTTTGTTAATTAACAATAATAATGAACAAGGGGTAATAATAAATTTTACTTTGCATTGTGTGTTTAAATTAAAAGTGTTCTAAATATTAAAGTAATTAAAAAAAAAAGTTAATTTTATTAATGAAGTAAAATTAAATTTGATTCGAACTGTAACAAATAGTAATTGATAAATATGTTAACATTAAAAGATTTATAGAAACTGAGAATTGAAGGAGGTGATAGGGTGGTGATGTAATCAGAATGTTGAGACTGAGTTGGTGTTTATGAAACCAGTCTGGCATACAACTGTTAATGTAAACAGGTATGTTGTCTGTTGTGTGACTAATGTTTACAGGTTGATGTTTGTTTCATGTTTGAGTTGACAACAACAAGAATGTTGTATTTTGATGAATCAGTGCCATGAGCAAAATCTTATTATGAAATAAAAGAAATGCCAGATGTGAAGAAATGTAGGTAAATTTTTTGAACAACATAAGAAAATAACTTATTGTTTTGATTGCCAAGCAGTTAATATGTATGTGAGAGGATGTTGTTAATGGAGAATCATTTTGAAAAAATGTAATAAAATTAAATTAAATTGGTAATTCATGTAAGTAAATTACTTGAAAAGGTGAATTTGAATAATGAATTTAAACTCATTTTGATCTGAATTTTGACTGTAGTCATAAAATAAATAATAATTGATGAAAGAAATGCGAATTGAATAAAGTTTTATTCAATCGGAAATTTGAGATAAAATTATAAGGTTCATAAATTTTATTTAAAATTCAAAGGTAATGTTGTATTTTGTTTGAAGTATGTATCATATAGTAGGGTGCTATTATTGTATTTTATGTAATCCATTTGTGATTTTTGGTGTATATGTATATAATTTGTAGGGGATTTATGTGTACTAGCTGTAAGTATTTAGTATATAAGATTACATAACCAAAATTACGCAACCAGTACTTTGAAAAAGTCAACCAGTACTTTGCAAAGAATGAGCCGGTATGGCTAAGAGGAAACGAATCAGTTGTGGGATATGGAGTGATGGAAGGACGTCTGTTAATCTTTTAATTGAATGTTGCAGAGTCGGGTGATACTGTGGCGGATATCTGTCCGAGTTTATGGTGTTGGGATCTCGTGCAGAGAAGTCCAGTAGGTCGGATGGGTGCTGCCGCAGTCACCGGACTAGGGGGGAAGGTACCCATGATTTTAGTAGAGTTCAGGGGGGTTGCGGCGCCATATCTTCACTGATCCTCTTAGGTTTTAGGCAATGAGAGTTTATATGCTTCGGCATCCAACCTCTCATTGGGGGGGGGGGGGCGTATTGTAACGGTACAGAATTGTGTGCTACCCCAGTTTCAATTTCAATCCAATTTTAATTTTTAATTGTCAGTATCCACCTGTGAGGTGCCCCAGTGCAACATGCAATGTTAGCATAAACAACTGATGTCTAGACAGCCAGACTAGACGTATTACGTAATAGCCCCAGCAGCAGTCTCCCTTGTGAATCACAGTATGCAGATTGTCATCAGAGTATTAACATCAGACAGTAGTTAGCAGCAGCATACAGTTAGTCAAGTAAAACGGTGGCCTCGGGTGCAAGATAGGCCGAAAATATTATAATCGGCCTATCTAGTAAAGTGTGGAATGTAACAACAAACTAACAGTGCCAGTGAAATGAAAAGTTGTAGCGTGAACATTGGTGTCGGAGGAAAACGCTGTCTTACTACGTAATATGTGACCACGTGTTGATAAATAACAATGAAAATAATCAATTTAATACTAATCCATCATTTACTTGTGTCAATAAAAGGTGTACACCCATAAAGATTGAGATCTCAAACAGTGGGGTAATTAAAGAGTGTGAGAGTGAGTGTGTAAACAAAAAGGGGAAAATAATCAAAGACTGGTTGGCTATAATCTAATTTGTGTCAGAATATTGTTGATGTTCATCAGGTTTGTATTATTACTATAAAATTAATAATCAATAATTATTTGACTTAAAATGAATTCAGAGTTTGTATGATGATAACCATGTGTAGAGAGTAAGTTATTACGCCCGTTTAACATAACCTGTCCTGTATAGAAAATCTCGCCTAATCGGACCTGGTAAGTAATTAGAAGTAAATAATGGGAAAATGTATTAAGGTTTCCATATTTGTCCTTTGTTTAAAAATATTGGTGGCGACCTATAAGTTGAGAATCTTCTGTTTTTGGTAAGTCAGGGCGAATGCGTAAAAGGTAAGTAAAAGTTTAATATAAGGGGGTAAGGAAATAGACCGTAACAATAATATGAATTAATGCTGAGTACATAGAAGATTAAATTTTGTAAAATTAAAAACCCATAAATAAGGTAGAGATGGCAGAAAATAACGGAAATAATTGAATTTAATGAATCAGCTGTCATGAGTGACCGGGGAGTTCATTCAACTCCGAATGTGGGTCAAGAAAATAAAATAAAAGAATTAAGTATTGCAGACGAATCAAACGTCACAGATGATTCGGGGATTCAAATAACCCCAAAATTAACTAAGGAAAGTAATCAACCTGAAAATAATATGATGAAATATTTGTGTAGCACGCTGTGCAGTCTAAATAGTAAATTGATGAGTTAAGAGATGAAATACATGAACAAAAAATAAAATGTGAAAATAATTTCGATGAATTAAAAGAGCAAAATAGTCATTTGAAAAATAATATTAATGAAATCAACAGGCGTTTTGACAATACAAATGAGATATTTGAAAGTAAATTTAACGAATTAGAACAGAGTATTGAGAGAATGGGAGTGTGGGGAATAAATACAGGTAAGTGCAATGTAAACAAAAATAACGAAGAAATAAACAATAAGGTAAGAAATGTGGTTAATACAAGCGAAAATAACGGAGATATATGTGTTAATAGTAATGGTGTTAGTTTAAATGCAAAACAGGTGACGGTAGACAAGGTGAGTAATAATGATGATTCTAATAATGAGTTATTACCTGACCGAGTCAACAAAACATGCAAGAAAAATGTGAACTAACTGAGTTCAGAGACAAATGCGCAAGCGCGTCTCACCCAACCAAGCAGTTTACAGTCATACTCAAAAGTATGTCATTTGAATGTATGTACTCCCAGCGGTGAATATCGTGAGGTCTAATATTTGCGCATGTTCGTGTTACAGAGTTTGTCATTTGTATTTATATTTACTAATTGTATCATTGATCTGCAGTATAATTAATATTTGTGTGTGTGTGTTCGTGTTACAGAGTTTGTCATTTGAATTTATATTTACTAATTGTGAGTATCATTGATCTGTGGTATAATTAATATATGTGTGTGTGTTCGTGTTACAGAGTTTGTCATTTGAATTTATATTTACTAACTGAGAGTATCGTAGCATTGATCTGCGGTATAATTAATATTTGTGCGTGTTCGTGTTACAGAGTTTTTTCATTTGAATTTATATTTACTAATTGTGAGTATCATTGATCTGTGGTATAATTAAAATTTGTGTGTGTGTTCGTGTTACAGAGTTTGTCATTTGAATTTATATTTACTAACTGAGAGTATCGTAGGATTGATCTGCGGTATAATTAATATTTGTGTGTGTTCGTGTTACAGAGTTTTTTCATTTGAATTTATATTTACTAATTGTGAGTATTGTGAGTGTAATTTTTATACTGTGCTTTTTATACAGCTTAATTTCCAGACTTTAACACCACACTTTTAAATTCATTAACTGTAGAATTGAAAGATGACAAGTAACAAACAAAGGCCTTCGCAGTCAAGGACGCCAAATAGTTGGGCGAGTTATTGAATTTTTTGATGAAGAAAAGAACAGTGGTTGTTATAAGAACCCAATAAATAACGCGACAAAGAGAGCAGCAGCTGCAACAGGAAAGTCAGAAACCACCATTTGTAAGATACGGAAAGAGATAAAAGTGTCAAAATCTACTGGTAGAAAACTGAGCACTCCTGGAAAGTCACGTCAGCAGAGTACAAGAAAAATTGTTTTAGATGATTTTGATTTATGTGCACTCCGCCGTACGATACAGAATTTTTATATTATTAAAAAGCAGGTTCCTATGTTACAATCGGTTCTTTCTGAATTAAAAAGTGACATACATTTTGAAGGAGGCAAGGAAACTTTACGGAGAATTATACATAAGCTTGGATTCCGATATAAAAAATGTAAAAATAAAAGAAGTATATTGATGGAGAGAAACTAAACAGTTGCATGGCGAGCAAGATACCTACGAAAGATTAGGAGGAATGACACCTGTGACAATAAGCGACCTGTTATTTTTCTCGACGAGACATTCATCCATCCCACTTACACAGTAAACAAGTGTTGGCAGGATCCTACAACTAGTGGAGTTTTAAAAAATAATAGTACTGGACAATGCTGGATCATTGTTCATGCAGGTTGGGAGAAAGGTTTCATTCCTGAAGCCTTTCTTATGTTCAAGTCTCAAACTACAAGTGGAGACTACCACCACGAGATGAACTTTGAAAATTTTTCCCGGTGGGTTAAGGAAAAACTGCTGCCAAACCTTCCAGAAAAGTCTTTAGTTGTTATGGACAATGCACCATACCACAGTGTACAAGAAAACAAACCGCCGACTACAGCTTCTCGAAAAGCGGAAATCCAGGAATGGCTAAGAAAAATGGGAGTCAGTTTTTCAGAAGATATGATGAAAAGTGAATTATTGGAAATAGTTTGTTTTCGAAAGCCATCACCAACGTATAAAGTAGATACGATTTTTAAAGGAAAAGGGCACGAAGTGATAAGATTACCTCCATACCACTGTAACCTGAATGCCATTGAGTACGTATGGAACATAGTTAAGGGACAAGTAGCAAAATTCAACGTCGATCAGAAAGCAGGTGATATTAAAAACCTCACCGAAAATGTTATTGCTTCTATTTCAGAAAGTGACTGGAAGAAAGCTACACAGCATGTAAAAAGCGAGGAAGATAAATACTGGGAAACTGATGCTTTGATGGAAGATGAAATAGAGAAGATTATAATATCCGTTGGGGGAGAAGAATCTTCTGACACTTCCACTGATACAGACGACGACAGTGAATGCTTTAGTAATTTATCGGATGGATGTGAAATGTCTGGTGTTGAAGAATTAGAATAGAATGCCACTTAATATGAAAACTATATCAGTGCTTTCACAACATAAAATTTGTGTTGAGAGAAGTGAATTTGAGTGAATAGTCCAACTATTTTTTTTTTCTACTAATTATTGACAATGTTATGTTTTTCTGGTACAAATTAGCATTTGCGTTTTAATTTATTTCTCGCGGTATTGTTTTAAAAAATAAGACAAAGTTATAGTTTTAGTGATATAATTGTTTGAAAGACACTTGAATGCAACTTCTCAAGATACGCTTCTAAAAATTTCATCAAGGTAAGATTTTTTCCATTATTTATTAAAAGGTAATTTAATTCACAACCACGAATCAGTAGTGATAATAATTCTGTCTTTAATACTAACGAATAACACACAATAATTAGTATATGGGCATTAGCCAAACTGAGAATTACAGAAAACGTAAAAAGCAAAGTGTCATTACTTCATTGTTTACATCGAGTTACAAATAAATACAATTATGACTTACTCAGTGATACTGATCATTGTTGTTTCATACGTAAAACCTGTTCTGTTGGAGACAGAACAAAATCAGTCATTTTGTTTGAAATATTTCTCTTATATATCCTACCATAAAAACTATTATGAAAGTACCTTTGTAAATTGTCTTTGACAGAAATAACTTAACTTGATCCACAACAATAACGCCCTACCCTTTACCAATATACCGTTATTGCTTTGTAAAATTAGCCACTTTGTTCAGACTTATTAATACCTACCGACTTGTCAACCTGTCCTTTGTAAAATATTAGATCTTGTTGTTCATAACGTGCTGAAGTATCAGTAATAGGTAATTCATTATTTCCTACTATGGAACACTTATTTGTAAATTAAATACTAAATAGAATAGTACAGTGATAACTTTAAAGAATAATTAAAGATCTCTATAGACTCATTAATTACATATTTTAATCCGATTTTAATTATTTCAAAAATCTAAGTACTTTACTCAATAAAAATAAAACAAAAAAGCAAACCAAAAATGGTTTAACTTTTAATCAGTTAATTTTGTTTTAACTTTAATCAGTTAGTTTTTGTAACTATTAACTGTAACTTTAACTTAGTTAGTTTGTTTGGACAGTAACTTTAACTTTGATCAGTTAACAATTATTATGATCTTTCCCAAGTCTGTTTATAACATGATATCGTGTTTATAACGTGGTACACACAATATCACGTTAGAAACTTGCTAATTGAATAGAAATTAAATTCACTTGTTACACATAATTTCACTCGTTTATAGAACTACTATTTGTAATAGCAAAACCTTTCCCTACCAGCTAACGATTCATGTTGTAATTCGAAAAAATCATGAGCAAAAGTAACATAAATTTATACATGTATGAAGAGTACAAAAAAAATTAAACATTGAATAGCCTTATTGACATATTAAGTTACTAACTGAAGTAACAATAATCCATTTATGTTGATCAACAACAGAGACACAACTAGTTATGGTTTACAGGTCAATACCTAATTGAAATTGTGGAGTTTATTGCTCATATTGTTTATGTTTATGGTCAGTTATTTAATAATTTTTGAAACGGTGTAGAATTTCAATTTTGACACCATATGCATACAGTTTTGTATTATAATGCTCTAGCTTTAATTTTTGCATGAGTAAATTATCTAGTCGCGTATGAGTAGTTTTACTTTGACTGTACAAACGTCAAGCAGCGTAGGGGAACATACTGAACCCCCACGCAACTGGCAGTGGCAGTGCTGCTACGCTTCCCCTCTCCAGATTCTATGTTAACGGAGCCATGTAGTAACAAGTGATAGCAAAATAAAGAGAGATAACAGTGATATAATTAAAAACGTGGTGTTCCCGTGATGTAAGTGGAGTAAGGACTCCACTAGTCGTGATGTTTGAGGACAAAGGTTCCTCCAGAGGTTATGTGGAAGACGAGGTGTCTTCGAGTAGTCCCTTAATTTTGTGTGGTGTTCTTGGAAGAGCCAAGAAGTGTAGTAAGTTTGTTGTGCCCTTTGCATGGAGTGAAGTAGGTCAGTGGTGTTGTAACCGGTGTTATGATGAGAAATATGTTGAGAGAGATAGAATGATAGAGGTATTTAAGTTAAATATATGTTATGAGGGGTTAGTTAAGAGATTAGAATTTGAGGATTTGAGGGAATAAACTATAGGAAATGCTTACCTTGTGAAATAGATATTGAGGATTATTTTCATGATACCGTTGTAGATGATAAACACTTACCTTATGATGTGATGGATATAGTGGAGGAATATGATAATATCACTTACCTTATGTTAACCAAAAATACTGATGGAGACAGGATGAAAATTACCAAGGTAGACGGGTTTTATGAATTAATAGGCAATAATGGTGTCAAAGACTATGCTAATATAATTAATTACATTATGGTCATTGTAAATAAATTTATAGTGAGATTAATTGTGTCGGTGTAATAGGTTATGTGTATTCTATATTTTATGTAAACAATGTATGTATGCAGTAGAAATTGATTTTAATAATAATAATGGTATACCAGACTAAATAAATAATGAGAATAATTATAAAGTTAATGATGCAGATGAATAGTAATTGTGTTGGAGTATTGTAATTAAAGTAACTAGTGTGTTTTAAAAAACTGATTGAATTAAAGAATTTGAGATTAATTAATGTTGTATAATTGAATTTTGCTAATGAATTTAAATGATGTTTCTCAGATTTCAACTTGATAATAAATAGTAAATGAATAAATGTAAAACGTGTTTAGTTGTGGAGTCATATGGTTGTTATATAATGTATCAGAAAGTACATATGGGATGGGTATTATATATTTGTTGTAATGAATGTTTATAATTTTGTGTCTATGACAGGAATCATGTTTTTATTCAATCGAGTGATGTAATTTAAGTATGAATTTTACCATGAAATCGGAAGTAAAGTAAAATGTTTTAATGCTTTTAAAAGTAAAAAGTAAAATGCTAAAACAATGAAATTAAATGAGTTTGAAGGAATTTAAATTAGGTGATTAAATTAATTTGAGGTTGTTATAAATTTTCTAGTGTAATTTTCAATGATCATATTGATGTAAAATGTTGAAAAAGATGGAGTTTGGGTGATAATAATTATTTCAGTAAGTCATTTGAGTCAGTCAAAGTTAATTTTAAATGGGTGTTAGACAAAATAAGAATTTCTGGAATAAAAGTAATACAGTAACTAGTTAACAGTAGGGACACAGTAGCGGGAGTGCATGTATGTAGAGAAAGTGAGTGATGTAAATGGAGAGTAAATAGGTGGTGGTGACATTTTGTAGTGTGGGTGGTGTGGTAAGGAGTCCACAACGCAAGACGTTGTGGCGGGGGGTGAATAGTTTTAAATGGGGTTTAGCGGAGTTACCTGGGAAAGGGCCAGGAACTAATAAGGGAATGAGTATACGGGAAGGGAACACACATCCTAGGTACAAAGAGGGTAGCAGGTATTTGGTTCTAAGAGGAGAATGATTTAAGTGGAGTTAGAGAATTAGTGGAGGTAAATATTTTTGAGAGACTGGTGTCACCCTATATAAATCCGTAAATGGTTGTTAAGAAGGAAGAAGGGGGTAAGGTTATATTTTAATGCCCATTCAATAAATCAAATCATTGTGAATGACTGAGAATCACCCGAACAAATTAATGATGATGGAAATGATTAATAGAAATTCAAAATTAAAATGTAATAATAAATATAACAAGTGAAAGAGTTAATAGAATTTGAAACTAAACTTAAATTTGAAATGTTTGTAAATTGTATTCAGATGCAAATGAAATGTTTATTTTAATGAAATGAGTTATGACTTAAATTGAATAATGTTGTGTATTTATGTTATTTGTGTTTAGTGTGCCTAGGGTAAGGTCATTCACCTGACAATGAGGTATCAGCTGATGACTGGTGTGGACTGTATGATGTATAATGTAATCAATTCATATGTTCTTTCAGTAATTAATTTAATTTAATAATTTGTTTCTTTTTGGTAATTATCAGAATGTATGTTTCTGGAATTTAAATTCATTTAATGATTGAAAAACAAAATTTTAATCTTTGGTGAAGTACAGATTGTGTCGTGTTTTCATGTGCACGATATATATTGACTGTGTGTACTGATAATGTATTAACTGATTCATAGTGTTCATATTATATGTTTTGTAATCAAATGTAGTGATAATGGAATTTATGATAGAGATAAGTTGTTTATTTGTTTTGTGTATTATGATTGTTAGGATATAGTTATGAGGATTTAGAAAGAAAAGTAAATTCATTTAAAAGATTTTGGAATTTTGAAAATGATGAGTAAATTAATTAATTGAAAGAGATGATGTAAATTAACTTCAGTGTGAATCTTTGGTAAGGGACTTAGATTTATTTCACTATTTGAACAAAATTTAAATAATTTGATTTGATTTGAAATAATAATGTCAAGCAAAAAATTAAAGGTTGAGAAATGGGAGTGAGTTTTATTTAAAGGTAAATATGAAATGTTTATGTGAATATTATATTAACGATGAGTATTTAGAGATCTTGTGTTTAAGCTAGTAATGAATACGTGTACGCACCCAGTACTTTGCTAAAGGCAATCCAGTATATGTGTAAGGGGAGATATATCGGTTGAGGATCTGATATGGTATAAGGCTAGTTGTTGATTTTATTTGGAAAGTTACATGGTTAGGTGGTACTGTGGTGAGTGCCTGTCTGAGTTTACGGTGTTGGGATCTCGGACAGAGAAGTCCAGTAGGATCATTCAGATGCAGCCATAGTCGCCGAGCTAGGTGGGTAATTTACCCATGTGTTAAGGAATTAAAGGGGGGTTGTTGGCACCATATCCTCACTGATCCTCTTAGGGTTAGCAATGAGTTTTTCTGCTTCGGCAGAAAACCTCTCATTGGGGGGGGGGGTATTGTAACGGGACAGAATTGGGTGATGGATTTTAATTTAATTGTGAATGCGACACAGAGGAGTTACCCATATTGGGCCTCAGTCTTTAACAATAGACATTCCTGTAGGGAACGCCCATTTGTACGTTTGTCCAGAAAGTCTGTCAACATGCACCGTTTCCAGCTGCTCTGGAATGTGCACAAGTGCGCGGATGCTTGCTCGCACATATGAATCGTCACATACTAGGCTAGCTGGTCAGTTAGAGTGAATGTACTGTACATCATGGTAACTAATTATTGTGTCACGTGATTCCTTTTGGGCCAATGGAAAAGCAAGCTGGTGTACACGACAACGCTTTTGGCCATCTTGAAAGCGTCATTTTGGCGTCTGTCGTTCTACAGCTGCGGCTTCGGCCGGTTCAGCACAAAGCCTCGCGAACCAAAAAATTTATTAAACTCTCAAAATGTGTTCTGAAATATAATTTAAAATGGAATAAAACTGTGAATAACTTACAACTACAAGGGCAGCACTTAATTTTGAAGAATTCGATAATAACATCAAACTAAAATGCAGTGAACAATGTGGACGAACTAAAATATACGAAGTGCAACAAGTGGTTTGCAGAGACGCCGTGAGTTAAGTAACCGATTATCAAGTCACTATATATAAATTTATAACAGCTCTAAATTATGGGGTAAAACTTAAATGAATGAAAGTGTGTGTGAGTAAACACTGGGTTGCTTTAATTTAATTAATTAGTAAAAATAAGTAATTGAATTTAATTATATAAGAAAGTAAGAGATAGACGTTTGTTGTTTTGATCAATGGGGTTGTACCCCAATATTTAAGGTCGTTCAGTTGAATGTAGAGAATAGAGAAGGAGAAAGCCTGTTTAATTGATTCATAAAAGGAAAATGATAAAAGCATAATAAATGAGTTGAAATAGTTAACCGTAAATGAGCGTAGTTATTGAAATACATAACCCTAAATCACGTTTATAGATCACAAGTTCGTGTGAAGGACTCTGGCCGACACAAGGTAAGAGAAGTTTTATTATAATTCAAATGTGGTAGAGTAAAAGTAAAATTACAAACTGAAATAAGATCATAACTGAGGTTTCCTTTACGAATGATATTTGTTTGAAATTGTTTGTAACTGGTATAGGAAATTGGTTTCCACATACCTACTTTCAAATACACGGATGGCAACCCTGAACTTTTGGTTTTCAGTTTTTGGAGCTTTTCTACTCTTCAAAATTCTGTACTACTTAATAACTATACTATATTTTCATTTTCATTCTTTCCATTAAAAAAGGAAAAATCAGAAGAAAAAATATTAAATTAAACTACACTAGTAAATACAAAAGAAAATATAAAAGTTAGAAAATTCTATATAAAAATCCAAGTGTATATTATTGGTACTAAGGGCACATACATTGTCTATTTTCTACTGACCACAGAATCATATACACACTTTTGAGTAATACAAACACATAATGCATTATGCTGGTCTGCTGAATACCAAATGACTTTTGAACACACTAATAAATTTCAACATTCAGTTTCTCCTCTAGTGATTTTGTTTAATTCCATAATAAAATAATTACTCTGAAACAGGAAAAGCCATTGACAATGTTTACAATGACAAATCCAATATGGCAGGAAATACATGATTACATACTCATGTTTATAATGACAAAATACCAATTAATTTTAGTCTGATTCTGTCGAAATAGTATAATTTGCTTATACAGAAATACAATTGCTCAAGACTACGTATCTGAATGGATAGACAAAATATTAATCAATTTTTATTGCTTAGAAAAGAACTGCTTTTTAATAAAAAATTATTTGACAAGGAAATAGGCAGGTTTCATAGCAGAATGACAATTTTTTACAAACTGCAGACAGCTTTCTTATAAACTAAAGTAACGCAAAAACTGTAGAGGATTAAATATGCTATACAAAGTCAATTAATATAAATATGAACTAAAATATATGAACACATTACATTCTAGCTTGTATTTTAAACAAATAATTCTACATTCACTAAATCCAAAACTGTAAGAATAAGGTGGGATTTTTATAAGACAACTAAATTTAAAATTAATTCTGACCTGTTGACTGCTACTAGAAGCTTTCACACCTGCTTCAGTATGTTTCACACCTGAGGTCAATATCATAAAGCAGTACACAGTAATTACGATAATAGGAACCAAAAGATGTGATAAGTCTGATGCCAATTTCATTATTATTTCGCATTCAGAGAGGTCTTAAAATGGATATTTCAATTCAAAATCACAGCCACACATTTTCTTAATTACCTGGTACAGTAAGATTTTTCTGCTTTCTTGATGAATTTAAATTATTTCTCCTTACTGGTACAGTTCAGAAAATATTCACACTATTCTAAAAAGAACCTGTGCTTGACGGGCAATCAATTTTTTCAGTTCAAAAAGTCGCAATTGAATAGTTTTAATTGGGTATTTTTTTAACACCATTAAATTAATGGGATAGGTTTCTTTACATTCAATTAGATAAAGTACTGACCTCTTACTCAACCAATGTGTATGACTAATGATAACAGTCCTATGAATGATTTAAACAAATTCAGTATAATATAATTAAACACCCATTGTTGGAAGGTCTTTAATAATTAATATTAGGCAAGTCATTCACTACAGCATTTATTTTTATGGAGATAACAGTTGAATGCTAATAAATAATACAGCATATACATAATACAATTCTTGTGATATATCCTCATTTTATCACACACACACACACACACACACACACACACTCTCTCTCTCTCTCTCTCTCTCTCTCTCTCACACACACACACACACACACACACACACACAATTTTCTACTTAAAATCGCTGCCTGTATTATACAGATATTTCTACTGTGGAATTATCTTAACAAAATAACATGTTAAGAGGAACTTTGTTCATGGGGCCTTACGCACTGTCAGAGACCAGATGTCACAGTAAAAATGCTCTCAGAGAGTTTAAAGAACATTCAATTACAAAACATTATCTTTAGGAAAGTAGATGGCAAGAGAAAAGAAAATCTAGGTGAAGCACACAAGATACTAATGGTAAGTACAAGAATGTCAACAAAACTATCTTATAAAAATATTATTCACACACACACACACACACACACACACACACACACACACACACACACACACACACACACACACACACACACACACACACACACACACACACACATGCATGGTTGCATGCACAACCACTTTCAAAGACTTACAAAAATATGTTTTTAACATAAGTATTACATTATACAAATATGTACATCACATCTCTATTAAACTGTAATCAATCTTTGTATTTGGAAAAAATACTGCTCAGTTTTTGTTTAAATGAATAAACTTAATGACTTTCTCTAAGTCTATACCTGAAAACTATGACTAACATTTACATCTGTATCTAAGACTGAACATCTCCGTACTATGACTGTATATTACAAACTGTACAAATCAATACACTATGGAACAACTGTTATGATACAGACAAATTTACATCAGTAAATTCATATCAGAACAGATGCCAATAAGTAAATATCTATTTTTACTAATATACACTGTAACACTTTAATGTAACTGCACTTACACCTACACATCTTGTTTTTCATTTTCCCCTGTATTTTTTGTTTTAGTTGCTTTCCTTTTCTTATGTTTACCGGCCGTACTGGGTTCTGAACCAAAATCATACCTTGCTTTGAGCCGTTCACGAATAAGCAAACCTTTAATTAAACGTTTCCAATTTCCATACACTTCTTTCTCTTCCTTCTCTTTAGCCCGACGTGCTGACTCTTCTGTTTCCTATAATAAATAAGGAATTTAATACATCACATACAGTTATCATACCAGCTTTAAACCAGCAAATTAATCTGGTCTCCTGGTATATTTATACCTTTGTTTTTTTTTCACAAATTTACAATGCAATACATAAAATACAATCTCAAGAAGACATAACCAATCAACACATGAATCTATGGAAAAAACATCTATAACTTGAATATCAGTTTCATACTGGAAGGATGAAATCACACAATCATTTCCTTTCAAAAAACAATACTGTAACAAAACTAAATATGTGACTATCTGAAATGTCTTAGGTTTACTTTATAAATCAAACATAGAACATGCTAAACTTGCTGGCATTTCTTATACTACAAACTTACAGAACACGAAACTTTCTTGACTTGCATCAATATAGTATGAAAGACATGAATTAGAACTAGTACCTGATTCCATGCATCCAAAAGTACATCTTTAAATTCTTCACATACAATAAATCCATCAAGTATGGGATGGCTGCTACCACAATGAAATTCCCATCCAACAACTGCAGGTGCACAATCAACACTTAGTTTCCGAGCAACACGATTCAATCCTGGTACTAACACAAACAAGAACATGAGTTTGTATGAAACTGAACAATTACTTATTGTTTATTTAATCTACTACAAAGGACCAATTTTAAATAAATTGCATGTTACTAGTTTTATACACAATTACAAAAAAATGTATAACAAGTATTGTTACCCATTAATACAGACATTCTGGCATTCATCTGCATTTCTTTACCGAGAGAAAAATGTTATTTCATACTCACACTTGTAACGGGACAAAAGGGGCATAATCATTTTATATAATAACTTTATTGTTGGAGACTAACTGGGAGTTAGAACAAAGTGTAGTTGAGTCACAGGATGAGCACGTGGCCATACTGCGTAATAAGCACACCACGTGTTTTAATGTAAAAACGAATTTCCGGCTTCGTGAGATATCAGGAACCGTCTATGAGTGAAGGCAGGAGGCGAGGTGGATATCCAGTGGAGCCACGTGGCAACGCACACAAAGAGTGGATAGCATGCCCAGTTCGCAGCAGTCGCCAGTTCACCATCAAACAGTACGGACGTAATTTCACCGTAGTCTCGGGAGAGTTTTGTTAGCCTCGGTAGGCCGAAAATGTTAAACTCGGTCTACCAAGGAGTGTATTGCAGTGTAATGCAACGGTAAACAGTTTCACTACAGCATTAAAAGTTTTAAAATGTGAATTTGGATAGTTCTGTGAGAAAACAGTTACTCAACATAGTGCGCAACACCTGGGACCTTTTACAGCTAAGTACAGTGAAAAAAACTAATTTAACAGGTCAAAAAATTTATCAGTAAAATAAAATAAGCTCAATAATCAGGGGTTATTCAGATATGTAAAGAGAATGAGAGAGTGTTAGAGAGTATAAAGAGAAAAAGAGAAAGTACTGGTTTATATATAGAAATTTGCGTATTAAATTTTTGTGATTTATATGTTAGGGTAATATCACAGATAAAGAGAAATTAATTGTTGCATAATACAAAATAAAATAAGATTTGTTTGGTAGCATAAACATGTGTTAAGAGTAATTATTACGCCAAAACCTAACCTTATTTTCTGTGCTGAAAAACCCACCTAAACGAACCTGTGAGATTTTTGATATAAGGGAATTAAATTAACTAAAAAATTGTTTTAATGGGGAAGAGTGTAATAGTTTCCATATTTGCTCTTCAAAATATGGTGGCGACCTTGAGGGCGGTTTAGAATCTTCTGATTGTGTTTTAAGGTAAGTGGGTAAAAAAGCTCGCAGTAACTGGGGTAAGTAAAGTACGTAATATTCTTCTTTTGTGTTTGTAAAACATTTTACAGCTACAATTGGCGACCCTGCCAGGATACTCGTATAAATTTTTATATGGGTTAGGCCTGCTTTCAAGTACAGAATATGGTTTTGGTAAACGGCGTTTTTTTGTATTGTTGGTATAAGTCACGAAATGTGTGATTAGAGGTTATGATTATATGTTACGGGATATAAGTTATGATATAAAGCATTGTGTTTAAAAAGTTTATGACATTTTGTTTATATAATTCATAATCAAAATGGAAGATAATGAAAATGAAGTCAATCTGACTGACTCAGCTATGATGAGTGCTTCGGGAGTTCATTCAACCCCAATCTCAACAAAAGAAAGTGTAACGGGACAAACCAAGAGGTTTATTTTAATTTCCTAATAATTGTAAAAATTAGTAACCAACCATGCTAGGCAACAGTCTTGATTACAAACGCTTGACATTTTTGAATACCCTGTAGTCCACTTCGTGCCAAGCCGTACGAGGCACAAAAGCTGTTAACGTCTGGGAATGTGTACAAGCGCCGTGAGTGAGTGTGCCGTCTTTTCACAACAAGAAAGTCACGTACAAAAAATTCCATAGCCGATCATGCGATGGAAACAACGAATCACAGAGTATGAGTTGATGGTGACGCCTAACACCTGGCAGGTAGGCAACCAAACGCACACAGACAGTCGACAATAGTCGCCGGCCAGTTGGACACCACTACTTAAACAGTACAAACGTAATTTCACGGTAGCCTCGGAAAAACTTTGGTAGACCGAAAATGTAAAAGTAGGTCTACCAAAGAGTGTGTTGTGATGTAATGCAACAGAAGTAACATTTATAAAACGAGTTTGTGATAGTTTTGCGGGAAAGTGTAAACCGACATGTGGCGTAATAGTCATGGATACTGAATTCAGTTAAGTACAATATTTCTTTTTGGCCAAAAGTTTATGTAAGGTAAAACATTTGAATTACTAAAGAGCTCAGTTAATAAAATGGAGGGAAAAGAGAGTGAGAGTGTGTGTGAGGGAAAAGGGGAGAAATAAAATGTAAAAGAGAGTACTGGTCTGTAAATAGAAATTAGTATAAGAAAACTTTAAATAATAGAGATTCGTGGAAATAACATACAAAGAAAGAGAAAGAGTAAATTTGAGAAAAAATAAAATATTTTTGTGTTAATTGCATGACCATGTGTTAGCGTAGTTATTTCGCCATTACCATTTCCTAGTGTTCTGTGCTGAAAAACTCGTCTAAACATTCCGGGGAATTTTCTGAATTGTGGGAAGTCAGATTGCAAAATTGTCCAGTGTTTTAATTAAGGTAAAGTATAAAGGTCTCCATATCTGTCCTTCAAAGATATTGTTGGCGGCCCTGAACTTCTGTTGGTGTTTATAAAAGGTAAGTCAGCGAAAAAAAGATCGCAAGGCAAGGTTCTGGCAGAGTAATATTTTTTTTTTTTTTTTTTTAAAATGTTTGTTTCTTCACAACTGGCGACTACTGCCAGGATACTGGTATAACTTTATACGAGGTAGACCTGTTTTAAGCACAGAAAATAGGATTTGGGTAACGGCGTAAGTTGTGAAATTATCATATAGATTTACGTTGAATAAGGTTATGTTTTGGTAGCGTAGCGTACGAAATTATTGTGTGGTTATTTTCACATTTATATATTGACTAGCAAAATACCCGTGCTTCGCTACGGAGTTTCACGTTGTACGTAATGAAAATCTTATTTAATTAATAAAGTTCAATTAAAGTAGGTTTCTTATAAATAAATAATTAAAACCTCTTATGTATTTTATTTAAAATAAACATTATACATTTTTGTTATATGAAGTTGTGTTGAGTATGAAAACGTTTCAGATTTTTCTTCAATTTATGAACTTGTAATGAAGAACTAATCATCGGATCATTAAAGAACTTCTTTGTACACAAAGTTTTTAGTTTTTCCTTCTGGCTGAAGAATAACCAGCCTGTCAGGAGTGCTAACTCTTGAACAGGCAACGTACAACTGCCCATGAGAGAAACAGTCTTCCCTCAGATCTACGCCAGCCATTTTCAAAGACTGTCCTTGAGCTTTGTTGATTGTCATTGCAAAACAGACTTTGATGGGAAATTGTAGTCTTTTAAACTGAAAATAGTAGTCTGACGGGATCAAAGGAATGCGAGGTATGAAAACTGTTTCTCCAGAACCACAGCCAGTGAATATAGTTGCCTCAACAACGTTCTTATGTAAAGATTTTACCTGCAGTCTGGTACCGTTGCAAAGTTTCGGTGGATTAAGTTCTGCAGCAGCATAATGGGAGCCCCAACTTTTAGGTGAAGGTTATGTGGGGGTATTCCTGGAGGGTTGAGCGTGTGGAGGAACTCTACCGGATAATGCACATCGTCTTCTATCTCTACTATGGAATCTACCGACTGATATTTTATAACATTGGCTGGAAGTTTTTCTAACAATAAGTTGTTAATGATTGCTGCTGTCTCATTTCTTGGGGTTAGAATAGCTCTTTCTTTGAGCCAAGATGAGTCACGTATATTCATTAAGTCTGGGTATATTTTATCTGTCAAAGTCTTAAGATCTTTTACAACTTCACATAGGTTGTTTGGAATGTTAACTTTTCCAGGTTCCTCTTTTAACTTTCCATCGCCAATCTGTAACAGAAAGCTTGAAAACTCTTCCGCTTTAAAATCACCTTTAAGATGCACCCGCATGTTTACTCTTAAGGAACGAACTTGAACTTTGGGCCAGAGGTAAGACTTCAGGCAGGCTTTAACTTCATCTGCTCGTGTTCCCCGAGGCACAACAGGTAAAGTCTGTCTAAAGTCTCCGGCCAGTAGTACTGTTATTCCACCCATCAGGTTTTTACTGCTACGAATGTCCTGTAAAGTTCTGTCTAGGGCTTCTATCCCTCGTTTGTAAGCCATGGTGCATTCATCCCAACTATCAACTTGCACTCTTTCAAGACCTTGGCTGTGTCACTTTGTTTTGAAATGTTGCAGAGTGGAGTCTGGGAGATGTTTAAATTCAGAAGCAGTTTAAAGGCAGAGTGAGCTGTTTTACCTCCATCCAGCAATGTAGCTGCTATACCTGAAGAAGCCACAGAGATGGCAATCTTTGTCTTTCCTAACGCTGGCAAGAAGTAGGTTTAGTAGGAACGTTATTCCAGTGCCACCAGGTGCATCGAGAAAAAACAGCTGACCGAGTCCATCATTAATGTTGGCAATGAGCTCATTGTAAGCGTTCTTCTGATCCGCATTAAGTTTAGGAAAGTTCTCAGCAACCATATCAGAAAGCTGAACTGTACTGTAGGAGAGCTCTTTCAGGTACTCGCGATTGACTGTAATAATGTTTGTGTCTTTAGTTGGTGGAGGTAAACCGAAGTCTTGGAGAGATTGGTTTGACATAGAAAAGATCATATTTTCAAGACATAGTAAGCATTCATTATAAACTGTGTTCTTGCAAAGTTCAATCTCTAAACCATGACTTTCAATCTCAATCTGCCTTCTTATGTCCTCTGATAGACTTTCTTTGTGTTTTTCCCAAAGTGCAACTTCTGCAACTTGGCAAAACACCAATATTACAGCAAACAGCTCTCGGATTTTGTGGAATGGAATCTGAAATGGAAGCTTCTTGCAGGGTTAGGTCCCATTGCATGTCGTCTTCCAACAACCCTAATGCTCTACAGGCAGACTGGTACATAGGATGAACTATACCAGATACCTTTTTAAGATCATTGAAACACGTTGGTCCTCGAATCTCGTGTAGCAGGAGACGCAGATAGAAACACTCGACATTTTTAGGATGTACAGTATATACCCTCCCAAGTACATGATCTTTTTTTACTCCTGGATGTCCTGGAACGCCTTTTCCTCGCTTTCTTCTGCAAAACTGGCTATTTTTCCAGACATAGTATGTTGGGACCTCACAGTAAAGAAGGCCTCTGGCAAAGGAATCGGTTTTGCAGAGTTCGAAAAATGCTGTTAATGTGGTTTTTGGTGGATGTTGGATTTTGTCCAGAAGATTGTCGGAAGTGAAAAATACCCTCTGGCCGTTCTCAAGGTGGACTGCTAACTGCACTACTGGTGGGAACCTTTCATGAATAGGTAAACAGAAAATACGAGCCACTTCGGAAGTGCTGATGTAGCGACCTGATTCGTACTTAGAAACTTCATCCCACTCATTCTCCAACCTAAACGCTGCCTGATCACTGCCTTTGTTCACATATTTACAAATATTCTCCAACCTAAACGCTGCCTGATCACTGCCTTTGTTCACATATTTACAAATATACTTTATCGACTTGACGGAGTTGCACAGTTCAACATTTATGTGGGCTAAGAAAGAGCGGGAAAGAACAGGATTGTACGGTACCACCCATTGGTTGTCTAGATCAACTCCTTTAATGTTGACCGAGAAACCACCATCGGCAGGAGACCGTCGGCGATACTGGGGGTAACCGTCATCCGCAGTTTGAGTTTGTGTTGCTAAAGGCCGCGGATATCTCTTGGTGCATTGGCCGTTTACCATGCAGGGCGAGTTTCTGTTAACATTTCCACAAGGGCCATGAATCATTGTGGACTTAACAATGTCATGAAGGGCAGGATCGACTTCAGGATCAGGGATCTCTGCACTTATCACACTGTCGATTTGATGGGGCATGATCCTATCCTGCAGCCAGAGCAGTATGTGCACGTGCGGTAAACCTCTTTTTTGCCATTCCACAGTTAACATGTAACACCTTGTTGGACCGAAAACATTGCCTTTTGTCAAGACATGCATCATTTTCTTTACTTTGAGGTGAAATATTCTGGCAATAATATCGTATCTGTCTTGAGGCCTTTGTCGTGCACTTAATGCTTCTTGTATTTCGGTCCATTTAGGGTTACATGTAAATGTGATGAACAGATCAGGATGGCCGTACTTGCGTACATATATCATGGCGTCCTGAGTCCGCTCGTGCATGTAACGGGGTCCACCTGTAAAGCTGGAAGGTAAAACAACCATTTTGCCTATATTATTGGCTTGCCCATCATTTTTGCATATGGAATCCCGCAGATGCACATAGTTTTCGGTCCGCAGCTTACTCTGATTGTTCCTTACGAAGTTGAGTCTTTCTGTCTCAATTTTGGCGTACATGTCAACCAAAAATTGATTCAGGAGACTGCGGTAAAGTAACAAATAATTTTGCTGGCCATCTCTCTCCATTATGCGGAATGAGTAAAATTCTGAAGCTGAAACAGTTTTTTTTAGAGGGGCTTTAGTGTTTGGGTTGCACTGTGGAATGGCAATGGAGTAACCATCTTCCCCACGACAGAACATAAGTGGATACTGCAAAGCGTCATAAGATCGATGAGTTTCACTTATGCGCTGTAACTTAGAGTCTCTGCTGTGGAGAATGATGTCCCTCTTTGCAAACTCCTGGCCTACGATCACTAAAGCCACCTCATTTGTTGTGGGTGCATTGAACTGACCCCTATGTCCATCTACGGGCTTTCTGTCTGCATGGATTACTACTTTGAACTCCTGGCTTTCTGGAACACTTTCCAATGCTGTTTTGAAATCGTTTATGTAAGAATTGTGATTGTGAAGCACTTTTTGAAGTTTGGCAACTAACCCAGGCTTTACGTTTGGAAAATTGTTACATCTAGTGTTTGTCTCCTTTTCGTCGTCTCCAAGGAAATATATTTGTAAAAATGAGGGGTTGTTTGGAGGTGAAGAAAACAAACTCCCTATCCTGTGGTAGACTTGACCTTGTACTTTAAAAGTTGGCGTGAAGTTCCCTTCTTTTATTTCTTTGGCTCCGAAAGATGTCATTTGGAAACAACCATTATATTTTCTTATGTTTACCAAAAAGTGTTCAGACTCTGGATGTTCACTTGTGAGAAGGGTGTGGAGAGGTTCTGGTAGTTCTTTAATGAGAGGAAGGTGGACTTTTCCGTTGCTACAACATAACCCAGGACTTTCCTCTTTCCACTTTTTAGCATTATACCATTTACACTGTATAAAATCACCAATAGATAAAATCTTGTCATTGTTGTAGTCAGTATTACAGTCATATTTAAAGCCCAACAAAGATTTTATCTTCCAGGGAATAAGTGACCTCTTTTCATTGTATTTTCTCACCGCTTCTCTATTTACTTGTGGATGTTTTTCTGTGTATTTGGAAACAGATGCTCGGTGTACTTCAGGATTTATTTTATTATAGTTTTTAACTGCTGTGATATGAACTTCAGGGTTTTTTTTGTTGTACTTTCTAACTGCCTTCCTATTTACTTCAGGATTATTCTCTGAATACTTTTTGACAGCTTCTCTGTGCTTTTTTCTTTTGCTGGAGTCATTGAACCTGGCACGACGTTTCCTTCCTCGTCGCTTCGTACAGGGTGGAGCTACTTCACTTTTATGAGAGTGGTCCTGGGTTTCTGGTTCTGTTACTTCATCAGGCACTGGAGGAGGGCTGTGAGAAGCAGTTGTTGGTAACAGTACCTCTACCGGAAGTAATGTAGGTGGCGTCTGCATTAGGGACGATTGTTGGTCATAAGGTGTTGGCATTTCATCTACTGGAATGATTGGCTCAAAGTGTGCCGACATCATGGGGCCTGAACACTTCATTCTTATAACTGGCTTCCCTTCATCGGGCCCCCCAAATCTCATGATCAACGTGCCATCTCGATATACTTGAATATCATATGGGTAAAGTTCACCAGCAGCCATGATTTCACTGCAAGTAGCGTATGTGGTGCGAAGAGACATATGAGATTGGTATTGTGTCTTAGTTCTGTAATTTATGGTCCCACACGGCATCATAGTAAAGGGCTTGAACCGTCGCCAGTTGTTGGAAATGTGTTGCACGACAGTGGCCCGCAAATCATTAGCTTGTGAGTCAGTATCGTACATGAGCCATGATAATGAGTAAAAGAAACATGATCCATCACCTGTCATGGGAACTATTCGATGAGGCACCACTACACCATCGATGGATATGTGTTCCATTGTACCTTAAGAAAAAGAATAACCGAATAATTGCATATTTATGCAATGTTAATTGCATAATTAACAAGTAAAAATATTAACACTCACCTTCGTATGAATATAACTGCCTGTAGAAAATAAAATAGGCAGTCATTGAGGACTGCCGACAGAAGTGAAAACTTAAAACTATGAAATAACAGCGGTTTTTTTTTTGGATATTCAATATTAATTGTAGTATCAAAAATTAAAATTTTTTGTAAATTAAAATCTTTAACATCAGTCTGGTTTTCACATCTATCGGCACTCAGAGCAACAATTATATACATTTTACGCTAGTAAGATAACTCCTAAGCCACTATGAAATACTCATTGCATGATGTATGGCAGAGGTCAAATATCAAAAATAAAAAATAAATAATATCAAATTTTTAAACGGAAATATTGATACGAATATTGGAAATATTTGAAAATACATACTTTGTTTATGTTATTCATTTTTCTATATAAAAATATTAACATATTTAGTACTCACTTTTGTACTGCACAGTGATCCTACATTTGAACATTTAAAATAATGATCAAACTAAAACACAATTTAAACAATGCACAGTATACACACACATTAAACTTTCCACGTAGTCAATTTAACTTTACTTATATACATATACACAACACTAATGTTACAATAGATCATAAGTATTGCGTTAATTGTTAATACGGAAAGCCAAAATTGCGCTAGGGATCGAACACGCGATAGCAAATTCGGCAGTGTAAGAAACTCCAAAATAAAGTACGTAAACGATAAAAGTGTGTTAAATAGTATAAACAATAGTATTACACACAAGTATAATCTATACTTTCACTGCTGGCCACGCGCAACACGTCATACTTATAGCTACAGAGTCATACTGTTAACATTAGCATGTCGGTGACGCGAACTCATAAGATTTTACCCATCCAAAAAATAGCCCAACGTGCCTATAGAAGTTTTCACTTCAAAAATACACTAAAAAATACACTGGGAAGTATACTTCCCATAGCCCATTAAAGGGTTGAACGAATTTTGCGGAAAATGTGACAGAGTCCAATCGATTTCTGGTATCAAAATACCCTTAAGTACCAACTTTCGAGAAAATCGTTCAATACAATTATTGCTTGCTTAATAGTATAGGATTAGATAGATTGTACAAATTCTCAACTCTTAGTTTGTTTATTTACATTCATAGTAACATCTATTTATTATTTATTTCGAGAAAATCGTTAGAGCCGTTTCCGAGAAAAAAAGGACATACATTTATTAATTAATTGAACTTCGAAATTTTCTCGACTATAAGAACCTGCAAACAACGAAGTTTTTTTCAATTTAAAACAATGATTAAAAACTCAGGACTAAATGTATTCGGGGTTTCCAGTAAACTGAGATGTCAACCACTTCATTTACCAAGTATGCAATTCCCGCGATAAATTTCAGTATTTGGTTTTTTGCCCCTTAGGAGTGAAAGTTTTTAAAACCGTTTCTTAGTGAGCACCTAAGACCTATGATGAAGCTATGTTCAAAGTTTCATTGATATCCATTCAGTGGTTTCAGAGATATCATGATCAGTGAGTCAGTCAGTGGTATTTGGCTTATACGTTGTACGTAATGAAAATCTTATTTAATTAATAAAGTTCAATTAAAGTAGGTTTCTTATAAATAAATAATTAAAACCTCTTATATATTTTATTTAAAATAAACATTAAACATTTTTGTTATATGAAGTTGTGTTGAGTATGAAAACATTTCAGATTTTCTTCAATTTATGAACTTGTAATGAAGAACTAATCATCGGATCGTTAAAGAACTTCTTTGTAAGTTTTTAGTTTTTCCTTATGGGTGAAGAATAACCAGACTGTCAGGAGTGCTAACTCTTGAACAGGCAACGCACAACTGGCCATGAGAGAAACAGTCTTCCCTCAGAAGGCTGTGGAGAGGTTCTGGTAGTTCTTTAATGAGAGGAAGGTGGACTTTTCCGTTGCTACAACATAACCCAGGACTTTCCTCTTTCCACTTTTTAGCATTACACCATTTACACTGTATAAAATCACCAATAGATAAAATCTTGTCATTGTTGTAGTCAGTATTACAGTCATATTTAAAGCCCGACAAAGATTTTATCTTCCAGGGAATAAGTGACCTCTTTTCATTGTATTTTCTCACCGCTTTGCATACACCACCTTTGATATCATAACCTATATCTTTATTTATAAGAACCGTGGACTCTGGCCCCGACGTCTTTCGTGGGATCCGACCTAAGACTCCCCGGGTTCCGTGGATGGACTCCGGGGAAGGCCCGTCGGACGACTCCCGCGCTACTTCCTATGCGGGAGACTTCCACCGATGCTATGGTAACCAGAATCTATTCTATTCGGTTGCCATAGTAACCAGATCTAATAGATTTTTAAGACCCAAAGGACCCCCCCAGAGGATCGTATCGAAAAAAACACCTGTCCTATGTTGGTTCTCCCGTTGGGTAAAATATTTGTGCGAAGTTTGGTTGAAATCGGTCCAGTGGTTTAGGAGGAGATGTCGAAGACCCCAAAGGACCCCACAAAGGATCGTATAAAAAAAAAACACTTGTCCTATGTTGGTTCTCCTGTTGCGTAAAATATTTGTGGCAAGTTTGGTTGAAATTGGTCCAGTGGTTTAGGAGGAGATGTGGAAGACCCCAAAGGACCCCCCGAAGGATCGTATCGAAAAAACACCTACCCTATGTTGGTTCTCCCGTTGCGTAAAATATTTGTGCCAAGTTTGGTTGAAATCGGTCCAGTGGTTTAGGAGGAGATGTGGAAGACCTCAAAGAACCCCCCAAAGGACCCCATCGAAAAAAACACCTATCCTACGTTGGTTCTCCCGTCGCGTAATATATTTGTGCCAAGTTTGGTTGAAATCGGTCCAGTGGTTTAGGAGGAGATGTGGAACATACATACATAGATACATACATACAATTGGGGGGGGGGTTGCCCCTTAGGAGTGAAAGTTTTTAAAACCGTTTCTTAGTGAGCACCTAAGACCTATGATGAAGCTATGTTCAAAGTTTCATTGATATCCATTCAGTGGTTTCAGAGATATCGTGATCAGTGAGTCAGTCAGTGGTATTTGGCTTATACAGATATAGATTACTATGTGTTGAGTATTTGAATTAGTATGTATAATTATGGTATAATAGAAGGGTTATAGTGGTTTTTATAAAGGGTATTGTATAAATAATTTTTTAACATGGCCGAGGCACAAGTAACAGAAATAGATTTTGCGTGGGACGAATGGGAGTACGAATTCAGAAGTATTGCGAATAAAATGACGGGTGATGAGTGGTGTAAACTGGATGATAATTTGAGACAAATGGAAGAACCAGAAGAGGGAATATTTGCTGAAATTAAAAGGCATAATAATGATACTATTATTGGTAGTGAGATGACAAATAATAAAGGTAAAATAGTTGAAGTGATAGTGGTAGAGAATAAGACAGTGTATAATGATAATGATGATAGTGTAGTGGTGAAAATGGTAGAGAGACAGATCAATTAAACGAGAATAAAGGCGATCAGGGAACAGATAATGAGGTAAGTAATTATATGAGTGAATCTGATTATAGGATTCGCATGATGAATCTGATGAAAATGCTGTCTGCTAAATTTGATGAATTAATTGATGATATTAGAAAACAAAATGATAAGTGGGAAAGAGATACAGGTAAATCAAAAGAGAATACAGAAGTTGAATTAAAACAGGTAAGTGTTTGCAAGAGTAACAAAAACAAAAATGACGAAATAACAGACGACAATGGTGTCAAAACAGGTGAGAATAATGAGAGTGGTACGAATAATAATCAGGTGAAAATTAACGAGGTAAGTAGTAATAACAGTAATGAGTTTAATGGTGAAATAAAAAGTGATAATGGTGATATAATTAAAAATGTGGTGAATAATAATAGTGGTGATGAAGTTTTAGTGGAAACAGAGAGTAGTAATAAGATAGTGGTTGATGAGAGGTTAGGTTGGCAAAGGGCAATTTTCCCTGTTGTTTAAATGGAGTAGACTCCACTAGTGGTTTATGAGGACAGTCTCCTCCAGTGGTTATAGAGACAAGGTGTCTCTAAGTAGGTCCCCTGTGTATCATGAGTTCCCTGGAAAAGCCAGGAGGTGTTATGATAACGTTGTGTTGCCCGTGGTGTGGATTGATAAAGAGCAAGTAAAAAGGGGTTGGGGGGGGGAGAGAGAGAGAGAGAGAGAGAGAGAGAGAGAGAGAGAGAGAGAGAGAGAGAGAGAGAGAGAGAGAGAGAGAGAGAGAGAGAGAGAGAGAGAGAGAGAGAGAGAGAGAGGTGGTGTTATTTGATGTTATTAGAAGTTACGAAGAACTATTAGAGAAAATAAATAGGGAGAGAGTTAATTATATGAAAAACTTACCTTGTGTAGAAATGAGCACTGAGTAGTAAAGGAGGCTTATAATTACACCGTACAGCAAGTTTTTCTTTACATTATTAATGACTGGGAGTCACCCGAACCAATTGATGATGAAAATGCTTAATAGAAATTCATAGTTGAATCTATAATATAACAAGTGAAAGATTTAATAGAATTTGAAACTAAAGTAAAACTGTAAGGTGTGGAATTTTTGGTCAAACTTAAATTTGAAATGTTTGTTTTGAGGTAATGATAGCAATGTTCATTATGAGTATTTATTATGTTGATTATAAATGTTTATCTGATTAGGATGTAATTAAGTATAGATGCGTAACATGTGTTATATGTTTAAATGTGATTCCCCACTTTCGGGCAGTCACGGCCTCACCGAACCCTGACCGTGGAATTGGCTCATCTTTAACCGGCTATGGTCAGGGCGCATTACGTTACGCGCTGCCTAAGTCTGGCCATAGCTTCTTATCGTTGTAAAGGTGAATTTAGAAATTAACCGAGGGGTAAATAAGGGGAATCACCACAACTATGGAACAGTGGCTATCCATCGAATGGGATGGTAGACCGTCTTAAGGGCATATAACTAAATTTTAGTAGGATTACTGGTGTCCTCGGATACCAGTAATGCCGAATGTTTTGTAACGCCGAAGCAAGAACGGTGTAGGCAGCGTCTACACCATAAAAAACTTCAGTTCCTGCGGAGGCAACTGGACGCTACAGTCCAGGGGGGGCAATAGAGTGTGTGGAAGGGTGCTGGCCATGTTACAAGCCAGGGCATTAATGTAGCATTTTTGCAAGTAATGTTGCAAAAAGTTGAATTTTGATAATGAATTTAGATTTTTTTGAAATTTGAATTGAATAACCAATGGTAGATGATTAAAATATTGAATGTAAATGCAGAGATGACATGATGATATAATAATTGGAAGATTTAAATTGAAAATTGGAATTAAAAGTTGTGTACAGGGTGTCCACAGAAATTCTGTTTTAATTTTCCCTGACTTACTTACAGAAATTTCCCTGACTCACTAACATGCATAGTACGTTAATTCTTTGAGCATTATCTTTTACAAGGAAGAAAAAAGAAAACCCAGCCTCCACCTTCCCCATAGCTGGCCTAATTCTCTCTCCACTTTCTTTTTTCTTCCTCTTTTATTTTATTTATTTTTTATTATTTATTTATTGAAAAATACAAATACATTGATGGCATTTTAAAAATAAATATTTCCATTATTACCTTAGGTAACGTAAGAATGAGAGTATTTTCACTAGAACTTAATAAAATAATATATGAACAAGATAAAATGGACTAATTAATAGAACAACTTACATGGTAACAAATAATTATAATAATCAGCTATAGCTTTCAAAATTGAAAATGAACCAGTCCGACAGGATGAGAATGAAAAAGAAAAATATGCACTCCTAGTGTGATCACTTCATGTTCTCCAGCAGTTTTTTTCTTTTCCCCAATTTCTACATCCTCCATTTCTCTTTCAAGTTTCAACTTTTTTCTTTTTTCTTCCAACTCTTTCAACTGTAATTCAATGTTCCTTTTCTCTATTTTATTTTTTCCTCTTCTGACTGCATTTCTTTTTTCTTTTCCAAATATGATTGATATCTTCTTCTTGAAGATCTGACCGAGGTAAGTATGCTTCTGGTGATAGTCACATTCCTCAAACCACCTAGATGCTTTATGCTATCACAAATAACTCTTTGGGACACAAGGGATTCTTCTAGAAGATTTTCAACTAGTAAATGCTTATTGACAGAAAAGCCAGATTCAACTGATACATTACCATGGGACAAAATGAAACACAGCTTCATTACAGACCAGAGCTCTTCATATTTCTTATCTTCTCCTAAAAGGCCATAGTAAAATTCGTCCAATCCCATGTCATCAGATGTTTTGGAAATGAAATCGTTAGCTTCTTCAGTTAGCAAAGATTGTCGTTTGGCCTTTTCAGCACTTTTATCACATATTCTTCTATGGCTGTGCAGGTTTTCTAGAACAACATCAATCCTTTTTATTGCCAAACTGGGTTTGAGCATCATCATTTTAGGGTCTAAGGCAGTGAGGCCTCGTGCTAAATGTGATTTCAAAGGACTTTTCTCTCTGAGTTTTTCTATCATGGTGGTAAGGAGATTTTTGAACTCATTTTTAAAAACAAGTTTCTCTTTTTCTGAGCATTTAATTTGTTTCATTAAGCTTTCTGCAGCATAACCAACATCCACCTTTTCTACTGAAACGAGATTGGCACTGTCTTGCAAGTCCAAGTTCATTAATTTTTGAGTAGTACTTGCTTCAGCTATTTTTTCATATTTTACAAATCTCATCATTAGGTTTTTCATAAGTTGTTCAAGTGAAGTAAAGAGATAAGGGACCATAGGCTTCTGACTTTGGAACCTTCTCAGGAACGGCTCAACGTCTGACAATATGCTTCTGAAAGCACTTAGTTTTGCCTTAAAAAATGGATTTTTCATAGCTTCTCTAAGGTATTGCAGGTTTTTGTTGTCTTTTTCGTTGTATTCTTTTACAAATTTATCGACATGATCAAATATTTTGAGAGCTTGATCTACACAGCGACCATTTTCCAGCCATCTTACTGCTGTGAACTTAAAAGGGAAAGAGGTGCTGGTTGTAATATCTGAGTATTTTGCTCGCCGAGCTGGGCTATCTTTGAAAAGACTGTAGAGAGATCTAAAAAAGTGAAAAAGTTCCCAACCAGTTTTGGAGATCCCAGTCTTCAGGGCTCCATTAACTGTATGCAAACTGCATATGCCAATATCAAGAAGGGACTTTCCCTCTGGATTTAAGACTTGCAAATGGCTCTCGAGTTTTTTCATAAAACTGAGGTTAACATTCGGCCCGTCCATTGAGATTTGCAAAATATTTCCTAAAGGTAAGGAGAGCCCTTGAATAAACCCATCTAACAAGTGATCTGCAGTTGCCCTGCCTAAAAATACACTATTCCAATATCGTGTTGAAACTTTCTGAAGGTTTACTTCCCAAAACCTTACACACAAGTCCATTTGTCCTCTTTGAACAAATTTGTTCAGAGATTCATCAAAACAAACAACATAGTCAGAGCACTGTTTCATGTTATTTTGCAACATTTCTTGAAAATATGGGGCTAACCCATGATTTATTACATAGGAAGCCTTAGTCTTGCCCATAGAAAAGCTCCGAGTGATTTTACTGTCTGGAAACATATTGTTGAAGGCTGCAGAGGTTTCATCACAAGAGTTGAGAGACATTTTCCCAGTGATGACGTGGAGAGCCCATATTGCTTCGGCTGACGTAACATCATCTTCATTCACACTGAAACTCTTTAAACTTTTGACTTGTTCCTGGCACTACTAATAATTCTTTTGTAGCTGAAGTTGAAGGTTTTGGCTGCACATCTTTTAATGGAGATGGAGTAGTAAAAAAAGAAATTGCCGGCTGGGAAGCGTTTGCTCTCATGTTTTTTACATGAGTTGGTCCCTTAGCATGAGAAACAATTGCTTGTTTCCCCATATTGCTTAGTTTAAAAGATTTGAGACACACTTGACACAATAAGCCGAATTTGCATCACTAACCACCAAGTCCAACCAACCACTAAATTCCGGAAACACTTTACTGTCCAGCCAAAGTTTATTAAACAAACATTTCTTGTTAGCCATTGTAATGAGTTTAAGTCAGCAGCCTAAAAAAACTTAAAATAGAAAAAGAATTAGCTAAATCGGTTGAAAAAAGGACACAAGGGCACAACAAAAAATATATAATTGTTGTGCATTTCTTGTGAAAAATACCTGGAAAAAATGCAACAATAGTCTGGGTTACGGCAGACTAGAGCATTCAAAATTCCCCTCAAATCCATCATCAGGGAAGATTTCCCTGACTTTTCAGATTTTTTGTTTATTTCCCTGACTTTCCCTGACCAACTTTTTTTCCCCTGACTTTCCCTGACTCACCCTGACTTTCCAGAATGTGGACACCCTGTGTGTAATGTTGGTAATTTTATACAAATTGAGATGTTTATATTAGGTTGAACTGTGTTTATCATATATGTGAAACTTAAAATGTTTAACTGAATATAAGTATGTGTAGTGTATATTTTAAATTGAACACATTGAGATACAGAACCAGTACTTTGCTAAAGGCAAACCAGTACGACTAAGGGGAAACAAGTCAGTTAAGGATGTGGTATGTTCAAAAGCCAGTAAGTGATATTTTTTGTAGACTGTTACAGAGTCTGGTGATACTGTGGCGGGTGCCTGTCTGACTTTATGGTGTTGGGATCTTAACAAGAAGTCCAGTAATGTCATTCAGGTGCAGCCAGAGTCACCGGACTAGGGGGGTAAGTTACCCATGATTGTAATAAGGAATTAAGGGGGGTTAGTGGCGCCATATCCTAGCTGATCCTTTTAGGTTTTTAGGCAATGAGAGTTTTTCTGCTTCGACAGAAAATCTCTCATTGGGGGGGGGGTTATTGTAACGGGACAAACCAAGAGGTTATTTGAATTTCCTAATAATTGTAAAAATTTGTAACCAACCATGCTAGGCAACAGTCTTGATAACGAACGCTTGACATTTTTGAACACCCTGTAGTCCACTTCATGCCAAGCCGTACGAGGCACAAAAGCTGTTAGCGTCTGGGAATGTGTAAGAGCGCGCGAGTGTGCCGCCTTTTCACAATGTGAAAGTCACGTACAAAAAATTCCATAGCCGATCATGAGATGGAAACAACAAATCACAGAGTATGAGTTGATGGCGATGCCTAACACCTGGCGGGTAGACAACCAAACGCACACAGACAGTCGACAATAGTCACCGGCCAGTTGGACACCACTACTTAAACAGTACAAACGTAATTTCACAGTAGCCTCGGAAAAACTTTGGTAGACCGAAAATGTAAAAGTAGGTCTACCAAAGATGTTGTGATGTAATGCAACAGAAAACAGTGGGGTTCAACAGAAGTAACATTTATAAAATGAGTTTGTGATAGTTTTGCGGGAAAGTGTAAACCGACATGTGGTGTAACGGTCACGGATACTGAATTCAGTTGAGTACAATATTTCTTTTTGGCCAAAAGTTTATCTAAGGTAAAACAATTGAATTACTAAAGAGCTCAGTTAATAAAACGGGGAGAAAAAAGAGTGAGAGTGTGTGTGAGGGAAAAGGGGAGAAATAAAAAGTAAAAGAGAGTACGGGTCTGTAAATAGAAATTAGTATAAGAAAATTTTAAATAATAAAGATTAGTGGAAATAACATACAAAGAAAGAAAGAGTAAATTTGAGAAAAAATAAAATATTTTGTGTTAATTTCATAACCATGTGTTAGCGTAGTTATTTTGCCATTACCATTTCCTAGTGTTCTGTGCTGAAAAACTCATCTAAACATTCCAGGGAATTTTCTGAAGTGTGGAGTGTGGGTAGTCAGATAGCAAAGTTGTCCAGTGTTTTAATTAAAGTAAAGTATAAAGGTCTCCATATCTGTCCTTCAAAGATATTGGTGGCGGTTGGTGGCGGCCCTGAACTTCTGTTGGTGTTTACAAAAGGTAAGTCAGCGAGAGAAAGATCGCAAGGTAAGGTTCTGGCAGAATATATTTTTTTAAATTTATAAATTTGTTTGTATCTTCACAAAAGTTGTAAATCTGATAATGATATGATGTGTTTTTTGTGTAGCATGGTGAGTAGTCTTAGCGAAAATTCACAAAAACATTTTAATAAGCTTGAAAGTAATTTTAATGAATTAAGGGGAGAAATGAAATGACGAAATATGTTTGAAAGTAATTTTAATAAGCTAAGAAATGATATTAAGGAACGAAATGAAAAGTGGAAAAAATATACAGGTAAGTGTAATGAAAATAAACTAAATGAGATAATAGAGAACAAGGTAAGCGATCCTGATAATGGACGAAACAGTGATGATTTGACGAATAATGGTGATAGTTTAAGTGCAAATAAGGTGTAGACGAAAAGGTAAGTGATGGTGCTAATACAAGTGATAATTATAATGGTAATGTAACTGAAAATGGGGTATCAGAGAGTGATATACTGAATAATGATAGTGATGATGAGAGTTTAAGGTTAGTAGAGGTTAATGGTGAGGTGACAGTTGTTAATGAGATTGAGAGAGTGTGTACGGAGAGTTTGAGTATGGTGGGCAGAGGGCAAATTTTCCCTATGGTGTAAGTGAAGTAAAGACTTCACAAGCGTTTTATGAGGATGAAGGTTCCTCTGGGAGACATGTGGTCTCCAAATGGTCCCTTTATGTTTTATGGTGTACCTGGTAAAGCCAGGATGTGTTTTAATAATATTGTGTTGCTCTCTGCGTGAAGTGAATGAGTGAGTGAGTGAGTGAGTGAGTGAGTGAGTGAGTGAGTGAGTGAGTGAGTGAGTGAGTGAGTGAGAGAGAGAGAGAGAGAGAGAGAGAGAGAGAGAGAGAGAGAGAGAGAGAGAGAGAGAGAGAGAGAGAGAGAGATTTAAGGTTAATAGGGTTATAAAGAATTAGTAGAGAGGTTAAATATTGAGAGAATTGTTAATATTAAGTACTTACCTTGGGACATAACTAGTGCAGTAGTAGATGATGATGATGTTGATACTGAACACTTACCTTATGAGGAAACAGGTGTAGTAGCAGATGAGAATAATGATTAGTTATAACTTACCTAATAGTGACAAATGATACTAAGGGAGACTGGACTATACCCAATGTAGAGATGATGTATGATATAATAATGTGGAGTAATCCTGTAGATTATTATGATGGTATTGTGGAAGAATTTGAGAATTTCAATAGTTATTATATTAAAAAAGATAATATAATAAACTTAAACAAAAATGAAATATACTTACATAATGTAAGACTAATTTTTGATGATGGAGGTATATGGTGTTATATATGTATATGTTAGGCATATGGTGTTGATGGACATTTAATTATGTGAGTGTAATGGTTTTAGAAAATTGGTTGAATAATGTAATGATTTTTGGTAAACAATGACGTTTGATGAGACGCATATTGTATATAATTTTGTATTGGTGTTAGAAGTATTATGTATTAGGTTATGTCATTATGATAGGGTATCTGCAGATACATTGTTGTGTGTATACATTGTATTTTGTGTAATCAATGTTTATAGTTTTGATTGAGTTTATAACAATAATAATATTTTGTTTGATGGAATAATTGATATTACTGAAATGTTATAATGTAATTAAAATTAAAATTAAATGTTTAAAAAATGGAAATTTTGGTAATAAATTTGAAAAATTTATATTTTAGATTTGACTTGTATAGTAAATGGTAAATGATTAAAATTTGATGATTAAAATGGTTAATAGAAATTCAGAGTTGAAGTCAGAGTGTGACAATTGGAATATTTAATAGAAAATTGAAATTAAAGTTGTAAAATGTTTGTAATTTTTATTCAAATTCAAAGTTGAAATGTTTATTTTGATGTGATGTTGGTAATGTTTATTTTGAGATTTATCATTTATGGGATATACAACATGGTTGTATAAAATATCTGGAGATGAAGTATTTGTGAAATAGGAAACATTTATAATAAGGTTAGTAATGGAGTATTGGAGTACATTTTTTGTGGTCTATGTATCTGTTGTATTCAATAATTTTCTGTTTTGTATAATCACATTTTGTATTGTGTAAAGATAACAATAGTAATCTGAATTGGTAATTGAAGTTGAATATATTTAAATGAGATAATTGGAATCTTTAAAATGAAGTCTTTAAAGTAGTGGATTGTATTTGTAATGAGATTTGAAATTTTTTTTTTAATTGGAATTAAATTCAGAAAAATTGGTTTCTAATAAGACTTTCAAATGTATATTAATGTTATGTATTCTAAACAAAATGTATTATGTTAGCGATAATACTATATATATGGTAAAAGAATAACGCTATATGGGTATTCAAGTATGTAAGATAAGAAAAAAATAAAAATAAAACCAGTACTTTGATAGAGGCAAACCAGTACAGCTAAGAGGAACGCAAATTGGTTAAGGATATGGAATGGTGAAAGGCCATTTGTTAATGTTTTTACTCGACTGTTAGAGAATCTGGGTGATACTGTGGAGACGGACCTGTGCTGGCCTGTGTGTCAGGGCAGGGTCGCCTAGTGCCTGTCTGGCTTTATGGTGTTGGGATCATGAGTAAGGAAGTCCAGTAAAGTCATGCAGGTGCAGCCACAGACACCGGATTAGGGGGGTGAGTAACCCATGATTTTAATAAGGAAATAAGGGGGGTCGTGGCGCCATATCCTAGCTGATCATCTTAGGTTTAGTCAATGAAAGTTTTTATGTTTTTACATAAAACCTCTCATTGGAGGGTATTGTAATGGGACAAAGGGGGCATAATCATTTTATATAATAATTTTATTGTTGGAGACTAACTGGGAGTTAGAACAAAGTGTAGTTGAGTCACAGGATGAGCACATGGCCATACTGCCTAATAAGCACACCACGTGTTTTAATGTAAAACGAATTTCTGGCTTCGAGAGACATCTGGAACCGTCTATAAGTGAAGGCAGGAGGGGAGGTGGATATCCGGTGGGGCCACGTGGCAATACACACAAAGAGCGGATAGCGTGCCCAGTTCACGGCAGTCGCCAGTTCACCATTAAACAGTACGGACATAATTTCACTGTAGTCTTGGGAGAGTTTTGTTAGCCTCGGTAGGCCGAAAATGTTAAACTCGGCCTACCAAGGAGTATATTGCAGTGTAATGCAACAGTAAACAGTTTCACTACAGCATTAAAAGTTTTAAAATGTGAATTTGGATAGTTTTGTGAGAAAACAGTTACTCAACATAGTGCGCAACACCTGGGACCTTTTACAGCTAAGTACAGTGAAAAAACTAATTTAACAGGCCAAAAAATGTATCAGTAAAATAAAATACGCTCAATAAACGGGGGTTATTCAGATATATAGCTATATATATTGTAACATTACATTTGGCATAGCTTGATATCGTACCAGATTTAATGAAGATCATGGATAAGAAACTTAACAAGAAGAAACATATCTTTTAAAAATGATAGTGAAGATGAACAAATGACAAATTTAAACTGACTTAGACTATAACTGACCGTACCCAAATTAATGTTTAGGTAAAGTGATGTAAAATACCCCATCATCATCATGGATGATGAGATAAAATCCAAATAATTACAATAATAATACTTACAAAGCCAGACAGCATTATGGACCATTACCATCAGTACACAAATTGTTTTGTTAAAGGTATCATATAATATAATAATAATCAAAATACAAATTGAGGGATAATAGGCCCAAATACATTAGAATGTAAAATAATATAATACCAAAATGTTAACTAACCAATATAATTGAATAATACAAGAACACAATCATTATAGATACATGGAAACATACAATTAATAGTGTGAATAATGGTGGACCTAATGTTATAAATACTGTACAATCAAATAATAATTATCAAATGTATATAAGATGGAAAAACAGTAAAAGTACCTAGTACAGCAATGGCTGAACTACCTAAGAAAAATAGAAAAAATAGAAAATCATTATTAAATGATTAAACTTTTTATTTAAATGTTCAAAGGTAAGAATAAAGTTGTGTTTATGTTATTTATAGTTTTGTTAAGTAATGAGTGGATGATATGTCTTATGCAGGATTTATGTAACCAGGCATATACAGATTGTTTGATCACAAAATGTGAATTATGTTTTTTTTTATAATGTTCCAGTAATAATTATTGTTGTAATTTTAAATAATAATACTAATAGAGTTATAGGGAGTAGTTTTGATGGTAGTTGCATAGTTAATAGGTGTTACAATAACAGAAAATAGAAATTTAACATGTCAAGACATAGGCCTATAAAAACTTTGGAATTTTATAAATTTTAGGAAATACATTTAGAATTTTATAAAACAAATGTTGTAATATGGATAGGTTTATAATTAATAGTATACACAGTAAATATGGAATCGAAATAATCAGTTTTAAATTATTTAAGAAAATTCAAATAGCAAAAATGTAACATCAGAATTTCTTAAAGCAAAAATAGGCATGTTTGGTGTCTATGTGTCACAAATGTTAAGACCAAAATAATGATGTTATTAGTTTTAAATTCCCAATTAGTATAACAAAGTTATACTAATTTAAAAGTTTTGGCCAAGTTCATGCAATAAAACAATGAATTTGTGTGACAATGTATATCTGAATCAACCAACCAGATTTCAAGTTTTACCTTAGCAACCGAAAATTCAGATAAATAAAATAAGGACTTCTTTAACAACCATCATTGAAGACAGACGCGTTTTTAAAACGTCTTAACTAATTATAGTTTAAACAGAGTAAACCTAAACCAAACATAGTAAAACAAATCAGGACAGTTATTGAAGAACCTTATAGGAATCCAAGAACAACCAGACACCAATTCGGAAGAATACAAATCCTGGAAGAGGAATTAAGGAAGATTTGGACCCCACCTTCGTCCTGAACGAATAAAAGAAGAGGATCTGGGTGAATCTGAATAATTTTATAACCTTATTTAACACAACAATCACATATGAGCACACGAACCACTTAGAAAACTAAATAATAAAAATCACATACACTATAACATACACCAACACTAAAGAACACTTGAAGATAACACAAATTGATAATTACACCTTTTTGAATACCATAAAACCTGAAAGACAACTAATAAATATCTAAAACTGTTCATAACCTATAACTGTGAACAACACATACACAACTACTAGTTTGCACTATAAACATCAAAACCCTTTTATATCCTTCTCTTGTAAAGTTTGTATTTTGATTTTAAGAGTTGTATTAATTGTTTAACCATAATATTCGGACCGAATACGCCCTGAGATTATTTTATTTAATAGAAATAAAACAACGAGCATCATTGTCTTGGCTGATTCCAGTACAGTTATTTAGTTACTACCAACTTATGAACGAAGACGACATAATTTGTCACAATTTGTATTTGAAATAAAGAAAAACGAGAAACGTAATTGATCAATCCTTCAATTGAATAAAGATTGATTGAAAGAGTACATCTGTTTGGTTTTATTTTTGCATTATTATTACTGTTTTAATTAAAGATACGACAGCACAGCAAAGCGGACGGAGCGACAGTTGGCAGCTCCGAGGTACGTCACTGGTTTTGGACACCGAGGCGAGAGTGAACGCCGGAAATAGTGAACAACAAAAATAAACGAATTTTCATTATACTAAATACAAAATAATTGGTACAATATATATAGATATATAGCTATAGATATATGAGAGAGCGTGAGAGAGTATAAAGAGAAAAAGAGAAAGTACTGGTTTGTATATAGAAATTTGCGTATTAAATTTTTTTGATTTATATTTAGGGTAATATCACAGATAAAGAGAAATTAATTGTTGCATAATATAAAATAAAATAAGATTTATTTGGTAGCATAAACATGCGTTAAAGAGTAATTATTACGCCAAAACCTAACCTTATTTTCTGTGCTGAAAAACCCGCCTAAACGAACCTGTGAGATTTTTGATATAAGGGAATTAAATTAACTAAATTGTTTTAATGGGGAAGAGTGTAATAGTTTCCATATTTGCTCTTCAAAATATGGTGGCGACCTTGAGGGCTGTTTGGAATCTTCTGATTGTGTTTTAAGGTAAGTGCGTAAATAAGTTTGCGGTAACCAGGGTAAGTAAAGTAAGTAATATTCTTCTTGGGTGTGTGTCAATGTTTTTACCGTTACATACTCTAGGAAATCATAGTTTATTATATAAATGTACTGCAATATTGCAGTGTGTAAACAAACATGACACTAAATTTAGTAAACACCACAGTGCATTTGTTGTGGTAGCACAAAGGACATAGAGTCTGTAGTACAGAAAGGACATATTATTTCACTGACATCTTACAGGATATATGAAGAGACTGGAAGTTGGCAAATAGTGTCTGGGATAATTTAGGTTACTGTGTCTAATAAGATTTGGAGAAAATCCTATGTAACGGGACAAATATTTGAGCTGTATTTTTATTATGTGTATTAATGAGGAGTTACCCATGTGGGGCCTCAGTCTTTAACAATAGACATTCCTTGTCGGGGCACCTAGTTGTACGTTCGGTCTGTCTGCCCTGCAATAAGCTACTTTTTCAGGTGCTCTGGAATGTGAAAGCGTGCGGACGTGCGTGTCCGAGCATGGTGATAATCACGTATTTTTTGCGAGCCCTTGGACTATGGTACACCGGCCAGCTTATGGTAGACTCGCAATCAGACAGTTAACTAATTACTATGTGACGTGATGCCTTATTAGCCAATCACAGAGCGAGCTGGTCAGCCGGAGAACATGTTTTGGCCATCTTGGACGCCTGGTGTTGGCGTCTGTCGTCTTCCAGTAATCGAACCGCGCGGTTCAACGTAAAGGCTCGTGAGCCGAAAATTTATTAAAACGTAATAAAAAACAAAAAATGTGAAACAACTACAGTAAAACAGTGAGCTTTAACATTTTGATGTAGTCAACACATTTAAACAACAGAAACTTTACAGACTAAAACAGTGCACAAACAAAACGGACAAATTACAACATCTGGCATCCAGGTCGGCAAAAAAGGAAGTAACTATATGTAAACTCCTTTTAAATAAATATAAAAAATTTCAAATTAAAAGAGCTCTAAATTATGGGGTAATAAAATGAATGAATGTGTACGTATGAGCAATTACTGGGCTGCCTTTATTTAATCTAGGTAATTATTAAGCAATAGTTAATCATTTAATAAGGAAAAATGATGTGCCTACATTTTGTGTAAATTCACACAAATGCTAAATTTTGTATGTTTATGGTAAATGGGGTCTCGGCCTCAAAACTGAAATCTGTTGAATTAGAAAGATTATTATCAAACGAAGTTACATTATTGTTTCATGAAAATGCTTAATAAAAATGTTTAATAAAAGCTGAGTTAGTTAACTAGAAATGAGAGTCGAATACATTAATGAGGTAAACCCTAAATCATGTTTATAGTCCACAGGTTCGTGTGAAGGACTCTGGCCTACACAAGGTAAGTTTGTTTTATAATTGATTTAAATGTGGTAAATTGAAAGTAATATTACATTGGCGCTCGAACTTGGACAGTTTTTACAAATTCAAATTTGTACAAGCCACACTTACTTGTGGGTATAAGCATGATTTGGAGGTTAAGTGGTAATGCGTACTAATTACGTATAAATGATGTCAAGTTATAGTTAAGTGATACTTATATTATACTATACTGAATAATACTGAATATATTTAAGATTGATTTTTTATGTAGAGGAAAATCTAATAAATAATATAAAAAATGAATACAAATGAAAATAGTAACAAGGACGTCAGCTTCACTGATAGTCAAACTGAGAGTCAAATAACTAGCGATTTAAGCGAGACCGAGTCAAAAATAATGGAAAATGTTGAAGACCAATCAACGCCAGTCCAAAGTAAAAAATCTGATACTGATGAGATGTTGAAACGTTTGTATAGTATGGTAGAGACAAAATTTTGTGAAGTAAACAGTCGCTTTGATGTAAACGATAGCAAGTTCGAGGCAAAGTTTGATGAACAAAAAAGTGATTCCGATGTTAAATATGATAAAATAAATGCTAAATTTGAGATGCAAAATAATAAGATAAAGTTGATGAGAGATGAAATTAAACAACAGAATTTTGATTTTAATAAGCATATTAAGGAAATTAATACACGTTGTGAGTGTATTAAAGAACAAATATTAGAATCAGTAAACCAGAAATTCGATGAACAAATAAATAAAGTAACAGAAAATCTTGAAAGTAAAATAAATAATGTAAATGAACAAATGACAGATCAAATTAAAATTCAAGTTAAAGAACAGTGTGTAGAGATTGTAAGGGGACAAAAACGGGGCTTTTATTTTATTAACCTTGGGTTTCATTTTATTAAATTTCACAATTCATTTCATCTGTGTGGTCAGACACGTGTTGGAGTAGAAGTTTTGTTCGAACAAAGAAACGGTGATGAAACAATTGCAATAGAATGTGCGGGTTGAAGATTCTTAGAACTTTGCAGCTGTGTGACATCTGCGCCCAAACGCACTAACATCGGTGGTGCGCATACCCACGCTAAGCCAAAGGTGCACAAGATGGCTTGGAGATGAATTTTGTTCGCACGTGGTCTCAAAACGGCGGAAACGAAACTTAGTCCTGCCCACATTTGTGACGTCGACCAGTGAACACTCAATATTGTCAACGCCCAACACACAGGCGTAACCCTTGTTGAATGAACAGTGACGGACGATTCGATCACAAGGCATTGTAAGTTCCGCTATGCCTAACGTCTGGTGGGAGACTTTGTTGGAGACTCTCGTCCCAGTTGAATTGCATCGTTACCCCGGCCGGGGACGAAGTTAAAAACGTGTGCACAACAATTTTGAATTTCTATTGTAAAAAAGTATTAACCAGAAGTAAAAAATGAACTAATATAGCGAAATACAGTCAGTGACGTAAACGGGATAAAGAAAAAATGTGAACTAAAGAAAACTTTCGGACATCAAAAAACACGCGGCACATTGCAACGAGAGGAGTGACGCCGGTTGGGTAATCCACTTCAATCCAAATAACTTCATCTATTAAAAATGTTCAATTCAATTAATTAAAACAATATGGGGTTTTAAAATTGGTATGTGAGTTGTGCGTGGGCATAGCTGGGCCGCCTTAATAAACTAAAATAATAATATAGAATAATATAGTGGAAACGTTTATTTTTTTTTTTTTGTGTAAGTATATGTTTAAAATGAGAAAAAGTAACGCTATCAAACAACTATTTTAAAAGAATTAAAATCAAGATAACTTTACCAGATTGTTTTTTTTTATTTACTTGAGATAGAGTTGAATGAGAATTATAATTGGCGGAGAAAGTAAAGCCGAAATTAATGTTAATAAAATGAATTAATAGCGTAACGATGTGTTAGGCTAATTATTACGCCACATTACCAGCACCTATCCTGTATGGAAGATTTCGCCTAACGAACCTGGCCAAAAGTTAATATGAAGGTTTCGATTTTTGTACCATAAAAAATCGTGGCGACCGATTAATAAGTTGGGGGATCTTCTGTGAGCGGTAAGGCAGATTAGCGTGAGTATAAGGTAAGTAAAAAAGTAGACGATAACAATTGGCGACCCTGCCAGGATAACTCACATGAATTAATAATTCATATGAGTGTAGGCCTAATCTGAAGTACGAGATAGGTGGTGATAATGGGCGGTTTTTTGTAAGAAAAAATGTAAAATTACGAGATGTGTGAATAGAGATTAAGATGTAAAATATTGTTAAAGAGTTAAGTTACGAGATTTTGTTTAGATAATAACTAAGATGTATATATAATAAAGGCTAATCAGATTTATAAAAAATGGAAAATACGAAAGAAAGTAGTAAAACTGAGAAGTGGTTGCGTGAGATAATGGGGGAAATTAAACTGATGGCTAACCAAAATAAACAAATGTCTATAGATAATAGTAAGAAATTTGATGCATTAAATGATCGTTTTGACACTAAGTTTAATGAACAAAACAGCAAATTTGATAAATTGAGTAGTGAAATACATGAACAGAAAATAAAATGTGAAAGTAATTTCAATGAGTTGAAAAAGCAGAATAACGAGTTAAAAAACCATATAAACGAAATCAATAAAAATATCGAGAAAACCAAGGAGATATTTACCAGTAACGTTAGTAAATTAGAACAGAATATTGAGAGAATGGGAGAGTGGATGATAAAAATAGATAAGAGCAAAATAAGTGAAAATAACGGAGAGACATGTATTAACAGTAGTAGTAATTTAGATGCAAAACAGGTGGCGGGAGACCAGGTGAGTAGTAGCAATAATTATAACAATGAGTTAATGAGTAATAACAGTGGTGAAATTAAAAACGTGGTGTTAGAGTGTAAGGTTGTGAGTAGAGAAAGTATTGATGAGGATATGAGAGTGTGTGTAGAGAGTTTAGAGGGGCAGAGGGCAGATTTTCCCCAAGTGTATTGTGACGTGGAAGATTCACAGGTATTTTATGAGGACAGAGTTTCCTCTGGTGGTGAAGAGTTTCCTCTGGTGGTGGTGTGGAAGACGAGGTGTCTTCGGATGGTCCCTTAATTTTTTGTGGTTTACCTGGCAGAGGTAATAGGTATTTAATGGTGCCCTTTGCATGGAATGGGAGAGAGAGAGAGAGAGAGAGAGAGAGAGAGAGAGAGAGAGAGAGAGAGAGAGAGAGAAATTTTTGAGATCAACAGAGGTTATGAAAGGTTGGTGCAGGTGTTAAATATTGAGAGAGATGCAAAAAGTGAATTACATTGTGAAAGAGAGATAGATGAATATTTTAATAATACTGTTATAAATGATAACCACTTACCTGATGTTGTAGTAGAAGAATATAATAATGATAAAATGACTTACCTGGGTGTAACAACAAATACTGATGGAGACTGGACAATAATAACTTATGTTGACAAGGGTTATGAAATATTAATAGGGAATAACCCTATAAATTATAATGGCATAACGAATGAAATAAAGTTAATGGATTATTATAATAATAATAATAACAAATTGTATGTGGATGACAATGATTTATGTTATAAAAATGTGATTATGGTGTATGATGATGGAGGTTGAATTAAGAAATCGGGGTATGAACATTTTAAATATTTTGATTTATGGTTCTGACTGGCTGCTTTTGGAAATGAAGTGTGATAAATTTGAACAATTAATGGTGAAGAATTGTAAATAATTGATAGTGAAATTAATTGTGTGTATTGTAAATGTTAGGTAAACAATGTGTGTATGTGTAGGTAATTGTTGTGATAATAATAATAATATTTTTGCAGTCTAAATAAGTAACAAATGAATTGTAATTATGGTAATTGGTGAGAGTAATTAAAATTGTTGCGTGTTCTATAATTAATTTAATTAAAATAATTTGAAATGTTTAAATATTTTTGATTGTATTAAATGTTGTATAATTGAGTTTTCTAATGGATTTAAATTATTTTACGAGATGTGAATTTGATAAGTAATAAATAAATAAATGATAAATTGTTCAGTATGGAATAACATTGTTGTTATTGTTTCAGAAGGTACAGGGTGTTTGGTGTTTTATTTGTGTATTTAGGACAGTGTATGAGCAATGTACTGTAAGTATAAATTTTATAATACAAGTCAGATAGAATAAAATGTTTACAGGTGTTTAACTCAAATGAAAAGAGTTTAACTCAATAATGAAAATAATTTGAGATAATTGTACTAAATAGAAACTCTAATTAAAAAATAATAATAACTGAAAGGTGATGTAAAATAAATGTTAATAATAAATTTGGAAATTTTGAGGAATATAATTGTAGTGAGTGAGAAATAATGAAGTGATATAATAATGGAATGTAGGGACTGCTATTGTAGAAAGATTTAGTTTAGTTATTAGTGGGCTATTGCTGTGGTGGCATGTGCCACAGTAGATAGCGATAAGTGTTGAGGGTAATAGAGAGTGTTACCTCCATCGGAGGCCAAAATGGTGTAAAATGTACGGCACACCCTTTTTTACAATTTTATATTGTATCCTGATAAATTGCTGTGCCGTGCAGATAAATGATGATGATAACATGCCTGAAAGTAGAGTTGATTTCCCCGTCTTTTCGGGCGATTACTGCCTTACCAGCACTAATCGTGGTTTTGGCTAGCGGTCAGCTATGGCCATAAATTAAGAACCTTGACCATAGCTGGCTTGAAATTGGTTTATATTAGAAATTGATGGGGCGTGAAATTAGGGGAAATCCCCAGAAACTATGGAACAGCGGCTGCCACTCTGTTCGAGTAGGAACAGCAGCAAGGCCAGGTGGTAGACCCATTTTAAGGGTGTATAAATTTGTAACGTGGATATGATGATATCCAAATAATTTCCAATGTAACGCTGAAGCAAGGACACGGAGATGTTAAATTCCTCCACCTATGCCGTCCTTGTGGAAGCAAATGGGCGCAACAGTCCAACAGAAAAAATAATAGTGTGTGTGGCTGGGTGGTTGCTCAGGGGAGCAACGAATTAAAATTTTGTAACCTAAAGATGATGACTCGCTCCTGAAGTAATTAAAAAATTGTATCATGATTTGAGACATAGTTGCATTAGATGTTTATTATGCTGTGTTTATTCTATCTTATAAAAGTATTATTTTATTGTGTTAGAGATAAGGATTGATGAAAGGTGTAATTTATATAATTTTGAAATATGGTTATAACAAGGTAAATACCTAGACCGACCGGCAGGTGGTTTACCTAATTGTACCAGTCAGAAAAGGGGGAAACAATGAAGCGATGTAGATGTGTACTAATTATATGTAGTATGTTAGATATAAGGATTGTAAAAATATGTATTTCATATAATTGTAGAATGCATCTGTAGGAAGGTTATTCACCTTGCTAAGAAAATCAGCTAATCCGCTGTAGAATGTCACTTATAAATTGTTTGCTAATTTCCAATGTAACTGATGTTTGAATATAATGTTTTTAATGTGTTAAAAGATTTTGATTTAAATGATGAAAATAATTTGATATAGTTGAGAATTTTAAATGATTTGTGAAAGATAGTAAAAGGTAGATGTTGGGTGATTAATATTGAGTTAGGACATTTAAATCAGTCCAATATGAGTTTAAAGTGGTAATAGAGATGAATAAATATTGTTGTGAATTAATGTAATGTAGAATTGGAGATGTAATAGTGACACAGTCGATGGAAAAAAAATGTAGAGTATTGATTGATACTGATGTAATAAGTAAGTGGAGATATTTTGTTGTAGTTGAAGTGATGTATTGGGAGAATAAATAGTTGATGGGTAATTTTGTAAAGGGGGGGGTGGTGTGTAAGGAGTCCGCAACGACAGGCGTTGTGGCGGGTAGCAGTGGGTTTTCAATGAGTGATTGGCGGGTAAATAGGAAGGGCAAGAGGTGGAGACGGTGGTGAGTTGAGGGAACACACATCCTGAGTACAAAGGGGTAGAGAGTATATTTTTTTATATAAGGGTAGAATGAGGCGATATGAGTTGAGTAGTAAGCAGGGTTTAGAAATGTTTAATAGATGTTTTTGATAGAGATGGGTGTCATGTTAGTTAAAGCTATTAGTGATATTAAAGCCAGATGGGGAAAGACTATAAATGTATACATGCCAAGTGGTAAATCAAGTTACTATGAATAATTAAATAACCCAAACTAATGGAGAATGAGAATATTAAAGAAAGAGAGTCATAGTAAAAATATAGAATTTTAATTGAAACAAGTGACAATTTTAATAGAGTTTGAGAATAAAGTAAAGTTGTAAAATGTGTAATTTTGAGTAATTTAAATGTCAATTTTATTGGTAATTGTAATAATACTATGGTAATTTTAAATGTCTTATTTTATTATGTTTTATTGTGTTTGAAGGTAAAAAATTTTAAAGATGATTAATGTATTTTATGATGTAGCCTATGTATAACCTGTGTAGGTCAAGGTTGTTGACTGGACCGAGTTTGATCAGCTGATGGTTGATGTTAGAAACTAGACCAGTTTTGGCAATGAAGCGATGCCAATTTTGTTGTTTGATTGATTTAAATAATTTTAAATTTTCTTAATATTGAGAAAAGTACATTTTAATAAATTAAAATTAAAAAAAAAAAAAAATTTTTATTTTTTGTGCCTGCCATCTAATTGAGGTTTTAATTTTCAAGTGTATTATTGTTAAGGTGTATTACTATCGTTGTTAATTGAATTATATTGTTTAGTATGTATGTATAATCAAAGGTTAAGATCAGTGAGGTCATGTTTTAATTAGATGTTCAATTTATTTTTTTCTGATTATTAAGAGTAATGAAGAAAACTCCTAGATTCAGATAAAAGATTTTGATTTTTGAGATTAATGGTAATATAAATTTGGTTTTAATTTAAATGAAACTTTCAAATTTGAAAATAAATTTTGTTGGTATGTATTAAAGTATATGTACGCGCCCAGTATTTGCCAAAGGCGACCCAGTGTGAATGGTAAGGGGGAACATATTGGTTGAGGATCTGGCATGGTATAAGACCAGGGGTTTGGATTTTGGGGCGGCATGTTAGAAGGTTAGGTGCGCTGTGGTGCGTGTCTGTGCGATTTTATGGTGTTGGAATCTCGTATAGAGAAGTCCAGTAATCTCGTTCAGATGTGGCCATAGTCACCGAGCCAGGGGGGTAGTTTACCCATGATGTATAAGAACAAATGGGGGGGTTGTTGGCACCATATCCTCACCGATCCTCTTAGGGGTTTAACAATGAGATTTCTTCTGTTTTGACAGAAGACCTCTCATTGGGGGGGGTATTGTAACGGGGCAAAAGGGGAGCTTTTTATTTTATTAACCTTGGGTTTCATTTTATTAAATTTCACAATTCATTTCATCTGTGTGGTCAGACACGTGTTGGAGTAGAAGTTTTGTTCGAACAAAGAAACGGTGATGAAACAATTGCAATGGAATGTGCGGGTTGAAGATTCTTAGAACTTTGCGGCTGTGTGACATCTGCGCCCAAACGCACTAACATCGGCGGCGCGCATACCCACGCTAAGCCAAAGGCGCACAAGATGGCTTGGAGATGAATTTTGTTCGCACGTGGTCTCAAAACGGCGGAAACGAAACTTAGTCCTGCCCACATTTGTGACGTCGACCAGTGAGCACTCAATATCGTCAACGCCCAACACACAGGCGTAACCCTTGTTGAATGAACAGTGACGGACGATTCGATCACAAGGCATTGTAAGTTCTGCTATGCCTAACGTCTGGTGGAAGACTTTGTTGGTGACTCTCGTCCCAGTTGAATTGCATCGTTACCCCGGCCGGGGACGAAGTTAAAAACGTGTGCACAACAATTTTGAATTTCTATTGTAAAAAAGTATTAACCAGAAGTAAAAAAAGAACTAATATAGCGAAATAGAGTCAGTGACGTAAACGGGATAAAGAAAAAATGTGAACTAAAGAAAACTTTCGGACATAAAAAAACACGCGGCACATTGCAATGAGAGGAGTGACGCCGGTTGGGTAATCCACTTCAGTCCAAATAACTTCATCTATTAAAAATGTTCAATTCAATTAATTAAAACAATATGGGGTTTTAAAATTGGTATGTGAGTTGTGCGTGGGCATAGCTGGGCCGCCTTAATAAACTAAATTAATAATATAGAATAATATAGTTGAAATGTTTATTTTTTGTTGTTGTGTAAGTATATGTTTAAAATGAGAAAAGTAACGCTATCAAACAACTATTTTAAAAGAATTAAAATCAAGATAACTTTACCAGAATGTTTTTTTTTTTTACTTGAGATAAAGAGTTGAATGAGAATTATAATTGGAGGAGAAGGTAAAGCCGAAATTAATGTTAATAAAATGAATTAATAGCGTAACGATGTGTTAGGCTAATTATTACGCCACATTACCAGCACCTATCCTGTATGGAAGATTTCGCCTAACGAACCTGGCCAAAAGTTAATATGAAGGTTTCGATTTTTGTACCATAAAAAAATCGTGGTGACCGATTAATAAGTTGGGGGATCTTCTGTGAGCGGTAAGGCAGATTAGCGTGAGTATAAGGTAAGTAAAAAAGTAGACGATAACAAGATAGAAAGTAAGTGTATTAATAAGATCAATGATGACATAAAAAATAAGATAGTGGAGGTAGAAAATGTGTGTAAACAATCTATACAAGAGAGTGTGGGGGTTGTGAATAAGCATAACCTTCAATACGAAAATAAATATGATAATAAATTAAGAGTAACTGAGCAAGACGTAGTAGAAATTAAAGATGAATTACATGTGGCAGTAAACCAAAATTTAAATAGTGTTGCGGAGCAAATATTGTATACTCGCGAAGCAAAAGATGATATTGAACTTGAACAATTTTGTTGTGATAACCGGAGAGTACACCCGATGCAGTTCTTGAGTAGGGTAAGGGAATTTAACCAGTTTAATAGCAGTAGTTGGGAGATAAAACTGTTAAAGATTTTAAAGTGTTTTAAGGGCAGTTCTGAAATATGGGCGGAAGTACATAATACAGAGTGGAGTAGCTATGAGAAGTTCGAGGCAGCATTCCGGAATAAATATTGGTCCGAAGAGGATCAAGAAATATTACGTAGTAAAATCATGGGAACCGGGAATTTTGGGGGAATAAACAACAACATAACCGTGTATGTAATGAGAATATTCAACGAGGCAAAGTACTTAGAACCGCTGTTGCCGTTTCGGTCATTTGTTAGACGTGTTAGTAAACACCTGCCCAGAGAAGTACAAATTACACTAATGACGAGAGAGGTAGCGGACATAAACGAACTAGAAAACATGTTAGATGTATTTCAAAACATAAAGGAATGGGAAATGGGTAGGCGTTCGAACCCGCCAGCGTCACACACTAACGGGAATTATCATCAATCCAGGGGGATACTAAACTCTTATAGAGGGGCGCGTGGAAGTAATGGTGGTAATAGAGGCGAGGATTGGCGATGTTCGGAGTGCTAGGTTGAAAATTTTTCTGTAAGAACGACATGTTATAGGTGTTATAAGGCAAGGGATTGTCAGCGAAGCAACATAGCGTACAACCAGCACAATCAGCAGCAGAGAGGAGGAGATAGCAGCCGAGGAGCGCCGAGAGGAAATGAAAATGCTAACCAAAGCAGAGGTGGATACAACCAAGCTGTGGCGGGTACGTCTACGGGAAACTAGAAGAGACAATGGGGAACCGGGCCCAGCCATTGTCGACGGAGGACTCTGGGGTCCAAGAACAATGCAACTACCAGAGCAATATTATCATTACAGACATGTCAAAGGAGTTGTTGGAGGAAGACGACGCGAGAATTATGGAAACAAAAGCCGGATTGACAGAGGTAATTGTCAACATAGAAGGTAAGAATTTTAAAACATTAATAGATACGGGAAGTGAGATATCAGTAGTTTCAGAAAATGTAATGGGAGAATTACAAAAAGTAAATAACCATATTCCATCATTACCAGTTGCGGGAGTAACAGTAGTGGGGGTAATCGGAGTACGGAGTAAAAGAGTTACTAGACAAGTACAATTAAATATATTCCTTAATGAAACTGAATTTGAAAATACCTTTCTGTACTATTATTAAAATTTGTTTGGTATTGACAGATGGAACTGTTGATTAAACAACTGACTGCTACGTGCCTCTCAACCAATCGCCGTACTCAAAACTGTAAACAGTAACCGTAGCAATGCACACTGTTGCCAATAATGTCCCACACGTGCTGTTATTAAAACCAGTGTGGAATGTCGCGCCACAGAGTGAACTGTTAGTGTAGGTTCTATGTAACAAAGTCTGCTTGTTAAGAGTGCTGTGTTCTCGGTTACACTTGTTTGATTATTCGTGGGTGTACGTTAGTTTAATACTTAAATAGTTGTGTTGCAGATACAAGTTTATTGCTAACTAATTTCTAATTACTTAACTAATTAACTAAGTGTAGTGAAAACGTGTGAACCTATTATTAACTAAATAAGCATAAGCATGTTTAAATAACATGATGTTTACCTAAGTATAAATTTACTTTATTTTGTTCATTTTACAGAACTTTGTACGTGGGATTTTTATTTTAAAACAATTTGTATAAATATCTACATTCTTAAATTTTGAATTCTTTAAAATACGTAACAGCTTTAACCTATACGCGTTTACTTTGAAACAGTAGGTATGTCTGAAAGTGAGGAAACTGTGAAAAAGCGTGGTCGACAAGAATACACCCGGTAAAAGAGAAAACACGTATTTCCGGTCGCGAAGTACCAATTAGAGGGCAGTCCAGAGAATTCGTTTGTTCTCTACGAGATTATTTCGAGAAAGAGAAGGAACATGGTGGGCCTCTGATTTCAGTTAGTCAAGTTGTTGATAGAACAGCAGCTGCACTCTCTATAAGAAAAAATACGGTCGTAACGATAGGTAAGGAGAAGTTTAAACAAAGCGAGGAAGCTGGCCCTTCTAAACTGGAAACACCAGGTAAAAAAAAGACGGATAGAAAAATGTGTTACTAATCTGGATGCTTTTGCAGAAGATGGGATCCGTCGCCACGTATATGAGTATTACAGTCGTAAAGAGTATCCTACAATAAAAAAGCTACTCGTTAGTCTTCATGATGATGATGCAGAGCTTTTAACTGGTAGCCACTCGTCTTTACGGTCCGTAATTAAAAATTTGGGATTTAAATTTACTACTGTTTCGGGTAGAAAAGTATTAATGGAGCAACAACACGTAGTTGCTTCTCGCTGTAGATTTCTTAGGGGTGTAATAAATGAAAATTTTAATAATGTCGTCTGGGTTGACGAATCATGGGTGAACGCAGGACATTCTTTAAAAAAGTGTTGGTCGGATGATTCTATGGCGGGAACTATGCCAGTGCGAATTGGAAAAGGTGGAAGACCTATAATTATCCACGCCGGAAATTCTCAGGGGTTTATTCCCAATTGCCTCTATGTATTTAAATCGAAAAAGACTTCTGACTATCACGAAGGAATGAATCACAACAAATTTAAACATGGTTTGAAGAATTCCTGTTAAAGAATATTCCTCCCAATTCAGTGATCGTGATGGACAATGCCCCATATCATTCAGTGATTAAAGACAAGGCTCCAACAATGGCTTCAAAAAAAGAAGAGATGGTTGAATGGTTAAAACGTCGAAACATTCCATTGACAGAGGATATGAAAAAGGCTGAGTTGATGGAATTTGTACTATTTAATAAACCAAAGTTTCCTGTGTATATTGTTGACGAGTTGGCTGAAAGTTACGGTCATAAAGTCATCCGGTTGCCTCCATATCATTGCCACTTTAACGCCATAGAACTAATATGGGCCAGGGTTAAAAAATACGTTGCCATAAATAATACAAAATTCACAATGACTGAAGTAGAAAAATTAACAAATGAAGCCATGCAAATGATTACTGGAGAAGACTGGAAGAAGGCAGTCGAACACACCAAGTCAGTTATTGAAGACGCTTGGAAAAATGAAGGTATAGTGGAACAGCAGGTAGAAATTTTGATCATTTCTGTGAATTGTTCGAGTGACAGTGAATCAGTTGAATCTGAAGATAGTGATTCTACATTAAGCGGAGTTCACCCATTATAAACGTAAGTTTTTATTTTGTTTAATGTTAGAAGTAATGTTAAATATAAAATTGCAATATAAAAGTATTTAATTTAATCTTTAACTAAACAAAAATTAACAAACGAAATGTTATAGTCCAATATTACAATTTCTATCAATTATAAATTAATATTTCACTATTTATAGGCAGTTTCATTTATGAAGAATTCACAAATATTTATGCTTGCTTAATACCAAATTATCTGTATTTATTAAGTTCATGATATAATAATAGAGTAATTATTTATCACGTTTTTCGAGTAAATTATTATGGTATTAAATCCATACCAAAATATGAAGTAAGATCTCATATTACCATAGTTGGACTTAACTAGAATTTGCGTAACACGGTTCATGTCATTTCACAAAATAAGATTTTTTATGCGATTGTGAGCAGATTAGTGTGCACTATGATTAAGGTAATGTACAGTATAATACGTACATGTTATTGCAACCATACATTAAATAATCGTATTCACTACGACATAAGCTACGCGACTTCACTACAAAAGCATCTCTGGATGCCTTACTGTAATTAAAAGTACATTAAGAGATATCATATCATGTTTTAAAAGTAAATTGTTTTGTCTTGAAAAGCCGTATTAAATGACCTTGAGCGTGAATGTGTTGTAAGTTGTTTGTATGTGAATCATTGTTTCGTGTTTATCAACTTGTAGAAGTCATGTGGTCAGAGTTGGCAACGTTGTTTCCCTTTCAGTACAAACGTCAATACCAAACAAATTTTAATAATAGTATAGTGGTTAAGGGACTGAGTTTAGATGTAATCTTGGGAAATGATTTTTTGGAGAGAAATAAAGCAGTGATAGATTTTAACAAAAGAATAGTAGAATTTAATAATGGGAGTGAACCAGTCAGGGTTAATTTAAGAGGGTGCTAGATGAGATTAAAGTTACGGGGATAAAAATAATACATAAACGAGTAGGCAATGGAGACATAGAAACAAGAGTGAATATATGTCGAGAGAGTGAGATGTAGAGGATGAGGAGAGAGAGATGTATGTGAGTGATGAGAGAATATGGGAAAATAGGGCGGATAAATTTTTTAATGAGGATGGAGTTGTAGGGAGTCCCCAGCGACAGGCGTTGTGGGCAGTTGTGGAACGTTTTAGAGAAGTGTTTGCGGAGTTGCCTGGAAAAGCCAGGAACTATGTATGCGAGTTGAAGGTTCGAGAACACTCACCCTATATGCAGAGGAGTTATCCAGTGCCGTTTTCGAAGAGGAGAGCAGTACAAGAGGAGTTGGACAGAATGATGGAAGGGGACATTATTGAGAGATCGATATCGCCATACTCGAACCCATTAGTAGTGGTAATCAAGAAGGATGGAAAGGTAAGATTGTGTTTAGACGCTAGGAAAATTAATCAAATTATAATACCTGACCGGGAGTCACCGGAACCCATAAATGAAATTTTTCAGAAATTCAGCGGAGTCAAGTACATGACATCTTTGGATTTGACAGCAGGATACTGCCAAGTTCTGCTCGAAGCAGAGAGCCGGAGATATACTGCATTTCTCTTCAATGGTAAGAATTATCAGTTCAAACGTTTGCCATTTGAACTTAACACTAGTGTAGCAAGTTTCATAAAATGTCTAGATATGATATTGCAGCCTAAGGACTTGGATTTTTTAACTGTATATGTTGATGACATATTAATAGCATCACGAACATTTTCTGAACACCTTGAATATGTGTTAGATAAATTACAACAAGGGGGTCTAACGGTTAATTGGGATAAATCCAAGTTTCTACAAACTGAAATACACTTTTTAGGTTTCATTATTACTCCAGAGGGAATTCTAGCTAACCCCGATAAGGTAGAAGCTATTATGCGCTTTCCCGAACCGAAAAATATCAAGCAGCTACAAAGTTTTCTGGGTCTTTGCAACTTTTATAGAAAATTTCAGAAAAACTATGCACAGACGACCGCAAGATTAAGTGCTGTCCTACAGAAGAATAAACAATGGAATTGGGGAGAGAAGGAAAGGGAGACATTCGAGGAGATAAAGAAAAAATTTTCGAATATGGTAATGATGAATCACCCTGATTTTTTGAAAACTTTCTATTTGCAGACTCACGCCAGTAACGTCGCCCTGGGAGCGGAGTTATACCAAGAAGATGATGAAAAAGAACATCAGACGATAGCCTTCGCCAGCAGATCCCTCTTGGCGGCTGAACGGAATTACACGACGACGGAGAAAGAACGGTTGAGTATCGTGTTCGCCGTAGGAAAATTCCGAACTTACATCTTGGGCAACCGGACAATAATCAGAACCGACCACAATGCATTGTCATTCCTAAACACGTGCCGATTAACACATAGCCGGCTAACCAGGTGGGTATTAACATTACAGGAATATAATTTTTCATGGGAATATATTAAGGGGACAGATAAAGTCCCAGACACTCTTTCCTGGGTAGATGTCATAGAAAATAAGACAGGGAGGGATCTTAAGGAACTAGAGATTTTCCGTTTAACAAGGGAAGATAGAATTTTTGGTGAGGAATTAAGGGAGATTAAAAACATACAAAGATCATATAATAAGTCCGGTAAAATAATCGATAGTCCAGAAGCAGATATAGATGGGTCTGAATATAATACACATTTCCAAAGATATCAGGGAATTCTGTTCAAGAAAGTAGAGGGGGGTGAACGTGATTGGAGGTTGGTTGTGCCTGAAGAGTTGATAGATAAAATTATTTGTGACTGTCATGTGAGATATGGGCATTTTGGGGCGAAAAAGTGTACGAATGTGTTAAAAGAGTCCTGTGTTTTTAAGAATATGGAGAGGCGAGTTAGAAGATTGTTATGAGTGTGCGATTTGTGTCAGAGGTCAAAAGTAGTGAATTATAGGGTAGAAGGGGAGATGAATTATGTTAAAGTGGAAAGACCGTTTGATTTAGTGGCTGTAGATTTGTATGGGCCATTGCCAAAATTAGAGGTGGAGTAGTGTATGTTTTTGTTGTTTTGGACACTTTTTCTAAGTTTGTTAGATTGTATAGTGTGAAGAGAGCTACGAGCCGGGTGCTGAGTGAAAAGATCACCAAGGATTATATGGTAAACGTAGGTAAGCCGAAGATAATTTTATCTGATCACGGACCCCAATTCATCAGTGGTAGGTGGAGACAGACTCTTGGCTGGGAAGGCATCATACCCAAGCATACGGCAGTATACCATCCACAGTCCAACCAGGCAGAGCAGGTGATGAGGGAAATTGGTAGGATATTTCGGGCGTATTGTCACGCCAAACATACTGAATGGCCGTTGTACGTGAAGAAAGTAGAAGAATGGTTAAATAGTACTACCCACGAATCTACCGGGTTTACGCCGTATGAACTAATAAAGGGAACCAGACCACCTAGAATATTAGAACAACTTTTCGAGTATCCACTGGAAAAACAGACAATCAACAGAAATGTAAAGATCCAGCTAGCGAACGAGAGTCTACTCACCAAAGGGGAGAGGAGAAAACGGCGGCATGACGAAAAGGGTAAGTGGACTAAATACGAGGTAGGACAATTAGTGTTGGTAAGGAGACATGATTTGTCTAGTGCACGAGAGAAAGAAATAAAGAAGTTTTTCCTGTTGTACGAAGGACCCTATGAAATAGTAGAGGTAAAAATGAATAATGCTTATGTATTACACAACCAAGCAACGCAGGAGATAGTGGGTACACAAGAATGCTACGAATTTGAAGTTATATTGTTCGAAATAAGAAATTGAATTTTAATATACTTTGTTTGTTTTCAGAAGGGACTCTCCCCCATTTTCGGGCGGTCACGAACTTACCAATCCTGACCGTGGGTTTTGGCACATTGGAAGCGGACCATGGTTGGCGGAACTTCCATCTGGTGGTGAAAGCAACGCTGGTCCGGCTTCACAAAATTGGTATCAAATAGAAATTCATCCATATTGTTGAACGGGGAGGGGACCCCTAAGGTATGTGGAGACAATAAATTATACTCAAGGTGCATAAATGAGCACAACACCACGTACTAACAATTGCCTAAGAGAGTGTAGTAAAACAAAAATGAAGAAAGGCAATTCTCAAATTTCGCAAATGATAAAATTTTTCAGTATTTTAACAAAAACATGTTTTGTGGAGGTGGGCTTGGAGGTGGATAGACAGCATGCGTGGATGAATGAGAGAGTAAATTCTTTTAAATTGCAATTACTGTAGTTGATAATAATAAAAGTAAGGTAATGTAATTTAGTGGTAGATTGGGGGGACGTGAATTCACGTATGGTGTCTGCCCATCTCCAACCCCATCTCGATAAAACACATTTTTGGGCGGTCACGAACTTACCAATCCAATCCAATTGAAATAGAGTAAAATGTTTGAATAATAAATTTTAAATGAGTTTCAAAGGTTTAAATTAAATGATGAAATTAATTTGAGGTAGTTATGAGTTTTCTAGTGTAATTTTCAATGGTTAACTTAATGTAAAATGTTGTAAAAGATAGAGTTTGGGTGATAATAATTATTTCAATAAGGCATTAAGTCAGTCAGAGTCAATTTTAAATGGGTGTTAGACAAATATGTTTCGGGAATAAAAATAATACAGGAACGGGTCAGTAGTAGGGACACAGCAGCAATAGTGCATGTATGTAGAGAAAGGGAGAGTAATGTAATTGGAGAGTAAATAGAAGGTACATATATTTTGTAAAGAGGGTGGTGTGGTAAGGAGTCCTCAACGACAGCCATTGTGGCGGGAGGTGAATAGTTTTAAATGGGGTTTGGCGGAGTTACCTGTGAGAGGCCAGGAACTAGTAAGGGAATGAGTAAGGGAAGGGAACACACATCCTAGGTACAAAGAGGGTAGCAGGTATTTGGTTCTCAGAGGAGAATGATTTAAGATGATTTAGAGAATTTAATAGAAGTAAATATTATTGAGAGATCGGTGTCATCCTATGTAAATCTGTTAGTGGTTGTTAGAGGAAGAAGTGGGGTAAGGTTTATATTTAAAGGCCCATTCGATAAATCAAATCACTGTGAATGACTGAGAATCACCCAAACCAATTGATGATGAAAATACTTAATAGAAATTCATAACTGAGATGTAATAATAAAATGTAACAAGGTAAAGAGTTAATAGAATTTGAAACTAAACCTAAAATTGAAATGTTTGTAATTTTATTTCAAATGCAAATTAAATGTTTATTTTAATGGAAGGAGAGAGAGTAAATTCTTTTTATTAAATTGTAAAGTAAATTATAATTAAAGATTTAATCGTTAATTGGTGCTAGATTATGTAAGTAGGAATAGATTAGTTTAGGTGAACAAGTAAATATTTTGTTGTACTCACTATTTTATGGTTATGAAAGTCACAATAAGGAAAGTTAAGAAAGAAAATGTATGGTGTTAGAGCACATAATCAAGACTGGGAACTTCATGTAATGAAAATTGTAAATTTTAAATGTAACAATATCACACATATTGTAACGTAACAACGATGATATTGTGTATAGAGTAAGGTCTCCTTTCAGCCCCGCTGTTGGGTTCGGCACGTTGTAACGTTATTACTGTAACGTGTAACGTTACTGTTATAGTGTAAGTGTGATTGTAGATACGCTCCGGTATCCACAACGATATAAGATAATAAAATTTTAAAATGGAATTATTAGTGTTGATTATTAATAGTTGTGTGGGTATTCCCGTTTAAATCTCTCAATTTAAAAAAGTATTTTAGCACTTCACTTTTCACCTCCCCACTTACCATATGTGGATGTTATTACTGTTCTGTTTGGCGACTGCTTCTGCTGCAACATTCACTTTACACATACATGTGGATATTCAACTTGAATACCCTAGGTGATACACATGCACAATTCAATAAAATAGGGGCTTAATTAGGACTTGAATTATATTATATATTTAAATTCTGCCGCCACCTTCTGATAGAACTAGTTATGATAATTAAACTATTTTATTTTGAAATCAAAAAAAACTCTTTCCACTGGTAAAAATAATTGAGGTTTATTAACAGTTTTGAAATGCCATTAATTCCTTTAAATAACAATCAATCACTAATGTCTTGACAATATAATAGTTATTATGAACAATTTTTAAAAAGAAACTCTTTTAACCTCAAGGCTGGTAACACTGAAGGTTAATACAATAATTTTAGTTAGAGAGGTTATGTCCTCTTTACACAGTTAAATTACCAAGTTCGTGTGATCTTTGAAGTTGCATGATACCAGATACAAGATGTTGGCTTTTATAACAATATTTGATAAAGAATTAATATAAAACAAACAAACAAATATTAAAATTAAAAGTCGGTACCATAAAATCGATAACTATCGTACTATCGTACGCTGGATATAAAGACACAGCAGTTAACTTTAATAACACGTGCGTTGAGCTGCACTGCTAAAGTTTACTATTATTATTTAATAGTTGGTTATAAAAATTATTTATTGGCAAGAGAAAAAAAATCTATAATAGAAAAAAACTCTTGTGATAGCTTTCATTTGATTTATATTACTTGAGAACAGAATTATGAAAAGGTGACAAGTTGTCGTTATTATTTCTAGGTTAGCTCATATACGTAAGTAGTTCTTGTGGATAAGTAAATTATTCATTGAGTTCTTATTAATCTAAATACATATATCTTATTCATAATGTATTTGATGTGTAACTATCAGTTAATTAGATATCTATCGCAAAAAAACTTATTTATTAGTCAAATCAAATGAAATGAGTCAATTGAGCGACTAATTATTTCACTCCTATTTGTAGTATTTAAATTAATATTGACTTCTTTAATTACGATAAAATCATAAAAACATTTATTTCTTAAGTTAAAAAATGCGAAACAATTCTTTTATTTAACTTTGATAATTTTCATCATAATGAATACACTTCGATACTACTGACTAGAGTAGTACCAAAACAATAATTTTCCGTTCATTAACAGAATTATTATTTCCGTTTTATTTGTTACATAATGAAAACATAGTACTCCCTGGTTTTTTATAAACACAAAACTCAAAAATACGACCAATATTATACACTGGTCGTATTTTATTATTTGAATTCACTCCGCACTGTACACTCGTTATGTCTGTGTTATGTGTAGGTTAGGTGTGTGTAGCGTGACTCATATACGTGTCGCGCACAATTTAAACATAACTTCAGAAATTTCTTCATCGACCTTGCACGTCGAATTATTCATGTAGACTCCTTGACGACTGAAAGATGACTGTGACGCTTCACCTAAGCGTCTCTGGCTTGTCTGGTTGTTTTAATTCATTTGTTTGGTTGAAATTGTCGAACTCTCCACCCCAAAACACCTCGGTTTAATAAAACTTTTAATTTTTTACCAATTTCTTATATGGGTTGGAGACTATAGTGACGTAAGCGTTGATACACAAAATGATTAAAAAGTTTATAATTGTTATAACTTTTTTATTATTTGTCATATCGTTGAATAGTTGGTGGCAATAGTTCGCGGACATCTTGGGCTTTAAATAAAGTCTAAACAAGAATAAAATCCATCCATTATTAACTCACTACAACTATTTCACAAATTCCTATGGTGAATCTTAAAATTAATAAGTTTATTTCACCAGATCTTATTCTAATTACACAATAACACTTCTTATCAAACGTTTTGAGTCCATTTCTCAATTGTTTAATTCAGAAAATAGGTGCAATTACTATTTCCACAATATTTGGGTAATGGCGTCTTCAAACGTCCATATGCGATTATTTATAATCGCTTATAATACTATTATTCCTTGTCTAATGACATTTGTTTGGTATTCTAACAATAATATATACATTTATTTACATCGGTTTACACTTTGTTATATGAAAATGTTGTTTTTCATATACTAATAGTCTTATCAATATACCTTCTGCTCTCTTTTCTTTAAATTTTCACTGTGTCAATCATTTTACCATATAATGCATATAATGTTACAAATGAAAATAGTGTACAACTATAGTACCTTGTTAATTTAATGCATTTATTAGCCTTTCGCTATCTGAAAGCTTTCCAATTCCTAGTATTGGGTTTGTTTACATCAGGTTATGACATGGCAGTCAGTTAATTTTTAATAAATCAATAACTAAATTGCTATTATTACATTTGATATATATTCTCATAGTAGTATCAGATATCCTTCTGACTACTGATAATATTTTTATTTACCTTTGAACAAGTTTGGATGGTGCATTTTGCTTAACTAACTTGCTACATAGTGTTTAATTACATTTGATTCCACAATCATAGTCATTTAGTTTTCAATAATTTGTCTATAAAATTACTATTCTTATACTTATGATCTGTTCTCATAGTAGTACTAGATGTTTTTCTAACTACTGGTAATACTTTCAGTTATCCTTGGACAAGTTTTGATAATGTATTTTGCTTAACTAGTTTGTCACATTGTCTTTGTTTACATCTGGCTATACATTCATAGTCAGTTAGTTTTCAATAATTTGATTATGAAACTATTATTATTATAACTGTGATCTGTTCTCATAGTAGTATTAGATGTTTTTCTAACTACTGGTCATATTTTCAGTTATCTCTGTGTAAGTTTTAATAATGTATTTTGCTTAACTAGCTTGTCATGTTGGGTTTCCTTTCATCTAGCTTTGTGCTATCATATTTAATCTGCTTTATGTGCTGTGTATTTCAGTATAAAATATTACTTATTAGTGTGCATCATTATTTATAATGAATTTTTGACTGAAACAATTGTTGGTGGTTGTTTGGTTTAATTAACATATATGATTTTGTGTTATAGGTGCATTCCCTATTGGGGTTATGTATCAATGTGCAACATATTCTTATGCAGTAGTTGCTTCTACTATTATGACTTCATTATGGTATTTTATTACAATGGTTTAATTGTTGATTAATACACATGTTTACACTATTTTTCTAAACAATAACACAAATATTCTTAATCTAATGGTATTACATTTCTTGTTGTTGTACCTAATTTCTGGTTGTTTGATACTTAACAAACTAGCTTGTTTGTTATTATTTTTTCTGGGCTTTCTTTATATTGTATTCTGTTTTGCCGTGGCATTCAGTTATATTTCATTTTAAAACTTAACAAAGCTTTTATTATCAGGTTTTATGAACAATGATTTTACTGTTCTATCTTACATTTTTCTTGGTGGTCTTATGATTATCTATTTGGGATTACAATCTTGATTAAATTGGTCACACTAATTGTCTGTGCATTTTAACTATTTAATCTTTGATGTTTCCACTATAAAGGTAACACATTTTCTTCTATTATAAACCCTCTCACTTGTATTGTCTGTGGGGTTTATTTAGGTTAAAATTTGTTAACTGGTTACAGGTTCTCACACTCACATTAAGTATTCACTATTACTGTTTGTGATTTCTTAAATATGCTAAACACTGTTTCTTCATAGTTGATAATCGTTGTTCTTCTTCTGGTCACTAGTACAGCTCCTTGCACACTTGGTGAATGGCGATTTCTTGCATTATACATACATTATCTTCACTCTTCGTGTCATTTTTCCTCGCTCTTCTTCTTTCTTTCCTCTTTTGGCTTAAACGTCTCCTCCAATACTTCCACTTGCAGTAGTCGCTGTTCCATAGTATCTATATTTTATAAATAGATTGGTTGGTTTGCCATCATTGTGGTTGCTCTTAAATTGTCTCGTCTTCATCTTACGTAATCATGATTTTTGTTGTTTCCCCTCACTGTTGGAAATCTGTCGTCTTCTTGTTATTCTATGTAGTTATTATTTTTGTTGTTTCCCCTCACTGTCGGAATCTGTTGTCTTCTTTTCATCTATGTAGTTATTACTTTTGTTGTTCCCCTCACTGTTGGAAACTTGTTGTCTTCTTTTTATCCTATGTAGTTATTATTTTTGTTGTTTCCCCTCACTGTCGGAAACTATTGGGCCTGGTGTCTAACATTTTATATTGGCTTGTAGTCATTTTCTTTCTCTCTTTCATACTCGATGATGCTATATTACACTTCCTTCTTCTTTGTTGGAATTTTACAATAATGTATCTGTAGATATTCACTTTTTTTTTTCTTCCATTGCTTTACGTACTTAGAACTATTTTCATGATTTCCCGTCATCTGACGTAATAATTGTTTACCTATGTAACTACCAAATTTGGTAACGTTACAATATATACGAGGGGCAGTCAAAAAGTTAGTTGCACTGGACCGTATTGTTTTTCTACAAGGGATATTTTGATGAAAGTTGTTGGCAACACTGGTTTGAACTTCCGTTTCCTCAGCTTTATTAACGCGTCTACGTGGTTGGAACAGTTAGTCCATTGTTAGCCATCAAATATGTCGCGTCATTTGCAAGTTGCATCCAAGTTAGAATTACACGCAGTGACTCGTTTTCTGTGGGCAAAGAGGTGCAACCCTACTGAAATTCATTGCCAGTTGAGAGAAGTGTATGGTGACATAGCATTTTCACGCCAGGCCATCTCAAAATGGTGCGAGTTGTTTGAAAAATGGCCGCACGAATATGGAGGACGATTACCGGCAGGGAAGGCCGTCAACTTCGGTCACAGATGACAACGTTGAACGGGTTCACCAATTGGTGCTTGCAAATAGCCGAATCACAGTAGACGAAATTGTAGCCGAATTGTGTATTTCGCATGGATGTGTACACTACATCATCTCTGAGAAACTGCAATGTCGAAAAATTTGCGCTTGATGGGTGCCTCGTTTATTGACAGAAGAACACAAGGGAAAACGTTTTCTGTCAGCTCTCAAGTTTTTGGATCGATATGAGAAGGAAGGTAATGACTTTTTGGACAAAATTGTTACCGGAGATGAATGCTGGGTTCATCATTTTTCACCCGAAACGAAACGAAGTTCACGTGAGTGGAAACATCCTCATTCCCCACCTCCAAAAAAGTGCCGAAAGGTTCCGTCTGTCAGAAAGGTGATGCTGACCATTTTCTTCAACAACAAAGGTGTTGTGCATACTGAATTTACGCCAAAGGGATCTACGATTAATTCAGTATCATACTGTGAAACCTTAAAAAGGCTGAGAAAGGCGATTAAAGATCGATGGCCCGGAAAACTGACAAAAGGGATTGTGCTTCTGCATGACAATGCAACACCTCATTTGGCACGCATTACGAAGGAACTTCTCGAAACGTTTAAGTGGGAGGAGTGGGAACACCCCCTCCTTACAGTCCTGATCTTGCGCCGTGTGACTTCCACGTGTTCGGTCCTATGAAAGAGGCCCTTGCAAAGCGGCGATACTTTACCAACGAAGAAGTCCAAATTGTGACGCAGGAATGGTTATCAGACGTTGGACGGGATTTTTTCAACAAAGGAATAGAGAAGCTCATGTCGTGGTATGATACGTGTTTGAATAAACTTGGGGACTTTATAGAAAAGTAGATCTTTAATTGTACTTTCATATAAATAACAGTTTTTTCATAAATAATCTACATGTTGCATTTTTTATGCAAGTGTAACTAACTTTTTGACTGCCCCTCGTATATTTTACTTGATTCCCCACTTTCGGGCGGTCACGGAGTCACCGAACCCTAACCGTGGATTTGGATTATTGGTAGCAAGTGTGGTTGGGCAGATTGTATCCTAACCATACTTGTTATTATTTTCAAAATTGGTGAATTTAGAAATTAACGGGGGGGGGGTAAACTTAGGGGAATCACCACAGTAGGGAACAGCAGCTGCCTTCGTAGGGGTTGGTAGTGCCGTGTTAAGGGTGTGTAAATAATATTTAGTAGGATTACTGGTGTCCTCGGACATCAGTAATGCCGAATTTTTTATAACGCTGAACCAAGAACGGTATAGGCAGCGTCTATACCCTATATAAACTTCAGTTCTTGTGGATACAAATGGGCGCTACAGTCCACCATCAGGAAACAATAGTGTGCGTGGAAAAGAAGCTGGCCATTACAAGCCAGAGGCACAGATAACGCATCTGTGCATAAGGCAAACGCTCGATCCAGTTTATCCGGTGGGTGGTTACCTAATTGTAACTGGGTATGAGGGTGGAATTAAGAAAATGATGAAGTAGGAGGAGTAACTGAGAAATCAGTGAGAGGTAACGACCACTGTAACAGCGGTCCAATCAAGGTGACCTACTCTAAATAGAGAGTGGGCAATTGATGACCCAGTTCCTGTTCAGTAACGGTTACTATGACTATGATTCAATGATTAGTGATAAATATTCACTTATGAGAGCAAACAATTTTAAGTGCTAGGTTCAATTGTAATGATTTTAATCTACAAGAACATTTATGATTGTAATTATGTAATTTGGTGTATTTGTGTTAGTTGTATTCAGTGTGCCTGTAGAAAGGTCATTCACCTGTTAGTAAGACATCAGCTGATGACTGGTGTGGACTGTATAATGTTCAATGTAATCAATTCATATGTTCTTTTAGTAATCAATGTAATTTTATTTTATAATTTTCTTTCTATTAATTGTCAGAATATAGGTTTAATAAAAGATTATTACATTTTATTACATTATTATTTAATACATTACAAAAAAAAATGTAATTTTAATTAATTTTTTTTAAAGTACAGATTGTGTTGTGTTTTCATGTTCAGGGTATATTGCTGATTGTATGTATTGATAATGTATTAACTGATTCATAGGGTTCATATTATATGTTTTGTAACCAAATGTATTGATAAGGGAATTTATGATAGAAATGAGGTGTTTATTTTATTTTGTTTATTATGATTGTTAGCATCTAGTGAAGAGGAGTTATAAAGTAAATTCATTTAAAGGATTTTGGAATTTATAAAAATTACGATTAAATTAATTAATTGAAAGAGATGATGTAAATTAATTTCAATGTGAATCTTTGGTAAGGGACTTGGATTTATTTCACTATTTGAACAAAATTTAAATAATTTAATTTGATTTGAAACAGTAACGTCAAGCAAACAAATAAAAGTTAAGAAATGGGAATGAATTTTGTTTAGAAGCAAACACAAAATAGTTATGTGAATTTTATATTAATAATTAATGTGGAGATAGTGTGTTTAATTTGTTAATGAATATGTGTACGCACCCAGTATTTTGCTAAAGGCAATCCAGTATATATATATATATGTAAGGGGAGATATATCGGTTGAGGATCTGGTATGGTATAAAGCTATTTGCTGAGTTTATTTGGAATGTTACACGGTGTAACGTACCAAATTTGGCAGTTACATAGAGTAACTAATTATTACGTCAAGTGACGGGAGATCATGAAAATATTTCAAAGTACATAAAATAATGTAGACAAAAAGTGTGTATATACAAAGATATATTATTGAAAAAGTCCAACAAAGAAGAAAGGAGAGTAATACAGCATCATCGAGTACAAAGGAGAGAAAGAAAATGACAACGAGCCAATATAAAATGTTAGAAACCAGGCCCAATAGATTCAAAACAGTGAGGGGAAACAACAGAAATCATAACCATTAAAATGAAGAGAAGACAACAGATCCCAAACAGTGAGGGGAAACAAACAAAAATCATAACCATTAAAATGAAGAGAAGACAACAGATCCCAAACAGTGAGGGAAAACAACAAAAATCATAACCATTAAAATGAAGGAAAGACAACTCAAGAACAACCACAATGATGGCAAAACAACCAATTTATTTATTGATATAAATACTATGGAACAATGACTACCACAAATGGGAATACTGAAAAAGATGACAAGAATAAGGGAACATTGACTATCACAAGCAATGCACAACCCAGGAGAACACCGATAGTGAACAACAATTAAACAGGAGAAGAAAGGAAGAAGAAGAGCAAAGGAAACACAACATGAAGAATGAAGATAATATATGGATAATACAAGAAATCACCATTCACCAAGTATACAAGGAACTATACTAGTGACCGGAAGAAGTATAATGATTATCAACTATGAAGAAACCAGTGTTTAGCATAATTAAGCAATCACAAACAGTAACAGTGAAAACTTAATGTAAGTGTGAGAACCTGTAACAAGTTAACCATTTTTAACCCAAATAAACCCCACAGACAATACAAGTGAGAAGGTTTATAACAGAGGAAAATGTGTTACCATTATAGTGGAAGAATCAAAGATTAAATAGTTAAAATGCACAGACAATTAGTGTGACCAGTTTAATCAAGATTGTAACCCAAAATAGATAATCATAAGACCACCAAGAGAAATGTGAGATAGAACAGTAAAATAATTGTTCATAGGAACTGATAATAAAAGTTTTGTAAACCTTAAAATGAGATATAACTGAATGCCATGGCAAGATAGACTAAAATATAAAGAAACTCCAGAACAAATAGTAACAAATAAGCTAGTTTGTTAGGTATCAAACAACCAATGTACCAAAAACTAGGTACAACACAACAAGAAATGTAATACTATTAGATTAAGAATACTTGTGTTATTGTTTAGAAAAAAATAGTGTAAACATGTGTATTACTCAACAATTGAACCATTGTAATAGAATACCATAATGAAATCATAAGAGTAGAATCAAATACTGCATAAGAATATGTTGCACAATTGTGACCAGATAACATGATACATAACCTCATAGAAAGTGCACCTATAACATAAAATCATATATATTAATTAAACCAAGCAACTATCAACAATTGTTTCAATCAAGGAATAATTATAAATAGTAATGCAAACTAATAAATAATATTTATACTGAAATAGACAGCAAATAAAGCAGATTAAATACGATAGCATAAAGCAAGAAGAACAGAAACCCAATGTGACAAGTTAGTTAATCAAAATACACTATCAAAACTTGTTAAAAGATTACTAAAAATGGTATCAGTAGTTGTTATAAATCAAATTATATCATTTGTATGTAACTGTATTTTACAAGTACACGATAACAGTAATTATGGTGTTTACTATCGGGCGCCATGTTGGCTACTACCAACAGCTGATATTTCATTACTTATACGGGCCAGTTTTCGTGTTAAGCGAACGAGGTTGTTGAACGGGAAGTGTTATCTGAAATAAATACTCTGAAATGGTTATACAAAGAAAACTTATTATTAATAGAAGTTTACATATATCTTGGATTCGACCATGCGCCAACCACTCCTCGGGGCATAGTCCTACATATCATGAAATACACAAATTCTTAACTATCTAACTCCCATTTTCTTTAATTAAACTCACCTGCATTTTATCTATACCCAGGCTCTATCCCTGTTTAAACATTCTACCTTAATCATTGACTATTGTCTTATATCATTCATCTCTCACCTACTTATAACAATACCTCTTTTCAAATATATATTCTTATTTAATCATTTATTATTATTCATGATGAATTACCTTCATTACAAATGAATTAATAATTTTCATTAATAGAAACTTTTATGACCATTAATACCTTACTTCTGTTACAAATATAGTACCGTTTTCTTTTGTACTATTTTAATTAAGTAATAAAGAATGATTACTCTTTAATGGTTATTCCGTTATTTAAAAAATATTATTATTAAACATGTTAATTGTTAAAACACGTAATAGTTGGTGTACACAAAATATCAAAATATACCTGTAATACAACATCCAAAATACACAAATACATTGATATATAAATACATATAAAACAATGAAAAATATACACTCCAACTCATTATTTTGTATAATCAAACTCAATCCATAGCAGTCCAATTCAATACCACTGTTCACATATTATTAAATGTTCATTACACAATTGACACACTCTATCCTCCATCGTTGAATAACATTCGTATCTTAGGTCTATTTAATTTATTATCTAATGAATAGATTTTATTATTAGAAACATTATATTCATGTTCATTTATAAAACTGTTATCAAACAAATATTTCAAGTCACTATCGAGTAGGATTCCGTTTATCTCAGTAATATCATATGTCATTAATTGGTTATTTATTTTATAATTATCCTCATAATTATCTACCACAGGTAAGTACTTAATACCATTATCATCGTTATTTATTGTTATCTCAAACTCATTGTTACTATAAGGTAAGTATTCGTTATTTTCATCCACCTTATCTAACCCTAACCTTTCTACCAATTGTCTGTATTTTCTATTTACTTTAAAAAATTTTATTACTTTCTTTTTCTCACAATATCTCTCTATACTTTCTTGCTTAATACATTTATCTCCATAACACCAAGTTACACTTTCTCTCTCCAAATATGCAGGGGTCCCTAACATAAAATTATTGCACCACTTATTAGGTACACAAAAACACCAAGAAACTTTATTTTTAGACCTATCGTCTCCAAAATATAAATTGAAGGAACTCTTATCCTTATAAAAAATACGTGAAGACTTTTCTTCACCCCCTAACACAACATCAAAAGAAAATTCTACCCCCTGCATCCCTTGTACAAAAATACTTTCTCTAAACTCTCTTTCTGACTCAATACATTCAAACACTTCATTTTCACTCATAATACTTTCATTATCGTTTTCTAATTTTGTATTCTTACTACTTGTAATATTCTTACTATCTGTAAATTCATTATTCACATCATCATTGTTGTTTATTTTATTAGTCAGTACTTCATTTTTCTGGGTACTATTTACCTTCTGGGTTAATTGACTTAAACTCTCGTCTAGTTTTTTGATTACCTTGTCACATTTCTTAATGAGATTATAGTGACCTAATTGAATTTCATTCTTGAGTTCATTGAAATTAATTTTAATTTTGTCATTTTGCTCATCAAATTTGTTATTCAAACTACTTTGAATCTCTTTAATTTCACTATTCTGCTCATCTAATTTTTTGTTTTGAACCTCGAATTTAAAATTCATATCATTAAAATTGCTACACATCATGTTATATAGACGTGTTAACATTTCGTCTGTTTTGTTTTCTTGAAGTGAGATGGAGGTTACTTTTTCTGTCTCTACATTTTCGGTCGTACTCGCCTCACCAACCTGACTAATTGAGGTTAATTGAACATCCATCTCACTCATAACTATTTCGTCAGGGAGGCTGACTTTTTCAGTTTTATCTTCATCAGTATTCATGTATACAATTTATAATACAGGCATGCATCTAATAGTATAACCTAACTTCGTCAAATTTGGTTATGTTTACGTAAAATTCTTATTACCTCAGATAACTCTTTCCATTCTCCTCGTAGGCTTACTCTATATAAAATTATATTATATAGAGTCCCTGTTCGCAGGCGACCATCTGTTATAAATCAAATTATATCATTTGTATGTAACTGTATTTTACAAATACACGATAACAGTAATTATGGTGTTTACTATCGGGCGCCATGTTGGCTACTACCAACAGCTGATATTTCATTACTTATACGGGCCAGTTTTCGTGTTAAGCGAACGAGGTTGTTGAACGGGAAGTGTTATCTGAAATAAATACTCTGAAATGGTTATACAAAGAAAACTTATTATTAATAGAAGTTTACATATATCTTGGATTCGACCATGCGCCAACCACGCCTTGGGGCGTAGTCCTACATATCATGAAATACACAAACATATTTAATATTGAACTTTGTAATTAATCTAAACATATAATAAGCATATAGTAAACAAATTTAAGATATATATATATGTATACACAACCCAGCCTAATTTACGTCACTCTCTATCTTTCACTCTCTCTCTCTCACTCTGGTACACTTCTTTTTATGAGCTCATTTTGAGGATTAAAATTTTAAATACTTGAATTTGCTTTGAAATAGTTATTTTGGTCATTTCAAATTAAGTTTGATTTGAAATTAAAATATATATGATGCTGGAACGTTCTCACCAAATAGTCGTATTTCTGTCTGTACGGTAAACTTCGCGTACCGCGAGTTTACCGATTACACTTCCCGGTCACATTTTTGAAGTACTATTACACTGTAGTTATTTACATAGTTATTTAACCACTTTTAGTGGTTCAAAAGTTAAAATTCACTATTCGTGAATGATTTGCCGTGAAAGAGTTGCCGGCCGGCTGCGATCACTGTTCCTGATGAAATGACACCGAGTCTTTGTTCCATATTTCCGAGGTGGGGTGAATCTACGTCACTCGCCTTTTGTTCAGTTGTTGACAATATTGTGTTGTTTACAAAAACAAATTCCTGGCCACTGACATCATCAAGGCTCGTCGCTTTTATCGCATTAAATGACATACTGTTTTTTGTGATGCTTCACGTTTTTTGCTCTGAAACCGTCCGAATCCTGGCAAATATTATATAGTCCACTCACGATATATTCATAAAGGTTATTAAATGTTTATTTAATTTTGACCAAACTAAGGAATACAATATTTATGGTTTTTTATACCATATTTAGGGTAATTAAAATTCTGTACCATAATTGTACCATTACATAGTTAGAGAAATATCTGTAATGTGGCATTTTGGCCTAACTGGGGTAATTTAAATAAAGTAATAAACTTTTTTTTTCCGTGGATTGGGACAAAACGTATACACAAAAGGTAAATTCAGTGGTAGAAAAGATAGCGACGGTGGCAGCACTGCATGTGACAATTATTCTGTAACATTTTATAAAACCGACGGAACTGTGCCAAGGTCAACCAATGACACACAAAAAACAGTCAACAAATTATGTAACGAATCGTCAGGCGATATTACGTCAGCGCGTTACATAACGGAGGAATGCAGTTATGACACCAAAAAAACAGTCTGCTGGCGGAGTGATATAAACTTTAAAATAATAAGAGTTGGTCGTACAACCACGGCGACTTCATAAAATAGCGCCGGTGGCTTATTCCCAGTCTGAAATAACAACTCGCGCGAGTTACATGTAAAAAGTTCCGGAACGTAAGTGCGGGCCCGCAACACACCAAAAAATGTGAAAGTAATCATCAAGTAAACAGTTTAATAAATTTACAGTTCCGGTAAACTAGTGAAATAGGGAAAATGTGCGAAGTGGAGGAAAATACGTAGTAAAAACGGACTCAAGATCTTAGCAACAATGGATAAGTAACCAACAAGGGGTAACTCTAAAACTTTCAAATTTGTAAATGTTTTGTAAAAGAAACGGGCAACCTAAATTATAACCTAAATAAACCGGGGGGGTATAGAAACGTAATGAGAGAGAGAGAGAGAGAGAGAGAGAGAGAGAGAGAGAGAGAGAGAGAGAGAGAGAGAGAGAGAGAGAGAGAGAGAGAGAGAGAGAGAGCGCGTGATCTAAGAATATAAAAGAAGTGCTGGTTGCGTAATTATATATAATAAGTAAATTCATTTTGTTTTATTATTAGTTAATAACTAATTAAATAGTGAGTAGTTCTATTAATTGAGCCTCGTGGCCATATATATTCATGTTCAAATTATAGTATACAAGAGATTGACGAGATGGGAATTAGTCACATAAAATAAAAAATTGTTCGTTAACCAAAAGTGTTGGTCATTTGCGTTCACCTGTTTCTCTCTGCTAAAAAGCTTTAATGGCGCCCTTTAACATGGACTTTGTAAATTAGTTTAACAAAAAATTTACAAACGGGTCGAAAATGGCAGAGGGAAATATGAACGCAGACTTAGGTAAAAGTAACATAGAAGAATCAATTTTAAATATCACGCAAGATCATATGGTAACAACCAATGATTTTGTTGATGAAAGTGTTGAAACAAATGTAGACAAAACTGTAGTAGCGGGGGGTAGTAAAGACAAGGGGGTAAATATATTTAACCAATTAGCATTGATGATGGAGATGATGTCAGGAATGAAAACTGAGATGAAATCAGAAAACTATAATCTGAAAACGAGTTTGAATGAATTTAAGATTGAAATAAAATCAGAAATAAATATCGTAAATATGAGTTTGAATGAAATGAAAACAGAAAATAATAATTTGAAAATTGAAATAAAATCAGCAATAAATGCTCGTAACATAGAGTTGAAAACAGAAATAAACAAACAAGACCAAAAATTAAGAGAAATAGACAATAAGTTAGAAGAACAGAATAAGACTATAAATGATGAATTCAGAAGTAACTGTGAACCAGTTGATACAATTAAAATTAATGCAACTAGTTTAAAGAATAAACAAGCAGAACATGAGCGTGAAATAATTAAAGTCAGAAAAGACTTGAATGTAACCATTAATCAGATATTAACTAATGTGAGTGAGAGAGATTTATATAGAGAGCTGTATGCAGATAGAGAAATGGAATTATATAAGTTAAAGAGAAATTATTATGAGTCAGAGAGAAAGTGGAAAGAGAGATCTGTGGGGCAGAGGGTAAATTTTCCCATTAATTTTTCTGAACCAGTGTTCACAAATGTTGTTTTTGAAGGGCGAGAGACCCGTATTAGTAGATGAATTGAAGTGTATATTGATGTTGTATAATGTGGTACCCTCTGTCTGTAATAATGATGTTGAAAGTATGATTTGGTATTGTGGTGAGAGAGATATAAGTGGAGAATGGTATGCTAATAAAGTAACAGAATTATATAATGTGAATCGAAAGTATGACAAATGGAGAGAAAGTTTAAAAGTATACTTGAAGAATAATGAATATAGTGATCTGACAAAAGTAATTAACCCGATCATGAATGTATTTACCGATGGAGACTGGACAATAATAACTTATGTTGACAAGTTGTATGAAATATTAATAGGGAATAACCCTATCAATTATAATGACATAATGAATGGAATAAAGGTAATGGATGATTATTATAATGATAGTAATAACAAATTGAGTGTGTATAACAATGATGCATGTTACAAATACATTAGATATTTGTATGACGATGGAGGCTGAACTAAAAAAATCAATGATTGGACATTGTTACATATTGTAATTTATGATAACGACCTTGCAGATTTGGACATATGAAGTGTGAAACAATTGAACAGTCAGTGACGAATAATTTGTAAATAATTGTGTGTATTATGAAATGTTAGGTAAATAAGGTGTATATGTAGCAGAAAAATGTTGTGGTAATAATAATAATAATAATATTATTAATATTTTGCATTCTAATTAAATAATCAAGATAAATACGAAGACAATGGTTAATGCTTTGTAAATTTTGATAATAACTGAAATATGTTGTATTTTAATGATCAATTGAAGTAAATAATGTGAGATGTTTCAATATTGTGATTAAAGGTTATATGTTTGAATTTTATAACGAATTTAAATTGTTTGATGAGATTTCAATTTAATAATAATTAATGAATAAATAAATAAATGTTAAATGGTTTAGTTTGTGGAATAGCATAATGGTTAAAAATATAGATTAATAATAAATTTGAAAATTTTGAGGAACCTAATTACAGCAAAGGATAAATAATGAAATGATGATATATAAAAGAGTTAATTAAAATTTCAAATTATAATGTTTATAAGTTTTGATACAAATTATTTAAAAGAGAATTGTGTGTTTAGTGTATACTAATAATGTCATTTAAGTATAAATTATTAAGTTGAGTATTACAAAAGATATTTTACTTGTGATTCCCCAACTTTTCGGGCGGTCACGGCCTCACCGAACCCTGACCATGGAATTGGTTTAGCTTTAACAGCTATGGTTGGGGCACATTACGATTACGCGCTGACCATACTGGCCATAGCTGTTATCGTTGTAAAGGTGAATTTTGAAATTGACAGGGGGGGTAATTTAGGGGAATCACCAAACTAGGGAACAGTGGCTACCGCTCTGCCCGCATGGGGGTAGCAAAGCCAGGTGGTAGACCCATTTAAGGGCACATAATTATAAACGAGAATATATTGATATTCAAATGTTCAAATGTAACGCAGAAGCAAGGACACGGAGATGTCAAATTCCTCCAAAATTTCAGTCCTTGTGGACGCAACTGGACGCCACAGTCCAGGGGGGGTCATAGTGTGTGTGGCAGGGAGGTTATCCAGGGGGGTAACGAATTAAAAAATTTGTTGTATTTTAAATAATACATTAGAGGGGTGTCATACTAGTTAAAGATTTTGTAAGGGAGTGTTAGAGTAATAAAAGAAGTAAGATTATGAGTAAATGCCAAGTTGATAAAGTGAATTATAATGAATAACGTAGAATCATCCAAATTAATGAAAGGGAATAATAAATGAAATGATTTAAAAAAAAAAAAAAAATTTTGAGAAACGAATTAATAAAAAGTAAAGTGAGTTTAAAAGGTAATTTTATGATTTTATAGGCAAATTTAATGATGTAAAGAGTGTAAAGTTTAAATACAAATTGTTTATTTTAAGATAAGGATAACAATGTGAATTATGAGTGTACTATGTTTTCTTATGTTGTATTGTGTTTGTTAGTGTAAGAGAATTTTATGAATTTAATTATTTTAAATGCAATTTGGGAATAAGAGAGAGGTATAATTTGGTAAGGGGAAATGTTTATTTAAATTCTGTTGGTAATCAGGGCAGTAATTTTGAATTTTGGGATTAAAGTTAATAAGAGAAAGTAGACGGAATGAGATTAGGGAATTTTAAAATGGGTATTATGTTGTGGTTAGGAATTTTAAATATGTTAGAAGTAAGTAAAAAACAAAACCAGTGCTTCTTAACGCAAACCAGCACCGCTAGGGGGAAACAGATCAGTTGGGGATATGGTGTTGTATAAGGCCACTATTTGATATTTCGATTTGTTGTTTCAGTGTTTGGTGATGCTGTGGCGGCGGTCCTGAGCTGGCCAGCGCGTCAGAGCAGGGGCGTTAAGTATCTGTCTGACTCTACGGTGTTGGGATCTCGAGAGAGAAGTCCAGTATTGTCATTCAGGTGCGGTCACAGTCACCGGACCAAGGGTGAGTTGATTATATTTTTTGTAAACCATACAGGGGGTTGTGGCGACATATCCTGGCTGATCCCTTTAGCAAGTACGAATGTGTCAATGAGATTTTTTATGCTTCGGCATAAAATATCTCATTGAGGGGGGTATTGTAATTTTGGCCTAACTGGGGTAATTTAAATAAAGTAATAAACTTTTTTTTTCCGAGGATTGGGACAAAACGTATAAACAAAAGGTAAATTCAGTGGTAGAAAAGATTGTGGTAGAAAAGGCGACGGTGGCAGCACTGCATGTGACAATTATTCTGTAACATTTTATAAAACCGACGGAACTGTGCCAAGGTCAACCAATGACACACAAAAAACAGTCAACAAATTATGTAATGAATCGTCAGGCGATATTACGTCAGCGCGTTACATAACGGAGGAATGCAGTTATGACACCAAAAAACAGTCTGCTGGTGGAGTGATATAAACTTTAAAACAATAAGAGTTGGTCGTACAACCACGGCGACTTCATAAAATAGCGCCGGTGGCTTATTCCCAGTCTGAAATAACAACTCGCGCGAGTTACATGTAAAAAGTTCCGGAACGTAAGTGCGGGCCCGCAACACACCAAAAAATGTGAAAGTAATCATCAAGTAAACAGTTTAATAAATTTACAGTTCCGGTAAACTAATGAAATAGGGAAAATGTGCGAAGTGGAGGAAAATACGTAGTAAAAACGGACTCAAGATATTAGAAACAATGGATAAGTAACCAACAAGGGGTAACTCTAAAACTTTCAAATTTGGAAATGTTTTGTAAAAGAAACGGGCAACTTAAATTATAACCTAAATTATAACCTAAATTATAACCTAAATAAACCGGGGGGGGGGGTATAGAAACGTAATGAGAGAGAGAGAGAGAGAGAGAGCGCGCGTGATCTAAGAATATAAAAGAAGTGCTGGTTGCGTAATTATATATAATAAGTAAATTCATTTTGTTTTATTATTAGTTAATAACTAATTAAATAGTGAGTAGTTCTATTAATTGAGCCTCGTGGCCATATATATTCATGTTCAAATTATAGTATACAAGAGATTGACGAGATGGGAGTTAGTCACATAAAATAAAAAATTGTTCGTTAACCAAAAGTGTTGGTCATTTGCGTTCACCTGTTTCTCTCTGCTAATGAGTACACCTGACGAGACCCTGGAAGTTTCAACATATTTAAACATAAATAAGTTTTAATTAGCTCGTAAAGCTTTATATCTGATACTACTATGAGAACATATCACAATTATAATAATAGTAGTTTTATAATTAAATTATTATAAACTAACTGACTATAATTGTAGAACCAAATGTAAACAAACACTATGTAACAAGATAGTTAAGCAAAATGCACTATCAAAACTTGTTAAAGGATTACTGAAAATGTTACCAGTAGTTAGAAAAATATCTAATACTACTATGAGAACAGATCACAATTATAATAATAGTAGTTTTATAATCAAATTATTGAAAACTAACTGACTATAATTGTAGAACCAAATGTAAACAAACACTATGTAACAAGATAGTTAAGCAAAATGCACTATCCAAACTTGTTCAAAGATGACTAAAAATGTTATCAGTAGTTAGAGAGATATCTGATACTACTATGAGAACACATATCAAATGTAATAATAGCAATTTAGTAGTTGATTTAGTAAAAACAAACTGCCTGTCATTGCAAAACCTGATGTAAACAAACCCAATACTAAGAATTGGAAAGCTTTCAGATAATGAAAGACTGATAAATACATTAAATAAACAAGGTACTATAGTTGTACACTATTTTAATTTGTAACATTATATACCTTATGTGGTAAAATAATTGAAAAAGTGACAAATTCAAGAAATAAGAACAGAAGGTTTTTTGATAAGACTATTAATATATGAAAAACAACATTTTTCATAGAACAAAACAAGATGTGAACAGATGTAAATAAATGTATATATTATTGTTAGAATGCCAAACAAATGTAATTAGGTAAGAAATAATAGTGTTATAAGCGATTATAAACAATCGAATATGGTCATTGAGGACGCCATTATCAAATATTGTTTGAATGGTAATTACAACTATTTCCTGTATGAAAACGAAAGAGAAATGGACTCGAGACGTTTAATAATGAGTGTTATAGTGTAATAGGAGCAAAATATGGTGAAATAAACTTATTCATATTAAGAATCACCATATGAATTTGTGACATGGCTTAGTGAGTTAATAATGGACGGATTTCATCCTTGTTTAGATTTAAATTAAAGCCGCAAGTGTCCGCAATCTATTGCCACTAACCATTCAACGATACGATGATTAATAAAAAAGTTATAGCAATTATAAACTTTCCAGTCATTTTGTGTATCAACGCTTACGTCACATATAATCTCTAACCCAGACAAAAATTTGTAAAAAATTAAAAGTTTTATTTAACTAAGGTGTTTTGGGGTAGAGAGTTCGACAATTTAAACCAATCAAATGGCTTAAAATAACCAAACGAGCAAGAGACGCTTAGATGAAACATTCAGTCGTTCCACATCATTCAACGAGCAAAGTTGACGAAAAAAATTGTTAAGTTTTTATTTAAACAGTGTGCGTCACATACAGAAGTTACGCTACATACATAACCTGTACACTACAGAATAATAACGAGTGTCCAATGCTAAGTGAATTAAAATAATAAACCGGCCAGTGTATAAATAAAGGTCGTGTTTTCGTGTTTTGTAAAAAACAGGGAGTACTCTATTTTTATTATTTAACGAATTGAATTGAATTAATAATTTTCGTTAGTGAACGAAGAATTATTGTTTTGGGACTGCACTAGTCATAAATACCGAAATGCATAACCAATGATGAAAATTATCAGAATTGAAAAAATGAATTATATTGCAATCAGTAATTTAAAGAATAAATATATTACGATTTTATCGTGATTAAAGAAATCGGTATTAATTTAAATACCGAAAATACGAGTGTAATGAATAGTCGCTCATTTGACTCATTTCGTTTGAATTAACGAATAAGTAGTTTATTGCGAAAAATATTCTAATCAACTGATAATTATCCATCAGATACAATATGAATAAAATATACGTGTTTATATCATTAAGAATTTAATGAATAATTTACTTATTCAAAATAACTACTTACTTTTGTTAACTAACCTAGAAATAACAACGACAACTTTGTCACCAAGTAATGATTCTGTTCTCAAATAATTTCAATCCAATGAAAGCTATCACAAGAGTTTTTTTATTATAGATTTTTTCTCTTGCCAATAAATGATTTCTATAACTAACGAATAAATAATAATAGTAATTCTTAACAGTGCAGCATAAAGCACGTGTTATCAAAACAACTGCTGTATCCAGTCTACTCACCGTACGATAGTACGAAATATATCGGTTTATGGTACCGACTTTTATATTTTAAATCTTTGTTGTTTTTTTTTGTAATAATTCATAATTAAATATTGTTAACTAAGATAACATCTTGTATCTGGTATCATGCAACTTCCAAGAACACATGAATTTGGTAATGTAACTGAGTAAAGAGGACATAACCTCGTTAACTAAAATTATTGTACCAGACCCCAGTGTTACCAGCCTTGAGGTTAAAAGAGCTCAAGCATCGTTTATAGTAATTATTATTTTGTAAAGACATTATTGATTGATTGTTTTTTAAAAGAGTTAATGGCATTTTAGAATTGTTAATAAATCTCAATTTATTTACCAGTGGAAAGTTTTTGATTTTAAAATTAAAATAGTTTAATTTTTATGATACGTTCTATCAGAAGGTGGCGGTAGAATTTGAATGTTCAATACAATTCAAATTACAGTTAAACCATTATTTTACTTTATTGTGCATGTGCATTGTTTAGGATATTCAAATAGAATATCCGTATATGTGTATAAAGTGTATGTGGCACCAGGAGTCACCAAACAGAACATTGATAACATCCACATATGGTAAGTGGGGAGGTTGACAGCGAAGTGCTAAATACTCTTTTAAACTAAAAGAATTAAACGGGAACACCCACAACAATGCTACTAATAATCAACACTAATAATAATCAATTCAAATATATTTTATCGTTGCAACAAGTAGATACGTTACAAAGGTTAGGTGCTACTGTGGTGAGTACCTGTCCGACTTTACGGTGTTGGGATCTCGAACAGAGAAGTCCAGTAATATCGTTCAGGTGCAGCCACAGTCGCCGAGCTACGGGGGTAGTTTACCCATGATGTATTAAAGATTTAAGGGGGTTGTTGGCGCCATATCCTCGCTGATCCTCTTAGGGTTTAGCAATGAGAGTTTTTCTGTTTCGGCAGAAAACCTCTCATTGGGGGGGGTATTGTAACGGGACAAATATTTGAGCTGTATTTTTATTATGTGTATTAACGAGGAGTTACCCATGTGGGGCCTCAGTCTTTAACAATAGACATTCCTTGTCGGGGCACCTAGTTGTACGTTCGGTCTGTCTGCCCTGCAATAAGCTACTTTCTCAGGTGCTCTGGAATGTGAAAGCGTGTGGACGTGTGTGTCCAAGCATGGTGATAATCATGTATTTTTTGCGAGCCCTAGGACTATGGTACGCTGGCCAGCTTATGGTAGACTCACAATCAGACAGTTAACTAATTACTATGTGACGTGATGCCTTGTTAGCCAATCACAGAGCGAGCTGGTCAGCCGGAGAACATTTTTTGGCCATCTTGGACGCCTGGTGTTGGCGTCTGTCGTCTTCCAGTAATCGAACCGCGTGGTTCAACATAAGGCTCATGAGCCGAAAATTTATTAAAACGTAATAAAAAACAAAAAAATGTGAAACAACTAAAGTAAAACAGTGAGCTTTAACATTTTGATGTAGTGAACACATTTAAACAACAGAAACTTTACAGACTAAAACAGTGCACAAACAAAACGGACAAATTACAACATCTGGCATCCAGGTCGGCAAAAAAGGAAGTAACTATATGTAAACTCCTTTTAAATAAACATAAAAAATTTCAAATTAAAAGAGCTCTAAATTATGGGGTAATAAAATGAATGAATGTGTACGTATGAGCAATTACTGGGCTGCCTTTATTTAATCTAGGTAATTATTAAGCAATAGTTAATCATTTAATAAGGAAAAATGATGTGCCTACGTTTTGTGTAAATTCACACAAATGCTAAATTTTGTATGTTTATGGTAAATGGGGTCTTGGCCTCAAAACTGAAATCTGTTGAATTAGAGTACTGAAGATTATTATCAAACGAAGTTACATTATTGTTTCATGAAAAGGCTTAATAAAAATGTTTAATAAAAGCTGAGTTAGTTAACTAGAAATGAGAGTCGAATACATTAATGAGGTAAACCCTAAATCACGTTTATAGTCCACAGGTTCGTGTGAAGGACTCTGGCCTACACAAGGTAAGTTTGTTTTATAATTGATTTAAATGTGGTACATTGAAAGTAATATTACACCTATTGATTTTTGACAAATGAGTCAAGAGATTCAAGAAACCAAATTCAGTTCCCCCAACAAACTCTACTTTCAAGTATTCAAAGATTTTAGTCACAGGCTCCTGAGCACATAATGCGTTGTGCCGACTCTAGTATAGAATCGGCGCATGTCCAGTATATAATGTCCGGTAAACGTTAAACGCAGTACTAATTTGAAGCGTTTTAATTGGTGCTGCACTCTTGTAGCGAAGATAAGGCACTAATTCTGAGCTTATCAAGTGCCTGAGAGGTGCTGGCCTCTGGTGCCAGCCGCTGTAGGCAAACGAGAAGGGCGGAAGTTATTCTGTAAAAGTTAGTCTTACACCAAAGCTCGTCGCTGATGGCTGCATTTTGTTTACTCCGGGAGATGAAGAAAATTTCGTCTAACATCCTTCCCACTGTCAGGCTAGATCTGAAATCGACTGCGGGTCCTCCGAACAAGTCGAGGAAAAGCCCAACAACATGACCTGAACCTGTAACACCAAGAACTTCGCTCTCACTTCATCTACCGGAGGAATAGCCATGACGCCACACCAACACCTGTAATGTAGGCCACGCGATTGCCACCTCACCCTCATGGACAAAAAATAAGGTGATCTCAAACCATTATATTCTTTTATACGTAGAAATGCACTCAATAGACCCAGTGAACCAGTTCAATCAATCAACCACAACATTTTCAAGTTTTTAAACATTTAATTGGATCCCCAATTAATGGGACAGTATAGTGTGTGAACTGGGTGTGAAATCAATTGTAAATTTTATTAATTTGTTGTAAAATTGTCAGCTCAGAGGCAGGCATGTATCTTATGCAGTTCAACATTCAAACGTATAATTCCCTCTTATTTCAGTATATGTGTTTCATTACAGCTTTTAAGTCATTCATTCAATTTGTAATTTCTCGGGTTCAATTTAGTGTTCATTTTATATATATATTTTCTAAATTTTAAATTCAGTTTGGTTCATATGGTATAGAAATTTCTGGGGTAGTCAAGTGGATTCACAAGTTTAATCCTGAGTGGGTGCCTGTTCATACAGTATTAAACGTGTTGTTGAGACAGGTTAAATTATGCACCGACTGGCAAACGAACATGTCGGTCTCTGGGCCAAAAGTATTTTTTAAAAGGGTTATAAGATTCATGACATATTTCTATTTTCACAACTTAGCAATGTTTCTATATATATATATATTCTATTAATTAATTATGATAACTGGGGGGGTTCATTGTTTTCTAAATTTTTATTTCTCACAGTATAAGAGCCCAGTGGGGCAGAATTGTATAACAGTATTAGGCACTTGGCCAAATTTTGGATTTTATTATGTCCTGGGGACTACTGGAGTTGCATATGCATGATCTAATACACATGTCATGTGTTATGAACCCATTTAAGAATTTTAATCCTAACATGGATGTCCATAAAAGAATTCATAATATACCTCATGGGGGGTAAGAAAAGGGCGTGGCAAGAGATCTTTGTATAATTGTATTGTATTGTGGAACATGTGATGTATTGTACATTTGTGTGTGTATTTTGTGGGGTTATATGTATTGTACATTTAGGTGTATTTTGGGGGGAGTTTAGATACAGGGTTTTTAGAAAAGAAAGATGAAACATAGGATTATATATCCTTTTAATTTTGATGACATTAATTTATTCTATCTCAATTAAATTTTGCTGAATATTTCTTCTAAGAAAGTAATTTATTTTAATTAACTTGAATAACAAGGATATGGATTTGTCACTATTTAATTTTTAATTAATTTGTTTGAGAATTTGTTATTATAATTAATATTATCAAGAAGTCTATAAAAATTATCTCCATTAAGTTTCAATGGATCATTTTAAAGAGAACATAGAAAATAAATTTTATATTATTAATATTTTACCGGAAACTTTATTTCAAGAATAGTAATGATTTTAAATTTTAATTCATTTTAAAGAGAGATAGCAAATTATTTTCTATGTGTTAATAAATATTTTCAGGTGACCTTGTTGAAGGTGTATAAATTATTTTAATTAACCATTTAAGGGGATAATAGATTCTGACTGTTGTGTTTATTGATTTTGTTATTAATATTGTTTTCAAATGGAGATAGAATAATAAAAGGGATTTTATTAATTGTTTAATTTATGAGTTTTCATTGCAAGTCCCGTCTCACTGGATCCAGCGCATTTTTGGCTTCTCTAGGCTTTGGTCTAGTTCTAATTAACTTGTGGCCCCTCTTTTCAAAAAAAAAAAAATTTCAAAAAAAATTTTTCAAAAAAAAAAAATCTTTTTTTTTAACTGCCTAAGTTAAAGAGGGGTTACAGCGTTCTGTATGTGTTATGTAACAGACAGAAACAGATGAAGGATAAGTTTCCAGTGCCCTAAAATCATGTGAAACACATGTAAAACAACCCTCCAGGTTGAGGATTTGGATGTCAGAATAATGATCCTGGTCTTTTTAAATATCTATTGTTGCACTATTGCAACAAGTAAGAACAAGGAGTAAGGACAAGATTAAAAAATTACAATTTGGTACCTGGAATACGAGAACTCTCCAGCAATCAGAAGCTATACAAACCTTAGCTTAGAAAGTAAAAAACAAAACAAAAAAACACAAAATAGAATTAAAATAATTTCAGGTATCAGATGGATATCTGATATGGGCAAGGGAGAACCTAAACAAGTCTGAACATGTATATGAAAATTTTTTACAGAAGTCCTGACGTTTTTGCCAGCAAATTGTTGATTTTACGATTTCCCCCACAGACAACGAAAATACTGATGTCATACATGTCAAACCTATTCCAGAAAATCAGTTACAAATATTCTTTGAAGAGTGAACTACGAACTGAAACATAATTCCCAAAATTATTTTGAATGGGGCCACAGCGAATTCCATAATAAGGTACACAGGAATTTTATCACAGGGAATTCTAATCTTTTGTGTCAGATATTTTATACTTCTGTGTTTAAAAACAGGAGTTCAAATAAATCACTAAGGATTGAGAGTTAGTTTTTGCTATAGCAGAAAATAATATAGAGGCTAAAAAGTTATTTTATATTTGACTTATATGAGACTTATATTAATTTTTTATATAATTATTTTCAAAAAATCAATATACAATGAAGTGCCATACTTTGTAAATGTACAGTTCCAGGTGGTAGCATACATGGTTTGTACATCTCCACATTTCCATATTCATTTCTAGGAACTTTACCATCTACAGCGGGAGGTGGTACATAATCTTCAACTTGCCAATAACCAAATATAGGAAGAGGCAGGTCATTAATTACCTTTCCACTTATCTGTAATAAAAGACACATTGTCTATAACTTTATTAAAAATTATTTATTTCATCAAATGAGAATAATACTTTCAATCATCTCTTAATAATACAGTGATAGCTGGTTAATCTTAATTAAAAGGCTGGATACTAATCTTAAAACTGCATACAGTTTTTTTCAGTTTTCATAATCACATATTTTAATTTTACAATATACTACAACTGATGATGAACATAAATGTACAAAATTATAATTACTGAGATAAGGTTATAACTGTAGTTCTATATTTTTTTTTTAACAAACAGGTATTCTTTCCCAGCTGATAATGAAATTCTTGCATTTGACCCAACGTTGTCTCGACAATGTATATTCAACTACACTGTTGTTACTTTTATGAAAAATAAAATGCAAAGAAATATCAGAAGCCCTCCTACACGTTTGGTTTAAACAGTTCATTCGCTGCAACACTCAGTTGTGAAAAGCTAATAGTTTACCATAAAAATAGGTTAGCAATAATGGACTGGTACTTAGTAACTGAAAGATTAGATTTAAATAGTTAATAAAAACTGCATAGAGAAAAAAAGACTAACATAATTTCAGTGAAAGATTAGGCAGGAAGCTTACAAGTACTACATAGAGTGACAAAGTAACACCATATCAGTACATGATTTTCAAAATACCTTCAGGTTCTCCCAAGAAAAAAATTAAAGCCAGAATAGCTGCCTTTACTTGCAATATTATATACTATAGGTTTACTGTAGACAAAAAAATATCCAGTGTGCATGTGCTGGCTCTGAGGAGAAAACTTACTCCCACCATATTTGGGACAAAACCTTGAAGGTTGTTACATATAGTTAATAGTCCAATGTTAATTTATCTACTTTCTTTATAAATGGCTTTGCAAATATATAATCTAATTTATTTTTTGTTATAATAATTAGTGCTGCAAAAGAGTGTTATGTACTTTAGTTTATGCAGGTTCATTTAAAGAATTCATTACAACTCTATTTAATTGTTACCTACTGTACAGTTAATATATATTTAAATTGGGTCATCAAACACTAGACTAGTTTCTATCAAACCACTAACAAGTTAACCTACAGAAATTATTTTTAACATGGTAGAATATTAAAAAATTAAAAAAAAACAGTAAAATTTAAATATATAGGTTGCTGTCAGTATAAGTGAATGTATAGGAGTCTCTGAGCCTAGTGTGTAACATTTTTGTTAAGAATAAAAGACACCATTTACCTCTAGATGTGAAAGAAATCTATTTTCTATTCCAAAAGAAAATTTACTTATGATAATGTGATGTATTTATAATATACGTACATACACTTATTGTTTTACTAATGGTACCTATAATTTCAATTTTCTATTGTATTGTATTTATTGTTTATAGCCTAAAGTTACCATACATATGATGTGTAATAAAATTTTTATTCACATTCTTAAAAACGATCGATTTCGGTCATAGACCATCGTCAGGTTATATACAGCACACTTGCAGTCACAATATCATAAAACACTACTATTTACAAAAACGAATTCGTAGACATTGTTAATGAATTTGATACATATGTCACTGTCCAAAGCTTTCCAAGAACTCTTGGGAACAAGTTCTTGGGAAGCTTTGGACAACGACATACGTACCAAATTCATTAACAATGTCTACGAATTCGTTTTTGTAAATAGTAGTGTTTTACGATATTGTGACCGCAAACCTGACGATGGTCTATGACCGAAATCGATCGTTTTTAAGAATGTGAATAATAAAAATGTTATTACACATCATATGTATGGTACCTTTAGGCTATAAACAATAAATACAATACAATAGAAAATTAAAATTTACTTGTTTATACAAAAAATAAAACTGAAGTGGGTTCCTTCACAGACATGCAGAATGTGTACAAATTTTAAACTTCTATAGCTTAGGGGTAGAACTAAAATTTATAATGTGTTGTAAGATTCGTATTTCATCTAAATACCTGTTAATTTCCAAACCTGTCTGTCAACTTATCATTGTTTACCAGCTGTTCAAAATTTACAAGTCGTACATGTTTTGAAAAAATTGATAAAATCAATGATCATGCTGTGATTCAATTCTTTGTTAAAAAAAGTTTAGCACCAATGTAAAATCACAAAAATGGTAAATATATTATGAGATATTACACCTTCAAAAGCAATGGTTTGTAAATGGGCACTCTAAAAGTGGATATGTGATCACTGAAAATGATCTCCACAGTGGATACCCAAAAGTGCAACAACTCCAAATATGGCACCCACATTGAACAAAGATTTTTGTACAAAGTTCTTGAGTTAAAATATAATGCACATGCTCTCACTGGTCTTCCTATACCATGTATGACATTTTTTAATACATGAAGCTGTTGCACTTTTATAATTGTAAAAATAATTGTGTGTGTGTGTGATCACATGTGTGTGAAGCTTGAATATATATAAACTTAATATCTATCTTAATGAATGAAACAACGAAAATCTTGCATAGATACCTTATCATACTTTGGTCTTGCTTTCACAATTTTATATGGTTCTTCTCCTTTGCGCACTATTTTTGCCTCTTTCATCCAAGTCTCCCTAGTATGTAATTCCATGACACAGGATCGGGAATATACAGGTTCACCACGAACAAAACCAAGAGGAGGAGCATTAGGGGGATATATTCCTTCAAATTTTAGAAGATGCCTTTTCAAAGCATATAAGGGATGATTTTTGAACCTGAGACACAAAAAACGTTAAAAAAATTATATTTAATACATTTAATACAATGTAAGAATTAATAGTACAATACACAATACAATGTCCTAATTCGTAAGTACCAGGACCTATTATTTGTCTCATGTCACAAAAATAAAGCATAAAATAGCGAGCAGTGTTCTATAATCAAATTATGTATCAAACCTTAAGACAGTGCTTCAGGAACATGTAAAAACAAGTAAAAAGAAGGTTATGGGGATTATGTCATATCCTGGTTTCAGAGAGTTTTAGTTGTATGAACATTTTTAGATGGTCATGAAACTTTGGAAGATGAAACCTCATCTGGACGGCAAGTAAAAATATGTTAAAAGTGAGAGATTTCATCAAGTCTGATCATCATTTGATGCTGCTTTAGTGTGTAAATGATTGTGTATGAAATTTAAATTACAAAACTGATCGTTAAATTTTAGTGTATGATCCGAGTCCTACAGTCTGGACAAAGACTGCTGACTGTTGGATGCTTCACATGATACAACTAAATGTCACACTTCACTTTCTGTGAACAAATATTTGAAAAAATTTGGCATTTCTGTAACACCCCAGCTCCCTTACTCCCCCTGATCTTTGACTATCTGATTAACTCTTGTTTCAGAAAACAAATGCTAACTCCACAACAAATGTTTTGAAATTTTATATAACACTAAAAAAATTGTTTTCAACAAGTTAAAAGCTCTGATACCTGAAGCGCTATTTCAATCAATGGGAACAACATTTCCTTAATTGTGCATTTCCCAAAGAAACATTTTTAAAGAGAGATAAAAATGTTTTGAAGTTAATTTGTCAATAATGAAATTTTAGAAACTATCTCACTACTTTTAGGCAATCTGTGTATATTTGTCATCCTCAATTTGTCCACTAACTTATCAATCTGCCTTAGTACAAAAAATACCATGTAATATTGCTCTATACAATCTAGTACTGTTCGATAAAAAAATATCACTCTTTAAGCAAAAAAAGATAAAAACCACACTAAACATACAATTATTTGATTACACATAAAGCAGAATATAAATACAAATTACTTTCAGAGAAACCTACCGAATTTGGTTTAATTACTGAAAGTCTGGTTACAACTTGTATGATTTAATACTGAAAACATTAAATTTCTCTCTTTCTGAAAAGTTCAATTAAATGTATAGTACAAGATAGTTTTACATGTCTCATAATTTATTACAGTAGTTTTTACAAGTTTACAACACTATTATTTAAAATTCTGTATTAAATTGAATACCAACTCTGCAATACTTGTTGGAAGTGGTTTATCTTCTAACTGCCTGTCCAAATCTTCATCTTCTTCTTTTTCACGAGCATTTTTTGCCGGTAGAAATGGAGCCATAGTCTCATTCCACCATTCTGGCTCTACTCTCACTTTACGAGTTACTGTCATCCACTGTGGTGCATAGCGACGAGTCACGTCCTTTATAGTTTTATTGTTATTCCAAGCCAATACATACATTAGAGGATGTGTAGCTCCTGACTTGAAACAGAATTTATTCTACTCAATATGTAAATACCAAACGTATTCACACACTACATGTTTCAACCATTCGATAAAATAACCTGAACAATTTACAAATAGTATTTATCACATTGCCTATGATAATAATTATGTAACTGAATTTACTCATTAATTAAAAAATTATAATATTAAAACAGTACTTAATATTTATACTTTTCATTCTGTCCTGAAATGTTACTTTAATGGCAAAAATAAACAATTTCTATTTGTAAAGACATTGACTGGTACACAACTCAATGAAAAAGTAACCAATGTTATGTCAACATAAAAGTTGTGGAAGTGCTGCTACATTAGCAACAGAATCTGGACTGTCACCATGTGGAAGTGCTGCTACATCAGCAACAGAATCTGGACTGTCACCATGTGGACGTGCTGCTACATCAGCAACAGAATATGGACTGTCACCATGTGGAAAAAGTTGTGGAGGTGCTGCTACATTAGCAACAGAATCTGGACTGTCACCATGTGGAAGTGCTGCTACATCAGCAACAGAATATGGACTGTCACCAAGTGGAAGTGCTGCTACATTAGCAACAGAATCTGGACTGTCACCATGTGGAAAAAGTTGTGGAAGTGCTGCTACACCAGCAACAGAATCTGGACTGTCACCATGTGGAAGTGCTGCTACATCAGCAACAGAATATGGACTGTCACCATGTGGAAGTGCTGCTACATCAGCAACAGAATATGGACTGTCACCATGTGGAAGTGCTGCTACATTAGCAACAGAATCTGGACTGTCACCATATGGAAAAAGTTGTGGAGGTGCTGCTACATTAGCAACAGAATCTGGACTGTCACCACGTGGAAGTGCTGCTACATTAGCAACAGAATCTGGACTGTCACCATGTGGAAAAAGTTGTGGAAGTGCTGCTACATCAGCAACAGAATCTGGACTGTCACCATGTGGAAGTGCTGCTACATCAGCAACAGAATATGTACTGTCACCATGTGGAAGTGCTGCTACATTAGCAACAGAATCCGGACTGTCACCATGTGGAAGTGCTGCTACATTAGCAACAGAATCTGGACTGTCACCATGTGGAAGTGCTGCTACATCAGCAACAGAATATGGACTGTCACCATGTGGAAGTGCTGCTACATTAGCAACAGAATCTGGATGGTCACCATGTGGAAAAAGTTGTGGAAGTGCTGCTACATCAGCAATAGAATCTGGACTGTCACCATGTGGAAGTGCTGCTACATCAGCAACAGAATATGTACTGTCACCATGTGGAAGTGCTGCTACATTAGCAACAGAATCTGGACTGTCACCATGTGGAAGTGCTGCTACATTAGCAACAGAATCTGGACTGTCACCATGTGGAAAAAGTTGTGGAAGTGCTGCTACATTAGCAACAGAATCTGGACTGTCACCATGTGGAAAAAGAAAATGTATGCTACACTGAGGATACAGGGGAATGTGTGCGGGTATACGAGTATGTAATGCTCTAGATCAGTAATAGGCAACCTTTGAATTTAAAAAGACATGTTTGAATTGGTATCCAAGTCACTTATTGACAAAATCTGTATAATATTTACCTTATTTCTTCCGTCGTGTGACTTCGTGTTGCGTTCGATTTGATTAACGCATTTCGAACCATATGTTTCGTCTTCAGAAATAAATAAAAATTCACTCTTAGCGAGGTCGTTACATATTGAAATTGCAAATATTGGAAAACGAATACACACATATCCGCGTTACATGAGTGCGCACTCGAGTCGGACCGATCGGATAATTTGAATTTATGGGGACGCATATATAACTGAGGACCAGTTTGATGGGTGCACTCCCCCCCCCCAAACAATGGAAAATAGAAAGGCACGGAGTTCAATAGCTGGACGTTACAAACATTAACTGTCACTTTATAATACCCTTGCGCTTATATTTAGTGACGTGGAATACCGAATCAAAAAAAGCTTTGCAGTATTTCTCATATAAATTTGTGAAAATTTTTCACATTAGGTCAGGTTAGGTTAGGTCATCAACAATCGCTCATCATGCACACGCATGTTAAAACTAAAATATTGCAGGTACCACAGCAATATTAACAATAACACTATTTTTTTTCATATAAAGTGCACAGGAATGTAAAACTTGAAATAATCACATTTAAAACATAAATGAGGGTGTAAGTTGCTTTTCTTAAAATAACTATCTCACAGTAATTACTGTATTAGAAAAAAGTTGAATCTGAAATGGCTTGTACTATTTTATAATACAGTACTTCGAAGCAGGTACAATGTGGGTGCGCGTTCCTTCATTCAAAAGAAAAGAAAATTACAAATTGGTTCGCGGGCGCATGAAACCTTATTGATGAGCGCACTTGCGCCCGTGGGTGTAGGGTTGCTGACTGCTTCTCTAGATCATTTGAGATGCCCCTTCCAGACGTTGCTCGACTATTCTATTGGCATCCAGGCCAATGCTACGCCATTACTATGTGAAGGAAACTATAAATACTGGATCTAGAAGCGGGAGGGTGTCAGTTTTAGACCTGTCAATATTACAATGCAGTTCAGCTTGATTATCATTGTTACTTGCAGTCTAGTTTTACTGCATAACTTAGTGCAAAATTGTAATAAGGAGACATTTTTTATTGAGTGTTGGACAAATTTGAACTTGAAGAATTGTATAAAAGTGTATTTGTTCATTTCTAACTGTAATTAAAGTTGTAATTAGAGATCTGGTATCATTATTCTGTCTCCACTGTACAACATGACGATCCATGCGACCAACATAAAACTGATGTCAGAACTGGGTACAGAACTTTAACAGCAGAACCACAGAAGACACTTCATAGAAGAGCAGTGTGAGTGGGTCACTAATTTAAAAAATGGATACCAGTCAGATGACAGAAGCTTTCCAAGTGCTGCTACTGCAAGTACAGGAACAACAAAAAGAAGAACAATGACAGGAAAGAGAAAATGCAGAAGAGCGGCAGAAAGGACTATTGCTCAAATCTGAGGAATGACAGGGCAAGAAATGTAAGTGGAAAGCAGATAAAGCTGAAGCTCTTTCCGAAGCTATCCAAAAATAGAAGTAAGAGCATTCTACTGGAGAGTTGGGTCTCCTATATGGTGACTTGGGAGAATTACGTGCGGATCTGAGTGGGCAAGAAGTAAGATTATCTAAAATAGAAAAATCTGTCTCACACATGGAAAAAACCAATGTCGACAAAAATTTCCCCTGTAGAAAATTCAATTGCAAGTGAACAATGATTGTACATTTATAGTCAAGAATGAATTCATTAACTCAATTTATTAAAAACATATGCTACTTATGTTCAATTATAAAAATGTTTACTATTAAGTAATTATTAAAACATGATAGGGCAGAGTTTTACTTACATACAATTGCTGAATACAGTGAACTTTTCCCCGAATCACATCCACACTGATCCACTTCTCTTCTGCTTCAAGAAACACTTCAACCCAATAATCTGACCCTACTTTCTTCTTTTTTCGTTCATTGCCCTCTGGTTCATCATCTGATGATAGAACACGGCGATCCTTCTTTCTTTTATCACTTTCACCCTTTGTCTTAGCTGGTTCAAAGTCGTCATCACTGCTTGTATCCATTATTTCAACATTATTTTGTTTCTTGATCGATCCTTTTTTTTGTTGATCCTCCGAACTTACACCACTTCTTTTTCTTATTTCAACAGTCCTTTCATTACGCAGTTTATTCTTCACATGCTTTCCTTCCTTTGGACGACTTTTTTCACCATTTCCTGACCCTGTAGCTTCACCATCACTACAACTTGAATTCTCATCTTTATATACACCTGCCATTGCTTTTCTGTCTCTCACAGAACGTCTAAGTTTATTCAATTTCGAATCTTCATTTTGTTTCTTCTCTTCTTCAAAATAACTGGATGACTTTCCATTTTTCAATGTTGACTTTTTCTTTGTTTGTTTTACTTCATTATCTTTTCTTACTTTCCCATCTGAACTTAAATTCTGAGATAATTTTGTGTTAAGCTTCTTACTCTGTTTATTGCTTGATGAAGCAGATTCTTTCTTTCTTTCAATAGGTTTTGCTACTTTATTAGCTGCAGGTTTTGGTGTTTTCTTTTTTTCTGAGTCTGCTGATTTCTTATCTTCATCTTTTTTTGTACTAACAACCAACAACTCCGATGCTGGTGGCTTTAGTGGAACAGGTTGAAGAGATATTATCAATCTGGCTGACAAACCCAGTGAACGAAGAATGCACACAAAAATCAAAACTAAGTCTCTCTTTGAAAATGCCACTTTTTCACTTATTTCTTTCTGTAAAATACTAGGAAGTGATAATTTTAATATATCCATTTTATTTTCATAATTTTCATTAACTGAAATTTTTTTAACATACCACTGTACGAGCTTTTCCAAGTAGGTCAAATCTGCACGTTTTGGTGGATAACAGTGTTGCGAAGGAATCAGAGATAATGCTATACCCATAAGGTCACTGGAGTTAATCTCATCATTTAAAAAATTACCATATGCTATCCAGCAGAGAACATGAACTTTGTGCATAAATGACTGGTTTTCTTTTCTAATCAAATTAATTCTCCTTTTCATGGCAGCTTCCAGATCAAAACCTTGTTTTTTCTTCTTCTTCTGAATATCTGGTAATTGTATTGTAACTTGTATTCCTTCTTTTGGTAGTAGAGGATTGTCATTTAGTTTTTCACAGTCACTAACTTCTTCTTCACTTAAATTTGTTTTCTTATGACTATCCTTAGAGCATCCTTCCCCTAAATTTAGAAGTTCTGAAACATTCAAGCTACTTATATCAGATTTACTTTCAACTTTTGGTTCCAGTTTCAACTTTGATTGCTTCACAATTGATTTATTTTTCTGTGGTTTACTTGCTTGATTTGTACTTATTGTGCTGTTTTTATAATTATTATCTATAGTTTTTGAAGTAGATACTTTACTTTCACATTCTTCTATTATACTGTTTATCAGTTGCTGAGATTTAATTATATTTGAAAAGTCATAAAAATGCTCGGTAACATGTACACATTCTTCTTTTATATCTAATCCATTTGTTACTTGTAAAGAATTCAAGCTGTCTTTGCTAATATCATCACTTTCTTTTTCATCCTTCTTCCTGACAACTTTTTCAAAATTCCCTAAACTGTCCAATGAAACTGGAGCTTTAACAAATTCATCTGAACTGCTTTCACTGTCTGATAAATTTAATGTTTTGGTTTCTATATAAACAGATGTACCACTAACAGACTGATCGCTATTTATGTTTTTCACTGAACTTTCAGATTCATTATTACTTTGGACAATGGATTTTCTTTCCACTTTCTGCATTTCACCTTGTTTTGACTTTCTTCTCTTGAAATAAATACTTGTTTCTTCATCAATTTTCTTTCTCTTTCTCTGAAATATATAATTGTCATCATCGTCATCAACATCACCATCACTGTCATCTTCATCATCATCATCCTCTTCATCTCCAGTTCCATAATCTTCATCCTTATCATTATCACTATCAACACTAACACTCTCCTCTTCTTTATAATTTTTTATCTTCTGTGACAGCCTTTGACTCCGTCTAGTTGCCATTTTGCAAACCTAGAATTATGATTTTTCATTCAAATTAAGAATTCAGGAAACATACAACACACAGGTTATTTATAATAAAGTACGAATAAATGGAAGACGTGTGTGTGTGTGTGTGTGTGTGTGTGTGTGTGTTTTGCATGTGTATGTGTTTAGAATCATTCCACTAGAAATCTACGAGAGGAAAAGTTTGTATCACTATATATGAGTGACCTTGGGTGCTTTGATTTTACATAATTTTCCAGTTTCTCAGAACTCAATCATAGTTACTTATGTACCTAGCACAGATTAATTTAAATGGCTTTGGAGATCCTTAAAAGCTAACAAAATTTGTTTTATTTCTTGTTTCATTAAGCAACTTGTCTGTGCTACAACCAAATATTACTTTACCTCAATTTTACAATTTTTATATACAAACAAAAAAGGCGAGTGTATATACCCAAAATAATGTAATAATGATTTTACCCAAATTAATGTGTTTATGAATTTTCAGCCTAGTCAAATTTGTAAATTTCCAGAACTATTTTCAATACACTTAACTATATTAATAATTATTTTAAAAACTCCTACAATAACTGCTCAACACAGTATAATACAATTATACAAAGGTAATTATCATTTTTATATTTTTTATATTTTTATATAAGTTTAAAAAGTAATAAAAAAACTTAATGTTATATAAATTAAATGTCAACATTCATAGGACACAGTGATATTTTATGGTAACAACACACATTATGAAATAAATAATCGTAATGACACCGAGTTCCCATGATGTTTGACAATTTTCCAAGAATTTTTCATTGATTCATTGGATCAAAAAAAATGTCCTGTATTATATGTGTAGCATTATTTTAATGCTGCAAAGATATAGCCTAATGTAGATTCACTGACATTTCAAGTTATGACAAGATTGTGAAGCTTTTTAAATAAATGTCATTATCATCAGACCTATAAAACTCGCAGATGGTGCTGGCAGCTAGACAAAAACAAGCACTGTGATGCGACTTTAGTCATATTACAACACTTTTACAGTGGTTTGTAAATTACAAACTATAAATTTAAGCAAATTCATAGACAGACTATCCAGATTTCAAGACAGTCACAGTCTGTCAGTGAAAGTGACGGTAGTGAGTGGCAAATTGGAGTGCTGTCTAACCTAATTCTGTGGTACTAACACCATGATATTTTCAATACAGACAAATGAGATTTGTTTTTTAAGCTAATGGCAGTGGAATCATTCATTTTCAAACAAGAAAAGTGTCATAGATGAAAATTAGGTACACCTAGGTGTCATAGATGAAAAAGGAAAGAGTCAGTGTTCGTTGCTCCTAATTCTGATGGTTCACTACATACTGATACTGCACCTACTGATAGGACACTGCATCTAGTAATGGTGAAAAAATAAACCACAATGCTTTAAAAACGTAAAAAACTAGCCGTGTATTTATCCATGCCATGCGCATGGATCCTCCCCCCATTTGTTTGTCACATGATTAAAATATTGGACAACAAAATGATGAAAGCTGGGTGCAAGACTCTGTTGTTCTGCCTACCACCTCTGGGCTTCCGACTACTGCCCCACCCATCCTAAGACTGTGGACCCCAAAAATGTGGAGCTTGCCTTTTTGCCTTCATGTACAAATAAGTTTCAGCATGTGTACCAAGGTACAATAAAATATCCCAAGAATTTGTACAGCAAACAGATTGTCCTGTGGTATCCCGAAGGTACTGACAGTGGGGAATCAAAATGTGTCACTCTTCTGTATACTCTAAATTTTCAATGCTGCACGGGAAGGAGTCCACAATTGCACCATTGCAAATTACTTCAGAAAGTTTGATTCAAATAAGATAAGACACATGATTTTATTAAAGTTTATGCATACCTTTTATTTTTATGTTCCCACAGTTACTACCTTTCTTTTAATTTATAGGACCCCGATAACTCAGTCCTACAATCTGATTCCTCTCTCCTCTAATCCATGACAATGACGATTGGGTTGCTGTACATGAAGACATTAACCTGGAGAATTTTGTATCTGTAGCAATGAGGTAGTGACTTCAGAAATACTCTATGTACATAATATCATTGAAAACCGTGCCATAGGTGACAGAGGTAGGGACAGAACAGACAAATCACCTCCCACATGGTAGGAAGCCCTCGCTGCACTAAAAGTGATAATAGAATTTATGAGTGCTTCTTCTGACGAAATGTCAGCTGGTGTGAATTTATACTTTCATCATGTAGAAAATGTGAGTATTAATTGAAGAGATTCGTGTATAAGGCAAACAACTATAAATACATTTTTTTGTGAAAGAAACAAGTGAATAAATGTTACATGAAATAAATCAGTAGTGGTAAATTAAATGTAATAAGTTACTGAAACAGACTTGAACTCTTTACTTAACATATTGTACCTGAATGCAATATTTCAACAAAACCACTAATGTAAATGTAAAAAATATGAACATGCAGTAATAAATATACATCTATGTACTTGGTCATCTCCCGTTTAATACGCAGTTTCCATGCGGTCCCTTGATAAGCGTTATAATTGGTTTTACTGTAATATAATAATATTACTACCAGTCATTATTATTATATGTTTCCAGTAACTAAGACAATTATTAGTTTGCTACTTTTATTCACCTTCTGGATTCATTTATATTTTCCATTTATTCATTTATGTAGCTGTAACCTGATTTTATTTTTAACAGAAGTGATGTATTAACCTAATTTTTATTTCATGATTTTTCTTATTATTATTAACAGCAGTGCCTTTTGGTTGAAAATGAAGTACTGGTATAGTATACTGTTATGTACTGTCACATCAAGAGCACTAAATAACAGTAAAACTATACCATCTCAAGCACTGTTTCTATTCACTTCAGAAATACAATCATTAAGATTATTTCATTTATACAAAATCACGTACGGTACAACAAGCTATACACATGCAAATTAAGGTGATGCTAATGTAACAAGAACTATATTTTAGATAAAAAATAAAATGGAGAAGAAACAAATATTACGTGTACACAGTACACTTTGCACATTACAAGTGGTTACAAAAAAGAACTAAATGCATACAGCAGCACAGCATGCAGAAAATATATTTGAATAGGCCTATTTAAACTACGTTAAACTACAACTGACCATGGCAAAGGAAACAAATTACAAGTTCTAAAGAAGCATATAAAATATGATTGTTAACAATGTATGTTAACATTTTTGTATTCATAAAATATTAATAATCATATTTTTTGAATGCTATTTTACCTTATATGGTTACTATTACTTATCATTTCAACTTACCCGTAAGTATCAAAATAATAGAATATAATAGGCTATATAATAATCACGATAAACATACAGCACACACTAAGACTGAAACACTATCAGTAAACAAAAGCATACATGTTTTCATGTCACAACAGGTAGAGCTGCTGCTACGGCAACCTATTGTTGATAGGTTGCTATCTCACAGTGATTGCAAAATTGTACTTGTCACTTAAATAAAATTGATTATCTGTACTTAATTCTTTGGTTTTTAATTATCTTATTTTGTAAATCAATTTTGAACACAAAATTTATATAGTTGAACATTTTTGTATTTAAATACATAACTACAGTATGTATAAATGTGTTTACAAATTGCTAAATTCCAACTTTGTTCTGAAGTTTCAGCTATATCCTAATTATCAAAAGAATAATTGAACACAGCGGTACAGTTCACTATTCACTGTGTGTGTGTGTGTGTGTGTGTGTGTGTGTGTGTGTGCGCGCGCGCGCTGGCACGCGCTCGTCTACTTAAAATGTTATGCTTTCTTCATTTAGGATGGAAATTTTTGCTCTAGTTATGTGATAATTTTACACCCTATGTAGAAGGTACTTTGCTGAGAAGAACCATACAGTATCTGCTACAAGTAACATGACATTCAGTATTCATTGTCTGTAAATGTCAGTATACAATATTTATTCATTATTTATCTTTGTCTGTGCTGTTTTGTGTTAACAGTAGTCCCCTCGGATACTGTTACTTAGGTAGAGAAAGCTCACCCTTTGTCTAAAAAAAAAAAAACACTGAATTCGTGCTTATTGACTCTATGGTAAAATTCTGGACAGTGGTAGTGGTCATCAATTTTTCAAACCCCACCCCTAAACTACACTTGGTACTTTACTCAAAACGTTTCAAAGTGGTTGAAAGTGGTTATGATAACAGCAATATAAAATTCTGGGTAGTGGAACCATTCTCTACTTGAAGTTAGTTGATTTTCGTGTAGGCCCTTCTGTATTATATTTACATTATTATGTAGCAATTTAAGGATGATAATTATCGTTTGAGTTAATGTGATAATTAATGAAGTTTTAGACAATGTAAATAATGTCATCAACTGGATTGGAAAAACAAAATTATTGTGATCCTATCAATTGCATTTGGAAAGTAGCCTATCAAAACTTATGCAATAAAAAAATTTCAAAATTCTAAATAGAAAACAATATCAGACTATTTTTAGGAACAAAATTAGTATGATTTGTTCAAAATGTTTTTATTATTTTCTTTATGATGTTAGTTTTGCAACTAGTGCATAAACAATATTCAAAATGTATATGTATCCTAGAAAATATTATTGTACTGTAAAAGAGTGCAGTGTAAAGCAAGTGACCTAATGTAGTCCACTATTACATGTGGTATATGTGTAGTATAATAGTGAATAAATAGCATGTAGGCCTACATAGTGTTTGTTTATAAATAAAAATTATAGTACTGAACAGTAGCATATTATATTTTAGTTTAGTACATACGTACATACATTGAAAGCAAGCCAAATTACTACTTTTCCCATAAAAATCAATTGTAACATAGTGAAATGAGAATGTATACTCTTAAATGGCGATAGAATATTCATTCTGTACATACCGCACAGTACTACTTCTTAGATTTTTCCCACGCATCTCCATAATAACGTTTCTCTGTAATGCAGGTTTACACCTGTCCCTCGTGCCCCCCTTTTTAGCAGAGTTGCACTGTATACTATATTCATAATTGTGTGTGTGTGTGTGTGTGTGTGTGTGTGTGTGTGTGTGTGTGTGTGTGTGTGTGTGTGTGTGTGTGTGTGTGTGTGTGTGTGTGTGTGTGTGTGTGTGTGTGTGTGTGTGTGTGTGTGTGTGTGTGTGTGTGTGTGTGTGTGTGTGTGTGTGTGTGTGTGTGTGTGTGTGTGTGTGTGTGTGTGTGTGTGTGTGTGTGTGTGTGTGTGTGTGTGTGTGTGTGTGTGTGTGTGTGTTAATTTCGCTAATATTTTTCTGTGATTATGTTTTATCTCAATTTTAATTTCTTACGAGTTTTATTTAATTAACTTCTTTAATATTATTTAAATAAACTCATACCAATTGTTAGTATCATATTTTATACATCACTGGTGTACTAAGGTCTTCATCCAAGTTTGTATTCAGCAATATTGTAACAAGACATATGACTCCGATATTTTATCAAAATATAAGCACATGTCATGATAATTGAGGGAACAAGACCCATCAAGTAATTACAATGAAAATGCCAAGCATGAAACTACATAAACAACTAATAAAGAAGAATGAACTCACAACGCAGGAGTTAATAAAAGTAATGGTAATAATAATTAATAAGAAAAAAGAAGATACATTAAATAGTGATTATACAACAGGAAACAATAGCCCAATAGATTCGGTCAGTAAGAAGCCAAATAAACAAGAAAGAAACATATAAGAGGAAGAAATGATAATACTAATGACATCAATAAGAATGGTGATATAGGAGAACCACAAGAATACAACAACATCAAGATAAGAAAGTCTAAGGTGAAGTAAATAGCCAACACCAGTAAAACACTAACTGAGAGACATACAACTTGTAGACAAAACAATAACTGACTAACTTAGATGACCTTTAGATGACCAATAATATTGTAAATGAGTAAGGCATCCCATATTAGCCAAGAGAGTGAAAGTAACAATAATGTTAGAACAACAAGAAGCTGTAAACAACAGCATAATGACATATTGTGCACAGCATTAATGTAAAATAAAAGAGAATTAAAATTGTCTAATAATTGTAATAATTGTTAGCTAAGTAATAGAAAAATGATGTCGGATAGAAAAAAGAACTAGGCCTAATTAATGAATTACAGGTAATAATTAATAACATAATACTTGTGAAAACAAGGTTAAAAAGTGTAAATGTGTATCAACTAAAATCACCCATTTTGCTATGTAGGGGGGAAACACATAACCTAGATACAGGTACTTTCCACCTAGTTTCATATTTAATAATAAATAAAACATGTCTAAATTAAAATCTTTTGTACACTAAATCAAGTAGAGGTAATAAGGTTTCTACCAGTACCAAGATCAGCTACATAGAGTAGTATTAAAATAAGTATTAAAGTAAACAAAAGGTACTAAAACTAAATATCACTATAGTATTGACGACTCGGAACACCAGTTTTTTATAAGTAAAAATGTAAAGTTTTACCTTACAGCCTAAACCGGCTTTCACCTTTAGAAGGCTTCATCAGAGGCTGCCATAGGTAGCGTTGCCCATCTTGTTGTTGGCGACGGGGTAGTTTTTCGAAAGATCGAAGCTGTGTGTGTGTGGTGAGATGTGTTCGAATAATGCGTGCAATTTGAATTGTGTCTGTTCGTTTAGGATGTCGTTTTTATTTGTTTTTGTGTGTTCGTATATTTCTAATTGTTCTAGAGTGTCTAGTTTTTGGCCTTTTGTGTGTACGTGTAGAATGTTCATGTTATTGTCGATGTTTTTATATGTGTGGTTTGCTTCAATGAGGTGGTTTGCAAAGGTAGATTCTGTAGTGGTGTGGAGTGCTTTTGTGTGTTCAATGTATCTCTGTTTGAAGCTACGTCCTGTCTGGCCTATGTCTGAAGAGACACAATTCAAATCGCACGCATTATTCGAACACATCTCACCACACACACACATCTTCGATCTTTCGAAAAACTACCCCGTCGCCAACAACAAGACGGACAACGCTACCTATGGCAGCCTCTGATGAAGCCTTCAAAAGGTGAAAGCCGGTTTAGGCTGTAAGGTAAAACTTTACGTTTTTACTTATAAAAAACTAGTGTTCCGAGTCGTCAATACTATAGTGATATTTAGTTATGTAACGGACACGTCATGGACAACAAAATCCAAGTACTAAAACTGTCAAAATGAGAATCACCATGTGAAACTGAGATAAAACCATATTGTAAAGTTACACAGGAATAAAAAGGGGGATACCTGTATGATAAATAAGATGTAATATCACTAATATGATAGAGTGACTGAATTGTTATCAGTAATATTAAACATTATAATCATAAATAAGCACATCTGTCATGTGACACTAGATGTGAATACTATTATCCAATTCTCTACACAAAAGCACAGACGAATGTATTAAATTACCAGATTAGTAATCAATGTAACAACTATAGTGAACTATTATAAACCAGATAGTGGCCTGAAAGGACGCTACTTCGTAGAAAAGAATTAAAGTAAAGTGACAATTAATAGTGCTATACAGAGGTCACTAAATAGACTAAAAAACCAGGGAATAACAATATATTCCCATTAACAAAGTCAACCAGTAGTTGCAATAACACTTTGTATACAATTGGGGCAACATAGAAATTGCCCAAAAACTATTTCTAATAAATAGTTAATCAATATAGTTTAGTAGACTCCTAGGCCTAAGACAATGTTAGAATAAGAGTTGTATTTTGTTAATAATTAAGTAAATAATAAGTAAGGAATATCAAAGGACTTGGGAAGGCATACTCTTTAAGAGATATGATTGTCATTAACTAGTTGTAATACAAGAATATATAAAGTTAATAATAAATAGTGTAAAGTGTACATCTCAAACAATAACTTCCCTAATAATGAACGAAAACATATCATGAGTGGACTCTAAATTAAGAGCCAAATGTTCACCATACAGTAGTAAACTTAGATTCAAAATCTAAGCAGTGATAAGAAAGTTATGCCAATTTTATAATATTCGAGTTAGTTTGGGAAAAATATCTAGCGTCAGTCGCAATCTCGAACCCAGCTACCCCACGCCTATTACAACATTAAATAATTTCGCGAAGGGGGTATGTGCTCTAAATTAAAGATCGTCAGCCAATCAAATCAGAGAAATTGACAAATTTTACATGCACGGATCGCAGAAGAGAACGGCAGCATCATGTGTCGGCTCAAGACACTTTTTGAGTAACCTTTCATGTGTGCAGACGGCAACTCGACACCGCCAGAAAACAGCTGATTAACCTAGTTTGTGCGCGTCATCAATGTCAACAAGTCAACCTAACCTAAATTTGTGCGATAATAACAACACTACTACTGGAGATTTATGAAGAGTAAACAGTGCGTAAATACGAATTGCTAAGTGTATAATCCCTAGCAATTCCGGGATTTACAGGGAGTACAGTGATTTTATAATATTAGTTAAGGAAGTTGAGAAATGATGATATAATCGAACATTATTGTAATGTGTATAAATAAAGGTATAAAGGGCAATGCACCCGATTAATTTCACACAGCAACCATTTATAGAGATAATCCTCAATTCATTTTAAATAATTCATAAATAAGAATTCTGAAGACAGTAATAGTCTGTTATGTATAAACACTGAGTGTGTTACAACCACACACCTGAATGAATTTATTAATGTTAAACTAAGATTAACTAACAATAGTTAGTAAGACTTGAGGATTGTCAGCTGACGAAATTAATTAACAAAAGTTAACAAAAGCAAATATTATTATGTGTGTTTATTTAATTTTAGGAAGAGTCTACTACTATTTGAATATTTCTTTCTATTTCTATTATGAATAAAGCATGTTGTACCAAGCAACATAATATAATGACAATTAAACAATTACCTTTGAAGGAATCCAGTATGATAATCCAGATGATTCTTTAAAGAACACTGCACAGAGCTATTATTTAGTTATGTTCACAATTTTGATATGGTAAAGAGTTCTTTTAACGTTCATTAAGTCATTTAATATTTATTGTCGATTGACTATTAAACCAGTTAACCCATAATGCCAAATCAGGCATGGTTATAATTTTATTTGTTATGCATTAAGATATAAGTGAATTGTAATCACTTTCCGACTACCTATAATGGTAGAATAAGATTTTCTAGTTACTTTATTGGTATTCTGCAGGCTAAAAGAACCTACACTTGAATTAAAATAGTTAATTTCTTATTTTCTTACCTTTGTTAGGTCTGTCTTGTGACTTTTATCTTTAGAATAATATTAGCGTGACGCGTTTCAGGTCATCTGACCCATCCTCAGACACTTGCTCGAAAAGAGGTCGTCATATATTAAAATCCAATTAAAATAAAAACACACATATGTAAACTCATTGTCAATAATTAATGTTCAAAAACATGAACATTTTTTGTTCATCGATGCGATTATCGATCGGTAATCGCGTGGTGCACCACAACAACAGTGTTATTCATGTTTTTGAACATTAATTATTGACAATGAGTTTACATATGTGTTTTTATTTTAATTGGATTTTAATATATGACGACCTCTTTTCGAGCAAGTGTCTGAGGATGGGTCAGATGACCTGAAACGCGTCACGCTAATATTATTCTAAAGATAAAAGTCACAAGACGGACCTACAAAGGTAAGAAAATAAGAAATTAAAATATGTGACTTGGACCGTTAACAAACAAAAATGTTTAAAATAGTTAACCAAAAATTATGTTAATACAGTCTGATGTTTGCAGATCAGTACTGCCAACCCTGAGACAACTTTTTATAAACAAATTTCAAATGTAAAGTAAATTTTAACCGAGAACGGTTCATGATATTTTAAATTATTAAAGAAATGTTAACATAAAATAAACTATAATTTTCATACAGCAAATTAGAGTCAGACAGCTTATTTCAATAGACTAGGACATTTCAGGATAGGTGAACGTCTCTCATTGGATGGCAAGACAGACAGCGGCGATTTGAATTGTGATAATTAAATCTAAAATTAGATTATCTCATCAACAAACCAACTACAAGTAAGTAAATATAACTCAATGTATTTTCAGTGAGAGTCAACTTCACAGAATTACCTAGTCGACAGAAGAACGTCACACCTGAACGAACTTCGAAGAAAAAACAAATTGAACTAAATTATCAACACTACTAAATATTTTCTTTAAACCACGTCAAGAGACACCGATTAATTAATGGAATTAATTAAACATTAATACATTTAATTAACTGATTAAATCAAGTTTTCTTACAAAACAGAAACATTAAACTTGCAAATAAAAAAGTAAACAGAGTTATAAAACACTGGAATTCAAGGTCTATTACAATATGTGTATTTATTTCAATATTGAATGAATTATAATTTATTTATTTTTATAAATTAAAGAAAAGATTATACATGTTACAACACTCACTTATATATTTTGCAATACTAAAGGTTTGGGTGGGTCTGTAAATAAATTGCAGAAATTCTTATGGAGAGTGATAAATTGGTACAACAAAATTTTAAATACATACACACACATTATGAATAGTTCTTCAAATGTTAACTACTTCTCTAAGTAAAATTTATTATTGTATTTTCACCTGATGTACACTGATGGTGCTGGTATAATTGGCAAAACGAAACCAAACAAATTGGTTCACTATTACATTCTATAATAAAAATGTCAGTTATACAGGCTAGCACCCAGTATCAATGTAAAAATCAATGGCCTTCCTATTAATAAAGAAAATATACAATTATGCGTCATGTTACGCAACAAAAATGGGAACCATTAGTTTGAAAGCTAACATGTCATCTGTCAATTAGTCAGTAGCGCGCCGACACAGTGTGCAAAGTGTGTAACGCGCACAGGCACCAGAATAGTAAAGGCACCAAAAATTTCAGATGAGGAGGAAATACTTGAAAATAAAATTATTTCTCAAGTTACTTTTATTGACCTTTTCGGTGCTCTGGATGGCTAAATTTGTTCTTGCCAAATTTTTATGACTGTATGGTGCTCCTAATGTGTTGAGTCACATGTCATTTGAAACTGGTGCTCAGAACGATTTCGTATGCCTATAGCTGTAACTAACTGCCTTAGACATTCAGATCTTACTATTTTACCAATAGTCAGATATTTCGGACCAACTGGATGTACACGATATTATTCGAGGATTTTCATTAATGAAAGCTAGAAAAGTTCAATTAAATAAATGATTGTTCTTTTTGTTTAACTATTTACTTACCTATTTCTTTACCAAATAATGTTTGTAATATGTTCCTACTTTATACACTTGTAAGTTTATCTGTTTCTTATTTACATGATATCTATACAAAGTACAAATGTCAAAGTGATTTTCTTGTCAAATAAAATATAGTAAGTTTAATTATGTACCAAAAAAATATTTAATATTATTCTGTTCTTATGTAAAACTATAAAAGGTACAAATGCCAAATGATTTTCTTGACAAATAGCACAAATTACTTTATTTTCTTCCAAATTATTTTTGATGTTTTTGTTTGTGTACCCTTCTTGTATGTTTATAATTGTTTTTTTGTACATTTTTTTGTAATTCCTGGTTTTTGTTCTATAAAGTTATAATTAATATATTTCGTTCATTTGTACTCACTAATGCATTTTTATAGTGATTTTTTATTTTGGCAGGGGGAGGGTTTAGGGACGCCAACTAAAGTTTTGCACATAGTTGCCTGACACTACTGGCGCGCCTCTGCAATTAGTCATTTATAAATGCAGCCAGGTTTCACAACCTACTTCTTTTGAATATAACCAACATCTTGAATATTAAAATGCACAAACATTACTGTGCTGGACATAAGCTACCGATTTTTATTTGTTTTTAATTTTGAAAATAGTACACACTTTAAAAACAAATAATATGCTGGATGCAATGGTTCCATCTTAAATTAAAAATTTTAAATTGTTTTAATCATTTACACTTAGCCAACCTTGAACATGCGCAGGTGCCCATGAGCGCGCACACACACTGTAAATGTTGATTAGTTAAGTAATAAGTTAAGCCTCCGTGTTGTTTTGCTACTAAAATCAAGTTTAATTCTGATGATCGTGAACTTTTTAACTTTGAGATATTGTGAAAATTTTTGTTTATTATTCTTCCATTGTTTTCTCAATCTCCCTTATTGTTTACTCACTAGTTTAAAGAACTGGGTATGTTATATTGTGTTAATTAAACTATCCAGTATTTACACTTCAATTAGCCAACCTACCCAAAACTACACTGTAGTTTTTTACGAATAGATTATAATTCATATATGCGGTACGTACAATATTTAAATATGTACTTACATTTATTTACTATAACCTCAATCACAGCTTGTGGTGCTTCAGTGCAATTCCTCTATATTATTAATTGCAATGTTGTAATTAAATAACAGAACTAACGAAACCGACCTACTCTACCTCTCGTCTCTCGACCATTACTTGAAAACATAAAAAGCCCCTGCAGCTCATTTTCAAAACTGTCGTAAGTTCTCTTTGTTTGCATGACATATCCTTATACGCGCCAAAATTGGCACGCACCAGACAAACAATATACTAATGAAACCACAGTATTTACCTGTTAATTAAATTCCGTAGAATCCTGGTTTTAAATCACAACGCTAACCACAGGGTGAGCGCGTTTAGCTCCCCCCTTATTCAGTTTTGAGCATCTTCGTTATAGTTGATTTCTTCAAGCGTATATTCACTGATCAAAAATTAATTAGCCTGCAAATGTTATTTTTGTTACTGCAATTTGCAACCTTATATCTGCACATTTAAAACAGTTGCACAATTATTGCAACTATACATACTCCGTTTCTTTCTTTGTATTTTGTCCACACAAACCATATTTGTAATTTGTAATTCTAAAATCTATGAGCAAATAAATATATCGATATAATACTTTACCAAACACAATAGAGTTTTTTCATTATACATAATTAATTGCCATATACTAAACGTGTTACACAATTTGAATCACCACAAGGGGTATTTAATTATACAACACAGAATAATATATAAAAAGCACTGCATATAAAAACTTTACATATATTAATACTGCCATTGACTCGCGCTCGTGGAACTATATCAAAACAAATTATCGATCAATTACTAAAAGTCTTTTTATGTGCGTATCAAAAACAGAGAGTCTATTTCATTGTGCTTTTTTCTATCGAGCTACCATATTCTACGACTATGATAATCCAATAATTCAATACGGCTATGATTGCAATTTGTTGTAAAACTATCGAAAAGTGAGCAATCGAATATTCTTAGTGGACTACAACTTTTAATCGATTCTCTTCGATTTTTCTTTTACTTATGCTTTATGATTATTTGTTAAGTGTTAAGAAAACATGAAATGCATGAAACAATAACAAGTTGATTCTTTATAGAGGTCCTGTTTATATAAAGACAACTTGAATGGTACTCTTTACACGCCTAAGGTAAAATTACCAAATATTAGGATGTTAATGAGGTGAGAAGACATATTCACACATGCAGTTCTACTTTATCCTTGAAGTGGAAATGTGCAGAAATGTGGACAGGTTTTTGTGACTTGATTGGGTGATTAAATTGAATATGCCTCCTTAAGGTTACCATATTGCAAACTCCCAGACAAGTGGAGATTTTTACGTTTTTCAGTCACTAAAAAACAAGAACATTTTGTACCTTTCCACCTTAAAAAGAGAATATAATTACTAAATACAACTATTTCACTAACGACTCGGAACACAACGTTTTTATGAGTAAAAACATAAAGTTTTACCTTACAACCTGAACCGGTTTTCACTTTTAAAAAGCTTTCTTGATGACAGAAGACATTTTTCAAAGAGATGTGCCAGGAAAAACTGAGTTGCATTATAATATAAATAAAAATGACTTGACTAATTCAAAGATTTCATTAGAGTTAATGAAATCACCAGAGTCCCTAACGAATAAAAGAAAAAAGTGAGAAAAGCCAAAAAAAAAAAAAAACATTAACTAAGTCATCCAAAAAACATAAAATAGCTACCATCTGGCAAAATCTTATCCTGCTTTTGAGTTGTCTTTGCTACTAATGATGTTATCTCTGAAAGGAAGAAGTAAATCATATCACAACTAAAGGAGAAGTCATCTGTAGAAACATTTGACAGAATTTTTTATGAAAGTATAATGAAACATGTAGTTGCACAAAACAATATTTATGTTGAACAATCACCATCGTGTGTGATCAGAACAATCGGCATGACTTTCTGTTCACACCTGACTGTCTTAGCAAATTTATGGGGCTTCTGTTATTTCCTGGCTAACGCTCACTACAACAAGTCAAAATTTACTGGAGTGAAGATGAAGATATATCAGTCGACTATATTAGGAATTGTTTTTCAGAAATAGATATATTGAAATAAAACAGGTTGTCCATTTTAATAAAACAATGCAAAAATTACTGAAGAAACAGCTCCCAAGAAATCTGTCAAAATATCACCAGTATTCGACATGTTTAATAAAAACTTTTTGAAATTCAGGATATTTTTTCAGTATATGAGTGTCAATGAACAGATGATGTGTTATTATGGGCCCCATTTTCTGAAACAATTTATAAAGGGGAAGCCCATTGGGTTTGGATTCAAACAATGGGCAATGTGTTGCAGATAAACCAGATAGTGCTTTCATATTGAACTATATTAACGGGAACAAGAAGTTAACAATGATGATCAGTCTAAGTTTGTCTGTTGTAACGAAAAAAGTGTTCTTTGTACAAAAACCAGAAAATTATTCCTTTTTTTATAACTTTTGTACAAATCATGATATTATAAAGACCTTATAAGACAGAAATGTGTGTGCAACTGGAACTGCATACCATAGGAGGAGGATGCCCAATAAATGGAGATATAGAAATGAAAAAAAAAGATCATGGTGTATATGACTTTAGGTATGATGGGAAAAATAAAATTTTTACAGTTGCTTGAAAGGACAACAATACTGTAAAAGTATTGTCAAACTTTGAGGGTCTAGACCCATACAGAAAGTAAACCGCTGGTATAAAGTTGAAAAAAAGTTTCCCAGCCATTTTTGTTTCAAGTTATAATACAGTTGTGGGTGGAGTGAACAGATTGGCTTGGTCCATAAATAAATACAAAATTAAATAAGAGGGAAGAAATAGAACTTTTACATTTTTAATAACATGATAGACATGGCAGTAGCCAATGCACACATACCGGTACTTTATTGCATGGCAAATTAAAATATTTCCTTTTTAGACTTCAGACAAAGGAAGTCTGAAAAGGTAATATTTTCAAGGTCATCTATCTCAGCCCCTATGAATGTTACATCTTCATTATGTAAGCAGTCAACAAAACGTGTCTTAGAGGCTGTAAGGCAACATTGGGTCCTTTGGGACACTATATTGAGCAAACTGTTGAAGGAAAACAAAGGATATGTGCAATTTGTAAATTCATTGTAAGGTAACAGTTCTCAAAGTGAAATGTTAGGCTTCACTTCCGTGTTTTTCAGCACTGTATAAGATAAAAAGAACAGTTTGTTAAAAACTATATAATAATTTTATCTGTAAACATTGTGTGCTTTAAATGTATTCAGTTGTGTGAATTGATACAAATAAGTAGACTAAATAAACATATGCCTTCAACAAATTGTGTTTTCTACACCACAAATCCTATGATCACCATTTGGGACTTCTTTGAAAACTTGTTCTTTTTTTATTTGTGAGAAATTTTTGTTTGAAAATAGTGATATACAACATCATTTTAGATGAATTAAAACTAAATTACAAAAAATGAATGATTTTAAAAATTTTGTACTTAATGGGTGAAAGACGTGAACATATACTTTGACAGAATTATGATTTTAAACACACTATTAACCTTATTACCATATTTTTATACAATTCCGGATACAAGTCCAGCTCTCTGATAAACATCTGTGTTAGTTAACTTGTCTCTTCAGCTAACCTTTAACATTCTTGATATTTCTTCCCATAACCTAATCTTAATAAATATGCATAATAAATCTAGTAAAAATATTTGGGGAAACCTGGTCACATTAAATATTAAGTGACCAGAACACAAAATCAGTTTCTTTCTTATGTCCAGATGCCTTTTTCACTGGACAAATCAGTTTCTTTCACTGGACAGATGCCTCCTTGGAATATATAAGATTTCCAGTAACTGTTAGAGGCAGCAAGAGTTCAGTGTATATTTTACTTGTATAGTTCTTTTGCAAGAAATTATATATAAGATATCTAAGAATAAATTCTTGGATTTCGTTGTCCATGATGTGTTCGTTACTTAACTAAATATAATTACTTCACCACCGACTCGGAACACAAAGTTTTTTATGGGTAAACACGTACAAGTTTTACCTTATAGCCTGAACTGGTTTTCACTTTTAAAAAGCTTCTTCAGAGGCTGCCGCTGGGAGCTCTGTCCGTCTTTTTGTTGGCGATGGTATCGACTTTTGAAAGATCGATATTGTGTGTGATATGATCGAATAATACATGTGATTTGAATTGTGTCTGTTCGTTTAGGATGTCGTTTTTATGTGTTTTCGTGTGTTTGTATATTTCCAATTGTTCTAGAGTGTCTAGTTTTCTGCCTTTTATGTGTACATGTAGAATGTCCATGTTATTGTCGATGTTTTTGTATGTGTGGTTTGCTTCAATGAGGTGGTTTGCAAAGGTGGATTCTGTAGTGGAGTGTAGTGCCTTTGTGTGTTCAATGTACCTTTGTTTGAAGCTACGTCCTGTCTGGCCTATGTAGAATTTGTTCCAGTCTGATATGATATTCATCATATTGTTGCAATATGATATTAATCATATCTAAGAATACTTCTTCATCCACTTAAAATTGACAACATTATTGCAAATTTTCAACCTTGTCAAAATATTTTCTTTAATTTGTACTTTTGTACTGTCAAGGTAATAAGCACTTGTTATAATATAACCCATAAATACTAGTAAAAAGGACATGCCCTATTATACCAGGCATATGGTATCTACAAATAAAAAACTGCAGATGTCAGAAGTGGAGCAGTTTTAAAAAGCACTAGATATAGATAGTTTGTCTCAGTTAATAATTAACTTTCATCACAAGATAAAAATAGTTGAATATTATTGTTTTGTACTAATTACTATTGTATTAATATTTTGGAATTGTTAAAATATTACCGGTACTGTGTTAAAATATATGAGAACCAACAACTTCATATTTTCTATTTATATTTGCTTAGTTTTATTTCTTGGATTTCGTTGTCCATGACGTGTCCGTTACTTAACTAAATATCACTATAGTATTGACGACTCGGAACACTAGGTTTTTTATAAGTAAAAACGTAAAGTTTTACCTTACAGCCTAAACCGGCTTTCGCCTATAGAAGCCTCTGATGAAGCCTTCTATAGGCGAAAGCCGGTTTAGGCTGTAAGGTAAAACTTTACGTTTTTACTTATAAAAAACCTAGTGTTCCGAGTCGTCAATACTATAGTGATATTTAGTTTTATTGTCAGAAGCAAACAAACAGCTGCCATACGTATAATGGTATGGCAGTATTTGGATAGTAGTATTAATGAAATAATATTTGGAACTTCCATGTACTTTGAAGAAAATTGATAATTATAATAATTATTAGTTTTTATGGAACTTTCACTTGTAAACTTACTTGTTGTTTTCACTCATACGGCTGTTTCGGACTGGTGTGCTCCTTCATCAGTGAGTTTTGGATACAGAATGTGCAAGCTGTTGGTAATTCTATGTATAACGGTATTGGTTAACAGGTTGTGTGTGGGTGTAGGTGGAGGGGATTGACGCAGGAGTTTGAATTGTTGTATGTGTTGTTTATTACTGTGTCTAATAGTGAGTTTGATTTAAATTGTAATTGGTCATTGAGTATGTTGTAGGGTTGTGTTTGTATATTTCAAATTGTTCTGTGGTGTTGAGTTTACGACTTTTGGGTAGGACGAAGGAGCACACCACTCCGAAACGGCCGTATGAATAAAAACAACAAGTAAGTTTACAAGTGAAAGTTCCATCAAAACTAATAATTATTAAGTGCTGTAAACAAAGAAGTGATGAACATTCAAAACAGGATAATTATAAGTATAACACTATCAACTCAGAACCCAAAGTTTTTTATTGGTAAAAATTTTATGTTTTTACCAATAAAAAACTTTGTGTTCTGAGTCGGTAGTGTTATACTTAATAATTAGTTAATCAACAGACAACAAAATTTGAAAGTATGATACGTGCAAAAACAAATGGAACTGAAAAGAAACCACATCTTACTATAAATGGGATAAAATCAATTAAATAAATTACTGATTGAATTGGCCTAATTAAGATGAATATATGAGTACATATGAATTCTGTATTCGTTAAAATTGTACTGATGGTACTGATGTTTTTAACTTAAGAGCTTAATTTTATTGTAACATGTGTTTTATTTCATAAATTTTAAATGTATATTTGACAACTACTATTTTTATTATTTCTATTATGAATTTGCTAACTGCTATAATTTTTATTGTTCGACTAAGCTTTTCGTCATCACTGACATCTTCAGGTCTTAAACAACGTTTCACTTTTGCTTTAATTTTTAAATACTTAAAAAATTCCCTTACATTTTTATATTTATCTGCTTGCAATTCGCATGTTTTATTCTTTGTATTGTTTAAATTAGCAGCCATCCTTACTATTTCTATTATGAATTTGCTAACTGCTATAATTTTTATTGTTCGACTAAGCTTTTCATCATCACTGACATCTTCAGGTCTTAAACAACCTCTAGCAAATTCATAATAGAAATAGTAAGGATGGCTGCTAATTTAAACAATACTATTTTTATGTCTGGTTAAAAAAAGCAAAATCAAAAGGCTTTTGAATATAATATTACAGTATAATCAACTGTAATGTGTCAGTACTGACTGTTGAGTATTCAGCTATTAGCAGATAACATTTTGGCTTGTAGTTTATTTACATAGTAGATATATTTAATTATATAACTACATATAACAACATAATTATATAACTTACTAGCAGAATACCCGTGCTTCGCTACAGAGTTTCACGTTGTACGTAATGAAAATGTTAGTTTAATTAATAAAGTTCAATTAAAGTAGGTTTCTTAAAAATAAATAGCTGTTGCCCATGACTTCGTTCACGTGGTCTTCAATTTAATGCGATAATATATTTAGGACAGAATCTATTCTATTGGGTTGCCATAGTAACCAGATCTAATAGTTTTTTAAGACCCTAAAGGACCCCCCAGAGGATCGTATCGATAATTACCTGTCCTATATTGGTTCTCCCGTTGCGTAATATATTTGTGCCAAGTTTGGTTGATATCGGTCCAATGGTTTAGGAGAAGATGTGGAAGACCCCAAAGGACCCGCAAAGGATCGTATCAAAAAAACACTTGTCCTATGTTAGTTCTCCCTTTGCATAAAATATTTGTGCCAAGTTTGGTTGAAATTGGTCCAGTGGTTTAGGAGGAGATGTGGAAGACCCCAAAGGACCCCCCGAAGGATCATATCGAAAAAACACATATCCTATGTTGGTTCTCCCGTTGCATAAAATATTTGTGCCAAGTTTGGTTGAAATCGGTCCAGTGGTTTAGGAGAAGATGTGGAAGACCCCAAAGAACCCCCCAAAGGACCCCATCGAAAAAACACCACTAATTCACAAACCTTCACAGGCGTGTGCACAACAACTCACCGAAGTTTCATCGCAATCGGATGAATGGTATAGGAACGCATACGGGACAAACAAAGAAACATTCATTTTTATATATAAGATAAGTATGGAACAAATTATGTAGTGTTTTCTTTATATAACACCTATTTATTATATTTACAGAAAAAATATAGGAGACTTTTACTTTTAATATAGATTTTAAACTTTCACTTGTGAAACTTACTTTGTTTCCTCCCGTACACGTTTCGGTGTGATGTGCGACTTCACAGACAGACAGCGGTGTGAGTCTGTCTCACACCGCTGATGAAGGCGCACATCACGCCAAAATGTGTATGGGAGGAAACAAAGTAAGTTTCACAAGTGAAAGTTTAATAATCTATATTAATTTAGTGCTGTGAAAAAGAAGATGAACTATCAAAACAACTATTTTACTTTTACATTATAAGTAATAATGAATGTAGTTATGATATTAATTGATGACTCTTTGGACACTTGGTGAAACATATCAATACAAAGGTTAATATATAAACACTTGGTGCGTTTCACAGATTTTATTTAACTCTTGTAACCCCTCTTTTTTTTTTTTTTTTTTTTGTAAAGAGGGGCCACAAGTTAATTAGAACTAGGCTAAAGCCTAGAGAAGCCAAAAATGCGCTGGATCCAGTGAGACGGGACTTGCAATGAAAACTCATAAATTAAACAATTAATAAATCCCTTTTATTATTCTATCTCACTTGGTAAACAAATTAATAATAAAATAAATAAACCCAACAGTCATAATCTATAATTCCCTTAAATTGTCAATTAAAATAAAGTATACTCTCTCAACAAGGTCACCTGAAAATATTTATTAACACCTATAAAATAATTTGCTATCTCTCTTTACAAATGAATTAAAATTTAAAATCATTACTATCCTTGAAATAAAGTTTGCGGTAAAATATTAATAATATATAAAATTTATTTTATATGTTCTCTTTAGAATGCTCCATTGAACTTAATGGAGATAAATGGTATAGATTCCTTGATAATATTATATATAATAATAAATTCTCAAACAAATTAAATAAATTTTAAAGGGTGACAATTCATATACTTGTTATTAATGTTAATTAAAATAAATTATTTTCTTAAAGAAATAATCAGCAAGGATTAATTGAGATAGAATACTTGTTATAAAAAATGAAAAGGATATATACATAATTCCATGTTTCAACTTTCTTTTATAAAAAACAAACCCTATATCTAAACTCCCCACCAAAAATACACCTAAATGTACACACAAATATACAAACATCACATGTTCCACAATACAAATACACTATACAATACCATACAAGACAATATATAAAGATCTCTTGCCACGCCCCTTTTCTTACCCCCAGCATATATATATTATTAATTCTTTTATAGATATCCCTGTTAGGATTACAATTTACTTGGTTCATTACACATCATGTGTATTAGATTATGCTTAAGCACTTCAGTAGTCCCCAGGACATAATGAATTCCAAAAATTTGGCCAAGTGCCTAATACTGTTATACCATTTTGCCCCACTGGGCTCTATTACTGTGAGAAATAAAAAATATTTAAAACAATGAACACCCCCCAGTTATCATAATTAATTAAAAGAATTTATATATACAGAAACATTGCTAAGTAGTGAAAATAGAAATATGGCATGAATATTATAACCCTATGAAAAATACTTTTGGCCCAGAGACTGACACGTTAGTTGCCAGTTGATGCACATTTTAACCTGTCTCAACAACAAGTTCAATACTGTATGAACATACATCCATTCAGGATGAAACTTGTAAAAATGCACCTACCTACCCCTGAAATTTCTATACAATAAGAACCAAACTGAATTTAAAATTTAGAATATATATATATATATATTGTAACGCAACAGAAATGCTAGCATTCATGTTACATAAAAGAAATCACAGAATAATAAACAAATTGATATTTAACCCCATAATAGAACAGAGATCCAATAATTACAATTATAATCATAGACAAAATTAAATAAGGATGCAAGGTAGTGTTGACTAGAATAAACGAACCTGTAAGATAAATAATAGCTGATGATATATGTTTAATGAAAAGCAAACAAAAAAATGAAACAATGATTTAATTTATGGTAATAAAAAATAAGAATTTTGTGTTAAGAAGTATTATTTTATGACAAAAAATGTTATGATAAGGTTTATGTTATGTTATATCAAATATGTGTTGAGTTAATGAAAGATAATGAAACAAGTTGTATTATTCAATGACTGTTGTAGAATGAAGTGTGAAGCAGTTAATCAGTGTTCATAAATTCGAATTTTATTGTATATGATCAAGAGATCAAGATAAAATTGTTATTAGATATAGAAAAATAATTGTTTATATAAGTGCTAATAATTAAGATTTGATTGTATGTATGAATTTATATAAAAGGGACTATAGATATCTAACAGACATAAATACAGGTAGATCAGTTTACAATAAAAGGCCTAACAGGCAAAACTACTATATAAACACTCATAACATAAAGATTAGGTGCATCAATTAATAATAATTAATAAATACGATATGAAGAGCTAGAAGAAAAAAAACATTAAATTAATAATAATATATAATAAAATTTATACAAATTATAATAATACCATAATGCCATAATATCGATTGGTAAAATATAATATCGAAAGTGGATTAAATATAATAAAAAAGAAAAAAAACCGACTTATATCAAAAACCAGTAGAATATGTGTATAAAATAATAAACCAACTATCGGTAAAGTTACATTCTGATAGGACAGCAAATTGATAAAGAATAGACAAAAAATATATGAAAGAAACACTATATATTCAAAACATGTGGAAGGAAGAAATTATTATATGTTGCTAGGGACGACAAAAAGGAGAAGAAGTTGTTGATTTTGACAAGACAAGTTTTACTCTGAATGAACTGAAAGTGATGAGATTAAAAAACCCAAGAATAATCTATTTAATCATAATATTATAACTATCAGATACGATTATAAAGTACAAGATTCTCATGACAATAGTTACGTCTAACACCAATACAGATTAACCAAATAACACTACAATCTGAAATAATAATAGAGAGTAAATAACTGAAGTCTACAAGAAAGAACTTGGACTGTCCCATATCCGAAGGGAATTGATGAGATATTAAGCAAATAGAAAGAATTAACAATAACACAATTAATAATATTCACTACATCAGAAATTATAACCTTTCAAATACACGGAACAACACTAATTGCTTCAACCGAAAGAAGAACTTATTTGGATCCTGGCGGTGCAGAAGAAACATCAATCGGGCTGTAAAACAATCCAGAAGCTGTATTCCGAAGTGGACAGGACAAGAATTACTTTTATTAAACCGAAGAAAGAAAACCGTACTGCATAATCATCCAAAACAGTAAATTTAGCGATCAACCGCCTACACGATTTGCTTCGTTCGAGTCTGGTAAATTATATTATAATAATCATAATAATTATACAACACTTTAAATTTGTAAATCTTGCATTCTTATCTATGTATTTTTAATCTTCCCCACAGTTACAAGAACCTTCACACCCTGAAATAAATTAAATACAAATCAAAACATAATATATAACTAAATATAAATAAAGGATTAAAATAATCAACAATCGATACATGAAGTCTATAGTCCAAGCATATGTTAATTAGAACCTATCTTATTTAATGTGAATTAAGTAAACAAATAAAGAACCTTTATATATTTGTCAAATCTTGTTATTTGGAGTATGGTTTAATGAGCTGGGAACAAAAAAGTAACTGAATAAGTATAGAATAAATGGTTAAAATAAACATCGAAATAACCTATAAGTTTCGTTGAGCCGATACTACAGCGCTTATAGCGGAATTATCTGACACCAAAGAGGGAGCGTAAAATTACAAAATTAGACAGAACTCTCTTCAAGGTATAATAGGGTTGGATGAAATTGTAGAATAACGCTTAATTTGTTTAAGTTTTAGGCACACTAACACTGATAATTATTAAAGAGCTAAGTTAATATATAATAATTGCATCCATATATCCCACAACTCCAAATATCTCCGAGATTTATATAATTAAAGTAATACAAAACAAATTGACAAATCCAACAGTGGGAATTTAAACCGTACGTACTCGGTCTATTACAATATATATATAGACTACTAAATTGAACCCGATAAATTACCAATAGAATGAATGACTTAAAAGGTGTAAAGAAACACATATACTGAAATAAGAGGGAATTATAGGTTTGAATGTAGAACTGTCTAAGAAGACATGCCAGTCTCTGAGCTGACAATTTTACCAGAAATTTAATAAAATTTACAATTAATTTTACACCCAGTTCACACACTAAACTGTCCCATCAATTGGGGATCCAATTAAATGTTTAAAAACTTAAAAGTGTTGTAGTTGATACAGGGGCGGACCGTAAGTTTGTGGGGCCCTGGGCTAATACTACTAAGGGGCCTGTCTAAATTGTCAACTAACTGCCAATAAAAAAACCGTTTTAGATAATGATGTACTAGGTACACAGTATAGAAAAAAAGGACAATATATATAATAAATTATTAGATTTATTTAATATGACTTAGACACATAAACAGCATTGTAAGATATTATTGCAAAAGAAATCAACAGGTTTCGTGCAATCATGTTATATAAATTATAAAGCAACCTTTCTGCATTTTTGTGCCGCAAATTCTTTTATTTGCTCAGCACATTGTAACTCCTTAGTTAAATCAAAATTAATGGAAAGAACTGATAAATGATTTAGTCGATCGTTCGACATTGTTGTCCTGTATTTGTTTTCTATATACGACATCCTGGAGAAAGAGCGCTCCGCTTCACAGCTAGTCATTGGCAACGTTAAAAAAATTTTCAAGATAGTATAGCAATTTGGTAAAACATCAACAAGTTGCTTTTCATAAATTAGCATAAAAATTTCACTGCAAGAGGTGTAAGACTCTGGCTTAGACTGTATTAAGTAAGATTTTAACTGAATGCACTCATTCACTAAATGTTCGTCTACGTCATCTGAATAATAATCAACAATATTACGTACACTTTCCAGATCGATGTTTTCCATATTTTTGTCTTGCAAATCCATTAAAAATTTGAATTTCTTGCTATATGTCTCATAGACTTGGCTTCTTCTATTTAAATCCATGATCAGCTTATCCAATTCAACGTTTAGCGTGTCTCTTTTAAATTTTTCTGCGCCGTATACTGAGACTTTGTCTGTAGATTTATCTGAAAATTTTAAAGTAATGCGTCTCTTGTTTATGTCACTGTATTCTGTTCTCACACTAGTACTTAACTTTTTAGCTTTCTCTTCGTATTCCTTTAGTTTTTGATCTGATTGGTGCCGTATATTACTTACAAACTCTTTTAATTATATAATTAACTTATTGCCTTCACAAATATCTAAACCAGGGCTCTGTAATTTTTTGCTAACTAAATTGAATCTCTCTAAAATTTCTTCCCAAAAAATTATTAAAATTGCAGTATCGAGCTTTGTCAGTTTATTAAATAAATTTTCTGCCTCTTTTCGAAAATCAACATTCTCATCCTCATTTTCACTAAAACTTTTGAAAATTTTCAAAATGTCATCATAATTATTTTTTAAAGCTTTAACTGCATCATAGTGACAAGACCATCTGGTCTGGCTCAAACTTTTTAAAGTAAATTTTAGTTTTGTTTCACGTTGGAATAGTTCCCACCTGTGGGTCGAAGCGGAAAAGAAAACGTATACTTTTTGCACAACTCCAAAAAAGTTCACAATTTTAGTTGCAACCTTAACAGATTCTTCACCAACTAGGTTAAGGGAATGCGCAGCACACGGCACATAATCTGCGGATTTATTTTTTTGTTTTAGTAGTGGTTGTAGACCATTGTATTGACCCGCCATATTAGCAGCTTTGTCATAAGACTGCCCCCTACAATTATCCAGTAGTAGTCCATTTCTTTCTAAAAACTCTTGTAGAATATTAAATAAATGTAAGCCAGTATGACTACTAATTTTAATGAACGATACGAACCTTTCATACACTTTTCCCCGAAAACAGTATCGTAATACAATAGCAAGTTGATCATTGTGAGACAGATCTGGGGTAGAATCCATCACAATTGAATAGTACTTTGTGTCATCGTTATTTATTTGAGTTATAATTTGCTTAATTACCTGTTTGCCCATAATCTCAATGATTTCCTCATATACTGTTTTTGATAAATACGATATTATTGGTTTTGGTCGCAGTTCTCTTTGTTCGATATGTTCACGGATGAATGGGTCGAATTCTGCCAATAGCTCCAAAGCACCCATAAAATTACCATTATGTGGAGAACCAAATACTTCCTCAGAACCTCTGAATGCTAAGCCCCTTACACTCAAAAATTTGACTACTGCAATAACCCGTTTTAGGACATTGTGATAATATTCTGTTTCTTTCCTTAGCCGCTCCTGAAGCTGCTTGTCTAAAACAGACTTATTTTCTCTTTGTGTCAACCATACTAACATTGAATTCTTATGTTCATCAGAATTTTCGTGATTTTCTAAACAAGTTCCTATGTGTTTCCAATCAGAAAATCCGGTTGTGTATTGAGAAGGGGTTTTAGAAAAAAGTTTGCAAGGCAAACAAAATACACTACCGACACTGGTTGAATAACATAACCACGACCTTTCCAGTAATCGGCCATTTTTCATTTTCTTAACAAAATACCTATTTGAAAATGATCTGTTTTGTTCTTCGTATTTCTTTATTGAAGCTGAATATATATTTTTCGGATCTTTATTTTGGAAGTCAGTTATTTCATGTGAGAGGATGTCTTGAATAAACTCATTATTAAGCAATACTGGCCACAGGCCCACGTCAACATATTTCTCAAACTTGAAGCCTATATTTGTTAAATTTCTTTCCGCCTCGGTATGACTGTCCTCTTGCTGAACAACAATATCGTTCTCAGAGGGATCAGAGGGTTGCTGGTAGGCAAGATCTTGCACATTTTCATCACTGGTATTTTTTTCTTGGTATTGCGATTTTCCTTCGGTTAGATTCTCTTCGGATAAGGTCTCTTCCTTTTCACTTGTCAACGGATATGTAGCTATTACATTCTCGTTTTTATCTTCTAATTTTAAAAAAGTTTCAATTTTTGCACATTTATTTCTTTCTTTTTCTCGATCTGATTGTAATTTTCGTTTTTCAGCTCCACTTTTATATTTTCTAGTAGACATGTTGTAAAACAAGATTTTGATATTTTTCTGAAAATAAACAAAGAACTTGATATTTTTCTGAACATAAACATAACATATTATCCCTTTCTTAACATTTTGATACTTTGTAATGAGTGCAGCGATTCACAAAATTTCATTAAAAATTGATTAGAGTTCATTTATTATTGAAAAATAAGGTAAAAACAACAAGTAACAGTTTTTGAAAAAATTTTAAAGCTGACTGCGATAAGCAATAAATTTATTAAAGTGTAAAATAGTTTATAAATGAAAAGTATACGATTTTGATAAATTATATATTTTGTGATCGCTACTTAAACCCCTTGATTTTGATATCCTACTCGACAGGTTTGGAATAAAAAATAATTTTCGTTTGACGATAAAATACCCTATCAACACCCAATATTTTTAAATATTTTTTGAGAATATTTTGAAAATATTTCTAAGAAATATTTTTTTCCATCTTTTTTCGCGGACATTATAATATTGAAAAAATATTTATAAAATATTTTGAAATATTAGAGAAATATTGCACATATTTTTTAGTAATATTTTAAAAATATTTCGGTGCTGATAAGGGATCATAATTTTGACTTTTATAGTTTTAATATAAAATAATATTTTTAATATCAGTGAAAAAAAAATATATTTTGTAGTTTTAAGAACATGAAATTCTAATCGCAAGAAAAATACAAAAAAATGAGTAGTATTTTGAAAATTCTAGTTCAAAACTTCAAAAGATTCCGTCAAGAAATGGAATCCGTATTTGAATTAATAATTTAATCTAATGAGTTATTCCAATTATTGAAAGTTATTGTACCTACTTACAGAATAATTAAATAATTATATTGCTTAGTAATAAATAATGCTAATACGTACTTACCAAAAACAGGAAATTTTATATAAGATCACTGGATTTGCTGATTACTTTCAATTATAACTAAAATAAGAGAAAGGTCCGATCTTTATAACCTTTAAGTTTCAACTTATTAGTAAACTAAACACTAAACACAGTACACTATAAACAATAACACTTAGTTTGTCACTTTGACGACGAGTAGAGAAGTGCGAAAAAAAAATTTGTTACCCGCCAACAATTAATGCATGAAGCCTGTTCGACTGCAGATGAGTGCGTTTGCGAGAAAATACACCGAAAACAAGTGGCGGGAGTCCCCCGCTATTAAGACACGAGGATATACAACCAAAATAAGCCACGGGGAATCCCCCGTTCCGTTCGATAGGCGCGCACACGGCTTAATTGATCTCTGTGTTGCCAACCTTATGATAGATTTTTTTAATTCACAATATTGTCCGATGTCTTCTATTGGGGCTGGGGGCCCTTTATATCCACGGGGCCCTGGGCTGAAGCCCAATAAGCCTTTATATAGATCCACCCCTGGGTCACTGGTTCACTGGGTATTATTGAGTGCTGACTCTACGTGTACATAATATATTGGTTTTGTATCACCTGATTTTGTCCATGGGGGTTAAGGTGGCAATCTCGTGGTCTACATTATAGGTGTTGGTGTGGCTCCCTGGCTATTCCTCCGGTAGATGAAAAGGAGAGCTTTAAGGTGTTACAGCTTCAGGTGGTTGTAGGCATTTTCTCGACTTGTTCGATGGACCCTGATTACACAACATTATATATATATCAGCCAGAGTACAAAACACACTGCCCTGAGAAGTTTGCACACCCCCCAAAATATATATATAAAGTTAACATAGCTTTAGAGCTACTTAAATGTAAAACTTGACAAAGTTATATGGCCACATGCCCTATTTGAAAATCTTTAGAACAGTAAATCTTCATAATAATAACTTCACCCAATGCGGGTTACCATGTTTGCAATTTGACAATTAATTATGGCTTTGTACAATTTCATAAACTTTATACATAGTGTGAATATTTAGTTACCACGTGGTTGAGAGGTTAATTCAGATTACATAGTCTTTACTATAGTAATTAATACGATTTGGTGATTATATTACTTTCAAAACGTGCCTCAGTAAGTTTCCAGATATTAATAAAGTTTTACTATCAATTCTAGTAAAACTTGTATTCCATTCAAACCGAATTACGCATTGTGCAATACCCAAGGTACTAAATAGGAATCTCCGTACATCCATGTTAGGTATATTTTAAACTTAGATTTTTGTATTTAAATGTCTTTGACTTTCAGTGCCGAAGTTCGGACACGTGAATTTAATATAGTTTTATTGGTTTTTTAAAATTCTACCTTCAATTGCGTATTGCACAATGCCACGCCCCTTTTAAAAGTTATTAGAAATCCACTTACTTAGGCCTATAATACAAGTTTTTCTTTAGTGACACATTATATTCTAATAATATGAAAGTATAGGCGAGACTTACCGCAGTCGTGTATATCTTTTAGCCTATCATAGTTGGAAGGTCGATGAATAGAAAATCTTCATTTTCTACCGGAGTACCAGAAAGATGCGACCGTCAGCCACGAGGTTTTACGTGAGACGAAGTTAAATAGAATCACTTGCTTCGTTCTCGTTTGCCTACGGCCTCTGTCACCAGATGCCAGCACCGATCAACGCTCACTTAATAAGCTGAGATTTAGTCTTGTCTTCGCTAATAGAGCGCAGCAGCGATAACGCGCTATAAATTAGTACTGCGTTTAACTACAGGCCATATATATACTGGTTTTGCGCCGTCTCTTCACTAGAGTTCGGCACACTCTGACAGCTGTTTCGACTTCTTAAGTTAATAATATAAAAAATGTACATTTACCACTGAATGCAAAATTTGTTTCATTTGATGTTAAGAATTTATTTCCGTCTATACCTGTAGATGTTCTGCTGTCTATCTGTTCCTCACATATACAAAATACTTTAACCTTAAATAGTGATCAGAAAAATGAATTATTCTCGGCCTTAGATATCTGCATAGGCAGGGCCGGACTGGCCCTCAGGAAAAGGTTTTTGAGGGCGCACCCCTCAAATGGAGTTTAATGTAATCCCGACCTGGAAACTCGTCATACAACACCGTTTTGCCAAGAATACCATTTTGTTGATTTTGTATTGTTTACTATTGGTTGCCGTTAACGTTTTACTATTGATAATGAGTGTTAATATTTACTAGCAATAAATACCAGCTCCTATAAAGCTGAGAACGAAATAATAAAGAACAGACACACAAGAGTTGCATATCTAAAAAAATTAGATAAAGTACGGTATTTGAAATAACTTACAATTTGAAATTGAACCTTTTTTAATGTTACAAATGTTTGTACTATAAATAAAAATAAAGGAAAAATAGAACATTAGCTTTCAATGGAAACAAAATGTTGATTGATATTTTTGTACATCAACAAAATACCCTTAAAAATCAAACATAGTATTAAATGTTTTGTTCAAAAAATATCAATGTCACTTTTAAGAATTTATGGTACCAACGTCTTAAATAAAACACTGAAGTTAATAAATAATAATCAGTGAAGCAAAATTCTACTCTGTACAACTTTTTGTTATCAAGAAATAATTAAATAATTTAAAAGTAAAATTTTTTATGTTACAAGTTTTTGTTTGTGCTACAACAAAAATAAAGAAAAAATAGAACATTACTTTTGAATGGAGACAAAGTTTTGATTGATATTTTTGTGCATAAACAAAATACCTTTAAAATCAAACGTAATACTACAGTTTTGTGTACAATAAAGATCAATGTTACTATCAAGATCTTACCAGCGTTTTAAATAAAATACTGAAAATAATACATAAAAATTAATAAAGTATTTACTCTGTACACATTTTTGTTATCAATAAATAATAAAATATAAAAAACAAAGTTTTAACTTGAATCTGTAAGGAGGCTGTAAACTTAAGAAAATGTTATGATTTAAGTCTAGGTAAATTTCGAAATCAAGCTACAAAACTTTTACTAATTTGCTGCCGACTTTATATTTTGCTAACCTGGAAATAAAATCAATGGAGATTGCAAATATTAGACAAAAACTAAAATAAATAACTAAGGATAGTACACTTTTTACAATGTCTAACTTTAATAATTTAGTATTCAGTAGGAGAGTAGGCATTGCATTTCTTCACTCTGACAACAGAGTTCGTTTATGATGACATAGTTGTCAATTCCTGTAAATGATTCTCTCTCAGAATGGATCATGAGAAGAGCCTCTAGGTTTTCATTAGCCATTGAAGGGCGAAGCCGCGTTTTCACTGGTTTTAGCTTTGAAAAAGCTCTCTCCCAACTTACTTGAGTAAGAGGAATTGTCAAGAGCCTATTTATAAGCTTTGTTCAGTTCGGTGTACATTACACAATACATATTGTACTCGTGAAGCGACTTGTAGGCACATTTGATGCATGACTTGCATGACTTTTGTACGTCACAGATGGATGTTTGTGCACTTTCGACTTCTGAACCACTTTGAGAATCTTCTTCCTCTTGCTCCAGGTAACTTTCCTTTAACATTGAAGAAATACTTGGCCATTTATCAACGACTGACTCTAATTCCTCTTTTAGCTTCTCTTTGTCAACAGTCGGAATTAGAGTGCATATTTTTTCCAAGGCGTTTTCAGGTACGCCATTTTCAATTCAGGGAATCTTCGTGAATCAAAACACGAGAGGTCTTGATTATAACCGTTTTTGGTCAGAAAACCTTGTAGCCATACTTTGGTTTACTTGATCAATGACAACATTGAAAACATGTACTCTAAAATTATCTTCAGCACTGAATACGGCTTTATCGTCAGCTGTTTCATCTGGCATTTTTTTGCGCCTTCTTTGTCTTTTGTTGGTAGTTCACTCTCTATGGAAAGATTGTATGTCTCTATAGATGGATTTCCTTCAATTTTCTCATCAATAACTTCTGTCATGGCCTTAGCGAAGTTTTTTTGCTGCGGTGAGAGTTTGATGGAACTGGTTTCGGGCGTTTCTCAAATTCTCTTGTGCCGTGGAGACCAAATTCCATGTCTGTGCATAATCCAAGTTCCTAGTTTGTAAATAGTCTGAAAGTGGTGTTGTGATCTTGAAAATTAGCAGACACATCATTGCAGTCAGTATAGTTTCGGATGAAAGAAACTTCTGAAGGAGGCTATTTGCCTTGTTCCTTGTCTTGGGGCTGAAATCTGTGGAGTTAGCGATAATGGAGGGTGACACAACCAACTCCATGTATACAGATTTTAGATTATTTGTACCTTGATTAGCTTGAACGTCTTCACATTCAGCCAAAACATTTGTAGTAACCAAACATTTGATAGGTGGCATCACTTTTAGATCTCCATCTGGTTGCCCCAATTTGACTCAATCGTACATTTTGTAGCATGACAGATAATCCACTAAGTAATAATTCCATTCTGATCATAAATAAATTTAAATTACATTAACTCAAAAGAAAATTCAAAGGAAAATAATTAAATATCGAAGGAAAATACCACCATAAAGGAAAAAGTAAAATTAAATCATAAAAATGCAACAAAAATGTATCAAGAAAATTAATTCCGAAGAAACTAAAATAAAATCAGGATAATACCCAGGTAGGATAGGAGCAGGTAATAAAGAAAATACCCCAAACCAACCAACGGACATAATAAAACCAACTTACCTTGGAAAACCCAAGAAGGAAGAAGTGAAGAAAAGAAGATGTAGGATGGGAGAACTACGAGGAATACCCATGAAAAACCTATTACTAACAATAACAAACCCCGAACCAAATTTTAATGTCACCCAAGAAAGTATAACACCCCAAAACCTCATAGAAATGTAAAATAATTATAAACAAAAGTGTTTAGTAGTGTAAATAGAAGTGCACCAACTAAAGTTATTATGTAATAAAATAAACAAATCTTCACAGTCCCTTATCACTAAAAGTTTGGTCTTAGAATATTGTAAAACTCAAATATAAATCAGACCAAACAGTGTAAGTGAACCAGTGCAAGTGATTTCAATATAATAAACTTCAAGTAAAGGTGTAACGGATACTTTAACTATGTACAATTAAATAACTTTAATGTTTTATATAAATACAGAGATGACATACCATGAAGTAATATTATGAAAATATTTCTAATGTTTCATAGAAGAGGCCACCTGTTATCAAAAAACATTCTTTGAAATGTAAATGATAAAGAGAGCAGGTGGGGAATAATTACTGTGACAGGGATTAAAATGTAATACACCATATAAACAGAAAGGACTGCAATCAAATTAAGTTTAAGAAAAAATAAAAATTAAATGGCTGATTAGGTGTGTGTTTAAAGCCTATGAACTCCACATTTCAAGGTGGGGTATAGAATAAGAATTATAATTAATATAAGAATGTTTATTATGTATAACAGTGTTCATACAGACTAAAATGTCTCTGTATGTATACCATACTAGTTTATAAAATGTGTGTTATGTATTTCTAAAAATAGTTAAAAAACTAAAATGTCTAACTTTAAAGACTAGTAATTAATTTTCAATGTTGTTTTAGTATTATGAGCATGAATACAATGCTACATGTTCCAATAGTTATATAAGGAGATTTTATTTAATATTGTGTTAACTTTAGAAAGTCAGAAGGGGTATAGAAATAGTATTATTCAAGAAACAGTAAATGTAAAACCATAAAATCTAGGCCAAATAGAAAATTCCAATAACATTATAATTGAGTAAGGAAGTTAAATAAACCAAGTAAACTAATGAGATTTATATAAGGTGAATCAATCACCAACTACTATAACTAAAACTACACTTTAAAAGAATAATATAAAGAGGTATAAAATTATTAAAAAATTTGCAAATGTAAAGTCTAACAATTTCAGAGGACGAATAGTAAATTCATGAATTATAACTAAAAGAATGATCAATTGATAAATTTGTAAGAAATTAAGGAAAGTTAAAGATTTATATCAATCTGAGATTTATTATAATCATATTTATAACACATAAGATAGCTAAAATTTTGGACAAGAACAGGAAGCAGATATTGAGCCTATATTTCCAAAATGACAGAAATATAGCAATTTTGACAAAAAACTTTATAAAGATGGACTATTGTATGTCAAATTAAGCAGCAGGAGTTAAAGAAACCGATTATGTATTTACTAATTCATGAAAGTAATCAATAACCAAAATATATTCTGAATACAATGTACTGTAATCACATGCATAGGAAGTGAATAATAATTGAAACAATACTTTTCTAATATTAACTTGGCAAGATATTTCAGAAGATGAAGGAAGTAAAACAGTTCTTAATTAACATTCGAAGCGAACGGTTGATTTAAGCTCGCGCTAAGAAACTATATAGCGGATACTTTAATGGCGATACAAGTTAAGCCTATCATGCAGTGAAAAACCGAGAGTTACAGAAATTTGTATATTAAACTTAAAATCAATGAATACAACCACCACAAACAGTGAAAACAATTAATACCGAACAGAGCATTTATACGGAGAATATAAGTGTAATAAACTAATAAAACTTTAAAACACGAAATATATCATAACCAAACGAACTTCACATTTTTTGTCAGACACGTAGACAAAGTGACACACCTAATACAAAACATTTAAAGTCAGTGAACACAGAACACTTAACCAGAACACCTCTAACAACACAATAGACATTATTCAATATTGCGGAAACGAGGAAGCAGTTGTGAAGGCATCTTTATTGTAAGAAAATTTCACTATGCCGATTCCAGTTTTACCGAACAGCGAGCAAGCCACCATTTTGAGAAATCCCATCATGCAAAGCGTCCACAAGGAATGAGATCTGTCGTCACGACGTTGGTTTGACTTTTCAATTTTATAAACATTATATATAATAAACTAATTTTGTAATTATTAATTATTAAGATTTATTTTGTGAATGTTATACTTTCTATACTTGCCCCTTCTCTGACTATTATAATTATAACCGTTCAAAGAACCATTCGAAAATATTTGTATAATATAACATTTGATATAATATAATATTGATAATCGATTACCTCCTGTGAAAGAGTCGAACTTTATCGAATAATCGATTTTAAATCGATATTCTAACAAAAATTTGTCAATAAATAATAATAATTCAACTATCTGGTTTTAAATTTATTTCACAAGTTAATATAAGAGTTTTAATTAACCACAGGACTAACAGAAAGGCAACTATTACTCAAGGGGAGTAATATACTTGAGAAAGAAGAAAATTGCCAATCGATTAGTGAAGTGAGACAATCTTATTAACTCCAGATTTATTTACAGTGAATCAGAAGCGAATTTATTGACACGAATAACTGAAAGAGCCTTAAAATTCCTACAAAACCACAATACAAGAATTATTTATTAAATATTTAAACAATAAAACAAATTTCAAAATTTTTTTTTTGAAAATAAAATAAATTAAAATTTTTTTATTTATTTTTGTACACGATACGAACAAAAATAATTATTTGTAAACAACGTCTTGTTACAATTTGGATGTTGTTCCAAATAAATATTCAGTCTTTTGTGGGATTCTTTGATAAATCCTTGGGTCTGCTATAGTAGACTGAAAAAAGATATTGTAGCAGTTACGCATTGGGCCGTATCTGTCATTACAAGGTTCAGAGAGTGGGCATAGCACCATGTGTGAATGTGGTTTGCCAGTTCATCTTGAAGTCAAGTTGAAACACCTCTATACTGACCGCTCATGTTTGCAGCCCCATCAAATAAGTTAAAGATGCAGTTTTTGACATCAAGTCCTGTGGTATTCAAAATTTCAAGGAAAGGGTTAAACAAGTTTTCCCTTGTTGAAGACTGTACACACTTCAAACCAATAATCCTTTCTTTTACTTCAGTTTCAAACACATACCTCAACACAATAATACACTGGTCGAACCCAGACACATCCGTTGTTGTGTCCATTAGCACTGAGAATATCTTGGCCTTGTTTACTTCATTAGCTATCTCTTTCTGGATCAACATTTTCATGATGTTAATTATTTTATTAACAGTTGTTTTGCTGAGAAATGTTACTTGAGCACCCCTTCCTCTCCAAACTTTCTTGGAACTCGTCTTTGAAGTTTCCAATGCTGATTTAATCATGTTAATAATATTTTTCACATGGTTTTCCAGATTGATGTCATAGTTACATATCAAAAGAATTATTTCTAAAAAATTCCCATGGTTTACAGAAGTGTCCTCAGTGTATGCACTTTCTTCACTTACCCTGTAAGCGAGGCCTTGTTTTCCTATCAATTTAATGATGTTGATGACAGCAGATACAACTTGTCTACGATCAAGTAACTTTTTTCGTTTTAAAGTTATTTATCAAATTACAGGTTATCAATTGTTGTCCCTTCTTTGTGAGAAATGTACATCTTCAGAGAGTCTAGAAGAGCTTTTGACTTTTCGCGTTCTCCTATACTTTGTGTCAAACCCTTGAAAAAAAACTGAGGATCCGTCAGTAAAAGCCAAACAAACGCTACAAAAGAGCTTTTTGCTACTTATGTGGTAAGTTAGCCAATTGCGCTTGAATGTTTGGCTGTCCCCAGAATGAAAATGAAACATCTTGTCATCAAAAGGGAGAGGTTCAATAGCTTTTCAATGTTGAAGGGGTTGAAATTGAAGGAAGGAGTTAATGTCTTTTGGTCCAGGCTTTTTGAAATAGTCGTCGGGATTCAGCAATGGATTTTCTCCGAACCGAACATCAGAGTCAACAACGATTACATATTGAGTTATAGCTTGAGTTGGGAGACATAATTGAATGCAATCGCCATCGTCAGAGTATCGTTAATTTTTTATGTCTGTACTATTGACGATACTATTGTACATGATGATGCAACAGGAACTTCGCTGTCGTCCGATATACTGGTTACGATTTCTGAAGTAGATGGTGTAGCTATGATAAGTGCTTCATTCTCATCCAATACAGTTTTATCTGAACTACAAGTTGTTTTTGGCATACAAAACCTTCTGATTTTCGGGCAAGACTGGGCAGCTTTTTCCCTCTCTCTAGCCTCTTTCTCTCTTTGTAACTCATGTCCTGATTTTCGTTTTTTCTCCTGTCTCTCTTCCATTGTGACCTAAAATAATAATTTGCTTGATTATTTTGGAAAATATAAAATCTTTTTCATCATTTACAGAAATGAAAAATTACAGTAAAAAAATTTTGCAGTTACGGATATTTAATAAAAACAGGGTAGGGTATGGCACGTTATTATTAAATATCACGTAAATGAAAAAACAGCACGTGGATAAAATTCCGTGAACATTTTGGAATGAGCCTACATGGGCAGATGGCCTGTAGCATTGTAGCGCTCGAGGATAGAAAGAGTTTAGGAGTGAGTCATGCCATTAGTTATTGCGTAACATTTGTACAGCTCATAATAACATAATTTGCGTGCCAAAATAAGAATAAACACAGTTTTGATGTTTCATAAATATACGTAGTAAGAAGTTACTATTTTCTTACCTTAATGGAAATAATCAGTCGAAAATATAATAACGTGTCAAATAACTTCTGCAATCTGTCAACTCACAACCATTCCTGACATTTGTGTGACACTGAGAGTAAACGTGACACCACTAAACTTATTGGAAAAACACTACTGTACTTCCACTTGCACAGCGCATGAGTGGAGGAGGTAGGAAGGGAGTGGGAGTAAGGGCGCAGTGGCGCTGCCATGTCCAGCGTCGAGGTCACTAACAAAACCAAGTCGCACAGCACGGACGGGCATGTATGGTGCACACCCTCACCATGCAGCACTCTCTGCCAGACTCGCACTCGCACATGTAATTTTGGATTGCATACGCTTTCTCTGCTGCTACTAATACAGTTAAGCAATTCGTTTTTTAAATATATTAAAAAAAAGGTTTTTTTTAATATCTCGGGAAATTTGATCTGATTACCAAAAACATATTCTCGTGTAAAAGCGTGACAGCATTTTCAGAGCTGGCTGAGGGCGCAGTTCGGGTTTTATTTGAAAAGGCGCACCGGCCCGTGGGCCAGTCCGGGCCTGTGCATAGGACAAAATTATTTCCAGTTTAATAATAAAATCTATAAACAATTAAATGGGCTCTCCTTTATCATCTTAATTAAGTGAAATCTTTATGACATTTTTGGAAGAAAACATTTTTACATCCAATAACCCCAACATAAAATATGTTTTTCATTGGGTAAGGTATGTTGATGATACATTTTGTATCCGGACGGAAACAGAAAGACAGCTCCATATGTTCTTTCCTTTTATAGTACTGTGCAATTTACACTTGCACAACATCATGGCACATAAAATTAAGCAGTTTTCATGCAATGGTTAATTGTCTCCTTATAGTTCCTTTATCCAAAGAAAATTTCAATAAAGAAGTAGCTATTATAAAAGTCATAGCACAAGATAATGGTTATGATGAAAGAATATAGTACATCAGCGGGCAACTTATAAGGTCAGTTACAAGATATAATATTAGACAGCACAGCTCCAAGTAATTCACATTCACTTTTATTAAACTAAAATATTGCTTTAATAGAAGCAGTCTACTGCTTTATGTACATTCAAAACAGAATATTTTATATTGGTTAATTGTTTAGATCACAGCATATTATTTTTACTAATTTTCTGCAGATGAACTTGATGAACTAGATGATGAACTTGATGATGAACTTGATGAACTCGTTTTCCTTTTATCTTTACTTCTCTGAAATCATAACATATAGGAAACGTTAATAATTTACATTTCCCACTTTTCAGTCTACTAATTTGAAAGACTTTTCAATTTACTAATTCAATTCATATTAAACTACCACTACCACTATGATTACCACTACTATTCTAATTTATTTGAGTTCCATTTTAAGCAAGTTTTCTGTTCTACTACTACTACTACTACTACTACTACTACTACTACTACTACTACTACTACTACTACTACTACTACCACTACTACTACTACTACTACTACTACTACTACTACTACTACTATTGCTGCTACTGCTATTATTATTTCTACTACTGCTATTGCTAAACATTCACATGATAAACAGAATTTATTTTGTTACGTTGATGGAACCTTATTCAAATTAATCCAGTTGCAACCACAAAATCATAAAAAACAAACTTATCCTACTATAAAATACTGTGTTTGTAAAACTGATTTAAAGCAGCAAGACTTTAAGATTTAAACTTCTCTGTCCTTATAACTAATTAACTCATTTGATATTTTCATTGAACAAATAGTTTGAACAAGATTTTGATTTCCTCTAAATAAAAATACTAGGAACAAAGAGATATAACTACTATTGGTAAGATAAAATAAAAAGGGACATGATCTTGATGCTATACTGAAACTATATAAGACAAAACTACACTTATTAAAGAGAAAACTACTTACTCTTGCAACTTGGTTACTTCGAGTCTGTTTCTTTGTTTTAGTCTTGTAATTATCAGAAAGTCTGTAGCCATTAGGTAAAGTTTTATCAAAAACAAATGATTTCCATACTTCTAGTTCAGGGAAAACTTTCTGTATGATTTTTATCCTCCTCCTATATTTTTGGAAACTTTCATCTGATAATTTACTCAATAGTCTTCCTTCATAGTTGTCAGGAGTCTCATTGGGATGGATACTGTACTTCCATATATAATATGTTCTCATCATATCCAAGAATTTTTCATTGTACAAAACATTATAGTAAATTACTTTAAGAATTATATCAATTCTCCTAACATACATCTCGTCATTTTCATTTGCGTATTTACGAAAGACTCTATACATGTAAGCGTTGTCATTTTCATAATTGCGTTTAGTGAATATCCTTCTACAGTACACTTCATAGGGTTCGCCATCTCTTTGTGGTTTCTGAAATGTAATATTTAATATTACAGTAATATTTTACTATTGCATTATTCCACTTTAACTATTGCGTTAAAGTATCTATAAAACACAAATGTAAGCTGGTAAAGAAAATGTAAGAATGGGAACATTGATTAGAGAAGAAATGTTTCAGTCATTTTGCAAACTTTTTTTATAAATAAAAGAAGGCAGTAGTTATTCAAAAATTATAACAAAAATATGGTCTTTCAAAATGTATTTTAAAAGAGTGAATAAATGTTTAAGTTAAATATCACTAAAGTATTGACGACTCGGAACACTAAGTTTTTTATAAGTAAAAATGTAAAGTTTTACCTTACAGCCTAAACCGGCTTTCACCTTTAGAAGGCTTCATCAGAGGCTACCATAGGTAGCGTTGTCCGTCTTGTTGTTGGCGACGGGATAGTTATTCGAAAGATTGAAGCTGTGTGTGTGTGGTGAGATGTGTTCGAATAATGTGTGCGATTTGAATTGTGTTTGTTCGTTTAGGATGTCGTTTTTATTTGTTTTTGTGTGTTTGTATATTTCTAATTATTCTAGAGTGTCTAGTTTTCGGCCTTTTGTGTGTATGTGTAGAATGTTCATGTTATTGTCGATGTTTTTATATGTGTGGTTTGCTTCAATGAGGTGGTTTGCAAAGGTAGATTCTGTAGTGGTGTGGAGTGCTTTTGTGTGTTCAATGTATCTCTCTTTGAAGCTACGTCCTGTCTGGCCTATGTAGAATTTATTGCAATCTGAGCAATTTAGCTTGTATACACCAGGTAGATCGAATTTGTTTTGTGCTTTGGGCATGCGTTTTGATAGTGTCTGTTCTGTTTTGTTATTAGTTTTGTAAGCGATTCTGTATCCTGCTTTTTTGAATTTGTGGGCAATTTTTTCAGTTTGTTTGTTGATGTATGTTAGTGTTATGAATTTGTTGTTTTCTGTCTTTGTCTGTTGTTTGTTTTGTGTTTTGTGTAGGAGTTTACTGACTATTGTTCTGTCATAACCGTTAGATTCTGCTAGATATTTTATCGTGTTTAGTTCGTCTTTGTAGTCTATTTCATCTAAGGGGATGTTGTTAAGTCTATGTATCATGGTTCTAAAAGCAGCTAGTTTGTGTTGTATTGGGTGATTGGAGGTGTTGTGTATTAGTGTGTCAGTTGTAGTTGGTTTTCTGTATATACTGAATTTGTGCCTGTGTTCTAGTTTTGTGATGGAGAGGTCTAAGAAGTTTATGGTATTGTTGTGTTCGTATTCGGCAGTGAAGGTTATGTTTTTATGTATTTTGTTTATGTGCGTTAGTAACTGTTCGCATTGTCTTTTGTTTCCCCTGTATAGTATTAGAATGTCATCAACGTATCTGTGCCAATATAGTATTTTATGTGAGTGTCTGTCATTGTTTGTGAGTATTTTTGTTTTTTCTAAGTGTTGGAGGAAGACTTCTGCTAGAATGCTGGATATGGAGGAGCCCATGGGTAGGCCATCGTTCTGTGTGTAGTATTTATTGTTATAAGTAAAGTAGTTTTGCTTTGTGATAATGTTCAGAGTTTCTGTTATTTCATTGATAAGTTCGTCTGGTGTGTTGTTCTGTTTGAGTTTGTTTTGTAGGATGGTGATTATTTCAGAGATTGGGATGTTTGTGTACAGGTTTGTAATGTCAAAGGAGGCTAATGTGGCATTATGGGGGATGTGTATGTCTTTTATTTTTGTTACTAGGTCAGTGTTGTTTTTTACTGCAATGTTGTTGTCAATTTGTGTGTGTTGTCTAATAATTTTGTCTAGATATTTTGCCAGTTTGTGTGCAGGGGCATTACGGTAGTTGATAATGGGACGGATCGGAATGTCTTCTTTATGGATTTTGGGAAGCGCTTGGAGTGTAGGTGCTGATGGTCTGATTTGTTTCATGTAGGGCTTTTGTTTATGTGTCATAATGTGTTTGGCTTTGTTGACTATTTGTTTTACTGAGGTTTGGTATCTGTCGGTGGGGTCGTGTTTTAGTTCTGTGATGTTGTTCTGTTCCATGAAGTTTTGTACTTTTTTGTGTAGGTTGTCTGTGGGGATAATTACAGTCGTGTTGCCTTTGTCAGCTTTTACAAATGTGATGTTGTGTTTGTGTGTCTTTTCCCTCAGTTTGATGGCTGTGTGTATTTCTGAGTTGTGGTTGTTGTTGTCTGGTGTCTTATGTACTCCTATTGTGTTGTTTATATTATGTCTTAATGTCCAGAACATCAAGACACATTAAGACATAATATAAACAACACAATAGGAGTACATAAGACACCAGACAACAACAACCACAACTCAGAAATACACACAGCCATCAAACTGAGGGAAAAGACACACAAACACAACATCACATTTGTAAAAGCTGACAAAGGCAACATGACTGTAATTATCCCCACAGACAACCTACACAAAAAAGTACAAAACTTCATGGAACAGAACAACATCACAGAACTAAAACACGACCCCACCGACAGATACCAAACCTCAGTAAAACAAATAGTCAACAAAGCCAAACACATTATGACACATAAACAAAAGCCCTACATGAAACAAATCAGACCATCAGCACCTACACTCCAAGCGCTTCCCAAAATCCATAAAGAAGACATTCCGATCCGTCCCATTATCAACTACCGTAATGCCCCTGCACACAAACTGGCAAAATATCTAGACAAAATTATTAGACAACACACACAAATTGACAACAACATTGCAGTAAAAAACAACACTGACCTAGTAACAAAAATAAAAGACATACACATCCCCCATAATGCCACATTAGCCTCCTTTGACATTACAAACCTGTACACAAACATCCCAATCTCTGAAATAATCACCATCCTACAAAACAAACTCAAACAGAACAACACACCAGACGAACTTATCAATGAAATAACAGAAACTCTGAACATTATCACAAAGCAAAACTACTTTACTTATAACAATAAATACTACACACAGAACGATGGCCTACCCATGGGCTCCTCCATATCCAGCATTCTAGCAGAAGTCTTCCTCCAACACTTAGAAAAAACAAAAATACTCACAAACAATGACAGACACTCACATAAAATACTATATTGGCACAGATACGTTGATGACATTCTAATACTATACAGGGGAAACAAAAGACAATGCGAACAGTTACTAACGCACATAAACAAAATACATAAAAACATAACCTTCACTGCCGAATACGAACACAACAATACCATAAACTTCTTAGACCTCTCCATCACAAAACTAGAACACAGGCACAAATTCAGTATATACAGAAAACCAACTACAACTGACACACTAATACACAACACCTCCAATCACCCAATACAACACAAACTAGCTGCTTTTAGAACCATGATACATAGACTTAACAACATCCCCTTAGATGAAATAGACTACAAAGACGAACTAAACACGATAAAATATCTAGCAGAATCTAACGGTTATGACAGAACAATAGTCAGTAAACTCCTACACAAAACACAAAACAAACAACAGACAAAGACAGAAAACAACAAATTCATAACACTAACATACATCAACAAACAAACTGAAAAAATCACCCACAAATTCAAAAAAGCGGGATACAGAATCGCTTACAAAACTACCAACAAAACAGAACACACACTATCAAAACGCATGCCCAAAGCACAAAACAAATTCGATCTACCTGGTGTATACAAGCTAAATTGCTCAGATTGCAATAAATTCTACATAGGCCAGACAGGACGTAGCTTCAAAGAGAGATACATTGAACACACAAAAGCACTCCACACCACTACAGAATCTACCTTTGCAAACCACCTCATTGAAGCAAACCACACATATAAAAACATCGACAATAACATGAACATTCTACACATACACACAAAAGGCCGAAAACTAGACACTCTAGAATAATTAGAAATATACAAACACACAAAAACAAATAAAAACGACATCCTAAACGAACAAACACAATTCAAATCGCACGCATTATTCGAACACATCTCACCACACACACACAGCTTCAATCTTTCGAATAACTATCCCGTCGCCAACAACAAGACGGACAACGCTACCTATGGCAGCCTCTGATGAAGCCTTCTAAAGGTGAAAGCCGGTTTAGGCTGTAAGGTAAAACTTTACGTTTTTACTTATAAAAAACTTAGTGTTCCGAGTCGTCAATACTTTAGTGATATTTAGTTAAGTAACGGACACGTCATGGACAACGAAATCCAAGTGTTTAAGTTACTTAGAGTTTGCTATAAACAATAAAATTGAATTTTAAGAAAGGCAATAATGAAAAATGTGATAAATTTAAATATACTGTCTGAGTTATAAAAAGGATAGTAAATATGATAAAAATATAAAGCCCATGGTAGCAATGGGAAAACAGTCAACTAAATCTCTATGGATTGATCTGGGAGAAATGTATTTAAGAAAGAAAAGGATCTTCTATAATATAATTGAATGTTTAGTAAACATGGTATAAAATATGACAAGATGCCTACAGACCACTTGTGAAGATAAAATGTTTACAACAAAAATTTGAAAGATGGTAGTGACATCTAGCAGATTAGGTTGAACCTATATTAAGGAGAAGACCAAATAGCTATACAATTTAGTATGGGGCTATAAAGTTAGTGTTAGTAATTATGTATATTACAACAATACAAATACATTTAATTTGTATAGCCCCATGATTTTTGGAGTGCCAATTACAACATGACAAATTGATGCTGATTTAAATTCGTGTAGCCTCATGCTTTTGGGAGACAATTATTTACACAACACAAGTTAACCAATTTAAATACATTTACATATTGTGTATTGAATTCATGGGTATAATCGTAATAAGAAGATGATACGTTATTTAATATCTAATATCGGATATTAAACAATAACTCATTATTAAATCGTTTGTACGAAATTTTCGTACATAACTTATTGCTAACAAATTGCATACATAAGTTATATACAACTCTTATTATCTAATTGTAATAACTTTAAATTGTTTATTTTGCTCTCAGCTTACTCATGGTGTGTTCATATTTTTGCAATTGCTGATTCATTAGCTTCAAAAAATGAATTTACTTCTATTCAAACTTCTTTTATGTTACTTTGTTTTACTTTCTACTGCATATGCATTTTTTTTCTTTATCATCAAAGACTTAACTAATTACATTAATTCAAAAATTACTTATTTCTCTTATCATTTACATTACTACTTTCTAAATTTGATACAAGAAAAAGTATTCTAATTTTTACTGCTTTTACATTTATGTATCATTTATTTATATTAATATTGGTTGAAAGTCTTCCATTCAAACTTTAATTAGCGTCTTTCAACTATCTGTAATTAAATGTTTTTTTTTTATCACCTAGTTAACGTGGTTATTCATCTGTACGTCCTCCATATCCTTCTGGTCGTGTCCTCTGCATGTGTTTCTGGTCCTCTGGTCGTGTCCGTGTGTGCTGATTAATAGTCGTCTCGTCTCTCGTCATATGCTGCCGGTGTGTCCATAGACCTCATCGTATGTATTTTGCAGCTCTGGCTGTATAGCTAGTTGATCCTGTGACTCTTACGATAATTGTGAATTTGTGTCGTCGACTGACATAGCCTCCTGCGGCAATGGTTGAATCGAGAAGAAGAAACTTTATTAGCGTGACCTGGTATTTATAGTCAGGTCGTGCAAAAATTCCTGTCTGAACACTTTTCAACTTGTCAGATTCTGTCAAGGCGTTGCTACCCCCACTCTGGCTCAATTCACTATTTTCGCGAATTACGAAGTTTGTTTCACCTCACTCGATGCTCAATCGATCACTAATTTTTATGTGATTACTATACGTAAATTGCACTTCTTTATGGTATTCACAAAAAGAGTTATTCATTTTTTATGTATAGTAATTGCACTTTTTGTCACCTCTGTATGGTTTTTTAAGATTTTATTTATCTATAATTTCTACACACTTTGGTGTCTTTTGTTTTATCCTATTGTACATAGTTTTCTTATAATTAACAATAAACATATAACTATTCTACTTGAAAAGGGTTGGTTACATTTCAGGAATGGACAGGTTTCACACACACTAACAAAATACGCGCATACACGACGCTAGCGACAGGTGTGTCGAAACAGCATGTCCATGCATGAATTCTGTACTCCCTATTTTTACTACGATTCGGCTTATGCAATCTGAATCATGTTTATTAATTCATATTTATTCATTTTCATTATTTATTTGGGCAATACACAGTATCATTACTGTTTGTACTGTTGCAGTATTGAATAATTATAACTTAATATATATTCTTGGATTTCGTTGTCCATGACGTGTCCGTTACTTAACTAAATATCACTATAATATTGACGACTCGGAACACTAAGTTTTTTATAAGTAAAAACGTAAAGTTTTACCTTACAGCCTAAACCGGCTTTCACCTATAGAAGGCTTCATGAGGCAGCCTCTGATGAAGCCTTCTATAGGTGAAAGCCGGTTTAGGCTGTAAGGTAAAACTTTACGTTTTTACTTATAAAAAACTTAGTGTTCCGAGTCGTCAATATTATAGTGATATTTACTTAATATATAAATATATCAAATAAATATGTGTCTAAGTGGTATTGTAAATGGTTTTATGGGAGATTAGTTAACGCCAAGCCAGTTTTTCTAACCACTAGTATATTGTTTTTACGAACTATTAATTTCCTTAGATTTATTATTCATGATATAGTTTGTAATTTAGAAACACATGAAAATATTTGTTTTGTTAGTATAACTCACAATTACTTTTGTATATTTAATAAACTAATTCTTATATAATTATAGTTTGAAATAATACATACATATAATACATGTTTTAAATACTTACAAGAAAATTCATGTTATTATAATTTCTTTCCAAAGTCATAAAATTGTTTTGATAATTATTTGGAATTGAAGATCTTGTCTGCAATCTGTAACCGCCATAGGTATTTCGGTCAAAAGCAAATGAATTCCAACATGTTAATTGAGGCTTTATATTCTTTATACATTTTATTCGTGCTTTATATAAATCAAACGTTTCTTCTTGTTTTCTTGTGAGTATACGTCTGTTATATTCGTCTAGGTTTTCATAACCTTTCTTCTCATACTTCATATCAAAATAACGACGAGTGATGTCTTTATAATCTGTATTATAAAAGGCTCTATCATTATTACTGGCAATCAGTGTGTCAATTCTTTCTAAGTATGAGGAATCAGTTTCATCATCATATTTTGTAAAAGTCCTTTTCACAAATTCTTGTTCACTTTCATTTGGCCTTCTTGTAAATGTACGTTTTAAAAATGACTCATAATCTTCATATCCTTGTGGGGGTTCCTGCAATCATGTTAAGTTATCTACAGTATATAAAGTTAGTGTTAAAAAATAGTAAATAACTATATTTAAGTGGAGTGACATCTTAATGTGTAAAAAAGTAATTAAACACGTGTTATATGAATAAGTAAAATTTTGTGGTAATTATGGTGTGTGTATAATCACAGACTGTACTAATTTGGTTAATATTACCTGTACAAAATATATTATGGTAGCATTCCATGTCTGGGTTACAACCATTTTTTTTGTTCTTCTGTCAAAATCAAGTGAAAGTAACTTGTAAGTGTACCGGTATAAAAGTATCTGATACACAAGTATGTTAATTCATCTTTTATATATTTATTCATAAGTATTGTAACTGGTCAGATATTAACATGTATTCACTAAATATAAGTAAAAACTGATTATTATATAATAAAGATATAAATTATGAGGCTATAAATTACAAATGGATAAGGATGAGAGATTGCCTTAAACAGGCAGAAAAAAAATAATTGGTAGCTTTAGTAGGAAAAAAAGAAATAAAGAATGGGTTACACAGCAAATGAGGGAGAAGATGGAAGAAAGAAGAAAGTGGAAAAATGTGAAGAGCGAGGAAGGAAAGAAAATGTGTAGGAGGTTGAACAATGAATTAAGAAGAGAAACTGAGAAGGCTAGGGAAGACTGGCTGAAAGATAAATGTGTATAGATAAGAGTCGTTGGAGAGAGAAGGCAAATTTTAAGTGATATATTAGGTTGCAATGGAATTAGTTTTTCAAAGAAGGAAAAGTTGGGCTAAAATGCAAATAGCGAATATGGATGGAACTCTAATGATTGAACCCGAGGAAGTGTTGGAAAGTTGGAAGGAATACATAGAAAATCTATACAAAGCAGACCAAAGATCAGTAAAATTGGAATTAGAAGAGGAAATAGAAGTAAATGATGATAAAAAGGGATTCAGTATCATAGAAGACGAAGTTGAAAAGGCATCGATAGAAGTGAAAAATAGAAAGGCAGTTGGGATTGATGAACAAATTACCTGCAGAAGTGCTCAATTTGAAAACTAAAGGGAGGAAAGAGCTAGTATACCTTTGCAATTAAATTTATGAGAAAGGTGAATGGCCAAATGACTTTTGGCAACAATAATGATACCAGTAGTGAAAAAGAAGAATGTAAAGATATGTGAAGTGTTCAGAGCTATTAGTTTGATATCACATGCAGTCAAAGAATTGTTAAGAGCGCTGAATGGAAGAATATATGGGAAACTGGATGCCACATTAGAGAAAGAGCAGTTCGGTTTCAGGAAAGGGAAAGAGACTAGGGATGCAATAGGGCTGCTAAGAACAATTGGAGAAAGATGCCTAGAAAAAGACAAAGATCTATATGTTTTTTATATAGACCTTGAAAAAGCATTTGGCAGAGTACAGTGGGGAAGACTATTAGATATTTTGAGGGACAAGGGGGTGGTAGGAGATTAGATATTTGGAAGGAGAGTCAGTTAATTTGTAATCTGTACCTTGGACAGAAAGTGAGTGTGCAAATCAGAGAGGAGAATTCAGAAGGAATTAAAATTGGAAGAGGAGTAAGGCAAGGCTCCTGTATGCCACCAAATTTATTTAACATATATCTTGATGACTTGATTAGGAAGTGCTTTGACAAGACAAGAGGTGTGAATGTCGGTAAAAGAAGAATTGAATGTATAAGGTTTGCTGTTTTGCTGTATAAGGTGACATGGCTGTTTTAGCAGAAAAGGAAGAGACAATGAATGAACTGTTAAGAGATTTGAATTTAGTATGCGAGGAATATGGAATGAGGATTAATAAGGAAAAAGCTAAGTGTATGGTGATTAGCAGAGGAGGAAAAAGGGCAAACATAAAGGTAGGGCAAGACAAAATACAACAGGTGGGGTTGTTTAAATATCTTGGAAGCTTGATAAGTGAAAATATATCCTGAACTCATGAAATTAGGCAAGAATTGCTATAGTGAAAGAGGCATTTAATGGGAAGAAAAGACTGCTGTGTGGCAAAATTAATAAGAATTTAATAAAAAGGTTGGCAAAATCTTATGTGTGGAGCATTGCTTTACATGGTGCAGAGACATGGATACTGAGGAAGTAGGATGAGGAAAGATTAGAACCATTTAAAATGTGGGTTTGGCGAGCAATGAAAAAAGTGAGGTGGGTTGATAAATTAAGGAATGATGAAGTTTTAAGAAGAATAAGGGAAGATAGGAGAATCCTGAAGATAATAGAAAATAGGAAAAGGAATTGGTTAGGTCATTTTTTAAGAAGAGACTGCTTGCTTACAACTGCCATGGAGGGTGTCATAGAAGGAAAAAAAAGAGGCCATAGAAAAATGAAGTTAATAGATAGCATTAAAATCAGAGGCTGTTACGAAGAAACGAAAAGACTGGCATGCGATAGGACAGCTTGGAGAGCTTTTACCATTTGAAGACCTGCCTTAGGGCAGAACACCAAATAATAATATAATAAAGACATATTAGATTGACAGCAGTACTTACAAGGAGAGATCGTTTTGCATAAGGAGATCTAGTCTGTCCTGTTGTATTTTCTTGTACTTCAATTTTCTCTCTGTATCCACTCTCAGACATCTGATCAAAAACAAATGTTTTCCAACAAGACAGTTTTGGAAACAGATTTATTAAATAGTTGATTCTCATAACATATAATTCAAATGTTTCCTCTTTCCTCTTACTTAAAATTCGTCTGAAATATACATTTATATTTTCAATTTTTAACTTCTTATAGCTCCATTTCATATATTTTTCTGTATATTGTTTGTACTTGTAATTATAAAATTCTTTTTGGTTATTAACTTTAATTATTGTGTCAATTCGTTGCAGGTACTGTTGTTTATTTTCATCATCATATCTCATAAATACTCGTTTGACATATGCTTCTTCTGTCTCATCAGACCGCCTTGAAAAGACACGTTTGCAGTAATCTTCATATGTTTCATCCGATCGTTGTTTGTCCTAGAAATTAATTGTTATGTATAATAGTATTATATATATATATTTAAAACTAACTTTAAATTCATATAATCTTAAATTAAATTCAGATATAAGAAAAGATAGAGATGATTTTGAGTTTTGTTGTTTGTTGGCAAAATGTATACAATAAGAAAATTCTCTGTTACAAAAAGTTCAAATGGATTTATTTACTGTTATAGGAACATTCGTGAGGCCCCATTAAATAACAATTAATTTCTAATGAAGAAAATTATTAGATATTTGTGTACTTACAATTATTTTTCATACTTACTGTCAACTTCTTTTTATGAAAACTTATTACAGTGTTTTAAAGAATCTTTAACATACCTACAAGTGGATGCTTTTAAATGTATTTCTTGTCTGCCAAATATTCTACATAACTTTAAACTTATGTACATTTAAATTATATTATACTAAGGGCACACATATAAGTCATATACTGCACTGTACAATGTACACTTCCAGAAGTTATTAAAATAAGCAAAAAGAAAAACTAAAAACACAAATTAACCTGTATGATATGTTCTACTTAGCCACATATATAATATACATGTGAAAATATATTGTGTGTCTGTGTCTTTATTATAACCTGCGAGTTTTGTTCCAGTTATAATATAACAGCTATAAAAATTATTTTAATTTAAGAACATTAAAATTATAGTACCTGATGTATGTTTCACAAGAATTTGTTAAATTTTATGCATACTAATCAATTTAAATTATGTGAAAATGTTTTTTTTTGTTTTAATCTTGTTTGTACAGTCAATATTTCAGAATTATTTTATAACAGCTGCATATGTTTAAACATATTAGAATTATTTATTAACATTTAACATTTTTAATAAATCATTCTGTTTAATTATTATGTGTCTTTGCTCTTCAACTAAATATTGTTAGAACTGTGTCTCTAGGTTTTCCCAGATAGTCATTTTGTCAGTGTTTTTCTTTTGTTTTTATTAATTTAGCATCCTAAATGTCTTTAAAATAATATTGTTACGATGGTCTACTCGATCGTCGTAGGTACAGTGGAAACAAAATAAGTACAAGACACCAATTAAGTCACTAATCACACCTTTAATTGTTATAGTAAAACAGTTCGTAATTACCAACACAGTGTCTACAACAAATCAAATGAAATTGTTCATACGCAATAAAATGTCCACTAATATTAAAACTCAACTGTACAATTATACCGTCCGAATATAAACGCAACACTTCACTAATAACTACTTGAACGTACACCGTAATAACCCGAACCGCTCTGTAAAATATATCGCACTAATACTCTCGAACCGCACAGTCAAAAATCTCGCATTGAACCGAAAACTAAGGCCGCGACGCGATGTATTTATAGTTACGCTCACACACCAGAAGCTTCCAAACTGCGTCTTATCTCTCGCGAACTACGTAAATTGCTACGGCCTTGACACAGTCCGAGCGCCCGAGCGGAGCCTGGCACAGTCGAGAAAATTCTCGCAAAATGCGTTTAGTAGCACGTACACCACACGCTTACGTCGAGATCTTTCTGGCGCATTCGATAAATGCGTAGATTTTTCTATGCTGTCGTAGCACTGCCCCCTCCTTAAGCCTGTTCGTCCCGAACTGGCAAAGCGTCTTCGAAGTAATACTCGACCAGGCGATCTAGGTGGCCATCCTTGCGAAGGATAATTTTCCCGTTCTTCGAATTCAGTCTCGTGTGATCCGAACATCACGTTCCCAGGAATGCGAATCTTTCGCGCAACCACTAGCTTCACTGGAATCACTCTCGTTGCGTCATGTACTAATGACCTAAATACCACTGGCTGATCCAAGTTTGTTTGGTTCTCGTCAACAACCTCTTGCGTAACCTCATCTTCAGCCACTTTACCCTCGGCCGCTTCTATCAGCTCAGGAACAAGCAAGAGTTTTGTCTCGACACCCATAGTTGGCTCTCCAATCACTTCTTTTGTCGTTATACTTATTTGTACTTCCTCTGCTAGTTCTTCCTCCATTTCCGCTTGCAACAGGGAGGTTTCCTCTTGACCAGACTTGTTGAATTTTTCTTCGACTAATGCCACCCGCTTAATCGAATGGTTGGTAGACCCTGTCATTTTAGCCATGCAAAGCTTTATCTTCTCTTGGCCAACTTTCAGGACATTCTCTCTTAAGTCCACAACGAATCCGTAGGCATTCATAATGTCCGTGCCAAGAATCACTTCATCGACAATGTCTGCAACGAGCATTTGGTGGCTAAACTCAAGAAGACCCAGGCGTACACGTACGTCTACCTTTCCTAGCACCTTGACGGGGCTTCCAGTCACAGTCTGTATTGTACAAGAGCTAATTAGAGGATGGCGGTTACAGACTAAGTCAGGGCGCACAATGGACACTGTTGCGCCCGTGTCAACTGTAAATGATGTTGGTTTACCATCCGCGAATCCACTAACAATCAAGTTTCCACTGATCTTATGTAGCGTGGAAACTGTGTGCTGTTCTGGGCCTTTACTACTCCAATTCGTGCGATCAGTCTCTTCTCTCTGTATCTTCTTCTCCCAACAGTCTACCTGTAGATGACCACGTTTTCCACAGTTGTAACATTTCGGTCTTCTGTCTTTTTCAAATCGTTGCGACTCTCTTCAACTTTTGAATTGTTTGTCCGACAACACTGTTTTTCTGCACCCATCGTAACGGTAATGTGATACAGGGATCTTCTGACTGCAACGTGATGGCACAAACCCATTAATGTAGCGGGACGCTGACTTGGCAGCTTCAAACTCTAGGGCGTGAACAAGAGCTTCTGAGCTATCTCGGTGTCTTGCCATTCGTAACACTTGCTGAAGTTCACAATCTCCGATGCCATCAATAAATGTCTGCACCGTAAACCTTATTCGGAAGTCTTCTGGTGCTTCAGGATAGGCCAATCTAATCAATCTGTCGATACTTGCTTCAAATTCTTGAAGACTTTCCCCGGAATGCTGTCGCCTTGCTCTCAACTGGGTGTAGTACACATCTCGCAAATGTTTATCACCATACCGTAATTCCAGAGCTTTTATCAACTCGGCATAGGTGTTCTGGCTGTCAGGTGGCACTTTCTGTAGTAGTTCTGCCGCGGGTCCTTTTAATGCAAGAACAAGTGAAACAGCCTTGTCTTTTTCTGTCCAATTATTTGCGTATGCAGCAGCTTCAAATTGACGGCGGTACGTTGCCCAGTGAGTGCTTCCGTCAAAGGTTGGAGCTTTGACATGAACTGTCCCTACTGCAGGCAAAGTGACTTTCTCTGTTAACTTATTTTCTGTGTATTTTTCTGTCTTGATCACTGGTACAGTCTGTTCAGAAATTTGTTTTGATTGAATCTTCATGCACTGTTCAACTTCAATTTTAATTTGTTCTCTTATGTTTGCCATTGAGTTTTCTACTGCAGATATTTTTGTAGACATCGATTCTTCAACAGTCAAAACAGATTTTTCTACTTCAGCTATTTTTAATGTCATTGATTCTTGTACCTCCGATATTTTAGTAACTTGTTTATTAAGCTCACCTCGTAGGATACCCAATTCTGCGGTACTGTGTTCTTGCAACTGTTTTTGCATAACTTCAAAGAGAGCTTCCGTTTTATCTGCTTCTTGCTTACGTTTTTCATCCTGTCGTTTTTCTGCTTCTTCTCTTTCTTGTCTTCGTTCTTCTTTTTGTCGTCGTTCTGCTTCTTCCGCCTCCTGTCTGCGTCTTTCCTCTGCTTCCAGCAGGAGGGTTTTCTGTCTCTCTTCCGCTTTCTCTGAATCCTGTCGTCGTCGTTCTTCTGTCTGCAACAACAGCGCCTGGAAATTTTCCATCATCTGACTGGCATCCATTGTTTTTCGATTAATTACGAATTACACTCGTCTTGTACAAAGTATCCACTGTTTCCACTGTTAACCGTTCTATCCCACTTCTGACACCACTGTTACGACGGTCTACTCGATCGTCGTAGGTACAGTGGAAACAAAATAAGTACAAGACACCAATTAAGTCACTAATCACACCTTTAATTGTTATAGTAAAACAGTTTGTAATTAACAACACAGTGTCTACAACAAATCAAATGAAATTGTTCATACGCAATAAAATGTCCACTAATATTAAAACTCAACTGTATTACAATTATAACGTCCGAATATAAACGCAACACTTCACTAATAACTACTTGAACGTACACCGTAATAACCCGAACCGCTCTGTAAAATATATCGCACTAATACTCTCGAACCGCACAGTCAAAAATCTCGCATTGAACCGAAAACTAAGGCCGCGACGCGATGTATTTATAGTTACGCTCACACACCAGAAGCTTCCAAACTGCGTCTTATCTCTCGCGAACTACGTAAATTGCTACGGCCTTGACACAGTCCGAGCGCCCGAGCGGAGCCTGGCACAGTCGAGAAAATTCTCACAAAATGCGTTTAGTAGCACGTACACCACACGCTTACGTCGAGATCTTTCTGGCGCATTCGATAAACGCGTAGATTGTTCTATGCTGTCGTAGCATATATTTAGAGCATATTTACAGTTAAGTGAGATACATGGATATAGCAGGTGGTTTCAAATAGCACTTCTTGGATAGAAGAAGTATAAAAAAAAATTTTGTGTTTTACACAAAATGTTTTGGAATTAGGGCCTTCTATTATGTATACAGTATTATACTCTTATTGTGTTTGTGAATTCTTTTAATATTTACAAAAGAAATGGATTTTTTTTATAATTATCATATTATAACAAACTCATGAATTACAATTATATATATTGTTACAACACAAAAATCCACCCCAATACCAGGCAAAAAATTATTAATCAACTATACTAAATGAAGGAAAATAAAATGATTATGACCCAACCCAAGTGGTTGACCCAATAAATGAAATAAAATGAGAAGGAAAATGAAAAAGACACAAACAAACAATAAAGAAAATAAAATGAGAAGATAAAAAAGACACAAACAAATAATAAAGAAAAGAAAAGGAGAAATATTAAATTCAAATGATGATGAAAAAGATTCAAACAAATAATAAATGTAAATGATAAATATTAAAATCAAATAAAGTATGTAATAGGACAGAATTGGGAGGTTTCTTTTATTAATTTCTATATTAAAAGTAACATCGCAAATTCCCATGTCGACTTGCACAAAGAACTATAGCAGTACGTGATTTTACTCACATTCTTACACAAGATGATTTAATATCGACGAACGAAAATATTGATGAGAGCGTACAATCAGAAATACCGAATGTAAATGAAACTGTCGAAGTTGAATGTAGTAGTAAGAGCCATAATGTAGAATTGGTTCGTCTTAAATTATAGAATACATAATTTAATAGTTAAGATGTTATAAGAAGTAAAATATATATTGTTTGTATTAGTAGTAGTTGTGTGGCGCAGAGGTCGTCACTATGTATCACGTAATTCGATAACAAGAATGGGGTTATAACAGTAGATTCAAAAAGAAAAAGAAAATGTCATGCTAAAGAGAATAAAGTAATATTTTATTTGAACTTATAAATACTTAATTGTTATTTGCATTGACCTATTTTTCTCTGCTGAGTACACTAGACGACACCTGGTACAAATACAGGTAGGTGACACATTTTTAATATTTTTAATCATATTTTAATTCCCTTGTACTATTTCAAGTAATATCAAATAAAGTACAAGAAACTAACCAGAGAAATATATATTAAATGTTATGAATAACTATATAATGATAAGTGAATCAGAGCATGAAACTTGTTAACAGTATAACTAATAATTGTGAATAAAACAATTAAAAACCCAGAAGTGAGAGTTAGGTAGGGAGTGAAGGTGATTAAGTGAGAAAAGAGAAATCAATATTAGGGAATAACCACTAGTGACACTCACGTACCATAAAAAAGTGCAAAGTGCCAGTGTAAACCCAAAATAAATAGATAACCCTACAGATAGGTATAGACACCTAAAACCAGTGATTAACACTACAGTTTAATGGTGAAAATTACCAAAGAATAAGAATATTATTATTATTAGAATTAAGAGTGATTCTAGATTAGGAATACAATTGTATTCAGGGTAAACATCCCATAATGATTAAAAATATTAGTGTTACAAGGGTTAGGTAGAGAAAAAATATATAGTAAAGTTTAGAAGAAAAAATATACTAAAGAATATAAGTGCAAAATAAGTAAAACATCCTATGTTCAAAGGGATAATTAGTAAGATAAAATAAATGGTGTTATAAAGTTAGTCACCAAAATAGTTAAGAATAAACTAAATATAAACAAGATTAGCATAGTAACTGTTAAAAGATTTGTTCAATTAAGTTTATGAGAAGGAATATGGCTGAAAAAAGTATACAGACCATAAACCTAAATTTTGTGTTATGTTTTATAAGTAATAGTAAATAATAGACAAGTTATAAAAAATGGCAATATAGATAAGTAGGGAGATAAATTCTTACAAACTTAATAATGCAGGAAAAGAAATTAGAGAATAATAGACAGGCCATGATTTTGTAAGGTAATAAGAACATACATAAATATCACTATAATATTGACGACTCGGAACACAAAGTTTTTTATAAGTAAAAACGTTAAGTTTTACCTTACAGCCTAAACCGGCTTTCACCTATAGAAGGCTTCATCAGAGGCTGTCGTTAGTAGCGCTGCTCGTCTTGTTGTTGGCGACGAGAAAGTGTTTCGAAAGATTGAAGCTGTGTGTGTGTGGTGAGATGTGTTCGAATAATGCGTGCGATTTGAATTGTGTCTGTTCGTTTAGGATGTCGTTTTTATTTGTTTTTGTGTGTTTGTATATTTCTAATTGTTCTAGAGTGTCTAGTTTTCGGCCTTTTGTGTGTACGTGTAGTATGTTCATGTTATTGTCGATGTTTTTATATGTGTGGTTTGCTTCAATGAGGTGGTTTGCGAAGGTAGATTCTGTAGTGGTGTGGAGTGCTTTTGTGTGTTCAATGTATCTCTGTTTGAAGCTACGTCCTGTCTGGCCTATGTAGAATTTACTGCAATTTGAACAATTTAGTTTATATACACCGGGTAGATCAAATTTGTTTTGTGCTTTGGGCATGCGTTTTGATAGTGTGTGTTCTGTTTTGTTAGTAGTTTTGTAAGTGATTCTGTATCCTGCTTTTTTGAATTTGTGGGCAATTTTTTCTGTTTGTTTGTTGATGTATGTTAGTGTTATGAATTTGTTGTTTTCTGTCTTTGTCTGTTGTTTGTTTTGTGTTTTGTGTAGGAGTTTACTGACTATTGTTCTGTCATAACAAGAAATCCAAGAAAGAACATACAATTATTATAAAACAGCCCAAATTAATTCAAAAAGTAAACAAATCATAAGTGACACCAAGCAACACATATGTAAATGTAAAATAATCTTTATTTTTTTTGTAAAATAAGAAAATATAGCCAATTACTACTTAGGCCTAGAAAATGCCTAACTGTATAAATCCAAAATCAACAAATTATAAGAAATTAACTATTGTATTAGAAATTTTAGGGCGAGTAACTAGTTAAGTACAATTAGTGAATCATATTAAGATGTAAAAGTTAAATTAAAAACATAAAATAAGAAAGAAATGTAATTACATAATATTAACATTATTGTCAAAATTTTAATACATAAACAAACCCAGCTTTGTGGGATGTCAAAATGATCTTTGAAAGAAAATATAAACAGTTGTGATAATATCTCATACATAGATAAGAAGACAGAAGATATTTAGTCATTTTGAATTAAAATTCAAATATCATAACAATAGACTTAAAATATGAATAGCCAATGAGAGACAGACAGTTGCCATAACAACGGAACGTTATTTGTTATTATTCCGTTAAAAAATTGTTAGTTCATTATTGACGCTCAAGACCTATAGACGCCAAACCATAATCGACTCAATTTTAATTTAAAACAGTAAAAAAGCAATCAAAATTTATAACATGAAGACGCAAGAAGTCTGATGAAGAACTAGTCCATTCAACAGAGACCACAGACCAGATTATTAAATTATAAATTAATTATTTAAACCACCATATCAGAAAAAGAAGCAAGGCGTATTTAAATTCATAAATGATGGAAGATTGATGACCAAAAGGACCCAACCTATTTCGAACTGAGTAACTCTTCACACTAATTCAACAGATTTGATAAGTATTGCTGAATTACCCGAATTTATGGAATAAATTCTTATTAACTTTTTCTCACTACGAACTGATAATCAAATTTCTTTCAAGGATTAATTGAAAATAAAAAACTAAACTTGTCTGAAACCAGAAAATAACCTGGGTATAAGTTACAAACTTTTAACAGACACTTTTTCACACTTCAGGAACAAATTGTAATTAAACCTAATAGTATATAAGTACCATCAATGTAAGGTAGTGTACTTTATTATAATCATATTAATATTTTTTCGTAACCAAAAGAAATCAGATTTAATGAACGATAGAAAAATAAACATTTGTCAGCGCCACGTCGAAGTAAAAACGTTCTAGATCATCGTTCGCCAACCTGAGAATAATTGTCTTTTTATTGCTGGAGCAACTTTGTTTAATAACCATATATAATTTTGTATATTATTGAATTACAGCTAATTACAAGTTAATAAACTAGTACAGAGTTGTAACCACCGTTCTTTATTTCATGGTAAATTGCATTATATGATTTGTGTACTTTAGCGACGAGCGAAATTGACGGCCAGTGTTAGACGTCGGCAACACAGCGAACTACTAGTTACATTCATACACCCGCAAATTGCGAGGGGAATTCGAATCAGCCCAGACCGTCCAGAACGACCGCTCAATTTTCAAATTTTTTAATTGTTTTTGTTTAAACAATTTGGCGCCACCCGGGAATTATAATTACATAGTAAAGGACAGGTAAGGTTCACACTCGCGAGTACTGGTAATTCGTGAGATCGCGACGGACATTGTCAGCATAACAAAAAGTAAAGTAACGACTACAACGTGTGAGGCGAACACACGATAATCCAACACTTCTACAAAGACGACAGTCTTCTTGTTACAATATATATATATATATAGAAGTGTCGTCTATATATATATATATATATATATATATATATATATATATATATATTGTTACAACACAAATAAGCCAACCCAGTACCAGGGATACAAAATATATTTATAAATGTAAAAATACTTCATATCTAATAAAATAGTTAATTTAAATAAAATATAAAAAATATGACTCGACAAACGACGACTTTGACCTAACCCAAGTGATTGACTCAACAACAGGAAACAAATGAAGAAGAGAACCACACAAATAACCAACGAGAATAAGAGAAGAAAGTGATTGACCCAACAAATACAACCAAAGAAGAAAAGAAGGTGATTAACCAAACCAAAGGAAGAAAGGAAAAAATTCAAGACCCAAACAAAAATGAAACAAGGTCATGGGATTAAACAACCCCAAAATACCCAAAGAAAAGGACGGAAAAACCAAAGTATTAATCAAATAATGAAAATGAAGAAGGAGGGAGATAGGTAGAAGTGAAAACCAATAATGATTCACAAACAAGTAATAAAGCATAGGAGAAGGAGAAATAAAGCACTCAAGAAGAATAATGGAACCAAACCAATGGTTATCCTGAGAAAGGAAAAAGTAACGGTTATTACCCATTAATGGACAAAATGATCTAGAGAAGAAACACTATTAAAAAAGGTTAAGGATTAAGGTGATAAAAAAGCAACCTAAACCACAAATAAAATTTAGATGTAAAAATAGTATTATAAGAATATAAAATTGTTATTAGTATTAAGGATATATTGTGATGAAAGAGAAATAAGTATAGGGATTACCTACTAAAAAACACATAGTATAAACAGTGATACAGTGCAATAGTGTATGGGTAAAAACCCCAAAGTGAAGTGATAAGGTATGCTAGTTAAATTATAATTAACTATAGATAATTTAAAAGTGAAGGTGAGATATAAGTGGGAATAGTGTAAGATTTAGAATATAACTATTATAAGAAATAGTGAATAATGAAGAAAATAGACACATCATAAATCTTTGAAAAACACTAAAGGTTTAAAAGTGGAAAAATAACAGTGAATAATTAGCTGGTGAAAAATAGTATTAAGTATGAATTATAGAATAAGATATGCTGAACACTAGAAAGTGATGATGACATTATTATTTAAGAAAAGATGTTTAATAAAGTTAAGTTTAATTATAGCCGATAGTAATTAAAAAGGGAGGATTCCAGGAAGGAATAAATTGAAGGTGTTGACATGGAGAGAATGTAAAAATTGTTTAAAGATTAAGAAATCAGAGACAGAACAAAGACACCTATGTTATAAGGAACTGTTATAAATTTAATAAAAGTGATGTTGTTTACAATAAAAACAATATGAATTGTAAACAAAAAAATTAGCAAATAATAATAAGTTGGAAGGAAGTGATGATATTTTTCACTCAAAATAATAACTCTAATAACTTATAAAGAATTGTTCATGTTAATGTTATGAATAGGATATGGCTGAAAGAAACTTGCAGTCCATAAGCCTAAATTGTTATGTTTTAAATATTAAGATAGAGAAAGCAATATTGACATGTAATCAAAACACCAACAGACTCAAAATACAACACAACCAATAATAATAACAAAGTAAAGCCCATTAGGCTGAAACAAAATGTGATTTAAATGAAATAAGTCAAATACTATAATGGCTATTCAGACCTAGGAAAGGACATAACTGTCAGAACCAAACAACCAAAAATTATAACAAATTGACTAAGAATTTAGCCAATCTGAGGTGAAGGAATCACCAAGAATAAATTGTAAATCATTTGTAAAACAAAATATTATAATAAGCACTTTTATACAAAAAGAAATGTAATTAACAAGCATTAACAAAATTGTAAAAACATAAGATCTAAAATTACCCAAGCTTGTGGGGTATCAAAATAATCTATGAAAGGAAATAAATACTATAGTGACAATATTTAATAACCAGGAAGGAAGATGGAGGAATAACAGCAATCAGAAAATATACGAAGAATTCGAATTTTGATAACAATACATCATCTCAAAATCAACCAATCGGAATCATACAGTTACCATGGAAACGGCAGTTGAAGAAAAAATTACCGTTGGAAGAGAAGCGAAGCGTCATTAAGCGAATACAGATGCCAATAATTGGAAGAACGTTTTTTCTGTGAAAATAATGCAAAAAAGTATTAAAAGTTACAAACCATGATAGCATATGAAGCAGACGACCGTTTGTAGCAGCCAATTCAAGACCCAAGGCAAATTAAACGGGAAATTATTAGAAAAGAACATCTAGACCCATGACGAAAAAGACGCTCAATCCATTGAAGCCCCAAAGTCCATGAAAACCGAACTTATGCAGCCAAATCCTACCCGATTAAACAAACGAAGACACCGAGACACGCTGAGGTGTTAAGTACAATCAAATTATTTATTTTCCAAAACCCTAATCACTTTAAATATTATTAAAAGGTAAATTTACCTCACTATCGAACCAATATTTCTCTTTCATAGAATATTTAAGCAAAATAACACTTGATTAAAACTTGTTAACGTTGAATATAACCTATTAGTTAAACACGAACTTACAAGACACTTTTACGACACAACAAAACAGATTGTAACAGCACACGTTATTATTTATGTACACGTAGAATAAGGTAATACATTTTTATTGTAACCATTGGAGTTCTTTAGCTCATAGTCACAAGAATCCACGATTTGGGAAACCAAAAATATTTGTAACACCTTAACGTACGCAGCAATGCAAGGTTGAACGTTTCCTAGATCGCATCGCCAAGCCTGGAGAACAGAGTCTAATATAAACAGTCGGTGCAAATTTATTATTGTATTATTGTCAATGTGAATGTTTTCAATTATCACCTATTAAAAAATAACTATTACAGGGAGTAACCGTCGTTATCGTTTCATAGGGAGTGCTATATGTATTACTTGTCTGAATATCACTATAATATTGACGACTCAGAACACTAAGTTTTTTATAAGTAAAAACGTAAAGTTTTACCTTACAGCCTAAACCGGCTTTCACCTATAGAAGGCTTCATCAGAGGCTGTCGTAAGTAGCGCTGTTCGTCTTGTTGTTGGCAACGAGATAGTTTTTCGAAAGATCGAAGCTGTGTGTGTGTGGTGAGATGTGTTCGAGTAATGCGTGCGATTTGAATTGTGTCTGATTGTTTAGGATGTCGTTTTTATTTGTTTTTGTGTGTTTGTGTATTTCTAATTGTTCTAGAGTGTCTAGTTTTCGGCCTTTTGTGTGTACGTGTAGTATGTTCATGTTATTGTCGATGTTTTTATATGTGTGGTTTGCTTCAATGAGGTGGTTTGCGAAGGTAGATTCTGTAGTGGTGTGGAATGCTTTTGTGTTCAATGTATCTCTGTTTGAAGCTACGTCCTGTCTGGCCTATGTAGAATTTATTGCAATCTGAGCAATTTAGCTTGTATACACCAGGTAGATCGAATTTGTTTTGTGCTTTGGGCATGCGTTTTGATAGTGTGTGTTCTGTTTTGTTAGTAGTTTTGTAAGCGATCCTGTATCCTGCTTTTTTGAATTTGTGGGCAATTTTTTCTGTTTGTTTGTTGATGTATGTTAGTGTTATGAATTTGTTGTTTTCTGTCTTTGTCGGTTGTTTGTTTTGTGTTTTGTGTAGGAGTTTACTGACTATTGTTCTGTCATAACCGTTAGATTCTGCTAGATATTTTATCGTGCTTAGTTCGTCTTTGTAGTCTATTTCATCTAAGGGGATGTTGTTAAGTCTATGTATCATGGTTCTAAAAGCAGCTAGTTTGTGTTGTATTGGGTGATTGGAGGTGTTGTGTATTAGTGTGTCAGTTGTAGTTGGTTTTCTGTATATACTGAATTTGTGCCTGTGTTCTAGTTTTGTGATGGAGAGGTCTAAGAAGTTTATGGTATTGTTGTGTTCGTATTCGGCAGTGAAGGTTATGTTTTTATGTATTTTGTTTATGTGCGTTAGTAACTGTTCACATTGTCTTTTGTTTCCCCTGTATAGTATTAGAATGTCATCAATGTATCTGTGCCAATATAGTATTTTATGTGAGTGTCTGTCATTGTTTGTGAGTATTTTTGTTTTTTCTAAGTGTTGGAGGAAGACTTCTGCTAGAATGCTGGATATGGGGGAGCCCATGGGTAGGCCATCGTTCTGTGTGTAGTATTTATTGTTATAAGTAAAGTAGTTTTGTTTTGTGATAATGTTCAGAGTTTCTGTTATTTCATTGATACAGAACGATGTTATTTCATTAAACGAACAGACACAATTCAAATCGCACGCATTATTCGAACACATCTCACCACACACACACAGCTTCGATCTTTCGAAAAACTATCTCGTCGCCAACAACAAGACGAACAGCGCTACTTACGACAGCCTCTGATGAAGCCTTCTATAGGTGAAAGCCGGTTTAGGCTGTAAGGTAAAACTTTACGTTTTTACTTATAAAAAACTTAGTGTTCCGAGTCGTCAATATTATATTGATATTCAGTTAAGTAATGGACACGTCATGGACAACGAAATCCAAGTATTACTTGTGTTTAGTTAAGAATAAATTGTACGAGCAGCGAACAAGTTGTCATTCACGCAGCAGTAGCGACAATTGTGACGGCCGTGCGAGCGGGAATTATTTGAATGCCCAATACCGCAAAGCTGATAACTCGTCTGACAATAATTTTAGTTGTTTTATAAAACGACTTGGCGCCACCCGGGATTAACACACCCCTATAAATAACAGGTAAGGTTACTGCCGTATTATACAGGTGAATAACTCAACGCTACGAACATCGCTAGCCACAACATTACTGTAAACGACCCCGGTGCGAGGCGAACGCACTAATTATAATTACACATACAAAACTGGTGTACATTTTGCAGGTACGATCAGATCTCTCGTTACAATATATATATTGTAACGTAACGCAGTGAGGTACAGTAGAGTTATATTATATGCCCCAACTTGTTAGCGTCAAACTTGTGACGTACCGCTAAAGAGGTGATGTGTTATTTAGCTAAACGACCGTCTGATTCAAGCCCCACTGTTGGGTTCGCCAAACTTGTAACGTCGCGGTTTTTCTAGAGTTAATAGCGAAAACTTTGTATGTGGCTTATTGGGTGTTCGTCTTATTTAATTACGCTCCCAATATTGTTATGCGCCAATCTTGTAACGTCTCGGTTTGAGATATTAAAGTTTCCGCCTCTCCGCAGTCGCCACTTATGAATTATAATAACTGACGTTAAAAAAAAATAGATAAAGGATTTTTTAATGTGTTACTCAATCTAAATAGAAATCGAGAGTGTGTGATTTGGGGTCAAGGAGGGAAGTTGTTCAGCCTTATGAAGAAGAGAGAGTAAGTACCAATTATTTACTATTGGTTTAGACGATTCAGGATTTTTTCAAGTTGTTCGCTATGATTTAAATCAGCTGATGGTGAGATAAGTTTCTACGCTTAGTTCAACCAGCCTACACTATAGCAAAATCTGATCCGATGTGTCGATTTCTTCTGTTTTTGTGCTGAAACTTATTACAATTACCCACTACAAAAAAATTATAACACACTTTAGTATTCAAGATTATTTTTCAATAATATTATTTATTTATATTATTGGTTTTTGTTTCCTGCCACCAAACTACACGTATTACAATTTATCTTTCTTTAAATAAAATATAATCTCGACTTTACAGAGCAAACATAGAATTGTCTAAAGAAAAAAAACAGATATGCTTTTATTTACCAAATTTTACTCTATTTAAAAACATCAATTAATATATAATTCTTAATAATTCCCCAGGGTTCAGGGTAAGTTCTTTTTGTTACGAGAGTGTCAGAAATGGATAATTACTAAGCTTTACAAATACCGAAAAATTGTTAAATAAATTGTTTATTTTTCCGTGTAGTATGTAGTTCCTGGAATGTCCGTAAGAGCGCAGCGTGCTTTTGTTTACTTTAAAAAAAACATATGATTAAATGACTATTTTGTGTTCTTTATCAACGTTCGGAATGCGTTTTCTTCTTGAACTATTAAACAAAATGTTTATATTACCTCGCTCCGTATGGTTCTTACTGGAATGAAGCTTTTTCGCTGGTGAGGTCCGTCTTGCGTTATAATTTCCTTACTGTCTGGCGCATTTTTCGATCGTCAAACTAGAACTACGGCAAAACCAGGTTGAATCATCAGAAGGTTTTCTTTCACTGTTTTGTAAGGAGTGTAACCATTTAATTTTGATTTATCATGGATGATTATATAGTGATCATGTTGCTTGTTAATTTTGTGTTATTTTCCACTCCTCTAAAGTTCCAAAAAAGGTTATTTTTATTATAATTGTAGTAGCATCATTTCTTCAACTCTATGGTTTTATTTCAAAATTTTATTTTTTTTAACAATACTTGTTATTTTCGTCACTCTTAGTAACCCATCGTATTTTTATTATACAGGCAGTTTGTAATTATTATAAATTTATATTTTATTTATCGAAAAATAATTCTTTTTCCATTCCGGTTTCTTTATTAATTTTGTTTACATAATAAGTTTTTGTTCATTTTCTTATGACCTTGTATATAAATATTTGATAATTTTATTATCTTTAAATAAATTTATATATATTATTTATTAGTCTCTCATAGTATTCCTATGCTGCACTACTTCCTGCTGCCATTTCCCTCATAGTATTATTTTAATTTTTTATTATCCTTTGATATTTAAATTTTTATATTTTTTTCTTTTTTAAAACTAACCCTGGGTTATCTTATATTATAACACAAATATTTGAAAAAAAATATAACATCAACTTAGGTATAACAATTGGTTGTTCATACAATATAAATATTACAATAAATAAATAAAAATACAAAATCAGTTAGTAGTATTATAGCCTACTCTCATAGTTTTATAATTTCCAAACCTACAGCACAGTTCTGTAATAAGTTACCTTCACTTTTATTTTCTTTTACCTCAATGGGTACACTATAACTCACTTTGCACCGTATATCACTTGAATTGTTTATCATGTTGAGTGATATAATTTAATTTTGAGCGAGCCATAGGTTACCCATTTCTGACCTTGATGTTATTATGATTTAATTTATTGGGACCGGGTTATGTAACGTTACATAAAGCCCCCCCACTAGAACAAATTTATTTTAGTTTAACTCGTTTATAGAAATAAATTGTTGATTGGTTCAATTCTCCTAATAGTCTTGTCTTTATCTTCATAATAGTGTTTCATTTCAAACTGGTTATAAACGGACTGGTAATTCTGACTGGTGGTAATCGCTGTTTTCTTACTTTACTCTCTCTCTCTTGGAGGCAAATTCATCAATTATTCATTTCTGGGTAGTGGTACTTCCACATTTTATTTGATAAGGACTGGTCACACTAATCATATTAAACTTGTTTTAACACTCATTTCTATTTACTTTTATAAACTCTTTATCAATTAAGCTTCGGTCTGCTATCTTCCTTAGATTTTCTTCCTTTATACTTCTGGAATCTAATATCAATCCTTTCAGCTATTTTATAATTATTATCCCTTAAATATTCAATTTCCCTAACATTTTTCCCTATCTTGTGCGGTGGTTCCAGTCGGGTGGCCACTCTGGGTCCATACACCGCTGTCCATCCTTACACCTTCTGAGACCAGGGGAACATCATCCCTGCTCATAAAAATTATTGCCGGAACATTTCTACGGTCAATACATAAAAATAAAAAAATTATAAGTAGTAGTCAATTAGCGACTAGTACTAAACACTTTTGGGATTCTTCATACAGTAGCTGTTTGCATTTATTTATATATTTCTTCTTCTCCTTGATTCCTTCTTCTTTTCCATTAACTAATAGCATATAACATTATTGATAGGCCTTATGTTAAAATTCTTTTGACTTTACTTCTTGTGACATATTTCTCCGTATCATTTCTTCTTATCTAATCTTCAATTCCGAGAAATTCAAATTTTTGTTGTATTAATTATCATCCTCCTTCCGTTTCATTGGAGTCATTAAATTATTCGTTATTCTTCTTATTGTACCTTCTTATCTGAGCACATTACCATCAATTGTTTATTTATTTATTCTTCTTTTGTTACCATCAAAATATTATTTTTCCTATTAGTCCATTTTAAATCAGTTCTTTACAAATATTATTTAATCATCTGTTCTCTTTTTCTTGGTGGTTTGTTGTTTGTTAAATTATATGGTTTCAAAATAACTTGAGTAAGATGTCCTTACATGCTTTTAGAATTTTGGGGTTTTAGTCTTTTCATTTTAAATTATAGTGTTTGAAATAACTTGAGTAAGTTGTCCTTACATGCTTTTGGAATTTTGGGGTTTTCCTCCGCTATTCAATGGGTTGCTGGGTCGGTTTTCAGAATTTCAGTCCCCTTTTCTGGTTTGTTATTGTTTAGTTTAACCATGGTCCATTAACTCAGTTATTCCTCTTCCTCGGATTACTGGGGTGTTCGGAATTACTTCTCTCCTCGATAATCTCCTTATCATCCGGCTCTCCCACTTTGCTGCTACGAAACCTTTAATTAAGTATCGGTCTCCCGTCATAGTTCGTTCCTTTTTAACTAACAAGTATTGTACCTCCTCTAACATAACATAGTTGCTCATATTTAATCTCATTTCATTCCCTTTTACCTCTGGATTATTTGCCAAATATTTGAACGTTATATTCCGTCTTGAAGATATGACTGATATTGTCTGATACACTTCAACCGTCGACCTATTTAATTGAGATCTAAACTTAATTAACTCCCTCTGTTCGTTAATTGGAAGGTTGAATACATTAATTAATCCATCTGTAATCATCTCCCATTCTTCCTTGGTATTTATTATTCTCTTTCTACATGTTTTTATTATTTTCTTGGTCTTCTTTTCCATGGTTTGAACATCCTTTTTGTTGTGGCTATTTTTATTTTCAGATGGCATTACACCTTGGTATTCTGTAATTTCTATTTCCTTCCTCCTCTCTTCTGTATTCAGACTTACTTTAATACCTTCTGAAGTGCTGTCTGATGTTTCATCCAAATTCTTGACACTATGGTCCATTTGTTTATTAATCTCCTCCTTGTATGTATCTGCTTTTTGGATACGCGTATTAACATTTTCAAACTTCTCTCCGAAAGTTTCCCATATCTCCTTATTGAACTTCTCCAACTTACCCTCAAATTGTTTTAAATTTTCTTCATTTATTTTCTCCATTTGTTTTAAACTGTCCCTCAAGGTTTCATTCTGTTTCCTTGAGTTCTCTTCCTGTTTCTTAAAATTCTCATCTATTTTATCAAATTTTTCACTCAAGGTTTCATTTTGTTTCTTTGAGTTTTCCTTATTTTCCTCCTTGGCTTCTCTCAAGTTTTCCTCCTGTTTCTTAAAATTCTCCTTATTTTCCTCATTGGTTTGTTTCAAGGCTTCCTCCTGTTTTCTAAATTGTTCATTAGTTTGTTTATTCTGTTCCTTAAATTGTTCTGCCATAAATTTCATCATGTCTTGCCAATTAGGTTCTTCTCTGGCTACCGCTTTGTCTGGTTGGTCCCCTTGGGCATCCTCTTCCACTATTTCCTTTTCCGTATCCATAACTACTTCGGTTTCTTCTGTATCACCTGTCTGTTGGTCCATTTCACTGTCCGTGACTAATTCTATTTCTTGTTCCTGTCCACCTTCTTCAATCTCCTTTTGCTTCTGCCCTCTTCTTCGATTTGCCTCGGGTATTATGCATTTCTTGTTTTCTCATAACTGCCAACGATAATTAGATTTTTTGGTATATATTTTTATTAAATATCAAAATTCTTTTCTAATTACCGCCCTTTTACGTTGAGCGCCAAACTGTAACGTAACGCAGTGAGGTACAGTAGAGTTATATTATATGCCTCACGTTGTTAGCGTCAAACTTGTGATGTACCGCTAAAGAGGTGATGTGTTATTTAGCTAAACGACCGTCTGATTCAAGCCCCACTGTTGGGTTCGCCAAACTTGTAACGTCGCGGTTTTTCTAGAGTTAATAGCGAAAACTTTGTATGTGGCTTATTGGGTGTTCGTCTTATTTAATTACGCTCCCAATATTGTTATGCGCCAATCTTGTAACGTCTCGGTTTGAGATATTAAAGTTTCCGCCTCTCCGCAGTCGCCACTTATGAATTATAATAACTGACGTTAAAAAAAAATAGATAAAGGATTTTTTAATGTGTTACTCAATCTAAATAGAAATCGAGAGTGTGTGATTTGGGGTCAAGGAGGGAAGTTGTTAGCCTTATGAAGAAGAGAGCGTAAGTACCAATTATTTACTATTGGTTTAGACGATTCAGGATTTTTTCAAGTTGTTCGCTATGATTTAAATCAGCTGATGGTGAGATAAGTTTCTACGCTTAGTTCAACCAGCCTACACTATAGCAAAATCTGATCCGATGTGTCGATTTCTTCTGTTTTTGTGCTGAAACTTATTACAATTACCCACTACAAAAAAATTATAACACACTTTAGTATTCAAGATTATTTTTCAATAATATTATTTATTTATATTATTGGTTTTTGTTTCCTGCCACCAAAATACACGTATCACAATTGATCTTTCTTTAAATAAAATATAATCTCGACTTTACAGAGCAAACATAGAATTGTCTAAAGAAAAAAAACAGATATGCTTTTATTTACCAAATTTTACTCTATTTAAAAACATCAATTAATATATAATTCTTAATAATTCCCCAGGGTTCAGGGTAAGTTCTTTTTGTTACGAGAGTGTCAGAAATGGATAATTACTAAGCTTTACAAATACCGAAAAATTGTTAAATAAATTGTTTATTTTTCCGTGTAGTATGTAGTTCCTGGAATGTCCGTAAGAGCGCAGCGTGCTTTTGTTTACTTTAAAAAAAACATATGATTAAATGACTATTTTGTGTTCTTTATCAACGTTCGGAATGCGTTTTCTTCTTGAACTATTAAACGAAATGTTTATATTACCTCGCTCCGTATGGTTCTTACTGGAATGAAGCTTTTTCGCTGGTGAGGTCCGTCTTGCGTTATAATTTCCTTACTGTCTGGCGCATTTTTCGATCGTCAAACTAGAACTACGGCAAAACCAGGTTGAATCATCAGAAGGTTTTCTTTCACTGTTTTGTAAGGAGTGTAACCATTTAATTTTGATTTATCATGGATGATTATATAGTGATCATGTTGCTTGTTAATTTTGTGTTATTTTCCACTCCTCTAAAGTTCCAAAAAAGGTTATTTTTATTATAATTGTAGTAGCATCATTTCTTCAACTCTATGGTTTTATTTCAAAATTTTATTTTTTTTAACAATACTTGTTATTTTCGTCACTCTTAGTAACCCATCGTATTTTTATTATACAGGCAGTTTGTAATTATTATAAATTTATATTTTATTTATCGAAAAATAATTCTTTTTCCATTCCGGTTTCTTTATTAATTTTGTTTACATAATAAGTTTTTGTTCATTTTCTTATGACCTTGTATATAAATATTTGATAATTTTATTATCTTTAAATAAATTTATATATATTATTTATTAGTCTCTCATAGTATTCCTATGCTGCACTACTTCCTGCTGCCATTTCCCTCATAGTATTATTTTAATTTTTTATTATCCTTTGATATTTAAATTTTTATATTTTTTTCTTTTTTAAAACTAACCCTGGGTTATCTTATATTATAACACAAATATTTGAAAAAAAATATAACATCAACTTAGGTATAACAATTGGTTGTTCATACAATATAAATATTACAATAAATAAATAAAAATACAAAATCAGTTAGTAGTATTATAGCCTACTCTCATAGTTTTATAATTTCCAAACCTACAGCACAGTTCTGTAATAAGTTACCTTCACTTTTATTTTCTTTTACCTCAATGGGTACACTATAACTCACTTTGCACCGTATATCACTTGAATTGTTTATCATGTTGAGTGATATAATTTAATTTTGAGCGAGCCATAGGTTACCCATTTCTGACCTTGATGTTATTATGATTTAATTTATTGGGACCGGGTTATGTAACGTTACATAAAGCCCCCCCACTAGAACAAATTTATTTTAGTTTAACTCGTATATAGAAATAAATTGTTGATTGGTTCAATTCTCCTAATAGTCTTGTCTTTATCTTCATAATAGTGTTTCATTTCAAACTGGTTATAAACGGACTGGTAATTCTGACTGGTGGTAATCGCTGTTTTCTTACTTTACTCTCTCTCTCTTGGAGGCAAATTCATCAATTATTCATTTCTGGGTAGTGGTACTTCCACATTTTATTTGATAAGGACTGGTCACACTAATCATATTAAACTTGTTTTAACACTCATTTCTATTTACTTTTATAAACTCTTTATCAATTAAGCTTCGGTCTGCTATCTTCCTTAGATTTTCTTCCTTTATACTTCTGGAATCTAATATCAATCCTTTCAGCTATTTTATAATTATTATCCCTTAAATATTCAATTTCCCTAACATTTTTCCCTATCTTGTGCGGTGGTTCCAGTCGGGTGGCCACTCTGGGTCCATACACCGCTGTCCATCCTTACACCTTCTGAGACCAGGGGAACATCATCCCTGCTCATAAAAATTATTGCCGGAACATTTCTACGGTCAATACATAAAAATAAAAAAATTATAAGTAGTAGTCAATTAGCGACTAGTACTAAACACTTTTGGGATTCTTCATACAGTAGCTGTTTGCATTTATTTATATATTTCTTCTTCTCCTTGATTCCTTCTTCTTTTCCATTAACTAATAGCATATAACATTATTGATAGGCCTTATGTTAAAATTCTTTTGACTTTACTTCTTGTGACATATTTCTCCGTATCATTTCTTCTTATCTAATCTTCAATTCCGAGAAATTCAAATTTTTGTTGTATTAATTATCATCCTCCTTCCGTTTCATTGGAGTCATTAAATTATTCGTTATTCTTCTTATTGTACCTTCTTATCTGAGCACATTACCATCAATTGTTTATTTATTTATTCTTCTTTTGTTACCATCAAAATATTATTTTTCCTATTAGTCCATTTTAAATCAGTTCTTTACAAATATTATTTAATCATCTGTTCTCTTTTTCTTGGTGGTTTGTTGTTTGTTAAATTATATGGTTTCAAAATAACTTGAGTAAGATGTCCTTACATGCTTTTAGAATTTTGGGGTTTTAGTCTTTTCATTTTAAATTATAGTGTTTGAAATAACTTGAGTAAGTTGTCCTTACATGCTTTTGGAATTTTGGGGTTTTCCTCCGCTATTCAATGGGTTGCTGGGTCGGTTTTCAGAATTTCAGTCCCCTTTTCTGGTTTGTTATTGTTTAGTTTAACCATGGTCCATTAACTCAGTTATTCCTCTTCCTCGGATTACTGGGGTGTTCGGAATTACTTCTCTCCTCGATAATCTCCTTATCATCCGGCTCTCCCACTTTGCTGCTACGAAACCTTTAATTAAGTATCGGTCTCCCGTCATAGTTCGTTCCTTTTTAACTAACAAGTATTGTACCTCCTCTAACATAACATAGTTGCTCATATTTAATCTCATTTCATTCCCTTTTACCTCTGGATTATTTGCCAAATATTTGAACGTTATATTCCGTCTTGAAGATATGACTGATATTGTCTGATACACTTCAACCGTCGACCTATTTAATTGAGATCTAAACTTAATTAACTCCCTCTGTTCGTTAATTGGAAGGTTGAATACATTAATTAATCCATCTGTAATCATCTCCCATTCTTCCTTGGTATTTATTATTCTCTTTCTACATGTTTTTATTATTTTCTTGGTCTTCTTTTCCATGGTTTGAACATCCTTTTTGTTGTGGCTATTTTTATTTTCAGATGGCATTACACCTTGGTATTCTGTAATTTCTATTTCCTTCCTCCTCTCTTCTGTATTCAGACTTACTTTAATACCTTCTGAAGTGCTGTCTGATGTTTCATCCAAATTCTTGACACTATGGTCCATTTGTTTATTAATCTCCTCCTTGTATGTATCTGCTTTTTGGATACGCGTATTAACATTTTCAAACTTCTCTCCGAAAGTTTCCCATATCTCCTTATTGAACTTCTCCAACTTACCCTCAAATTGTTTTAAATTTTCTTCATTTATTTTCTCCATTTGTTTTAAACTGTCCCTCAAGGTTTCATTCTGTTTCCTTGAGTTCTCTTCCTGTTTCTTAAAATTCTCATCTATTTTATCAAATTTTTCACTCAAGGTTTCATTTTGTTTCTTTGAGTTTTCCTTATTTTCCTCCTTGGCTTCTCTCAAGTTTTCCTCCTGTTTCTTAAAATTCTCCTTATTTTCCTCATTGGTTTGTTTCAAGGCTTCCTCCTGTTTTCTAAATTGTTCATTAGTTTGTTTATTCTGTTCCTTAAATTGTTCTGCCATAAATTTCATCATGTCTTGCCAATTAGGTTCTTCTCTGGCTACCGCTTTGTCTGGTTGGTCCCCTTGGGCATCCTCTTCCACTATTTCCTTTTCCGTATCCATAACTACTTCGGTTTCTTCTGTATCACCTGTCTGTTGGTCCATTTCACTGTCCGTGACTAATTCTATTTCTTGTTCCTGTCCACCTTCTTCAATCTCCTTTTGCTTCTGCCCTCTTCTTCGATTTGCCTCGGGTATTATGCATTTCTTGTTTTCTCATAACTGCCAACGATAATTAGATTTTTTGGTATATATTTTTATTAAATATCAAAATTCTTTTCTAATTACCGCCCTTTTACGTTGAGCGCCAAACTGTAACGTAACGCAGTGAGGTACAGTAGAGTTATATTATATGCCTCACGTTGTTAGCGTCAAACTTGTGATGTACCGCTAAAGAGGTGATGTGTTATTTAGCTAAACGACCGTCTGATTCAAGCCCCACTGTTGGGTTCGCCAAACTTGTAACGTCGCGGTTTTTCTAGAGTTAATAGCGAAAACTTTGTATGTGGCTTATTGGGTGTTCGTCTTATTTAATTACGCTCCCAATATTGTTATGCGCCAATCTTGTAACGTCTCGGTTTGAGATATTAAAGTTTCCGCCTCTCCGCAGTCGCCACTTATGAATTATAATAACTGACGTTAAAAAAAAATAGATAAAGGATTTTTTAATGTGTTACTCAATCTAAATAGAAATCGAGAGTGTGTGATTTGGGGTCAAGGAGGGAAGTTGTTAGCCTTATGAAGAAGAGAGCGTAAGTACCAATTATTTACTATTGGTTTAGACGATTCAGGATTTTTTCAAGTTGTTCGCTATGATTTAAATCAGCTGATGGTGAGATAAGTTTCTACGCTTAGTTCAACCAGCCTACACTATAGCAAAATCTGATCCGATGTGTCGATTTCTTCTGTTTTTGTGCTGAAACTTATTACAATTACCCACTACAAAAAAATTATAACACACTTTAGTATTCAAGATTATTTTTCAATAATATTATTTATTTATATTATTGGTTTTTGTTTCCTGCCACCAAAATACACGTATCACAATTGATCTTTCTTTAAATAAAATATAATCTCGACTTTACAGAGCAAACATAGAATTGTCTAAAGAAAAAAAACAGATATGCTTTTATTTACCAAATTTTACTCTATTTAAAAACATCAATTAATATATAATTCTTAATAATTCCCCAGGGTTCAGGGTAAGTTCTTTTTGTTACGAGAGTGTCAGAAATGGATAATTACTAAGCTTTACAAATACCGAAAAATTGTTAAATAAATTGTTTATTTTTCCGTGTAGTATGTAGTTCCTGGAATGTCCGTAAGAGCGCAGCGTGCTTTTGTTTACTTTAAAAAAAACATATGATTAAATGACTATTTTGTGTTCTTTATCAACGTTCGGAATGCGTTTTCTTCTTGAACTATTAAACGAAATGTTTATATTACCTCGCTCCGTATGGTTCTTACTGGAATGAAGCTTTTTCGCTGGTGAGGTCCGTCTTGCGTTATAATTTCCTTACTGTCTGGCGCATTTTTCGATCGTCAAACTAGAACTACGGCAAAACCAGGTTGAATCATCAGAAGGTTTTCTTTCACTGTTTTGTAAGGAGTGTAACCATTTAATTTTGATTTATCATGGATGATTATATAGTGATCATGTTGCTTGTTAATTTTGTGTTATTTTCCACTCCTCTAAAGTTCCAAAAAAGGTTATTTTTATTATAATTGTAGTAGCATCATTTCTTCAACTCTATGGTTTTATTTCAAAATTTTATTTTTTTTAACAATACTTGTTATTTTCGTCACTCTTAGTAACCCATCGTATTTTTATTATACAGGCAGTTTGTAATTATTATAAATTTATATTTTATTTATCGAAAAATAATTCTTTTTCCATTCCGGTTTCTTTATTAATTTTGTTTACATAATAAGTTTTTGTTCATTTTCTTATGACCTTGTATATAAATATTTGATAATTTTATTATCTTTAAATAAATTTATATATATTATTTATTAGTCTCTCATAGTATTCCTATGCTGCACTACTTCCTGCTGCCATTTCCCTCATAGTATTATTTTAATTTTTTATTATCCTTTGATATTTAAATTTTTATATTTTTTTCTTTTTTAAAACTAACCCTGGGTTATCTTATATTATAACACAAATATTTGAAAAAAAATATAACATCAACTTAGGTATAACAATTGGTTGTTCATACAATATAAATATTACAATAAATAAATAAAAATACAAAATCAGTTAGTAGTATTATAGCCTACTCTCATAGTTTTATAATTTCCAAACCTACAGCACAGTTCTGTAATAAGTTACCTTCACTTTTATTTTCTTTTACCTCAATGGGTACACTATAACTCACTTTGCACCGTATATCACTTGAATTGTTTATCATGTTGAGTGATATAATTTAATTTTGAGCGAGCCATAGGTTACCCATTTCTGACCTTGATGTTATTATGATTTAATTTATTGGGACCGGGTTATGTAACGTTACATAAAGCCCCCCCACTAGAACAAATTTATTTTAGTTTAACTCGTTTATAGAAATAAATTGTTGATTGGTTCAATTCTCCTAATAGTCTTGTCTTTATCTTCATAATAGTGTTTCATTTCAAACTGGTTATAAACGGACTGGTAATTCTGACTGGTGGTAATCGCTGTTTTCTTACTTTACTCTCTCTCTCTTGGAGGCAAATTCATCAATTATTCATTTCTGGGTAGTGGTACTTCCACATTTTATTTGATAAGGACTGGTCACACTAATCATATTAAACTTGTTTTAACACTCATTTCTATTTACTTTTATAAACTCTTTATCAATTAAGCTTCGGTCTGCTATCTTCCTTAGATTTTCTTCCTTTATACTTCTGGAATCTAATATCAATCCTTTCAGCTATTTTATAATTATTATCCCTTAAATATTCAATTTCCCTAACATTTTTCCCTATCTTGTGCGGTGGTTCCAGTCGGGTGGCCACTCTGGGTCCATACACCGCTGTCCATCCTTACACCTTCTGAGACCAGGGGAACATCATCCCTGCTCATAAAAATTATTGCCGGAACATTTCTACGGTCAATACATAAAAATAAAAAAATTATAAGTAGTAGTCAATTAGCGACTAGTACTAAACACTTTTGGGATTCTTCATACAGTAGCTGTTTGCATTTATTTATATATTTCTTCTTCTCCTTGATTCCTTCTTCTTTTCCATTAACTAATAGCATATAACATTATTGATAGGCCTTATGTTAAAATTCTTTTGACTTTACTTCTTGTGACATATTTCTCCGTATCATTTCTTCTTATCTAATCTTCAATTCCGAGAAATTCAAATTTTTGTTGTATTAATTATCATCCTCCTTCCGTTTCATTGGAGTCATTAAATTATTCGTTATTCTTCTTATTGTACCTTCTTATCTGAGCACATTACCATCAATTGTTTATTTATTTATTCTTCTTTTGTTACCATCAAAATATTATTTTTCCTATTAGTCCATTTTAAATCAGTTCTTTACAAATATTATTTAATCATCTGTTCTCTTTTTCTTGGTGGTTTGTTGTTTGTTAAATTATATGGTTTCAAAATAACTTGAGTAAGATGTCCTTACATGCTTTTAGAATTTTGGGGTTTTAGTCTTTTCATTTTAAATTATAGTGTTCGAAATAACTTGAGTAAGTTGTCCTTACATGCTTTTGGAATTTTGGGGTTTTCCTCCGCTATTCAATGGGTTGCTGGGTCGGTTTTCAGAATTTCAGTCCCCTTTTCTGGTTTGTTATTGTTTAGTTTAACCATGGTCCATTAACTCAGTTATTCCTCTTCCTCGGATTACTGGGGTGTTCGGAATTACTTCTCTCCTCGATAATCTCCTTATCATCCGGCTCTCCCACTTTGCTGCTACGAAACCTTTAATTAAGTATCGGTCTCCCGTCATAGTTCGTTCCTTTTTAACTAACAAGTATTGTACCTCCTCTAACATAACATAGTTGCTCATATTTAATCTCATTTCATTCCCTTTTACCTCTGGATTATTTGCCAAATATTTGAACGTTATATTCCGTCTTGAAGATATGACTGATATTGTCTGATACACTTCAACCGTCGACCTATTTAATTGAGATCTAAACTTAATTAACTCCCTCTGTTCGTTAATTGGAAGGTTGAATACATTAATTAATCCATCTGTAATCATCTCCCATTCTTCCTTGGTATTTTTTATTCTCTTTCTACATGTTTTTATTATTTTCTTGGTCTTCTTTTCCATGGTTTGAACATCCTTTTTGTTGTGGCTATTTTTATTTTCAGATGGCATTACACCTTGGTATTCTGTAATTTCTATTTCCTTCCTCCTCTCTTCTGTATTCAGACTTACTTTAATACCTTCTGAAGTGCTGTCTGATGTTTCATCCAAATTCTTGACACTATGGTCCATTTGTTTATTAATCTCCTCCTTGTATGTATCTGCTTTTTGGATACGCGTATTAACATTTTCAAACTTCTCTCCGAAAGTTTCCCATATCTCCTTATTGAACTTCTCCAACTTACCCTCAAATTGTTTTAAATTTTCTTCATTTATTTTCTCCATTTGTTTTAAACTGTCCCTCAAGGTTTCATTCTGTTTCCTTGAGTTCTCTTCCTGTTTCTTAAAATTCTCATCTATTTTATCAAATTTTTCACTCAAGGTTTCATTTTGTTTCTTTGAGTTTTCCTTATTTTCCTCCTTGGCTTCTCTCAAGTTTTCCTCCTGTTTCTTAAAATTCTCCTTATTTTCCTCATTGGTTTGTTTCAAGGCTTCCTCCTGTTTTCTAAATTGTTCATTAGTTTGTTTATTCTGTTCCTTAAATTGTTCTGCCATAAATTTCATCATGTCTTGCCAATTAGGTTCTTCTCTGGCTACCGCTTTGTCTGGTTGGTCCCCTTGGGCATCCTCTTCCACTATTTCCTTTTCCGTATCCATAACTACTTCGGTTTCTTCTGTATCACCTGTCTGTTGGTCCATTTCACTGTCCGTGACTAATTCTATTTCTTGTTCCTGTCCACCTTCTTCAATCTCCTTTTGCTTCTGCCCTCTTCTTCGATTTGCCTCGGGTATTATGCATTTCTTGTTTTCTCATAACTGCCAACGATAATTAGATTTTTTGGTATATATTTTTATTAAATATCAAAATTCTTTTCTAATTACCGCCCTTTTACGTTGAGCGCCAAACTGTAACGTAACGCAGTGAGGTACAGTAGAGTTATATTATATGCCCCACGTTGTTAGCGTCAAACTTGTGATGTACCGCTAAAGAGGTGATGTGTTATTTAGCTAAACGACCGTCTGATTCAAGCCCCACTGTTGGGTTCGCCAAACTTGTAACGTCGCGGTTTTTCTAGAGTTAATAGCGAAAACTTTGTATGTGGCTTATTGGGTGTTCGTCTTATTTAATTACGCTCCCAATATTGTTATGCGCCAATCTTGTAACGTCTCGGTTTGAGATATTAAAGTTTCCGCCTCTCCGCAGTCGCCACTTATGAATTATAATAACTGACGTTAAAAAAAAATAGATAAAGGATTTTTTAATGTGTTACTCAATCTAAATAGAAATCGAGAGTGTGTGATTTGGGGTCAAGGAGGGAAGTTGTTAGCCTTATGAAGAAGAGAGCGTAAGTACCAATTATTTACTATTGGTTTAGACGATTCAGGATTTTTTCAAGTTGTTCGCTATGATTTAAATCAGCTGATGGTGAGATAAGTTTCTACGCTTAGTTCAACCAGCCTACACTATAGCAAAATCTGATCCGATGTGTCGATTTCTTCTGTTTTTGTGCTGAAACTTATTACAATTACCCACTACAAAAAAATTATAACACACTTTAGTATTCAAGATTATTTTTCAATAATATTATTTATTTATATTATTGGTTTTTGTTTCCTGCCACCAAAATACACGTATCACAATTGATCTTTCTTTAAATAAAATATAATCTCGACTTTACAGAGCAAACATAGAATTGTCTAAAGAAAAAAAACAGATATGCTTTTATTTACCAAATTTTACTCTATTTAAAAACATCAATTAATATATAATTCTTAATAATTCCCCAGGGTTCAGGGTAAGTTCTTTTTGTTACGAGAGTGTCAGAAATGGATAATTACTAAGCTTTACAAATACCGAAAAATTGTTAAATAAATTGTTTATTTTTCCGTGTAGTATGTAGTTCCTGGAATGTCCGTAAGAGCGCAGCGTGCTTTTGTTTACTTTAAAAAAAACATATGATTAAATGACTATTTTGTGTTCTTTATCAACGTTCGGAATGCGTTTTCTTCTTGAACTATTAAACGAAATGTTTATATTACCTCGCTCCGTATGGTTCTTACTGGAATGAAGCTTTTTCGCTGGTGAGGTCCGTCTTGCGTTATAATTTCCTTACTGTCTGGCGCATTTTTCGATCGTCAAACTAGAACTACGGCAAAACCAGGTTGAATCATCAGAAGGTTTTCTTTCACTGTTTTGTAAGGAGTGTAACCATTTAATTTTGATTTATCATGGATGATTATATAGTGATCATGTTGCTTGTTAATTTTGTGTTATTTTCCACTCCTCTAAAGTTCCAAAAAAGGTTATTTTTATTATAATTGTAGTAGCATCATTTCTTCAACTCTATGGTTTTATTTCAAAATTTTATTTTTTTTAACAATACTTGTTATTTTCGTCACTCTTAGTAACCCATCGTATTTTTATTATACAGGCAGTTTGTAATTATTATAAATTTATATTTTATTTATCGAAAAATAATTCTTTTTCCATTCCGGTTTCTTTATTAATTTTGTTTACATAATAAGTTTTTGTTCATTTTCTTATGACCTTGTATATAAATATTTGATAATTTTATTATCTTTAAATAAATTTATATATATTATTTATTAGTCTCTCATAGTATTCCTATGCTGCACTACTTCCTGCTGCCATTTCCCTCATAGTATTATTTTAATTTTTTATTATCCTTTGATATTTAAATTTTTATATTTTTTTCTTTTTTAAAACTAACCCTGGGTTATCTTATATTATAACACAAATATTTGAAAAAAAATATAACATCAACTTAGGTATAACAATTGGTTGTTCATACAATATAAATATTACAATAAATAAATAAAAATACAAAATCAGTTAGTAGTATTATAGCCTACTCTCATAGTTTTATAATTTCCAAACCTACAGCACAGTTCTGTAATAAGTTACCTTCACTTTTATTTTCTTTTACCTCAATGGGTACACTATAACTCACTTTGCACCGTATATCACTTGAATTGTTTATCATGTTGAGTGATATAATTTAATTTTGAGCGAGCCATAGGTTACCCATTTCTGACCTTGATGTTATTATGATTTAATTTATTGGGACCGGGTTATGTAACGTTACAATATATATATATATATATATATATATATATAATAAGAGGACCAAATATCATTAATTTGGAGTTATATGTTAAGGGTATACTATATTGATGTTTAAATAAATTTTAATAGTCAAAACTCCACTCATATGTTGTAGCGATTATGTTAACGCATAGTACAGGCGCACACGCCTATGCCTGCGACCGTTACATAATCAAATCACGGTGTAACGAATAGGACCACGCCCAAACTTTCAATTATTAATATTTCGGAAACCGGTAAATTCAGGCAAAATCCATTATAGCCAAAATGTTTGCCGAAATATTAATAATAGTGTGTGCGAAGTTTATGCAATATAATTAAATAATAACAGAGTTAACTAATTTTATGTTAATAACTTCCGTAATAATTGAACTACATAAAAGAGCTTTTAATATGTTATAGCTATAAGAATTATCTACCAAATGTATATTTTATAATTAGCACAACTTGGCTTGCAGCCAAGATAATTGCAATATAAAGTGCCACCGGAAATCCGGAACGACAATTCAGTTCCGTTGTGTTAAGAATATTAATAATAATATAAATTCTCAGTCTGTGGGAAAGTAGTTTCGTTCTCACGGGGTGAGGTGATTCAAATTTTGGGTAGTAGGGAGAGTGTGTCAGCCAATCAAATCATTCGAAGAAATTGGAACGAACGTGGAGTTTTGGGGCTGATCAAACACTCGACTGCCAGTATTCAAGAAGAACAGACGTACATCTTCAATCGTCTCAAAACCATAGTTTTGTGAAGACTCATTTGAAGACTCTACGTGGTCAACACGCCTAATTACGATCATCATAAAACAGATCAACAGTAACGACTTGTAATTACAGCATCCAGTCAAGATACTCTTCCACATCAACAAACAAGCGTGTCGTGCACTACATTAACTGTGGGCATACGCACGCAAGAGATCTACAAGACTACAAGACATTACTTCAAGAATACAACAGAGAGGCCGTCTAAACCACTTGCGAATCAGCTGATGAGCAGAGCGACAATTCGTAACGAAACACACACGCAGACGTGGAACGTGAATCGACGAGGGACCTGAAGCAGTTCTCGCAGAAAACTACAGACGTAAAAACTTCATCAATAGCAGGAGAGCAGAGTGTTGCTGATTTCTGAGCTCACCGCCAAAACCCAGGACGCTCAGTAGATCACCATCTCTAACCGATTGGACAAGGACAGCGAGGGACTTCCGGAGCATCTCTACAATCCTCTTCAGAAACAGGAAAGTCAAAATCATGTTATTTATTTTTCAACAGTTAAATTTTTCTTTCTTTTTAATTAAAATCAATGTAATATAAATCATTCAGCTGCCATAAATCAAAGACTCTAATTAAATAAGAATTATTCACGTGTGATAATCTGTATAGCCAGTATAAGTAATTAATAAGCTTTAGTTAAGAATTAGTAGTAGATAAAGAGAAAAGCGCTATACAAATCTTAACAAAGAATTAAATAATTTGCTCATACTGCAGTATACGTGAGTCAGATCACTAGTAAATAAAAGGGGCGTGAACTAGATTGTCACGGCTAGTTTATTTTTGAATATTTTCAAGTAACTTTAGAGTTTTTATTACATTAGAATCATTTTTAAAATCATTGAAGTTTCAGTCAATTAAATTAAATTGATTAATTAAATTCTCAGTTAAAATAACTTCTTTGAAAATAACGAGCTCAACTTCTGAAAATTATTAGTCATTCAGAAAACGTTATATAAGATTTATTTACTGTTTAGTTTGTAAGAAGATTTGTACTTATAAGCATTTCATTCTTGTGTGTGATTGGAGTAATAAACCCCGTTTTTATTACCCCACATTGTATTTTTTATTGCTGTACTACGGAGCCTACCAACCTCACAAAACTCTTCACTTTTAAAATAACAAATTTAGTGTGCTGTTGTTATACACTTGAGTTTACATACTTGCAAAATCAAATCCAAAATCCACACGCCCTAGTCGGAAGAAAACCGCAAGATCGGACAGCAGGTAGGTGCTCACACATTTACACCACACAACAACACGTTAATAATACAGTTATAATATATAGTAATGGTACATATAACACATCCAACATCAACGTATCACAAATGGATTAAAAGCCACTATAAATAAATTTATCTACAAAAGTTGAACCTACAATCATGAACAGAGGAAGTATTGTAAACCAAAATAGGGGAATAAAATAAACTATGATTTACAAGTAAATGTACAACTGAAGAAAAGAAGACAAGACTAACGACAAGACAACGTACCTAATTACCCAATAGATCAAACAGTGAGAAGGAAACCAATGACAACAACACCAAGAAGAAACTTGCTAAGAGTGAGGTAGGAATCAGTGCAAATAAGGAGAAAACCTGATCAAGTCAAACGCCAAAGGGAGATAATATAAATGAGAACAAATTAACACTAGAAAATAACAGTATTATTATTGAAAAAGAAAAAAAAGTGAGTCAACCAACATGATTTAAATCCCTAAGCTGTGACTTGACACTGAAAAACCTATTAATCAAATACATTCAATAACAGTACAATACAAACAGAATTTAATAAGGAGAGTGAGCACCAGTATGGTAATTGCATTACTAAATGATGTACTGTATAAACATTACAAAGGGACAATGTCCAAAGTACTAATAAAAAGTTGTAAAGTGGAATTAGAATTGTCAATGACCACTAATTATCAATAATAAAGATTGTGATAATAACCAGATTGAAATCTAGCTATAAACAGTAATATACCAGTGTTAGATAAGAATAAATAAATCATGCATTATGTAGAAAATTGAAACTGACACTCAACCATTGTTGAGAGACCAAATTAGAACATAACCTAATCTGGCCAAGTAGTTTTCAATAAAACAGTAGAAAACTATGACTAAAGTGATGTTAAACCAAAATGTTTTGTAGTATAACATAACTAGATACTATAAGGAACATTCAATGTACAAAAGATAATATCTTAAATAAACATAAATGCTGAATAAATGTAATTTAATATAATTACTGTATATGCATCACATAGATGGTTACTTGAGACAGCAAAAATATCACTTAAACTTGTAATAAAAGAATAGGAACTCAACCTATAACACTGAATAATGCAGAATAACGCTTAGATGAGAAAATTCAAGGATTATATCCACCTAATTAATAAAAATAAAACAAATAATAAGTAAAAACTAGTAACAACTAGATGCAAGAAGTCTGAGTAACTTCAAACCAATGTAATTGTCAATATAAAGACAGAATTAACCACTGACCAGTACTAACAGTGTTATCAGAACACTGATAAGAAATAAATATACAATAATGAGATAAATGTGAAAGAATTACAACTAACGAAAAATGTAACATTCAAGAGTACTAAAAACTCACCAAAAGACTATACTTAAAGTAATAAAAACCAGTAATAAATGAAACTGACACTATCAGAAGTGGTAATGACCAGTGAATTATGCATAGGCCATAACAAAGTGGTATTATCAACCACTAATATTATGATTTAATTAATAAATAATTAATGTGATAATAGTCTTAGAGTTTGACCCTAGGAAAATGAATAATCCATAACTGTAAGTAAATAACCATGTGTGAAAAGTTCATAATACAGTACTAATAAGTAATCATCATAAACACAGTGAATAAAAACAATGTATTTAATGTATCATGTAACATAAGAGATGTTATGAATTTATACGAAGTGTGTTTTTATCAACCCCATATCAGAACTATATGATAAGGGTATGCAAATTACTCGTAATCAAAAGATAGAAACAATGGTAGTTGTAAAAATGTTATCAGTATAATTATAAATAAACTATTTGATTTATAAAAAAAACTAATAAATTGCAAGCCCGTGCGCGTGCCTTTGTGACCAGAAAAACATACTCTCAACCCCAGCTAGTGACGCTTACTTGTGCGTCTATTTTGACGAACTTCACCGAGAGTACATGAAATAAAGACAATTAGCCAATCAGAGCTCATTAAAAAGTACGGAGTGTCGAATCCCGACATACATAACAATAACAGTTCATCACCAGCAATCGAGGCAGACTCCACGTGGGCAGAGTGACCATCAAAACATTGAATTGATAGCCGACAGCTGATAACGCATACTAACCTCGAAACTCCTAGTTGAGGTTAGCTCGGACAAAAGGTACAGTGAAGTTTATTTTGACAGTGTTCTTTAATGGAGTACATGCGTATAGGCAGTGTGTGAAAAGAATTAATAAATATTAATTCAAGTGTTTTTAATTTTTGAAAATTAAAAAAGTTTTGTGATAGTGATACTTCGAGTCAACGGTACACCCAAGTATCAGTGCCAATGGTTATTATATTGTATAAAAAAGTAATTGATCAAATAAAGAACGCTACTAGCGAATTTGATTTATCCATATTAAATAAAATATAACCCTATTTCTATAAGAAAAGGGACTTTATCAATTGAATAAACAATAAGCAACGAAAGCGTTGACTAATAACAATTTTGACTTTCTAGGTTAAAATCAATTGTAATATTTTATAAAGGGACATTGAATAATCAATGAGGGAACCAATGAACCCTAACATTTAATATTTTAGATTATTATTGTGTTTAATTGTAGAACCTTAACTCAGTGTAACATGTGAGTTAACCCTAGTGGTAGATGATTTTTAATTACCTGTTCTTTGTTTATATCCACTTTTAGGAGATAATTCATGGAAATATCATTGAATTTATTTAATTAATAACAATGTTATATGAAATAAGTAATGCATTCAAGGAAGCATTAATCAATTAATATCAAATAAGTAAGGTTACGATGAACCCTAGTTAACCTCAATTTCAAGTAATGGACAATCATTCAGATTCTGTGTTATGTTAAAGAAACAAATAATATTTTTTATCCTCCGCCTACTCATTATTAGAGTAGTGCATTTCTGTAGTTAAAGTGTATCTTGCAGACTAAAAGAACTTGCGATTTTTATAAAGAAAAATAACAAAATTGTTTACATCCAGATATAGTCGATTATTAGATTCAGTCTGACCACCCTGAGATTTTAATTATTTTAAGAGTCCATACTCAAGAGTAATTGTTTTTAAAAGAAAATGAATAAAATAATTGTATAACAACAATTATTCAAATTGAGTTCAATAAATAAGCATTATTTCACAAATGACAAAAGTGTTGACTATCATTGTAAATGAATAGACTTGCAGCTTAGGTGAGCGACAGCAACGGTTGGTACCAGAGGCCAGAGCTAGAATTTGAATCTAATGATTCTCGCCAGTAATATTCTCGCACATTACTAGCATACAACCATCACTAGTAAGTATTATATAAATGTTACACTTATGTCAATTTCAGTGCAGGAATACACCGTTCGAATCACCTCATCGAATGGCAGAAGAGTCAACGTAAACCATTCGACAACGAGCTCACAACATTAAACAACAATACAAACTTCGAAAGTCAATAATGAATAATAATAAATATAAAATTTTAACGAGAGAGCATCTCGGCTGATTACAAATTGGCAACCACCGTTTGAGGTTTTAATTAGATCACAAATTAACCTAATAAATCGAAAAATAAATAAATAATTGTTCTAATTTTTGCGGCAGCTCCAATACACTCAAATTGAAAATGCAACGGAGAGAAACTTCCAAGAAACGTGCGGTGGAGGTGGAGAAGGAAATAAACATGGACGACAAGGAGGCGACGCCGGTCGAAGATATAGAAGAAATATTACAACCAATGGAACCTAACCGACCTGTACAACAAGAGGAACAACCCGAAAAACCTACATAGATAGGGGACGCCAATATCATGGAATCTGATGACAGATAACCACAAAAAGATGGAAGAAACGTTGAAAAATAATAACAAGGAACTAAAGGAAGAGTTGAAGGAAGACAGGCAGAAAAATATCGAGTCATTGAAGGAAGACAGTCAGAAAAATATCGAATCACTGAAAGAAGATACCCGAGCGATTAATCAGAAAATAGATGACAGTCAGAAAAATATGGTGGAACAATTAACGAAAAATAAGAAAGAATTGAGTAAGAAGATAGATGACAGTATCGTAGATAGTAACAAGAAGATGGAACTTATCAGTCAGAGAATCGAGGAAAATAATGAGAAATTAAATACGAAGATAGAAGAAGAAATAACCGGAGTGAGACGAGAGATTTCCGAAGTTCACGAGAGGTGCGAACTGAACAGTCAAGAACTGCAGCAAGCGAAAGAAAACCTTCACACCAGAATCAACAACATCGAAGAAAATCACTCAAATAAATTCGAATTAATTACGAAGAAACAAGAAGACCTGATGCAAGCACAAATGAGTTTAGGAATGAGGTGTGAAGAAATAACTGCAACTGTAAACGATATTCGAGACCAGGTTCACAGCGACAAAGAAAAAATAACCGAGGTACAGTGGCGAGAATTCGACAACTTCAGAGAGGAGATTAACTTGTTCTGGAGTCAACCGATCCAGATGATGGGAATACCGAACATGGATAACTGGGAGACTATAAATTTCCAAACATATAAGAAAAATCCTATGGAATTTATTGAGAGGGTCAAGGAGAATATAGCACGGAACCAGGAAACCAGATGGACAACGATAAGAAGCATGATAGACGATTACTTCAAGGACGTGCACGACAACTGGTGGACTGCTACAAGACACGAGATACAAAACTATGCTGACTTTAAAACTATGCTCTTCAAGGCAAAATATTGGTCCGAGTCGACGCAAAATATTGTGCGTGACGACATCTGCAATGGGAAATAGGACCACAACAAAGGAACAACACTCACGGCATACTTCCTGGGCAAAGTGTGCATGGCCAGAAACCTTGAACCCAAGATACCGGAGGAGTGCCTTGTAACTAAATTGGCATACCACTTCGAAGAGGGTGTGGCCAGAGCGAGACTCAATGGACAAATTCGTACCATACAAACTATGTCGGCATTACTTGAAAACTACGAGCATGAGAGGTATTACCGGAGGAGTCGCCAGAGACCTGACACGTACTTCGAACGGAACGGCCAGACCAACAACCGAACCAATTATCGTGGCAATTACAATAATCCAAACAGGAACAATACCGACCAGAATCCACGACCAAATAATAACGGAAATAATTATCAGCACAACAGATATAACCCAAACTACAGGCCAAATAATAATCATAATAATTTCAATAACAATTATCGACCAAACAACAGCGGAAACCAGTATAGGCTAAACAACAATAATAACCAGTACAGTCCGAACAATAGCAATAACCAGAACCAGGGAAATTATCGAAGAACGAATTACGTTCGAGCCGAAGAGGAAAATAGAGGGAGGCGATTCTACCAAGGACGTCGCAGTTTTAGCGAACGCCACAATCAGTACAGCCAAGACGCGAGAGGTAGAGAATCTAGATATGACTCGTGAAGGAGTCGCAGCAGTGAAGATGTCCGCCAAAACCATAACAGCGAACATAATTACAACCACACCGATAGACCCGAAGGAAGAGAGAATCACACGCCTAACATGACAGAGAAGAGCGGCGAAGAGAGTGGTATCTCTTTAAACGGACAGCGGCAGTGAAAAACTCAACGAAACCCTCACTGATCCAATCTATTGGGTATGACAAACTACGACAACAATCAATAAAGAACGAGACATTTACTATCATCCGTAATCATTATTTAAAGGATATTAGGGGAGATTTAATGGAGGAAGAAAACACACTAAAACTAATAACAATAACAGCGAGATCGCATATATAACTGCCGACGTGAATGGAATACCTTCAAGAATAATGATCGACACAGGAGCAAATGTATCCCTGACTGATAACCTCAAATTAAACAGAATACAAAATGGAAATAAGGAAATAATACCAACCTTACCAATAAAAAATATCACTTTGATCAGAGCAACAGGACGGCAAAATATAACCATAAGGAAACAAGTCCAACTAGAAGTCACCAGTCAAGGTAAAACCATTCCTATAATCTTTTTAGTAGCCAGTGGGTTACCATTTAATTTGTTAATAGGCTGTGACGTATTGAGAAAATACGCAGCTGTGATTAATATGAGCAGAGCGAAAGTGTCTCTGAGCTCAAATTATGTACAATGGACAGCGGAGTTAATTGGAAGCAAGGAAGCCCCTCACGACCGGATCATTTGTTATGTTAGGGAAAATAATAATTATAGGAATATGATACCAAGAGAAGAAATTACTTATGAAGAAGAAAGGGACGACCTATGGGAAGAAAAGTTAGAAGAAATCCAAAAATTCCAAACAGCTAAAAGTGATAGGTGAATAACCAACGATCAGGTAGAGGAATTGATCACAATTGTAGCATGACAGAGAAGCCCATAATAATGAATGGTAAAATGATCATAAAAATAAAATAATAACTATCTTGTTGATCCATCCTCTTCGTTCACTTTATAAAATATTATTATATATATTAACTTTCACAATATGAACATACTTTCTTTACACTTTCCCAAATGTTTTGAGGTGTTGTTCCTCTTCCTCAGTGGGATTAAATACTGATTGTCAGTTAACAGAATAACGGTTATGGCTTAGGTGTGTGTGGTGGGGGTTGATGGTGGGAGGGAATTGGCGCTGAGGTTCAAATTGTGTGTTTGGATCAGTGTATCGAATAGTGTATGTGATCTATAATGTAATTGTTCATTTAATATGTTGTTTGGTTGTAGTGTGTGATATCTGTATATTTCAAATTGTTCAGCTGTGTTTAGTTTTCTACTTTTAGGTAAGTAGTGTAATATTTCCATGTTGTGTAACTGTGGTTTTCGTTTTGTAAATATGTGGCAAATGTGGAATGTATGTAGTTTGTGGTGAGGGCTTTTAAATGTTCTGAAAATCTGGAGGAAAAAGATCTTCCCGTCTGGCCGATGTAGAATTGGTGGCAATCATTACAATTTAATTTATATAACCCTGTTTTGTTGTATGTGTCTGTGTCTTTGTTAGTATTATTTATGTGTTTTCTAATTTGCTAACACATTTAGGAAACATAATTATAAAGTAGCTTACAGAACCAACAACACCATTAGGAAACACATAAATAATACTAACAAAGACACAGACACATACAACAAAACAGGGGTATATAAATTAAATTGTAATGATTGCCACCAATTCTACATCGGCCAGACGGGAAGATCTTCTTCCTCCAGATTTTCAGAACATTTAAAAGCCCTCACCACAAACTACATACATTCCACATTTGCCACACATTTACAAAACGAAAACCACAGTTACACAAACATACAACACAACATGGAAATATTACACTACTTACCTAAAAGTAGAAAACTAAACACAGCTGAACAATTTGAAATATACAGATATCACACACTACAACCAAACAACATATTAAATGAACAATTACATTATAGATCACATACACTATTCGATACACTGATCCAAACACACAATTTGAACCTCAGCGCCAATTCCCTCCCACCATCAACCCCCACCATACACACCTCAGTCCATAACCGTTATTCTGTTAACTGACAATCAGTATTTAATCCCACTGAGGAAGAGGAACAACACCTCGAAACGTTTGGGAAAGTGTAAAGAAAGTAAGTTCATATTGTGAAAGTTAATATATATAATAAAATAATAACATTGTTAAAGCCGAGAAAGCAAAATAAATAAATTAATTAAGAACCACCATGAAGTACAATCATAGATTAAAACAAAAGTTCATGTAAAACAAATGGTACAACAAGTGATGAATCATCAGCATAAATTTAAAAAACTAAATATGAAAAAAGGTAATACCCAGGTAGGATAGGAGTAGGTAAGAAAGAAACCCAGAAAATGACTAAATCCACAACAAGAAAAGAAAATATGTTGTAAGAAACAAGAAGAGTAGGTGAGGAAGAAACCCAAAACATGATGGCATCCACAAGAAGATGAAGGAAATCATTTTATAAGAAACAAGAAGAAGAGGAGGAATCAATGAAGAAACAAGAACAAGACAGCATCCACAAGAAGAAGGAGTGCTCTTATAAAAAAACCCAAACCCCAAAATAAATATAATAATAATAAATAAAAGTATAACAAAATATCAAATGTAGAAACCACATGTAAAATAAATCTTATCTAAAAATGAACTTTTTCTTGTGAAACTTACAGTGTTTCACAAGAAAAAGTTCATTTTTAGATAAGTGTTAGTGCTGTGAAAAAAAGAGATGAATAATCAAGACAACTGTAAAATAAATGTAAGCCAAAAAGTGTAGAAAGTAAGAATTGAAAGTGAACCAATATGAGATAATAATATAATACAAAAAAAACAAACCTTCATTATATTCTATAAATAGATTTCTTGATTTTAGTAGAACTATATAACTTAACTATTTAGAAATAAAATCAAGGAATAAAAAGAGAATCAGTGCAAGTTTTAGTGTTATAGAAAATAAACCTTATGTTTCAATATTGAAGTTCACAAACTAAGTAGATGGTGAAATATTACAACTTTAAAGTGCTTTAATTTGTGTTCATGAATAATGTAAATAAAGTATTATCATGACTGAATAATACAAATACAAGAATAATACATGTGTTTGTTAGATAACTGCCACTCTTTTTAAATAACATTCATTAGAATGACCAAAATAAAACAAGAGCAGGGCATACATAATAAAAGTGAAGTGACAAAGAGTCATTACCCCATAAATATAAAAACAGATAAAAACTGAAAATAGAACTTAGTAAGAAATAGAGAATAAGATTATAATAATTATGTTTTGTTTATATAGAATAAGGTATTAGAAATAAGCAAGTTTAAAAATGTCAGAACCACTAACATTCTTTATTTATGAAATATTTATTATATATTATTGTTAATAATTAAGTGTAAGATGTTAGAGTTGAACAACATTCTTTATTTATGATATATTTATTATGTATTACTGTTAATCATTGAGTATAAAATGTCTGATTTGGAAAGACAAATGTTAATTTGAATTAGGTGTTATGTATTAATAGTATGAACCATATACTAATTGTTATTTTGTTTACAATAAGAAAATGTTAATTTATGTCACAATAGCAAAGAAAGTCATAGAGGGTATAAACCAATATGTATAATTTAAAAAACTTTGTATGTAAAAACTGTTAGAAATCTAGGCCAAATGTTAAAAACTAAACATCATCAAAATTGAGAAAATAAGTACAGAAAAATACAATTAAACTGAAGGAATTTATATAAGGTAAATCAGTAATAAAGTCATGTAATTGGAAATATAGTTAAGGAAAATTTTGTAAAATTATAGCCAGAATTATTGTTAAAAATGGAAATGTAAAAACTCAAAATTTAGAGAGGGGAGTTATATATTACTGTATAATATTTTAAAACATAACCAATTAATCTAATTGCAAGAAATTAAGGGAAGATAAACCTTTTATTACAATCTGAGATATAATATAATCATTAATATAACTTGTAAAATGGCATCATTTTGAAGACAAGGACAGGAAGTGATTTTAAAACTTGCAATTACAAAATGAGGTAAAAAAATACCATTTTAGATCAAAAACTTAATAAAACTACATTATTTGGTATAAAATTAAGCAGAATGAACTGAAGAAGAAGATTATGTATTTACTAGTTAATAAATTTGAAGAATAGCAAAAATATAATCAGTTATATAATGTAACTTTCTCACATGCACAGGATGCAAATAAATTTGGAACAATGTATTGAATAATATTGGTTTGGCTAAGACTTTAGCCGAAGACGGAGGAAGTAAATTAGTGGATTATTAGACGTTGAATGATACACTCGATGCGAGCACTTTGTAAATCTTAACCTAACTGCTAATACAGTAATGGCGAATGTTTTTATAAGCCTAAAGTGAGGAACGCGAGTTTTGGTTAAAAATACCTTTTAAACGGAAAATAAGTGAAACATATACCTACAGACACTAAATTAGTACTACACAGAACAGAACACCAGTGAATATAACATTTAAACAATTAAAACAGTAAAAACACACCACAATACAAAAGTGCAAATATCGGCCCAACAGACAAAAGTGAAATTGACTTATTAATACACAAGTTTTCAAAGTACAACACTAACACTGAACCAGAAACACTCCACCAACCCAAGAAGGAAGATTTGCAGCTACAAGGACGAAAATTCAGAGGGAAAGCATCTTTTATTGGAAACTGAAACAGCAAGGTGTGATCGTCTCTCAACTGTACACGAGGACCAGCCATTTCCTACCCACAGTTCAATGCGACTCCAACTACGAAGCTGCATTGGTGTGACAAATTTCTTACTTAACATTATATTTTAAATGTCATATATGTACTGTTAAATTTTAAACTAATATATATTGTGATGTTATACTTTTCATATTTAACCCTTATTTCTCTGACTTTACCTAAAATAACTGCTAAAAGAATCCTAATATAAATAACTGTACAAATTAACGATACCCTGAGAATCGATTTATAATCGATAAAGAGTCGAATAATAACTAATTGTTAATAAAATTTCTTATATATTACAAAATTGAACCTTTTTCATTCCTAATAGATAATTAATGTAATAATTAATTTTAATCGAGTTAACTACCAGAACTTCACCACCTGGAAGGAAGATAACCTACAAATAAGAAAAAGTTCACATATCGATTGTAGTAGGAGACAATTCAATCAAGTGGCGAGAGGATTTGAAAATACTGAAAAGGTGTTAAAACCATTAAAACAATTAACAAAAGATTCGGAACACTACAGAACATAATTAATTAATTAATTTTAAATAATTAAATTTAAAAAAAATTATAAACAACAAACAAATTTTTTTTTACACAAACAAAATTAACAAATTTATATATTATATATTAGTAACTATTTGTTACACAATTTATAAGCGATATCGGCACGTATTTTCCGACACCCGGAAAAATAAAGAATTTCCAGTGCGAAATCAAGTTTAAGGAACCAGTTGATTTTAAAAAGAAATCATACCCTATTGCCTACTCTCAGAAGGAAGCAGTCAGAACAGAGATTAACAACTGATTGAAGAAGATATAATCGAATACAGTAGTAATCGAATACAGTTGGTTCCCATATACCAATCCTATTGTAGCAGTACCGAAGAAAAATGGCAAGGTGAGAATATGGTTGGACGCCAGGGAAATAAACAAGATAATAATAAACGATCGAACATCACCAGGAGAGATCGAAGAAATCCTCAAGAAGTTTTACGGCACACGTTTCATTAGTACCTGGGACACCGTTTGCGGGTATTGGCAAGTGGAATTGCACCCCAATAGCCGAAAATATATGGGATTTATATTTGAAGGGCGCAATTATCAATTTAAAAGGCTACCATTTGGACTTGTGAATTCAGTAGCAGTATTTGTAAAATGTATGGATAAAATTCTAGGACAAGAAGCATTACAATTTACAACCGTATATGTGGATGATCTGCTAATTACTTCAGACAATGGGAAGATCATTGAAGAAGGGTTGAACAAGTATTATTAAAATTAGCAGAAAATAATGTGACACTGAAGCTAGAAAAATCTAAGTTCATCCCAGATGAAGTACAATTTCTGGGCTTCAACCTATCAGAAAATGGAATCACCCCATCACAGGAGAAAATAGAGTCAATACAACTATTCCCAACGCCCAAGAACAAGAAGCAGTTACAATCATTTTTAGGCATCTGCAAATATTATAGAAAATTTCAGAGCAATTACTCAAAACTAACATCAGAATTTGCACACCAGCTATCATCCAAAGACAAGTGGAAGTGAGGACCAGAACAGGACACCACCTTCCAACTAATCAAAGACAAATTTTTAGAATCAATGATGTTACACCACCCAGACTTCCAGAAAGCTTTTTACATGAATTGCGACGCCAGCGACGTAAGTCTAGGATCAGTTTTGTACCAAGAAGATGACCAAGGGAATCACCTCGTGATTAGCTTCGCAAGTCGAGTACTGAATAAAAGTGAGCGCAACTATCACGTAACAGAAAATGAATTACTCAGCATTGTATTTGCATGTAACAAATTTAGAACCTACATTTTGGGTTACACACTAACGGTCAGGACAGACCACAAATCAATATCCTTTCTAAAGAACTGCAGACTGAGTCATGGGAGACTGACAAGATGGACACTAGCGTTGCAGGAATACAACATCAATTGGGAGTATGTACCAGGAAAGAGCAACATAGCAGCAGATGTGTTATCTAGAATTAATATACAAGATCAAACTTTCGAAGGGGAAAAGGAGACAGTAGCCAAAATTTGCCACATCATCAAAGACAAAACGGAACTAGCCGAAATCATCAATAAAATAAAACATCAACAAGAAAGTGACAATAAACTGAGAAACATATGCCAAAGATTAAATGAACAAGACGACAGGATCACCCCATACTACTGCATACACAATGACATCTTATTTATTAAGGACAGACACAGATGTAACCAATGGAAGATAGTAATACCAAGGGCTGTCGAGAAGGAGATCACCATGGATTACCACATTAGATATGGACACATGGGAGCCGTGAAGGTAATCAGAGCGTTAGAGGAACATGTGTACTTCAAAGACATTAACCAGAGAGTACGCAAATACATTAAACATTGCCACCTATGCCAGTTAGTGAAGTGCAACAATGAAAGAAAGGAGGGGTTAATGATACCGATAACATCCTCTAAAAAAACTGGAGAAAGTGTTTGTGGACATCTGCGGTCCATTACCAAGAAGTGGGGGAAGACGACAATATAAATTCATTGTCATAATTTTTGACCACTATACAAAATTTACTACGCTCTACCCAATCAACAGAGCCACCACCAAGAAGCTTTTAGAAATAATTCTCCAAAAATACATGCCAGAAGTGGGAACACCAAGATCAATAATAACGGATCATTGGACTCAATTTATGGGGAGGAGATGGAAGGAAACACTATTAAACCATGGAGTGAAAACATTCAAGACATCAGTATACCACCCTAGTAGCAACCCAGCTGAATGAGTTCTCTGAGAAGTAGGGAGAATTTTGAGAACCTACTGTCACCAACAACAAAGGAAATGGGAAGAGTACTTGCCATCTACAGAAGATTTTATCAACTTGGCACATCACCCAGCGATAGACACTACCCCATTCACAGCTATGTTTGAGAGAAGACACCCAGAGAAATTACAGAGTTAATAAGCTTTCCTCCAAGTGATGAGTACAAATTCGACCAAATAAGATTCTACAACAAAACAGCAGAACGAGCAGAAAAACTACGAGAGAAATACAAGAAGCTACAACCTAAAATCAACAAGTATAAAATAGGAGAGAAGGTGCTATTAACAAACTGAGAACTCCCAAGTACAATCGAAGGAATTGCAAGAAAGTTTCTACTGCTATACACTGGACCATATACAATAATTAGAGATAACCAAAACAACACCTATGAAATTATGGACCCCAATACCAAAAGAACAAAGGGAGTTTATAACCAAGCATCACTGAAGAAGTATTATACAGAAGAATACAGTAAAAATTGATAATTTCTTCAATACAGAAGGAAAATTTCAGAAATAATCAATTCTAGTAAGGAGGCAGTATGTAATGGTACATATAACACACCCAACACCAACGTATCACAAATGGATTAAAAGCCACTATAAATAAATTTATCTACAAAAGTTGAACCTACAATCATGAACAGAGGAAGTATTGTAAACCAAAATAGGGGAATAAAATAAACTATGATTTACAAGTAAATGTACAACTGAAGAAAAGAAGACAAGACTAACGACAAGACAACGTACCTAATTACCCAATAGATCAAACAGTGAGAAGGAAACCAATGACAACAACACCAAGAAGAAACTTGCTAAGAGTGAGGTAGGAATCAGTGCAAATAAGGAGAAAACCTGATCAAGTCAAACGCCAAAGGGTGATAATATAAATGAGAACAAATTAACACTAGAAAATAACAGTATTATTACTGAAAAAGAAAGTAAAAGTGAGTCAACCAACATGATTTAAATCCCTAAGCTGTGACTTGACACTGACAAACCTATTAATCAAATACATTCAATAACAGTACAATACAAACAGAACTCAATAAAATTAACTATTGAAAACGGAATTTAATAAGGAGAGTGAGCACCAGTATGGTAATTGCATAACTAAATGATGTATAAACATTACAAAGGGACAATGTCCAAAGTACTAATAAAAAGTTGTAAAGTGGAATTAGAATTGTCAATGACCACTAATTATCAATAATAAAGATTGTGATAATAACCAGATTGAAATCTAGCTATAAACAATAATATACCAGTGTTAGATAAGAATAAATAAATCATGCATTATGTAGAAAATTGAAACTGACACTCAACCATTGTTGAGAGACCAAATTAGAACATAACCTAATCTGGCCAAGTAGTTTTCAATAAAACAGTAGAAAACTATGACTAAAGTGATGTTAAACCAAAATGTTTTGTAGTATAACATAACTAGATACTATAAGGAACATTCAATGTACAAAAGATAATATCTTAAATAAACATAAATGCTGAATAAATGTAATTTAATATAATTACTGTATATGCATCACATAGATGGTTACTTGAGACAGCAAAAATATCACTTAAACTTGTAATAAAAGAATAGGAACTCAACCTATAACACTGAATAATGCAGAATAACGCTTAGATGAGAAAATTCAAGGATTATATCCACCTAATTAATAAAAATAAAACAAATAATAAGTAAAAACTAGTAACAACTAGATGCAAGAAGTCTGAGTAACTTTAAACCAATGTAATTGTCAATATAAAGACAGAATTAACCACTGACCAGTACTAACAGTGTTATCAGAACACTGATAAGAAATAAATATACAATAATGAGATAAATGTGAAAGAATTACAACTAACAAAAAATGTAACATTCAAGAGTACTAAAAACTCACCAAAAGACTATAATTAAAGTAATAAAAACCAGTAATAAATGAAACTGACACTATCAGAAGTGGTAATGACCAGTGAATTTTGCATAGGGCATAACAAAGTGGTATTATCAACCACTAATATTATGATTTAATTAATAAATAATTAATATGATAATAGTCTTAGAGTTTGACCCTAGGAAAATGAATAATCCATAACTGTAAGTAAATAACCATGTGTGAAAAGTTCATAATACAGTACTAATAAGTAATCATCATAAACACAGTGAATAAAAACAATGTATTTAATGTATCATGTAACATAAGAGATGTTATGAATTTATACGAAGTGTGTTTTTATCAACCCCATATCAGAACTATATGATAAGGGTATGCAAATTACTCGTAATCAAAAGATAGAAACAATGGTAGTTGTAAAAATGTTATCAGTATAATTATAAATAAACTATTTGATTTATAAAAAAAACTAATAAATTGCAAGCCCGTGCGTGTACCTTTGTGACCAGAAAAACATACTCTCAACCCCAGCTAGTGACGCTTACTTGTGCGTCTATTTTGATGAACTTCGCCGAGAGTACATGAAATAAAGACAATTAGCCAATCAGAGCTCATTAAAAAGTACGAAGTGCCGAATCCCGACATACATAACAATAACAGTTCATCACCAGCAATCGAGGCAGACTCCACGTGGGCAGAGTGACCATCAAAACATTGAATTGATAGCCGACAGCTGATAACGCATACTAACCTCGAAACTCCTAGTTGAGGTTAGCTCGGACAAAAGGTACAGTGAAGTTTATTTTGACAGTGTTCTTTAACGGAGTACATGCGTATAGGCAGTGTGTGAAAAGAATTAATAAATATTAATTCAAGTGTTTTTAATTTTTGAAAATTAAAAAAGTTTTGTGATAGTGATACTTCGAGTCAACGGTACACCCAAGTATCAGTGCCAATGGTTATTATATTGTACAAAAAAGTAATTGATCAAATAAAGAACGCTACTAGCGAATTTGATTTATCCATATTAAATAAAATATAACCCTATTTCTATAAGAAAAGGGACTTTATCAATTGAATAAACAATAAGCAACGAAAGCGTTGACTAATAACAATTTTGACTTTCTAGGTTAAAATCAATTGTAATATTTTATAAAGGGACATTGAATAATCAATGAGGGAACCAATGAACCCTAACATTTAATATTTTAGATTATTATTGTGTTTAATTGTAGAACCTTAACTCAATGTAACATGCGAGTTAACCCTAGTGGTAGATGATTTTTAATTACCTGTTCTTTGTTTATATCCACTTTTAGGAGATAATTCATGGAAATATCATTGAATTTATTTAATTAATAACAATGTTATATGAAATAAGTAATGCATTCAAGGAAGCATTAATCAATTAATATCAAATAAGTAAGGTTACGATGAACCCTAGTTAACCTCAATTTCAAGTAATGGACAATCATTCAGATTTTGTGTTATGTTAAAGAAACAAATAATATTTTTATCCTCTGCCTACTCATTATTAGAGTAGTGCATTTCTGTAGTTAAAGTGTATCTTGCAGACTAAAAGAACTTGCGATTTTTATAAAGAAAAATAACAAAATTGTTTACATCCAGACATAGTCGATTATTAGATTCAGTCTGACCACCTTGAGATTTTAATTATTTTAAGAGTCCATACTCGAGATTAATTGTTTTTAAAAGAAAATGAATAAAATAATTGTATAACAACAATTATTCAAATTGAGTTCAATAAATAAGCATTATTTCACAAATGACAAAAGTGTTGACTACCATTGTAAATGAATAGACTTGCAGCTTAGGTGAGCGACAGCAACGGTTGGTACCAGAGGCCAGAGCTAGAATTTGAATCTAATGATTCTCGCCAGTAATATTCTCGCACATTACTAGCATACAACCATCACTAGTAAGTATTATATAAATGTTACACTTATGTCAATTTCAGTGCAGGAATACACCGTTCGAATCACCTCATCGAATGGCAGAAGAGTCAACGTAAACCATTCGACAACGAGCTCACAACATTAAACAACAATACAAACTTTAAAAGTCAATAATGAATAATAATACTTATATAAAATTTTAACACGTAAGACACAGTCATCTTACAAAATATATACACACACATACACATACATAAAGTGGCATCACGAATCTGTTTTCTTACTGAAAAATAAAAATTTCTAACTAAGTAAAAAATAAATATTCTACAATCATCTAAGCATTTAAAAAATATTTTCAGCCCCCTAGTAAAGAAGCACTGTTATGGGGATATACCTAGAGATGGATGCGTGTGTACTGATATATAAAATAACAGAGATAATAATTAAGGGCTCGTTAAAAAGATATTTTTGTTCTTTTCATCGCACGCGTAGTTTGAGAGTCATACACAAGCATCAGCTTCACTTTAAAGTCACCAGCAGCATTAATAACAGAGTTAAATGGTCCTTTGCTGGTTTGAAACCAGAAGTGCTTTTTTCTTCACAGGAGATGAACTTTCAAGAAGGCATTCATTTCCAAAATAATCCTGTCTCATCCACGTTAAAAATTAGTTCTGGAAGATAATTTTCATGTTCAATGATCATTTTTAATTTTGTAGGAAATTGCAATGCAGCCTGATAATCCACACTAGCTACTTCAGCTGTTATTTCCGTGTTGTGAAGATTTGTACATTTCTTAAACCTTGTCAGGCCACCCTCTATTAGCCCAAATGTTTCTGATATGTCTTATTTTTTGTCCTGAATGTAAGTAAAATTCTTCTCGCTTTCTCCATGATAGTAAGCTGACTTACGCATTCTGCGCTTTGTTTGATCATCAACCTTAATGCCTTAGCCTTTCTTCCATTTCTTCAAGCACACTCCTTCTTGGCCCAAGTTAGTCTGGTAATAGATAATTTAGTAATGTTGACGCAGATGTTATTATCTTTCAGAATTTTTTTAAATTGTCCAAATCTTTGATGGTGCCAAATTTAATGAACAGGCTATATCCACTTGATGTTCACCAGTTTCTAATCGTCTTAACACTTGTAATTTCACATTCAAGCTGATGCTTTTTCTTTGCATCTTATTTACAGGGTCAGGCTTTAAACCATACGTAATTGGCGATTGATAAACTGAAAAATTTGGTACAATAATTTGTAAAAATAACACGAACCACCGATAAAAGTAATATGTGCAGTACATAAGTAAATAATGAATAAACAAACTAATATATTGATAACTAAGTAAAATTCATGAAAATAAAATTTACAAGTACACTGTAGGTTGGTTAAAACTGGAATGTTTGTATCGCAGGCTAAAACACAGAGCAACCGGAAATAAACAGTAAAACACGCATCACGTTTTTTATGTGACATAATGAATGTGGGGGAAGGCAGATGACATCATCTCACCCTTCTCGAAACAACAAAAACCTGTTGACCTTGACTTTTCATCTAAAAGTGCTATGATGAATTGGCATTAAAAGGGGCAGCGCTGAGCAGGGTATTACTGTACTATGTTTTATTAACCTTACTAGTATAGCAGTTGTTAATATTCTGTATTAAGATGATATGACTTTAAAAAATATTTTAAAATGTTTTTTAAATATTAATTTTTGAATCAATATTTTAATAAATTTTCATTTAATAAGGAGTTTCCATTTATTGTTTTTTTCTTTTTTGGGGGTGGGGGGTGTCTGTTTACATACACAGATTTAAAAAGAAATTATAAATTATAGAAATAAAGAATAGGAAATATGTTTACTCACCAATAAGATTTTGAGCCTGTATCCTGTAATAGAAGTTTTGACAGATTCAAATGCTGGCCAAAATTCCAAATCAGGGAACAATAATTGTAGGTATTTTATTCTTCTCACATATATTTCATACGTTTCATAAGTTCTCTTTGTTAGAATTCTTCTAAAATACTGGTCTCTATTTTCATTTGTATTCTGTGTATATCTCACCTCAAAATACCTTTTAGTTAAATCTTTGTACTCTGGTTTGTAGAATGCTTCGTTGTTAATAACTTTTGTCACAGTGTCTAATCTTTTCAAGTATCCGTCTTCATCTTCATTATCATATTTATCAAATATTCTTTTTACGTTGGATCTTTCACTTTCTGTCGGTGTTTTAGTAAATATTCGCTTACAGTAGGCTTCAAAGTCTTCATCCTTGTTGGGCTGTGTCTGTAAACAAATACAAGTTGTTTTCAAATATGTTAATATGGAAATACCATGAATTTAAACTTGGAAGCAGCAGTTTATGCATGTAAAAATTTTTGTGGCATTAGAATACTCTGAAAATTTTGATGACTGAGAAAAACAAAAACTTAAATAAAGTAACACAGGAGACTTTAGACAGAGGGATTAAGGAAAGTGGTGATTTAATATTGAAAATATCTGAAAGTCACTGTAGGGACTCTGTGGGGAATATAACATAAATATTTATATTATTTTTGGCACTAATAAATGTTTTATATTTTGTTTTAAACTTAATCAAAGATCTTAAAATGCATTTGCTGTATAAGGTCTTTAAAAGAAAGTAACATAATACAACTGTTTAAATCAGTGGCGGCTGGTAAAGTTTTTGACTGTGGGGGGGGGAATTTTTTTGGACCCATATGTAACAAAAGTAACCAGTAGAAACTAAATTATTGCTATTATCATGAAATAATTGTAAAATTGAACCTTTTGCTTTACTACTAAAAGTATTGTTAATATCAAAAACCTACCTTGCAAACTACCAATATATAAACAGTGTTTGAAACTGAAATTATTTATAACCATAAGCAGTTCACGTTCCTAAACTTAAATTCTTAATAAATTATAGGCCTATATTATTAAATGCATGGATTACTAAATAAAATATATTTGTTCCCTACCTTCGATTAGTTTATTTGGTCGAACATCATATCCATTCTCCTCTCCTTTTGCTTGGCAAAATGGTCAATAACTAATTCATTCAAGTTAGGAGTTATTTCTAACGTTTTTTTTTCTATTGAACACATTCCCACAGCACTTAGTCTGTCCTCTTTCATTGTATTATGTGTAAATGTTTTAATGTGTTTGAGAGTTAAGGAACATCGTTCACTTTCTACTGTAGTCATAGGGATTGTACAAATAATTTTTAATAGTTTTACCAGTTCAGGAAAAACAGTAACTAGATTGTTTTCATATACAAAATTGAGTAGAACCAATGTGCCAGTTGCCTTTGTGAAGTCGGGCCTGCTGTATAGAACTATCAGTTCATGTCTTAATGCAGTTTCATTTAAATTAAATTGTTTAGCAGCAATTTTTAACTGTGTTTCTGGAAAAATAAGCTGATGTTTAGAAAACAGGGTTGGTTGCAACATAACTGCTATTGCTAAATAGTCTGAAAATGAAAATCTGTCATCTATGTTGGTAACTATTATGTCACAAACTTCTTTAGCTGCACTCTTCTTGCTTTCATCAAAACATGATCTTTTTGGATTTTGAGATGATTCTCCAAAATCATTTGTTGCAGACAGACTGTGTAATGTGACAAACTGATGGGGGTCTATAATTTAAAGCTTTTTATGTTAAACCATCTGCAGACAACCTTGGAGGTAACCTTTTTATTTAACAAGAGTGTATTTTTTGGTCACTGACTGTAGCTCCGTGTAAGGGCTATTTCACACTTAGGCTATGCGGTTTTACACGGTGCGGTTCTAATCCAATGACATTTACGCGGTCGCCAGACATGTGTGAGACGATTAACGCGGTCAACTCTCAACCGTATAAGTGCCGGATTGGAGCCGCATTGCACCGAGCGCCCCCTCGAGCCTGATCGGTGACATGCGGTTTCTACGCGGCGCCAATCAGGGTCCAGGGTTCACAAAGTGGACTATAACCTTCACACTTGCACGGTTCAGTTTCGGTTTGACCGTCGACACTTGTTGCTCGTCTCTTCTATTTTTATTTATTTTTTGATATTTTTTATTTAAAATGTGTGACGATGTGGATCTCGACTTACTTATTTCACTTGTGCAAGCAAGACCAGTACTTTGGGATAAAGCATTAGAAAAATATAAAGATAGAAGCCAAACATTTCAAGCGTGGAAAGAAGTTTTCATTGAACTGAACAGAAATTATGAAGAGTTGGAAGACAATAAGAAAAATGAATACAGTAAGTAAAGGTTAATTTTATTATTTTTATTATTAGGTATTACATATTATTATTACACTTATTTCTTTCAAAATACTTGGAAATGGCCTCATATTTTAAAGTAAAGGTTAATTTTATTATTATTATTAGGTATTACATATTATTATTACACTTATTTTCTTTAAAAACACTTGGAAATGACCTCATATTTTTGAAAGTTGCTATTTCACAGAACCAATATCAGTTATGAAGTAGTCACTCAAAACATCTCTTACATTTTTAGCTGCGTTTCCTGCCCGTGCCCTTTCACCTGTGCTCGTTGAGATATTTTGAAACCCTGAGGTAAACATCGTATTTTCCGTTTCGTAGCCATCTCGGTCGCATACGAAATTGTGTAAAACGACACAGGCCGTTACAATATCTGCAGCGAAGTCGGGATCTAAGTTAAATGGGCGAGGGAAGAGCCTCCATTTGTTGGTAATATTCCGAAAGCGCATTCCACATACCTACGAGCCCTAGAAAGGCGATAATTAAAAATCCTTTTCTCGACTGTTAAGTTATGTCCGCCGTATGGTTTAAGCAAATTCCTGTGCAACCCAAAAGCATCATCCGCTACCAGGTAATGAGGTATTTTTTGACTTTGTGAACATGGAAGGCATTTGTCCTATGGAATATCCAGAGTTTTGTTGATTATTGATGTCCATAACAAGCAGTTTTGAAAAATGTTAGAATCGCAGTCCTTACCATAGCCTCCAATATCAGCATAAACAAAGCGGTAATCTGCATCGGCAACAGCCATCAAACTATTGATGAAAATCCATTGTAGTTGAATGCATCGAGTTGAGAGGATGAACTATTTCACATGTTTACCATCAACTGCCCCGATGCAATTTGGGAAATTAGCTCGTCTTTCAAATTTTTCAGATATTGACTCCCATAGTGTTTTGTTTGGCACGGGAGTACATTCTGAATGCATCACTGTCCAGATGGCACAGCAAACTTCTCTGACAATCTTGCTGATAGTCGAAATCCCAAGGAGGTAACTGTAGTGCAAATCCGTGAAAGTGCAACCACTTGCCAAGTATCTGAAACAAAATACACACGAGATGTTATGAGTTTTTATGTGCAATTTCATTTATTTAGTGTTTTTTTGCAGGTAAACAAATCATGAAGAAGTGGAAGAACATAAGAGATTCATTCAGAAAATCACGTGCGAAAAATAAAGAAGCCAAAAAATCAGGAGCTGGAGCGAAATCCTTAAAAACGTACATTTACGAATCGCAGTTGCAGTTCCTAGAAAAAATATTTCAAGGTCGAAAAACGGACAAAACTCTTTTACAAGATGTTGAACATGCCGATGATGTGGATTTTATTAATGAAAATGATGGACAGAACAGCCAAAGCCAGGACGAGGCTCAGGCTCAGACTTCGAAAAATGTTTGGAAACAACCGCGACCTCCTGCAAAAAAAAGAAAAGTCGACCCTGTCGAATTAGAAATGTTAGAAGCTCTGAGGGAAAAACCGAATCGTCACCAGTCATTTTTTAATGGTATACTCCCATCCCTCGAAGATTTCGATGAATTCGAAGTGCTCGAATTCCAAATGGACGTTTTGAAATCGATCAAAAACATCAAGCAGCAGAAGCTTTGTGCTGCAGGGGTCATGATCGAAGGATTTAAAGCATCTCGAAACTTAGCGCACCATCAACCCCTTGTGGACACTCCTCGTGCACCTCAGTGCACTACAGGAGTGCAGCAGCCTCCTACTGCAGCATCACCGACACCTGTGTAACTATAGTATTACAGCCAGTTACAACAGCTTCTTTCTACGAAAAAGTGAATGAATATCTTTCAGAACCTAATTATGGATACAGCCCCTCTGCATCGTTTGAATTCAGTTCATATGGTGAATCATTCGACTTCTCTCGGTCATCTATCTAAAGTGTGTAACCTAACTAATCATTATTTTTGACATTTTCTCTCACTTATAACATTGTTACCCCCACAAAATTATGAAGAACTTAAATTAGAATGTTTAATCTGTTCAATTTATAGATCGTTATGTAAAAATAATAAATGGATACATTAGTAAAATTTTATTATTTATTGACTTACCTGATAGTAATGCCCAACATTTGAGTCGGTTGGATCGTTTCCCTCATAAATGTATCTTTATGTTGAAGAGAATCCTTTAGCCTCAAGTGTAATTCATCAAAAGATGTTGCTGATATTCTGAAGTAGTTGAAAAATTTTTCATCGTTCCTTCTTAATTCCTCAAAAAGTGTGTAAAATGACCCACACTATTTTCTTTTTAAAAGCAGAGGATGGACCCAATGAATTTTTTTCACTCTTCTTCTTTTTAATAGCCTATAGAGGACCATCATGGGAATAATACCATGTCTTCTCTCCATGCTGAATGGCAACTGTTAGATTCTCCCGAACGAAAACCTGATATAAACCGCCTATGTGTAAAATAGTCAGAGCGTTTATGCGGCTGCTGCTGACACCGTGCCGGATTTGAACCGCACCGCGTAAAACCGCATAAGTGTGAAACGGCCCTAAGGCACAGTATGGTACAAAAATGTTTATTGCCAGTGGGGTGCGTATTCATGCGTACGAGCGCACGTGTGGGCTGCTGTTCACAACGTGAAAGTCACGTTTAAGAATTCTTTCTCGCCATATACGAGACTACGGAAACGCCACGAGATGCGCTCAGCCAATGAAAAAGCAAGTTTCCAGGTCCAGAGTAACGCTCGCCATTTTGAGAGGCAGTCAGTCGGCGTCCAACTTCCGAACCGCGCAAGTGCGTTAACGCGCGGTTCGTCAAAAAACCTGTACTCAACAATGTAAACCAACCGGCCGAGCATAAAAATGTGTTTTTGAATTGTATTAAAAATAACGCGTGTGAACAACTGTGAGTCGGCGAACACCATCAGACTACGTGGTCTTATAAAATAGTGCTCGAGCAAAAATACGGTCGATCAGTAAAAAATAATGTGATTTAAAGTGGAACAGTAAAGAAGAAAATGTAAGTGGTTTCAACGGACTTCACCAGTTTGAATTATTAACCAGTTAAAATTATTTCTCCAACAAAACAGTGAACGAAGAACAAACCACGTGTCGGAGGCCAATACAGGAAAGTAACTATAGTAAATTCAATAAAAATGCAAAGATAAAAAGAGTTCTAAATAAGGGGGGTGAAAAGTATGGAAGGGAGAGAGAGAATGAGCAAAGTGCTGGATTGCCTTATAGAATATATATAATGTAGCTATTTGAACAAGTAACTTGATTAATTAAGTTTTGTTGTTTTCTCGTTTAATAGTAATTAAGAGTCAGTAATAACTTCATAAAGAATAAGGTAAAGCAAGTAAAGAAAGAGATGTTAAAGATAATTGTAATAAACGAGGTTGATTAGACGTAGTAAATGAGAGTAATTATTATGGCATAAAACCCACCAACCACTTTTACAGGTTACGAGTTCATACATAGAACCAAGCAAGGTAAGAACAAAAATATAAAAGGGAGGAATTTGAATTTTTGGGTGGTTGTAATTATTTTACATAATAATTAATCAGGATTGAATGTTTCAACTGGCATCAAAATCAATATAATCTCTGACATTTTGAATGTGTGATTTGAATGAGGCAACATACTGGTGTGTTTTAATACTGTCAGTTTCTACTTGCTGTAATTGATTAAACAAAATGTCACAGGCTGGCATAATTTTGTTGAAAAATGTTAACCAAAAATTAAAATCATCATTATTTAATGTGTTTTTTAGTCCTAATGCTTTCTGAACAGTGGACTTGTCACTCTCATCATCATCTATGATTTTTTCTAGAACAGCGGATATGTCATTTTTATGAATAAATACTGTTGTCACACAATGGGATTTAAAATTCCACCTGGTATTAGAACATTTTGGGAGACGTTTCTTTACTACTTCATCAAGTATGGCAGTTCGTTTGGAAGATCTTGAAAAAATTGTTGTAAAGCCATCTAAATTAAAGAAAAATATTTTTACTTGCTTGTTTTGTGATGCAGCGTGCTCAATAATTAAATTTAGTTGATGGGCATAGCAGTGTATATACTGGGCATTCTTGTACACGGCTTTAACTTTTGCTTGAACACCATTATGTTTTCCACTCGTTACTGCTGCCCCATCGTAACTTTGTGCAATAATTTTACTAGGCATCTTATCAAGTTCTAATTTTGCTAATTCTTCAAAAATAGTATTACTAATACCTTCAGCGGAGTGATCTTGTGGACTGACAAACTGATAAATCTCTCATGTAATTTTCCATTCAATTCAAACCTAACAACTAACACCATTTGTGACAGAGTGGCACAATCCGTGGTTTCATCTGCTTCAATTGAAATGTAGTCAGTTTCATTTAATTCTTTTTTTTTATTAGTCCAATGCACACTGTATAAATAGAATCCAAAATTTCATTAAGGTGCTATCTAGGCCTGCCATTAAATTTACTAAGCCCCTAAAAATACCTGGATTCTCAGATGTGTTTGTTTCATCATGTTCCCTTAAAGGTAGTTCAAATATTCCACAAAACTTTACACAGTCAACTTACTTAGGATGTACCTGTTCTTAGAGACTTCTTCATTATGCTGTTTAATTTTTAATCAATATGCGCTGTCTAACTGGCAACTAATATTGACTTTTCCTAACAATGAATATTCAGTACAATTGTTCATATGAGTTTCATTAATTTTATTTTTTAATTTCTTCTGCCAAATTTTTCATGTCCTTAATTCCATTTTCAGTCCAGACTGAATCACTGTTTAGGTTCATCACCAAACATACATAACAAAAAAAAGAATTCATCACCTCACATCCACATAGCCAATCAGCATGTAAGTAACAGTTTCTATTAAATTTTCTTGTGTAGTTTTTTTTACTTGTGCTGGCATATCCGTTTTATAATTATGTTGTGTGATATCTAAATTGGGTGTTGGTGGCCCTAATTTTTTTAGTTCTATTTTCTTTTCGTAAGGAAGTGAATTTGAAATAATCAAATGTTTAATATTACTTACTGAATTCATAGCCATTTTTTTCGTTTCTAACAAATACGCACAGAACACACAGGCTCAGGCCTACACAGAATAAGTTACACGTGTATGTACACAAGGTTCGACAAAAACACTATCTTACACAGAATACACTGCCTAATAAAGAATAAATTATTAGAACATTACATTTACACAAAAAGTACAACAAGAACACAATCAAAAACTATATAACACGCAAGAGAAAATATATGCACTTTAAACAGCAACAGAGAAGTTTTGAACAACGCTCCGGTTCTCTATGAAAAGAGCTGCGAAATCAGACAGTGGGCAGAGTCCTCCCTAATATGGCTACTGCTAATTTAAAAGCATAGACATGTGTACACGTCCTCTTTCCCCGCTCCCCGCATGACCTGTCTATGCAGGGAGGGCTGTCGTATTAGCGTCTGGCTGCGGGACCATGCCGAAAACATTGGGCGATCACTATTAGTCGCCCTAAAAATATCTATCACATAAGGATACTACACATTATAGTTATATTATTGACAAGTTTAATTTGCAAATTTAGTGGGAGGGCTGCACCCTTTTGCCCTCCCTGTATGAGCCGCCACTGGTAAGTAAGCTTCAAACAGAATGAGAAGCAGGAACTGTTTTTTTTTAAATAAAGAGATACCAATAATACATTTTTACGTTGATAATAAGAATTATTTATGAAAGAGTTTTTTATGAAATGCTGAAACAAGGCAAAGTAAAATTACAGAAGTTTTTTGAAATTTTATTAGTTATCATCATCTGAAATTAAAATTTTTAAGTACCTATATGTAAATTTACTTACCAATACATTTTTCAGTCTGTATCCTGTCTCAGAAGTTTTAACAAATTCATATGCTGGCCAGCATTCTAAATCTGGGAACATCAATTGTAGGTATTGAATTCTTCTTACATATATTCCATATGATTCATTTGGTTTCTTTGTTAATATTCTTCTAAAATATTGTTCTTTATTCTCATTTGTTATTCGTGTATATCTTCTCCTAAAATACTTATTTGTTAAGTCTTTGTATTCTGGTTTATAAAATGCTTCACTGTTGACAACTTTTGTCACAGCATCAAGTCTCTTAAAGTATGCATCTTCATTTTCATTATCGTACATATCAAATGTTCTTTTTACATAAGATGCTTCACTTTCTGTTGGTGTTTTAGTAAATACTCGCCTCCAGTAAGCTTCGAAGTCTTCATACTTATGAGGCTGTGTCTGTAACATCCACAGTAATCAAAGTTTTTTTTAATGCAAAATCAGATATGTTGTATTCAATAAAATTAAATTCATTAATAGTAATTTTTGTTATTAACTTTCTTTCACTTTATAGGGAATGATTATCAGCACAGAGAGTAAAATATGATTGATATTTGTAGATTATAAGAATGGATTGTTGTTGCAGATTAAAAACAAGAGGTCAAGACTGGTTAGCCTCTTACTGATCAAAATGTGAAATAAGTTTCATAAATATTAACAGATGTTTGTCAGGTCACTTTATAGGTGTAAAAATTCTGTAGGGGGTATAGTGTACTACTATACTTGGGGGCACTTGCTGTGTTCAGAACCATCCTTCAATAATTTTAGTTTACAAAGATTTTTGTACACTGAAGGATGAAATTCTGATTAATGGATTCACTTGATCTGTCTGTTACTTCTAGGATTTGATCCCTTTGTCTATTGTCGACTGTAAATCGAATTGAAGGCTAATCAAAGGGTGACTGTAAATATTGTTTTAAGTAGGGCAGTACTGGTTTTTCATATTTTCTGGCTGTCTTACTGTTTTAATAAAAGTGAAAATTTCATCCTGTTTTGAAAAGAACTATTAAAAATAACTTAATATTGATAAATTATTTTTTAACACATTATAATTATATATCAGTATTACAGATACAGTACCAGGAATTTGTATAACCAGAAGTTGCAATTGTTTTGATACTAAGTATCTATTCTGTAGGGATTTATTCATAGAAAATGGTTCGAAACTTGCACACCTCAAATTCAGCATTTGGATCAAATCTACACTTTCAAGACTTTGTAATGTTGTAGAGGTTATTCTGTGTTTTCTAGCAAGTACAGTACCTGTTGAGAGAATATTTTCAACGGTATGTGCTGAAAGGAAAAATCTAGACTTTTAAGTGATGAGACAATGAGGCAATGTTCATTATGACAACATTACGCCATAGGATGTGAGGAGTTGTATGATGAAGTGTTGAAAAGTGAAATCTCATGTGTAGATTACTTCACAAGAGGAATATTCATGATACAATCATAGTGAAATCTATTTAAATTTCTGTATTAGCTCTGTCACTGAAGAATAATGGTAATCTAAATATATTTATATAATAAAACAGTGTTATCATGTTACTTTTCCATGATAAGAATATTACATTTCATTTCATAACCCTGTCCTGTTGAACTATTTTGCTTGTTATGTGAACCACTTTCAGGTATATTCTACAAATATTTAAAAAACAGTCTGGTTTTAATTTTAATTTACTTCTTATTTGATGTCCAGCACATTTTGCTCTATCTGCTTACTTATTGCTTCCAATTTATGAAAGTTTCAGTAAGAAAAATGAAACTAGATAATAAATACAAGCTGATACTGTGTGTTATCAATGATTTACAGTATCTAGTTAGGTAATCTATTTTTGAAGTCACCTGCAGTTTTTTATTATAATCCATCAGTATCTATTGATGAATATAATTATTTCACTACCGACTCGCAACACAAAGTTTTTTATGGGTAAAAACGTAAAAGTTAAGTATACCTTATAACCTGAACCGTTTTTCGCTTTTAAAACTTCAGAGGCTTCAGAGGTTTAAAAGCGAAAACAGTTCAGGTTATAAGGTATAACTTTTACCCATAACAAACTTTGTATTCCGAGTCGGTAGTGAAATAATTATATTTAGTTAAGTAACGGACACGTCATGGACAACAAAATCCAAGAATTATTGATGTTTCAGTATCCTACATGTACAGTGTATTCTGGTTAATGGGGCCACCAGTTATTAAGGCCACCCACTTTATTGAGCCAATATTTAAAATACAAAAACAAAATATGGTACACATAGAAAGGTGCTTTGCTTAATAGGGCCGGACTGCCGGTTATTCGGTCCAGTAATGGCTAAATTTTTTCTCTTCTCAAACAGAAGTAATAAGCCTCTTTTTGGGAGTACGCATTTTACATGAGTAGACTAGTGAGAGCAACAAACCATAACAATAGAGAACACTGTTAACAACAATCCAACGACGTGTTCAGCTTCGGGCTTTCTGTGTTTGTCCTTGCGAACATACCATAAACAACAACAGGCATCACTAGGGCCTACTATGATGTTCTGTTTAGTCCATTTTTATCATTCCCTTCAACCTGGCAGACCTAAATGTAGTGGACAAAAATGATGATGAAGATGAACCAGAAATCCAGCAGGTAACAACGCAGGATGCAAAAAAGTTCATTGGACTTCTTGAATTGTATGCAAGAAGACAATGAAAACAATGAAAATTTGTTCAAACTGTGTACAGCTACACTCATTAAAAAGAAAATGCTAACGCAAACTGGATGATTTTTTTTTTAACAATAATCACAGGTATGTGACTTTGTATTCTGAAAAATAGGCGTATTCATGTATTTAATTATGCTGTAATTATAATATCTTTATTATTGTATATTATATATTTATTATTGTATTTCCTTAGAAGTTAGAAGTTCCTTAGTAACAAATCTTATAATTGTGGCGCTTACTGTAGTTAAGAGTTATGTTTGGTTTTCCATTATTAAAAAATTTCAGTTTATAAGGATTATTTGGTTACTTTTTAGAAATTTCGGCTAATAAAGCCAGCCTCTTAATTGGGCCAACTTCATATGGTCCTGATGTGTCCCAGTAAAGCAGAATCCACTGTATATTAAAACAGATAAAAAGAATTGAGTACATGTTTTTATGCTGGCCTGTTATTTAATAAATCAAATTATTTAGACCCATCTTGTTTAACTTTAGTTGATTTTATTTTGTGTTTCATCTAGAGTACATAATAACAACTTCACCATCTTTAAGTTCTTCCTTTATAAGGGTGTACAACAAAAAGATATTCATGGAAGCAATAAACATATTTCCTGAAGGAAATATATAAATATATTTCATACTCATACATATATAAATATATAAACAGTTCCATACTCATACATGGAACTTGAAATATATGGGTTTCCTTCATTAGAAATATTTAGTGACACCACAAAATTAGCAAAAAAAAAAAAAAAAACAATATGATCAAAAATTGAAAGTATAAAAGCACCCAAGTACATTCCTCACACCATTGTATTCAACCATGTTTATCTTATCCACTTGACTAAAGTAGTTTAAAAAATCTTTAAATACAAAATAAAATGCCAGTAATTTAGTGTGTTTTTTTTGTCTACCAACATAGCACAGAATAATCTGCCTCTACAAAAAAACATTTTCTTAACAATTCTTCAGAATAAAAAAGGCATTTTTTCTACAATTAATTGAGGTAGGACTATATTGATGGACGGACTATATATAGGGCCTAAGATTATACATTGTCAATGAAAACAATTCATACATGTAGAAATGTCATAATACAAAATTTCATATTGTTACAACGATCTACTCGATCGACGTAGGTACAGTGGAAACAAAATAAGCACAAGACAACAATTAAGTCACTAATCACACCTTTACTTTTTACAGTTAAACAGTTCGTAATTAACAACACAGTCCTACAACAAATCAAATGAAAATTGTTTACATGCAATAAAATGTCCACTAATATTAAAACTCAATTGTAGTACAATTATACCGTCAGATTATAAAACGCAACACTTCACTAATTCTTGGATTTCGTTGCCCATGACGTGTCCGTTACTTAACTAAATATCACTATAATATTGACGACTCGGAACACAAAGTTTTTTATAAGTAAAAACGTAAAGTTTTACCTTACAGCCTAAACCGGCTTTCACCTATAGAAGGCTTCATCAGAGGCTATCGTTAGTAGCGCTGCTCGTCTTGTTGTTGGCGACGAGAAAGTGTTTCGAAAGATTGAAGCTGTGTGTGTGTGGTGAGATGTGTTCGAATAATGCGTGCGATTTGAATTGTGTCTGTTTGTTTAGGATGTCGTTTTTATTTGTTTTTGTGTGTTTGTATATTTCTAATTGTTCTAGAGTGTCTAGTTTTCGGCCTTTTGTGTGTACGTGTAGTATGTTCATGTTATTGTCGATGTTTTTATATGTGTGGTTTGCTTCAATGAGGTGGTTTGTGAAGGTAGATTCTGTAGTGGTGTGGAGTGCTTTTGTGTGTTCAATGTATCTCTGTTTGAAGCTACGTCCTGTCTGGCCTATGTAGAATTTACTGCAATTTGAACAATTTAGTTTATATACACCGGGTAGATCGAATTTGTTTTGTGCTTTGGGCATGCGTTTTGATAGTGTGTGTTCTGTTTTGTTAGTAGTTTTGTAAGCGATTCTGTATCCTGCTTTTTTGAATTTGTGGGCAATTTTTTCTGTTTGTTTGTTGATGTATGTTAGTGTTATGAATTTGTTGTTTTCTGTCTTTGTCTGTTGTTTGTTTTGTGTTTTGTGTAGGAGTTTACTGACTATTGTTCTGTCATAACCGTTAGATTCTGCTAGATATTTTATCATGTTTAGTTCGTCTTTGTAGTCTATTTCATCTAAGGGGATGTTGTTAAGTCTATGTATCATGGTTCTAAAAGCAGCTAGTTTGTGTTGTATTGGGTGATTGGAGGTGTTGTGTATTAGTGTGTCAGTTGTAGTTGGTTTTCTGTATATACTGAATTTGTGCCTGTGTTCTAGTTTTGTGATGGAGAGGTCTAAGAAGTTTATGGTATTGTTGTGTTCGTATTCGGCAGTGAAGGTTATGTTTTTATGTATTTTGTTTATGTGCGTTAGTAACTGTTCACATTGTCTTTTGTTTCCCCTGTATAGTATTAGAATGTCATCAACGTATCTGTGCCAATATAGTATTTTATGTGAGTGTCTGTCATTGTTTGTGAGTATTTTTGTTTTTTCTAAGTGTTGGAGGAAGACTTCTGCTAGAATGCTGGATATGGGGGAGCCCATGGGTAGGCCATCGTTCTGTGTGTAGTATTTATTGTTATAAGTAAAGTAGTTTTGTTTTGTGATAATGTTCAGAGTTTCTGTTATTTCATTGATAAGTTCGTCTGGTGTGTTGTTCTGTTTGAGTTTGTTTTGTAGGATGGTGATTGTTTCAGAGATGGGGATGTTTGTGTACAGGTTTTTAATGTCAAAGGAGGCTAATGTGGCGTTATGGGGGATGTGTATGTCTTTTATTTTTGTTACTAGGTCAGTGTTGTTTTTTACTGCAATGTTGTTGTCTATTTGTGTGTGTTGTCTAATAATTTTGTCTAGATATTTTGCCAGTTTGTGTGCAGGGGCATTACGGTAGTTGATAATGGGGCGGATCGGAATGTCTTCTTTATGGATTTTGGGAAGCGCTTGGAGTGTAGGTGCTGATGGTCGGATTTGTTTCATGTAGGGCTTTTGTTTATGTGTCATAATGTGTTTGGCTTTGTTGACTATTTGTTTTACTGAGTTTTGGTATCTGTCGGTGGGGTCGTGTTTTAGTTCTGTGATGTTGTTCTGTTCTATGAAGTCTTGTACTTTTTACTTCCATATTCCTTAAGGAATGGAAGTATGGTGATGGCAAAAAAAATCGTGTTCGAGATTATTGCAGATTCTGATTCTACTACACTCAAAACATGAAAAAAAGTCGTTTTCCGAAAAGTGTCTGTGTGTCTGTCTGTCTGTCTGTCTGTCTGTCTGTGTGTGTGTCTGTGTGTCTGTAGATTTTTTTTCTATGGCAAACGATAACTGCCGCAAATTCAAACAGAATCAAATAATTTTTTGCATACAGCCCGGTTTTGCAGAGTTCTCGCGACCTGTTGTTTTTGGTGAAGATCGGTTGAGGGAAAGGGGTAGTTTACCGGCAACGGTTTTTTTTTAGCAAGGGAAATTTTGTTTGTTTGGCAAACGATAACAGCCGCAAATTCAAACAGAATCAAATAATGTTTCGCATACAGCCCTGAATTGTAGAGTTCTCAAGACCTATTGTTTTTGGTGAAGATCGGTTAAGGGAAAGGGGTAGTTTACCTGTAACGTTTTATGTTTTAACAAGGGTATTTCCTATGGCAAACGATAACAGCCGCAAATTCAAACAGAATGAAAAGATTATTTGCATACAGCCCTAAATTGTAAAGTTCTCAATACCTTTTGTTTTTGGTGAAGATCGGTTAAGGGAAAGGGGTAGTTTACCTACAACGTTTTTTTAACAAGGGTATTTTCTATGGCAAACGATAACAGCCGCAAATTCAAACAGAATCAAATAATTTTCTGCATACAGCCCTGATTTGTAGAGTACTCAAGACCTATTGTTTTTGGTGAAGATCGGTTGAGGGGAAGGGGTAGTTTACCAGCAACGTTTTTTATCATGCGTATTTTCTATGGCAAACGACAACTGCCGCAAATTCAAACAGAATCAAATAATTTTTTGCATACAGCCCTGATTTGTAGAGTACTCGCGACCTGTTGTTTTTGGTGAAGATCGGTTGAGGGGAAGGGGTAGTTTACCTGCAACGGTTTTTTTTATCAAGGGAAATTTTTTTTTTTTTGGCAAACGATAACAGCCGCAAATTCAAACAGAATCAAATAATGTTTCGCATACAGCCCTGAATTGTAGATTTCTCAAGACCTATTGTTTTTGGTGAAGATCGGTTGAGGGAAAGGGGTAGTTTACCTGCAACGTTTTTTTAACAAGGGTATTTTATATGGCAAACGATAACAGCCGCAAATTCAAACAGAATCAAATAATGTTTTGCATACTGTCCTGATTTGTAGAGTACTCAAGACCTATTGTTTTTGGTGAAGATCGGTTAAGGGGAAGGGGTAGTTTACCTGCAACCTTTTACGTTTTATTTTCTATGGCAAACGATAACAGCCGCAAATTCAAACAGAATCAAATAATGTTTTGCATACAGCCCTGATTTGTAGAGTACTCAAGACCTATTGTTTTTGGTGAAGATCGGTTAAGGGGAAGGGGTAGTTTACCTGCAACGTTTTTTTATCAAGCGTATTTTCTATGGCAAACGATAACAGCCGCAAATTCAAACAGAATCAAATAATTTTTTGCATACGTCCCTGAATTGTAGAGGTCTCAATGACTTTCGATTTTGGTGAAGATCGGTTAAGGGGAAGGGGTAGTTTACCAGCAACCTTTTACGTTTTAACAAGAGTAAAGTACTTGAAAATTTATTTAAACTTTTTGAAACAATGGTAATTGTTAAAAATAAAATAATTTTGTTGCCAGGCAATAAAATTATAATTTTTTCATTTTAATGTAATATAATATTTTTCATTTAATACAGCAATAAAAAGGCAGGTAAGACACAGCCTGGCTGTTTGGCTGAAAATGATTTTAAATATAAATCTTAGAATATGGAAGTCATGTATGGTTCTCCATACCGATATTTTGTGTAGGTTGTCTGTGGGGATAATTACAGTCGTGTTGCCTTTGTCAGCTTTTACAAATGTGATGTTGTGTTTGTGTGCCTTTTCCCTCAGTTTGATGGCTGTGTGTATTTCTGAGTTGTGGTTGTTGTTGTCTGGTGTCTTATGTACTCCTATTGTGTTGTTTATATTATGTCTTAATGTGTCTTGATGTTCTGGTGCTGTGTTTTGTATATTTGTTTCTGTGTCAATTATGAGCTTTGTTAGTGTTTGGTTGTTATGTTTGTAATGTATGTTATGTTTTAGGTCTTCTTAGACCTCTCCATCACAAAACTAGAACACAGGCACAAATTCAGTATATACAGAAAACCAACTACAACTGACACGCTAATACACAACACCTTCAATCACCCAATACAACACAAACTAGCTGCTTTTAGAACCATGATACATAGACTTAACAACATCCCCTTGGATGAAATAGACTACAAAGACGAACTAAACACGATAAAATATCTAGCAGAATCTAACGGTTATGACAGAACAATAGTCAGTAAACTCCTACACAAAACACAAAACAAACAACAGACAAAGACAGAAAACAACAAATTCATAACACTAACATACATCAACAAACAAACAGAAAAAATTGCCCACAAATTCAAAAAAGCAGGATACAGAATCGCTTACAAAACTACTAACAAAACAGAACACACACTATCAAAACGCATGCCCAAAGCACAAAACAAATTCGATTTACCCGGTGTATATAAACTAAATTGTTCAAATTGCAATAAATTCTACATAGGCCAGACAGGACGTAGCTTCAAACAGAGATACATTGAACACACAAAAGCACTCCACACCACTACAGAATCTACCTTCGCAAACCACCTCATTGAAGCAAACCACACATATAAAAACATCGACAATAACATGAACATACTACACGTACACACAAAAGGCCGAAAACTAGACACTCTAGAACAATTAGAAATATACAAACACACAAAAACAAATAAAAACGACATCCTAAACGAACAGACACAATTCAAATCGCACGCATTATTCGAACACACCTCACCACACACACACAGCTTCGATCTTTCGAAACACTATCTCGTCGCCAACAACAAGATGAGCAGCGCTACTAACGACAGCCTCTGATGAAGCCTTCTATAGGTGAAAGCCGGTTTAGGCTGTAAGGTAAAACTTTACGTTTTTACTTATAAAAAACTTAGTGTTCCGAGTCGTCAATATTATAGTGATATTTACTTCACTAATAGCTACTTGAACGTACACAGTAATAACTCGAACCGCTCTGGAAATATATCGCACTAATACTCTGGAACCGCACTATCCAATATCTCGCATTGAACTGAAAACTAAGGCCGCTACCCCATGTATTTATAGCCACGTTCACACACCAGAAGCTTCCAAACTGCGTCTTATCTCTCATGAACTACGTAATTACTACGTCCTTGACACAGGCCGGGCGCCCGAGTGAAGCCCGTTACAGTCGAGAAGATTCTCGCAAAATGCGTACAGTAGGACGTACGCCACACGCGTTACATCGAGATCCTTCTGGCACATTCGATAAACGCGTAGATTGTTCTGTGCTGTCATAGCAATACCCCCTCCTTAAGCCTGTTCGTCCCGAACTGGCAAAGCATCTCCGAAGTAATACTCGACCAGGCGATCTAGGTGGACGTCCTTGCGAAGGATAATTTTCCCGTTCTTCGAATTCAGTCTCGTGTGATCCGAACATCACGTTCCCAGGAATGCGAGTTTTTCGCGCAACCACTAGTTTCGCTGGAATCACTCCCGTTGCGTCATGTACTGATGACCTAAATACCACTGGCTGATCCAAGTTTGTTTGGTTCTCGTCAACAACCTCTTGCGTAACCTCATCTTCAGCCACTTTACCCTCGGGCACTTCTATCAGCTCAGGAACAAGCAAGAGTTTTGTCTCGACACCCATAGTTGGCTTTCCAATCACTTCTTTTGTTGTTATACTTATTTGTACTTCCTCTGCTAGTTCTTCCTCCATTATCGCTTTCAACAGGGAGCGTTCCTCTTGACCAGACTTGTTGACGTTTTCTTCGACTAATGCCATTCGCTTAATCGAATGGTTGGTAGACCCTGTCATTTTAGCCATCCAAAGCTTTATCTTCTCTTGGCCAACCTTCAGGACATTCTCTCTTAAGTCCACAACGAATCCGTAGGTATTCATAATATCCGTGCCAAGAATCACTTCATCGACAATGTCTGCAACGAGCATTTGGTGTTTATCTCGAGAAGACCGAAGCGTACACGTACGTCTATCTTTCCTAACACATTGACGGGGCTTCCAGTCACAGTCTGTATTGTACAAGAGCTGATTTGAGGCCGTTGGCTGCTGATTAAGTCAGGGCCCACAATAGACGCTGTAGCGCCCGTGTCAACTGTAAATGATGTTTGTTTACCTTCCGCAAATCCAGTAACAATCATGTTTCCACTAGTCTTATGTAGCGTGGAAACTGTGTGCTGTTCTGGGGCTTTACTTCTCCAATTGGTGCGATCACTCCCTTCTCTCGGTATTTTCTTCTCCCAACAGTCTACCTGTAGATAACCACGTTTCCCACAGTTGTAACATTTCGGTCTTATATCTTTATCCTTTGGTTCGAAAGATCGTTGTGGCGCTGCTGACTTCTTAAACTGTTGTTTTTGAATCGTCTCTTTATGCCGTCCGCTATGACGATACTGTGGTATTGGATCCGTTTGGCTACAACATGATGGCATACTTTGATTAATGTAGGTCGCCGACTTGGCAGCTTCAAAACGGAGAGCATGAACAAGAGCGTCTGATTTATTATCATGCCGTGCCATTCTTAACACTTGTTGTAACTGACTATCTCTGATACCGTCAATAAACATAATGAGAGAAATCCACTTCCGGAAGTCCTCCTATTTTTCGGGATAAGCCAATCTTGTCAGTCGGCTAACATTCGCTTCAAACTCTTGAAGGCTCTCCCCTGAACGCTGTTGCCTCGCTTTAAGTTGTTCACGGTACACTTCGCACAAATGCTGGTCACCGTACCGTAATTCCAGAGCTTTAGTTAATTCGGCATAGACGTTCTGATTGTCAGATGGCACTTTGTGTATTAGCTCTGCGGCAGGTCCTTTTAACGCAAGAATGAGTGAAAGGCCTTTCTCTTCTTCCGGCCAGTTATTTAAGCGAGCGGCAGCTTCAAATTGGCGATGATAAGTTGCCCAGTGGGTGCTTCCATTAAACGATGGGGGCTTTGCAAAAACTGACCTTACTTCAGTTAATAGCGTTCTTTGATTTCTCTGATATTTTGAATCTTCTAAGCTTGACATACTTGTTTTCATAGTTGACACAGATTTTTCTATTTCAAATATTCTGTCAACTTGTTTGTTCAGCTCACCTTGTAACACGACAAATTTTGAAGTGGTATCCTCTTGTACGAACGTCTTAACGTCGTCTGCTTGACGGCTAAATTCTTCTATTTTTCGTCCCTCTGGTATTTCATTTTCACGATTACGTTTTTCGTCTTGTCGTTTTTCTGCTTCTTCTCTTTCCTGTCTTCGTTCTTCTTTTTCTTGTTTCTGACTTTGCTGTAGCATTGCTCGGAATGCTTCTATCATCTGACTGGTATCCATTTGATTAATTAATTACGAACTACACTCGTCTTGTACAAAGTATCCACTGTTAACCGTTCTATCCCACTTCTGACACCACTGTTACGACGATCTACTCGATCGTCGTAGGTACAGTGGAAACAAAATAAGTACAAGACAACAATTAACTAAATATCGCTATAATATTGACGACTCGGAACACTAAGTTTTTTATAAGTAAAAACGTAAAGTTTTACCTTACATCCTAAACCGGCTTTCACCTATAGAAGGCTTCATCAGAGGCTGTCGTTAGTAGCGCTGTTCATCTTGTTGTTGGCGACGAGATAGTGTTTCGAAAGATCGAAGCTGTGTGTGTGTGGTGAGATGTGTTCGAATAATGCGTGCGATTTGAATTGTGTCTGTTCGTTTAGGATGTCGTTTTTATTTGTTTTTGTGTGTTTGTATATTTCTAATTGTTCTAGAGTGTCTAGTTTTCGGCCTTTTGTGTGTACGTGTAGTATGTTCATGTTATTGTCGATGTTTTTATATGTGTGGTTTGCTTCAATGAGGTGGTTTGCGAAGGTAGATTCTGTAGTGGTGTGGAGTGCTTTTGTGTGTTCAATGTATCTCTGTTTGAAGCTACGTCCTGTCTGGCCTATGTAGAATTTATTGCAATTTGAACAATTTAGTTTATATACACCGGGTAAATCGAATTTGTTTTGTGCTTTGGGCATGCGTTATGATAGTGTGTGTTCTGTTTTGTTAGTAGTTTTGTAAGCGATTCTGTATCCTGCTTTTTTGAATTTGTGGGCAATTTTTTCTGTTTGTTTGTTGATGTATGTTAGTGTTATGAATTTGTTGTTTTCTGTCTTTGTCTGTTGTTTGTTTTGTGTTTTGTGTAGGAGTTTACTGACTATTGTTCTGTCATAACCGTTAGATTCTGCTAGATATTTTATCGTGTTTAGTTCGTCTTTGTAGTCTATTTCATCTAAGGGGATGTTGTTAAGTCTATGTATCATGGTTCTAAAAGCAGCTAGTTTGTGTTGTATTGGGTGATTGGAGGTGTTGTGTATTAGTGTGTCAGTTGTAGTTGGTTTTCTGTATATACTGAATTTGTGCCTGTGTTCTAGTTTTGTGATGGAGAGGTCTAAGAAGTTTATGGTATTGTTGTGTTCGTATTCGGCAGTGAAGGTTATGTTTTTATGTATTTTGTTTATGTGCGTTAGTAATTGTTCACATTGTCTTTTGTTTCCCCTGTATAGTATTAGAATGTCATCAACGTATCTGTGCCAATATAGTATTTTATGTGAGTGTCTGTCATTGTTTGTGAGTATTTTTGTTTTTTCTAAGTGTTGGAGGAAGACTTCTGCTAGAATGCTGGATATGGGGGAGCCCATGGGTAGGCCATCGTTCTGTGTGTAGTATTTATTGTTATAAGTAAAGTAGTTTTGTTTTGTGATAATGTTCAGAGTTTCTGTTATTTCATTGATAAGTTCGTTTGGTGTGTTGTTCTGTTTGAGTTTGTTTTGTAGGATGGTGATTGTTTCAGAGATGGGGATGTTTGTGTTCAGGTTTTTAATGTCAAAGGAGGCTAATGTCGCGTTATGGGGGATGTGTATGTCTTTTATTTTTGTTACTAGGTCAGTGTTGTTTTTTACTGCAATGTTGTTGTCTATTTGTGTGTGTTGTCTAATAATTTTGTCTAGATATTTTGCCAGTTTGTGTGCAGGGGCATTACGGTAGTTGATAATGGGGCGGATCGGAATGTCTTCTTTATGGATTTTGGGAAGCGCTTGGAGTGTAGGTGCTGATGGTCGGATTTGTTTCATGTAGGGCTTTTGTTTATGTGTCATAATGTGTTTGGCTTTGTTGACTATTTGTTATACTGAGTTTTGGTATCTGTCGGTGGGGTCGTGTTTTAGTTCTGTGATGTTGTTCTGTTCTATGAAGTCTTGTACTTTTTTGTGTAGGTTGTCTGTGGGGATAATTACAGTCGTGTTGCCTTTGTCAGCTTTTACAAATGTGATGTTGTGTTTGTGTGCCTTTTCCCTCAGTTTGATGGCTGTGTGTATTTCTGTGTTGTGGTTGTTGTTGTCTGGTGTCTTATGTACTCCTATTGTGTTGTTTATATTATGTCTTAATGTGTCTTGATGTTCTGGTGCTGTGTTTGTATATTTGTTTCTGTGTCAATTATGAGCTTTGTTAGTGCTTGGTTGTTATGTTTGTAATGTAATAATTGTCATAATTGACACAGAAACAATTATACAAAACACAGCACCAGAACATCAAGACACATTAAGACATAATATAAACAACACAATAGGAGTACATAAGACACCAGACAACAACAACCACAACACAGAAATACACACAGCCATCAAACTGAGGGAAAAGGCACACAAACACAACATCACATTTGTAAAAGCTGACAAAGGCAACACGACTGTAATTATCCCCACAGACAACCTACACTAAAAAGTACAAGACTTCATAGAACAGAACAACATCACAGAACTAAAACACGACCCCACCGACAGATACCAAAACTCAGTATAACAAATAGTCAACAAAGCCAAACACATTATGACACATAAACAAAAGCCCTACATGAAACAAATCCGACCATCAGCACCTACACTCCAAGCGCTTCCCAAAATCCATAAAGAAGACATTCCGATCCGCCCCATTATCAACTACCGTAATGCCCCTGCACACAAACTGGCAAAATATCTAGACAAAATTATTAGACAACACACACAAATAGACAACAACATTGCAGTAAAAAACAACACTGACCTAGTAACAAAAATAAAAGACATACACATCCCCCATAACGCCACATTAGCCTCCTTTGACATTAAAAACCTGTACACAAACATCCCCATCTCTGAAACAGTCACCATCCTACAAAACAAACTCAAACAGAACAACACACCAAACGAACTTATCAATGAAATAACAGAAACTCTGAACATTATCACAAAACAAAACTACTTTACTTATAACAATAAATACTACACACAGAACGATGGCCTACCCATGGGCTCCCCCATATCCAGCATTCTAGCAGAAGTCTTCCTCCAACACTTAGAAAAAACAAAAATACTCACAAACAATGACAGACACTCACATAAAATACTATATTGGCACAGATACGTTGATGACATTCTAATACTATACAGGGGAAACAAAAGACAATGTGAACAATTACTAACGCACATAAACAAAATACATAAAAACATAACCTTCACTGCCGAATATGAACACAACAATACCATAAACTTCTTAGACCTCTCCATCACAAAACTAGAACACAGGCACAAATTCAGTATATACAGAAAACCAACTACAACTGACACGCTAATACACAACACCTCCAATCACCCAATACACCACAAACTAGCTGCTTTTAGAACCATGATACATAGACTTAACAACATCCCCTTAGATGAAATAGACTACAAAGACGAACTAAACACGATAAAATATCTAGCAGAATCTAACGGTTATGACAGAACAATAGTCAGTAAACTCCTACACAAAACACAAAACAAACAACAGACAAAGACAGAAAACAACAAATTCATAACACTAACATACATCAACAAACAAACAGAAAAAATTGCCCACAAATTCAAAAAAGCAGGATACAGAATCGCTTACAAAACTACTAACAAAACAGAACACACACTATCAAAACGCATGCCCAAAGCACAAAACAAATTCGATTTACCCGGTGTATATAAACTAAATTGTTCAAATTGCAATAAATTCTACATAGGCCAGACAGGACGTAGCTTCAAACAGAGATACATTGAACACACAAAAGCACTCCACACCACTACAGAATCTACCTTCGCAAACCACCTCATTGAAGCAAACCACACATATAAAAACATCGACAATAACATGAACATACTACACGTACACACAAAAGGCCGAAAACTAGACACTCTAGAACAATTAGAAATATACAAACACACAAAAACAAATAAAAACGACATCCTAAACGAACAGACACAATTCAAATCGCACGCATTATTCGAACACATCTCACCACACACACACAGCTTCGATCTTTCGAAACACTATCTCGTCGCTAACAACAAGATGAGCAGCGCTACTAACGACAGCCTCTGATGAAGCCTTCTGTAGGTGAAAGCCGGTTTAGGCTGTAAGGTAAAACTTTACGTTTTTACTTATAAAAAACTTAGTGTTCCGAGTCGTCAATATTATAGTAATATTTAGTTAAGTAACGGACACGTCATGGACAACGAAATCCAAGAACAACAATTAAGTCACTAATCACACCTTTACTTTTTACAGTTAAACAGTTCGTAATTAACAACACAGTCTCTACAACAAATCAAATGGAAATTGTTTACATGCAAGAAAATGTCCACTAATATTAAAACTCAATTGTACTACAATTATACCGTCCGATTATAAAACGCAAGACTTCACTAATAACTACTTGAACGTACACAGTAATAATTCGAACCGCTCTGGAAATATATCGCACTAATACTCTCGAACCGCACTATCCAATATCTCGCATTGAATTGAAAACTAAGGCCGCTACCCCATGTATTTATAGTCACGCTCACACACCAGAAACTTCCAAACTGCGTCTTATCTCTCGTGAACTACGTAATGCCAAGGCCTTGACACAGGCCGGGCGCCCGAGCGAAGCCCGTCACAGTCGAGAAGATTCTCGCAAAATGCGTATAGTAGCACGAACGCCATACGCGTTACATCGAGATCCTTCTGGCACATTCGATAAACGCGTAGATTGTTCTGTGCTGTCGTAGCAATATCTTCTGTTACAAATTAACCTTTATTCAAAATAATTGTGACTGTTACTTATGATTAATCTGTAGATTTTGTATGATACTTTTGTATCATACTGTATGATACATCTTTATAATTTCTTTGGATGATGACTATTTATCAGCAGTAAGAAAATTATTTTTATTAAATAACTACAAAATTAATTATTGAGCGAACCTTGCAGATTTTAATAATAAGATGACATATTATTATGACACATTTCTTATACAGCATATGAAGATTAATGAGTTTGTCTTACTGAAACTAGTATGACTTACCAGCAAATTCTTTAACCTATATCCTGCCTCAGAGGTCGTAACAAATTCAAAGGCTGGCCAGCATTCTAAATCTGGGAACATTAATTGTAGGTACTTAATTCTTCTCACATATATTTCATATGTTTCATGAGATCTCCTTCTTAAAATTCTTCTAAAATACTGTTCTCTACTTTCATTTTTATTCTGTGCGTATCTCACACCAAAATACCTTTTAGTTAGGTCTCTGTATTCTGGTTTATAGAATGCTTCATTGTTAATGACTTTTGTTACGGTGTCAAGTCTCTTCAAGAAGGCATCATCATCTTCATTATCGTACTTGCCAAAAGTTCTTTTAATATAAGATTTTTCACTTTCTGTTGGTAATTTGGTAAATATTCGTTTGCAGTAAACCTCAAAATCTTCATCCTTGTTAGGCAGGACCTGCACATATGATTATAATTAACAACCAATATATAAAACTCTTTAAGGTGGTGAAAAATTACTTAAATTTTTAGCATTCACATGTCTCCGTAATAATTTTGATATCTGATCAATTAAGTTTTAGCACAAATAATTTTGATTTTGTATCTATTTAAAAATTCAAATCAAATTTAATTTGTACTATTTTTGTTTATTATTAAATAATTAGTGATGTGTAGCATAATGGAAAATTGAAGCACCGCTTCCCCTTTTTGAAAAGTCTCAATTAAAAAATAATGTAAAATAAATAAATAACGGGTTATCAGAATATTCATTGATGTAATGAGAAAGGAGATAAAACAGATGAAATTGTAAGATGTATATAGTTTTGCTTGTTGAGTGAGAAGCTGTGCTCAACCCAGCACATGTGTAATTCATCGTAAGGAACCAGCTGCTGTCTGTGCTAGCATTCTTTTTTTTTTGCATGTATGCAAATGATCATAATAAATCAAATAATGTTCATATGTCTGAGAGTGCTGTTAGTACAAAAAATACTCTTGTACATATGTACTTTGATTACTATTATTTAATTAACAGTAATTTTGAATTTCATAATTTCAACTCGTGAATATTAAATTTTTTAGTGTTAGTAATTAAATAATGTAATAACAAACATTTTATTTGCCCTTTAAGTTTATAAGTGAAGCACAATAAAACATTATGTCATTCAGGAGTATCAGAAGTGGGCACTCTGCAAGTTTCACTAGTAAGATTAAACTAGTCCATTCATTTACATCACGGAAACTGAAGTTGTATGCAATTATTTGTAACAGGAACAATCTTTTTATGACAATGTGTGTAATTAACATCTTCACAAACTAAAGTCTAAGGCTACAGCTAAGGATAACCAGCTAACCAAACTACAAATGATAAGATAAAAGGCTTTATGCAATACTGGCACCTGTTTAACTTTAAGTATATAGTAAATAAGTTATTTTTTGTTATTAATATTGGTGTTACTTTCACTGTAAACTTACTTGCTTTATTCACTCAGACGACGTTTCGGAGTGATGTTCTCCTTCTTCAGTGAGTTCGGATACGGAATGTACCAAGTTGTCGGTAATTTTATGTGTAATGGTTTTTTGGTTAACAGGTTGTGTGGGGGTGGGGTGGAGGGGATTGGTGCCGGAGTTTGAATTTTTGTATGTGTTGTTTATTACTGTGTCGAAATGTGTGTTTGATTTAAATTGTAAATGGTCACTGAGTATGTTGTTTGGTTGTGTTTTGTTGTGATGTGATGTCTGGCCTATATAGAATTTGTTGCAATCTGAGCAATTTAGTTTGTAAACATCAGGTAGATCGAATTTGTTTTGCGCTTTGTGTGTGTGTTTTGATAGTGTGTGTTCTGTTTTGTTAGTAGTTTTGTAAGCGATTCTGTATCCTGCTTTTTTGAATTTGTGGGCTATTTTTTCAGTTTGTTTGTTGATGTATGTTAGTGTTATGAATTTGTTGTTTTGTGTAGGAGTTTATTGACTATTGTTCTGTCATATCCATTGGATTCTGCTTGATATTTTATCGTGTTTAGTTCGTCTTTCTCGTATTATTCTTTCAGATGAAAACAAATATTTTTTAGTTCTTAAAAACAATTTAAAAGAAATATAATTATACTTACTTAGCACACCAAAATTAAATTAATAAAATTTAAAATTTAAAGATACAAATTTCTTAGAACATAAATATATGCATCATTATATTATCCATGGACTTGTCCATCAAATACATCCATGTGACTTGTCCATCCATGGAAAAGTCAGTGTATTAAATACTACATAATACACTTCACAGAAAACTAATTTTTAGATAAGTGTTTTGATGAAGATTACATATAAGTTAAAGCTAGCTTAAGAAAGGTAAAAAATTATTTAAAATTTTACCTAAAATTAGTATTCCAAAGGCAGAAAAGTGCATTACATAGTATTAAATAATTAATACCTAAAGTACAAAAAAAAATATGGCACCATTCAGTTCTTATGACTAATGAATGCAAATAATAATTTAAATTTTTGGAATACTTTTTGTTCGTAAATTAAACACTCAAACTGCCATACAAGCAGTTTTATCAATTTTCACAATTTTTGGATTTTTCCATCAGAAATAGTGATATTTTATAAATCAGAAATATAGGCCTACTTATATCAAGGAAACAACATTTCAAATATTATGCAGGATGGACTCAGATGTAAGTCAAAACAAAAATTGTTTATTTATAATTTTTTATACAGTTTTCAAAAGCGTTTAATCTTGCAGATCACCAGCTTTTATTATAAAAATTAGAATCAGCAGGCATTAGGGCCAGTGTCAGGGACTGGTTTGCTAGTTATGTAAGTATGCAGTTGTATTATGTGCAACCCTATTGGACACATTTGTTAATGACCTGCTTGCCCAGAATGTTCAAGGTAGCATTATTACTTTCAATGATGACACTGGTCTCCAATATAAGTAAAGAGAATGGTTAACAATTTATAATAACACCAAAGTTTATAATAAAACCAGACTTAATTTTCTCAAGACATAATATGCATGGAATGGAATGATTGTTAATTCAGATAAAACCAAAATACTCAATCTTAATTTCTATTGGTTCATATTTAAAAATAATTTCACTTTGCAGATACATACGTACTCGTGACAGTCAGTTAACATATGCCTGTCTATCTATTAAACAAGTACGAGGGTGGTCTGAAAAGTTCTCAGCCTAACAATGAAAAAGCTAATTCATTATTTCAAAAATATTTATATTTTTCAACATAATCTTTTATTAGCATAACACATTTATTCCAGTGATGTTCCAATGTCACTATCCCGTTCCTGAAGTGGTTTCTGTAAGGTCCGCAAAATACCTCTCTACAGCTGAAATCACCTCTTGATCCGATGAAAAACGCGACCAGTAAGAAAGACTTCAACTTAGGGGAAAATTGGAAGTCTGAGGAAGCCAAATCTGGGAAATAGGGAGGATGTTTCAACAATTCATAATGGAGATGTCTTTTAGGTGTCTTAATTTTCCCATTGCCAAAACACTTTTGTGAGCAGGTGCATTGTCTTGGTGAAAAGTACTTTTTTCTTCTAGTTTTGATAAAAGATTAATATTCCCTGGTTATTGTTGCACCCTTTTCAAGGTAATCAGTGTACAAAACACCTTTAGCATCCCAAAACACTAACGTGATGACTTTTCCTGCTGATGGAATTGAGTTTCCCTTCTTTGGCACTGAACAACCAGCTTCTGTCCACTGCTTTGAATAATGTTTGGACTCTGGTGTGTAGTAGTGGATCCAAGTTTCATCCATCATAATAAACCAATGTACAAAATCTGCTTTATTCTAATTAAAACGGTCCAAGCACTGTTCAGATATTTTCATGTGCATGCGTTTTTGATCTGCTGTGAGCAAACGCGGCACTCACCTTGTTCAAAGCTTTTTCATTTGTATTTCCTCATATAAAATATGTCCGATGTATTCTTTCAAAATACCTATAGTCTCAGTAATTTTGTGCACTTTAATTCGGCAATCGTCCAAAACCATGTCATGCACTTTTTTGACAGTTTGCAGTGTTGTTGGCGTTTTTGGACGCTTTAACATGGATCGTCTTCAAGGCTGGTACAACCATGTTTAAACTCAACGGCCCATTTTTTAACTGTTGAAAATGAAGGACAAGAATCTCCATACTCTTTAATGAACCTTGAGTAAATTTTGCTTGGTGTTAAACCTTCTTTCACAAAGAATTTTAAGACACCACGATACTCAATTTTCTCCACTTTAAGGAATTCGGACACACTTCTGTTTCAAATTTCATACAGCTGTTTAATACAAATTATTTTGTAGAATGACCAGAAATTGCACACACATGCTAACAACAGATGTAGTACCAACATAAGAAAAAAATATTCGCGATAGTGCTGTCCCCAGGCCAAAAACTTTTCAGATTGCCCTTGTAGATGAAATCAAGCATTTAGACATTACCCTTGCCAATAAAATAACATGGAAGAGTCACATAGAGAAAATAAACATAAAAATTTTATTTCCTCTAGAATATCTATAATTTTATTTTGGTGAAATCCATATATTATGCTCCTCTTCATTCAAAGCTCTAAGTATGGCTCTAAGTTATGAGGCGACATTCCATTCAGCAACACCTTATGTTCCTTAATTATAACCAAAAATGATTTAATTCGGTAATATATATAATACTTTCACTTATGAACTTACTGTTGTCACTTCCCAAATGTTTCGAGATGTTGTTTCTCTTCTTCAGTGGGTTTAATACTGGCTGTCGATTACAGAATAACCGTTACGGAATGGAGTGTGTGGTGGGGGTTGATGGTGGGAAGGGATTGGCGCTGAGGTTCGAATTATGTGTGTGGATCAGTGTGTCAAATAGTGTATGTGATTTGTAATGTATCTGTTCATTTAATATGTTGTTTGGTTGTAGTGTGTGATATCTGTATATTTCAAATTGTTCAGCTGTGTTTAGTTTTCTACTTTTAGGTAAGTAGTGTAATATTTCCATGTTGTGTTCTATGTTTGTGTAACTGTGGTTTTCATTATGTAAATGTGTGGCAAATGTGGAATGTATGTAGTTTGTGGTGAGGGCTTTTAAATGTTCAGAAAACCTGGAAGAAAAAGATCTTCCCGTCTGGCCGATGTAGAATTGTTGGCAATCATTACAATTTAATTTATAAACCCCTGTTTTGCTGTATGTGTCAATGTCTTTGTTAGTATTGTTTATGTGTTTTCTAATGGTGTTGTTGGTTCTGTAGGCTACTTTATAATTTTGTTTCCTAAACGTGTTTGCAATTTTATGTGTATTGGAATTGTAGTATGTAAGTGTTATGTGTTTACTGGGTTGTGTGCTGTTGGTCAGATGTGTTTTACTTTTTGTGTTGAGGATTCGTTTGTGTAGTTTATTTATTAATTCGGGGTTGTATCCGTTTTTGACTGCTATGTATTTAATTGTGTTTAATTCATCTTGGTAGTCATGTGTGTTTAGGGGTATTGACGTGAGCCTATGGAGCATGTAGTTGAAAGCTGCATGTTTGTGTTGAGTTGGGTGGTTGGATGTGTTGTGTATGACCATGTCTGATGTGGTGGGTTTTCTGTATATTTTGTATGTGTGTGTGTTGTTTGTTTTGGTGATTGTAAGGTCTAAAAAGTTTATGCTGTTATTTAATTCTATTTCAAGTGTGAATTTTAATTTATGGTGTATAGTGTTAATGTATTTGTGGAAATTTTCTATTTGTCTTTTGTTGCCATTGTAAAGGAGTAAAATGTCGTCGACATACCTGTGCCAATATATTATTTTATCGGTGTATTTGTTGTTGTTCAGTATGTGTTTCTGTTCTATGGTGTGTATGAATATTTCTGCTAGTATACCTGATATAGGGGAGCCCATGGGTAGTCCATCTGTTTGTGTGTAATACATGCTATTGTGCGCAAAATAATTTGATCTGTGATAATTTTAGTTAGATGGATGATCTCGTTTATGTGTGTTTCGGGTGTGTTATTTATTTTTAGTAATTGTTCTAATGTAATTATGGTTTCTTTTATGGGAACATTGGTGTATAGGTTAGTTATGTCGAATGAAGCAAGTGTGGAATTGTAGGGAATGTGTACATGTTGAGTTTTATTCACTAGATCTAAATCACTAGAAATAAGAAATAAAATTCACACTTGAAATAGAATTAAATAACAGCATAAACTTTTTAGACCTTACAATCACCAAAACAAACAACACACACACATACAAAATATACAGAAAACCCACCACATCAGACATGGTCATACACAACACATCCAACCACCCAACTCAACACAAACATGCAGCTTTCAACTACATGCTCCATAGGCTCACGTCAATACCCCTAAACACACATGACTACCAAGATGAATTAAACACAATTATATACATAGCAGTCAAAAATGGATACAACCCCGAATTAATAAATAAACTACACAAACGAATCCTCAACACAAAAAGTAAAACACATCTGACCAACAGCACACAACCCAGTAAACACATAACACTTACATACTACAATTCCAATACACATAAAATTGCAAACACGTTTAGGAAACAAAATTATAAAGTAGCCTACAGAACCAACAACACCATTAGAAAACACATAAACAATACTAACAAAGACATTGACACATACAGCAAAACAGGGGTTTATAAATTAAATTGTAATGATTGCCAACAATTCTACATCGGCCAGACGGGAAGATCTTTTTCTTCCAGGTTTTCTGAACATTTAAAAGCCCTCACCACAAACTACATACATTCCACATTTGCCACACATTTACATAATGAAAACCACAGTTACACAAACATAGAACACAACATGGAAATATTACACTACTTACCTAAAAGTAGAAAACTAAACACAGCTGAACAATTTGAAATATACAGATATCACACACTACAACCAAACAACATATTAAATGAACAGATACATTACAAATCACATACACTATTTGACACACTGATCCACACACATAATTCGAACCTCAGCGCCAATCCCTTCCCACCATCAACCCCCACCACACACTCCATTCCGTAACGGTTATTCTGTAATCGACAGCCAGTATTAAACCCACTGAAGAAGAGAAACAACATCTTGAAACGTTTGGGAAGTGACAACAGTAAGTTCATAAGTGAAAGTATTATATATATTATTAAATTAATAAAGTGAACGAAGAGGATGCAACAACAAGATAAATTTAATTCGGATTCTCATATATCAAAACAGATTTTCACTACAGTATTTTTTCTGTTTCCATGCAAAAAATTTGACATTTTAAAAATAAAGAACTGAAAGAATATTGTACAAGATCTGAAGACATAGTTCCAGATCATTATTACTGAATTTGAAACCATCAGCAAAGTAATGTTAGAGTTAATAAGTCATAGTTTTTTGGTTTTGAGACCAAAAGTTTTTATTAATGCTTGTGAAGATTAAACAGATCAACAGTATTAATAGTTTTGTTCCTAAAAAAAAACTGATTACTTGCACAGAGGCAGATGGATGTGTCTAACTATCGCAGTCACACTTAACATGTAATAATGAACAATATGTTTGTGTTGGTCATGTTGTTTTTATTATTAGAAATTATTTTCCATAATACAGGCCACATATTTGCACTCAACCCTGGCTGACATCTCTGTTTTAATATTTATGACATTATAAAAATGGAAATATAGTATGCATCTGAGGTATACCAAAGCTCACTGATTCGGTAGGTAATGAAGATTTTGGATTAATTAATATTGGAGTGTTAATTATCTATTACAGTTTTTTAAGTGTATTGAATACTGAATTGTAAAATTAGAATTACATTAACTCATTGATGTGTACAATTTAAAGTTTCTTTGGTTTATATCTGCTCATGAATTTTGTTTTGCTTACTTCATTATTTAAGGCTAATACTTAAGTAAAGATAATACCATTTGAATACTTAAATGTTGTACTATCTGAGAATATTATGTATATTTAACATCAACCACCATATACGGGTGTAGGTCAATGATTTAATTTTTAGCTGATATATGATTAAAATGTGTAATTTATTTATGGAAATAACATATCTGTCTGTCCATTAGAGCAACATGGAAACAAAAGATTTGGTTGTGATTCTTACTTTCACTTTTTTGCAATGAATTTGCTATTGTGCTATTGTGCTACTGGAAAAGTAAGTACATTTATATAAAAAAGTTTTGATAGGATTGGTTCACATATGATTTTAAAAGAACAACTACAAACTTTTTTTGGTTAAAAGTAATGCTATTAATACTTTGTAATAAAGTAATCTTGCTAGTTTAACAAAGGTTAGCTAGTTATTATTAAAGTTCAACTACCTATCAGTTTAAGTTACTGGCATCAGCACTGCCTGGAATTACTTCGGATGGCTGAACAACTCAGGCCTATCAACAATTTTTTATACTGTCAGCCATGGATTGTATTGGCTGATTTGTTACAATTATTTGTACCAAAAAATGGCTTCGTTCTTTGTCATACCAAGAACACCAAAATCTAATACATGACTAACCATTTGAAATCAGATTGGTTAAGACAGGAAAAGCTAATTATTTTAAATTGCTCAGTAACTTTTTACAACCAATCTGGAATGATAGCTAAATCTTTGATTTCGCTTAGACTACACAGCTTCTCTGTTATTTAGCAAATAATGTATTTATCATACTTTTATCAACAGTCTTCAACATACAGATGTACACATTATTAAAGTAGTTTATCTGCTATATTAAAGCTGGTTAAATTGTATTTATGGACTGATGAATTAAATAGCTGAAATTAAATTTAACATGATGTAACACGATGTTTACACAAAATGTGTAACTTTGTCTTATACGTTTGTTGGATTCATATGACATTTCATTTTGTTATAAATGTCAAACTAGACTTGCTTTCAACAAAGAGCAATTATCATGGGCTTATGTAGAATTTCATTTCAGATGGGGTTCGACAAAATTTAAGGTGATAAATATTATGTCACCTATCTCCTTCCAACATATCTGTAGATACATACAATTAATTATAACTGTCTGTTACACATACAATTTAGACCTACTTTAAAAGGATAATAGAATAACATAATTCATATTACCCATATGATATTGAACCCACCCTTCTGCCTGTGCCCATGGTGACTATAAGCTCTAATTAAAAATTAGGTCACAAAGTGATTACACATGAAGACTTTTCCATGTCATTTCATCTATCATATTGTTTTTGAGTCTATCAAAACCAAATCTATATAGTCTATGAGTGAAACCAAATGTTTATTTAAATCCACTTTATATATTTAACAAGCAATAAGAGATTATAAGAAGATAGAAAAAACTGGATCCTACTCACCAATAAATTTTTTAATCTGTATCCTGCCTCAGAGTTATTAACAAATTCAAATGCTGGCCAAAATTCCAAATCAGGAAACATTAATTGCAGGTATTTAATTCTACTCACATAGGTTTTGTACAATTCGTAGGACCTCTTTGTTAAAATTCTTTTGAAATACTGTTCCTTACTTTCATTTTCTTTCTGTGGATATTTTATTTTAAAGTAGTTATTTGTCAAGTCTCTGTATTCTGGTTTATAGAATACTTCACTGTTTACAACTTTCAGCACAGTATCGATTCTTTTAAAATATTCATCATCATTTTCATTATCATATTTATCAAATGTTCTTTTTACATATGACCCTTCATTTTCTGTTGGTGATTTAGTAAATATTCGCTTACAGTATGTTTCAAAGTCTTCACCATCTCTAGGTTGCTCCTGAAATGATAAAAGAACAGTCTGAGTTACAAATTTGTACTTCCAACATCATGTAGTAGTCTCTCTCTCTCTCTCTCTCTCTCTCTCTCTCTCTCTCTCTCTCTCTCTCTCTCTCTCTCTCTCTCTCTCTCTCTCTCTCTCACTGTTTACTGTAGATAAAGAGTATCTTGAAGTGGCAGAATGTTATTGCAGTAAACCAAATCTTATGAATGCTATAGTAGCTATAAGCAATGCATCTTATATTAAAAAAATTTAAGAAGTGCGAAACTGAACAAAGACAACAGCAAGTTCTATGTTTAAGACATAAATTGTTCATTTATTGTGTTAACATGAACTGTCAATATGATTACTTATTTCATTTATAGCAAAAAAAGTTTGTTATAAATTCCTACCTAAAGAATGTAACAGCAGCAGTGATATTTTTACTATATAGCTTTATTTAATTTTATTTAAGAAGTATGGAAAATTAACAATCTATGATTTATGTTATTTCTATACAAAAAAAAACTGTAATCAAACTGTCCTTTATATTTGATTATAGATATTTTATTACTAAAATGTTATATAAAAGGACAAACTCAATATACAAAACATTTTAACTCAAAGGTCATAAGGCATTATGAAACATTAAAAGTATAGAAAAATAATTTTGTAAAGATTAATTGATGATATTCTTGTTACAGAAGTACTAATGTTTTTAGTTGTACATTGTGTTGACTGAAAGAATGTTTATTTTCACCATCTTTATATTGTCTTCTTCAGTTTTGAAGGTTGGTGAATGTACTGAATCGTAGCTTCTGAACTGGTTTATTGTTGTAATTGTTTACTCTTGAATTCTAGTTTTAAAGGGACTTGAGAGGAAGAGGCTCCTATTGGAGGAGCTTGGGGAGGTAAAACAATATCATCATTCATATGGATGAATCTACCTTGGAAAGTTTTATTCTAAAAATACAGGGAGTTCCAGATTGACTATTTAATTTTTAAAATTTAAAACAGCCTCCAAAAACACTTTTCAGGACCAACCCGCGATGCCATCCGAGTCTATCACTTCTGCTGGAGGCGACCCTATTCCACCCTCTGCCAGGCTCGAACTCTTGTCTGGCCCCGAGATTGTTCCCTTTTCTTCACGTAAGAAAGTGGAGGAAACTCTGCTCCCTGACATGGAGCCACTGGATGCTTCGACCCGCACTCACCACACACCGCCCTTGCACTCCACGACGGTGGAGTTCGGCTCTCAGTGGCCACTTCCACTTCCAAGATGTCCCTTTGTGAGAGGGATGTCTTAATTGTCTGCTGTGGAATGGACAATGAGTACAAGGCTGTATATCTGTTCTTCCAAGAAAATTTCCTGCAGTTTTGTACGTATTGTAATGAAGAAGCTGCCCACGTCAGGTTGATCATACGTGGCCTCGACGTGGATTCCGAAGAGCTCCGCCAACTCGGTTTCTCTGTGAAAGATTGTATACATTGTATACCACCCTCGGGCCCAGAAGAAAATTACCCCTTCTTCAGGTGATTCTGTTGAAGGTGAACAGGCAGATAAGTTGCTTGGACTGACCAGTCTGTGTGGTTAAGGAAAAAAGTAGAACGCATCCGCGAGGCTGGTAAGGTTGTGCGGTGCCATAGGTGCTAGTGCTTAGATCAACGCTGCCACAACCAGGTGGTAGCCTGTGTCAGGTGCAGTAAGGCACATCCGACACAAGCCTGTAAGATGCCGATGATGGGTCACTGATATTGCATCAATTATGGTGGCCCCCAGTTGGCAAAATACTGCAGATGTGAGGACTACCAGACCCATCTGAGGCAGGGTGCGGACAGGACTAACTCCCCTGTCCTCAATCAGCGAAGCCAGGCAATGCCGGACCCTGCCGCCTTCACTCCTCTTCTGGAGAAGGGCCCCAGATCCTGCAATTCACCGGCCAGACCTCTTTCCCAAGCTTTGTCCCCACCTGATTCTCGGGAGCACGCTACTGATTTGTTGACCCCTGATTCCGAGCCGGTTCCTGATAGGTCTCCCGGCTTGCTACAACCTCCAAAATAGGAGGAAGAAGAAACCCTCTGCTGCTCCGGCTGCCCCTCAGTCAGCGCCCAAGAAGAAACGTTCCGACACTGGCCTGCTTGGCAGGCCAATCCTAAGTTCCCTCCCTCTAAGGTTCCCATGGCCGTGCACTTCGCCTAGAGACCCGCTTCTTGCTTGAAGTCGAACTGCAGCTTTGCTGCCGCCAACCCTGTTCCAGCATCTCTTTCTTCTTCTTTGTCGTCATCCATTTCTGTAATTGGCGAGGTCACCTCCTTCCTCAAGGAATTCGACCTCGTCGAAGTGGCCCGCATTTTCAAGATCTTCGCGATCGCTTTCAGATGGCGACCCCGACTGAAAAGTTCCTCCTCCTCGCGGAAGCTGCAGAACTTCTCAAAATTTTCCACACCCACAGGATTTCTTCCGTGCAGCGTGACTTATCATAGTGATGTGGAACGCCGACAGTTCTGCACCGTCTCGAGGAACTCCGAGAGTTCCTATCCCATGCCTACTCACATGAAGCCACTCTCACACCTGACTACCACCGGATCACCACAGAAGCCTGTCTTCTCGCTTTAGAGAAGAACAGTCTTCGGAAACGGTAGCAGGGGACGCTAGATCCGGCTGACAAAGCCAGTTTCAATCAGGCGGTAGGCAAGTTACGTTGTGACTTTAAGCCCTTCCGACGAAGCTGCTGGGAGTTCGCGGTCGGCCGCATGGCAGACAACCCACCGGAGTACGGCTTCATTTACAGGATACCTTCCGCGTTGACCAGAATGAGGCGCTGTCCTCCCCTCCCAGCCATCAATGGATCTGAGGAGTATCCCCTTGCCAAGTCGGATGAGAAATCTGAGTTCCTGGCCGAGCGTATGGAGTTACAGTATGCTCCGAACCCGTCCGGTTACCCAGACTCCGATGAGTAAATCAAAGACGAAGTTGAGGAGTACCTGGCAACCCGATCACTGCCGAACCCAAATTCACTTCAGAGGCAGAGTTTATGGACTGGACCCCAAAGAGCCCTGGATTGGACGATGTCACGAACACTGCCCTCCAGAGACTTCCAGACCGGGGAGTTCGCTTTCTGGTGGACTTGTTGAATGCCTGATTCCGGTTCGCCTACTTCCCTCTGAAGTGGCACCAAGCGACGTTACGATGACCCCGAAGCTGGGTAAAGACCCCAAGGTCGCCGAAAACCTCCGGCTTATCAGCCTGCCGCCATCCTCGTCGACAGTTTTTGAACGACTGGTCCAGCGACGACTTCAAGACTACCTAAAACGGTTCGACATTATGGTCTCTGAGCAATTTGGTTTTCGAGCATAGAATCTTGGAGACCATAGCAAAGGCCAGTTCCTCGCGGGAACAGCCATCGCCATTTTCCTTGATGTCGAGAAGGCTTTCGATCGTGTCTGGCATCCTGACTTACTGCATAAACTCACAGAGATTCTGCTTCCTGATTGCTACATTCACTTGATTGCTAGCTTTCTTCGCAAAATAACCTTCCGAGTAAGAGTACATAACACCCTATCTGCGGAAAGGGCTATTATGGCTGGTGTACCTCAGTGTCTTGAGTCTCCTGCTTTTCTCTTTGGACGTCAACGGCATGCTCAAGTTACCCAGATCCGGATTGGCCATGTTCGCCAACGATACAGTGGTCTATGCCATCGATTGACGGGCTGAAACAGCCATTATCTGGCTCCGTCCCCTGCTTTGCTGCTTAGGGAAACTCATCGTCACCAGTTTTGTGGCGCTGATGGTTACCTATGCGATCCCTGTATGGGGCTACTTGGCCAAAACCCATTAACAAAAGCTTCAGTCACTTCTGACCGAGGATTGCAGTGGGCTCGTATAGGCCACTACCATACTTGTAACAAGACCTCAGGAACTGCCTGTGTGTCCATTCCCTGAACGCAACCATATTCCCGAAAGTTTTATCGCTGCTGTGCCTGTTTTGAGGTCAATCACCTAATTAGAACCCTCGGTCGCAACCCATCTGTGCAGGTGAATCTTGGTCCCGGCCTTGGTGTATATTCACACTGAATTAGATAACTAATTGAATTCCCATGGCAGGTAGCCACACCACATGGGGATTGTGGCCACACCCTTAAAATCCAGAGCATTATTGTCCCTGTGGCAGGAGCTCTGTAAGAAGCTTGTAACGCAGCATAAAAGTGGGTAACAGGCGAGCACTTCGTCCCGCACAACCACGCCCCCCCCAAATCTACATATACCCAAAGCAGCCCTTTTATTGGAGAATTTATTATCCAACTTCATAAGGTAGGTTGCAACTACTGTATAAAGTATTTATTAATTAATAACGTTTATGAGACTGAAAAATATGATATGTACACTTACCAACAGATTTTTCAATCTATATCCTCTAGCTGAAGTTCTCAAAAATTCAAATGCTTTCCAGTCTTCAAGGTCAGGCATAACTATTTTTAAGTACTTGATTCTTGCTTCATATAAGCTGTGTGACTCTTCAGGCTTCTTTGTGAGAATTCTGTTGAGATATTCTTCTTTTGATTCATTTTCACCTTGTCTGTATCTCTCAACAAAATATGATTTTGTTAGTTCTTTATATTCAGGTTTGTAAAATGCTTCATTATTCTTGAGCCTTAGTACATGATCAATTCTGTTCAAACGTGAGTTTTCATCTTCATTATCATATAAATCAAACACTCTTCTCACATAGGTTTGTTCACTTTCTGAATTTAATTTTGTAAATACTCGTTTATAATAAGCATCAGTGCTTTCTCCAGATTTAGGTGCCTTCTGAAAATATAAGTGTATTAATTAGTACAGAATTAGGGTTCGTGTTTGAAACCTACAGTATGAGATGGTATTAGTAACATGAAACCTCAGTATGAGATAGTATTAGTAACACTGGTGTTACAATATTGTAAAATACAAGAAAATCATAATGAATGATTTACAACAGAGTTATTTTATAGAACAGTGTGGTTAGCTCTATATGATTAATATGGTTTTTTTAGTGTTGCTCAGTGGGTTATTACAAAAATAATAATGCTTGGCTGCATTGTATAGTTGTATTTCAGCAATATAGTTACTAAAATGGTGAGTATTACTCCAGAGTTTATGTAAATTAATAGACCAATCAGGCAGTTTTCATATGATCATAGTAAACTAGCATTTCCTTATCAGCTACCATGAATTATTTGAGATACAATAACAAAATATAATATTTATTATATGTAAACAAAAACTAGAGAACTTGGTTTTCACACAATACTGAACAAATGAATAAATGGGAACAATAATAAATGACATAAACTGTAGAGAGTATTTTAAAACAAAAATAATAAAAGTACATACATAGTTCTTCACAAAAAGTGAATTTGGCACAATGAATTTATAGTCTGATCTCCTTCTGAACTGATTGGTACTTTTTAAATTAAACAAAAATATTGATAAAATAGGATAAAATGAGAGGATTCTCAGAACTGAAAACATAGGATTCAAAGAAGACAAAGAAACACAGTTATTTGTTGGAATCTTCGTGTGTGTGTGTGTGTGTGTGCGCGCGTGCGCAAGTCTGGTGGATAATGAAAACAGTTTCTTTGGAGCCTTATCTCATTATCATAAGACATTCTAAATGTCCAGATTTTGACATTCTAGATTTTTAATATCCAGATTTTTGACACTTTATTATGATTGTATTTAACTTTATGATAACACTACTAATGCTCAAGATAAGAAATGCTAAATTCACTGAGTTGATGTACAATGGGAGGAACATTAGAAGCATAAGTGTTAATCTGTAGATATAATTTTTGTACATAAAAATACAAATTATTTTTGTCATTCACAATTTGCTACTGAAGTCAATATGATACAGACTCTAGTAAAATCATAATGAAGTTTAACTATCTTATACAAAGTATGAAATAACTAAGTAGAGCCATTTTATGTTTTCGTCCTCGCATCCTTCACACCTCAGTCACAAACCATGAATTTCTCCACATAAATACTACATGAGACTGAACTCTGTGTCTCTGATGGGGGGGGGGGGGGATAAAATATGAGTGATTGTGTTTGTGTGTTTGTCTCGTTAGTTTGTCAAGGCCAATGATTCATGATTCTGTTCACAGTCAGACTGGCATCCACTCACAAAGGCGATCAGACATGACAAACTTTTGAATTTTATTGCAGTCTGATTTCCACCATTGCAGAACTAATTGCATTCAAGGAGGTACAAAGACATATTATTGGTTTTGTGTTTACAACTTAGTACTTTTCAAGTAGCTGCGTTATAGTAACATTAAAAATTTTTGAACTATTGTGTAGGATTAGTGTACATGTAGTTACTTTCAGTTAGTAAGTGAATTATCCTGTTATTTGTTTATTTGTAGTTGTTTATTCACAATGTCTCTTCAAGGGTCATCGAAAGAAAGAAAAAAAATTTTCGTTGTTCACAGTGAAGGTCTCGAAATAATTAGTAATATAACTGAAAAATGTGATGAAGAACACCAATGAAACTCACTGACATACCCACTGAATCAAGCCAGCAATGAGCTACCTATTACTGCAATTAATTGGACTGCTTTGATAAATACTTGAGAAAGCAAAGGTAATGCAGTTCAGAAGGAAAACTCTCAGGAAAAACTAACACATCTGAGAAAAGGAAACTTTTTCTTGATGATTTCAAAAAGTGTGTAGTTACAAAATATTGTTCAGGATTTTTATAAAAATCAAAACATTGTACACACTGTTAAAAAACTCCTACTTATTGCAAAAGAAAGAATCCATTTCCCATAGGGTGCTAACACATTAACGCGAGTGTTTAAAAGTGTGGAATTCAAGTGGAAAAAATGTAGAAGTAAAGGAAAAGTGTGAATTGAAAAACCAGAAATTTTAATGATGCGTTACAAGAACCTTGTGCAAATTAAAAGTTTTCGGGAATCTGGGAGAAACATATTTTTTTAGATGAGAGGAAAGTGAGCATTGAATGAGTTTGGATAATGTAATGTGAATCGGTATTTCTCGGTAGTAGTCATTTGTTTACAACCACTACATATGTGTGTGGCTACACTCTCTTCCTGTGTACATTCCTCTCAGGGATATAGAGTTCAGTCTAAAACAGTACATGCCCACTAGTTGGTTGTGACTTGGTCTTTATACCAATTTATGAGAAACCTTAAAATTATACACTCTGTTGTACAAGTACCGATAAAGTGTAGCTATTATTTATGTTGCTCATCAGTAAAATTTAAGCTAGTCATTCTATCTATGGTTGCACTATATATGAAAGAAAAATTGAGTGTTTTGTGTTTTAGATGTTTTCTATCATAGTTTAGGTTTGTTGAAACCAGAACACAGTCATAAAGTTTTGCAATGAACACCCCGTAAAAAGCTGATTACACATAAATAACAATAATATGCATTATTATTAATGTATGATAACTGTATATGGTGTTCTATGTGAAAATTATATAAGGAACTTTATGCTTCTCCTTAAGTATGGTGTGGATTACCAAATGCAAGAACATTTACTATATTTGATTATTCTGTATTCTAGTTACAATCGAATGCTGTTTAGATTCACTGAATCTAAGGAGCGGTTATAAAGATTTCAATAAATACCTTACAAGGCTAATTTTGGTAAGGAAAATAGAAATAATTTATTTAAAAGTAAAACCAGTTGCCAGAATACACTCGTGACTTTCATTTTCATTGTAAGTTTAATCTTACAAAACACTGAATTGTATTGTTGATAATGAAAAAGGGTATAATGCCTTCTGCATCAGTTGTGACACAGATTGTTAAACAGTAAAACAGTAAATTTTTTATATATGAAGAATTTTAATTGTAGAAAGAATATCTGACTGCAAATCGTATATTAAAGAAAAATGTAGGCTTGTGAGTATACGGACTTTGCTGAACAGTTGCTACTTGAAAATCATAATAATAATAAGTAGTAGTAAATTTTACTTAGCATCTCAGACATGTGCAATTATAGACAACAGTGAGAAAGGACACCGATTCTCATGGCCATTACAATTTTTTACATTCACGTATTAGTGAGTGAAGTTTACAGTGACACATTTTATCAGATGACACACCATCTGTTTGTGTGTTGTTTCATTAATTTCACACTAGGTAAAGTGACAGGGATAAGACCACATTTTTCAAAATGGTTTCATAATTTTAATTTTATCCTGTTTTCTGTGTCTGTAGATGTTAAAAGAAACAAAAATTTAAATGAATACAGTGTTTAAAACATTGGTTCAATAAATTGCACAATTCAATAAAACATAGTCACATTGGACATTTTTATCATATTTGTTTGGTTTTTTTAACGGTTCAGTATTTTAAATTAATTACTGGAATCTATCATTTTCAGTGACTAGACTGGCTGATTTGTTTACTTGTATGATTTGAGCAGCTTTGGTGATAACAATTACATTGTTTTTTTTTTAATATAACACTTTTTTAGACTCCTTGATTTCTTCTGTATGTAAAAACATTTAAACTCTGCTATATTCAATATATTCAAAATATTATTACATTTCTTTTATACTACATACTGCAGTTGTAATTTTAATTATAATAGTGCAGAAATGTCATGTTGTGTCAACACAGTGATTTACTGAATAATTTAAGCCTGTATAGCCATGCTGATCATTGTGAAAAGAATAATTTACTTACCAGTAGCTTCTTAAGTCTGTATCCTGTTTCAGAGTTTTTATCAAATTCAAATGCATCCCAGAATTCCAGTGATCCCATGAATTTTTTTAGGTATTTAATTCTTGCTTCATAAAAATCATAAGGTTCGTCAGGTCTTTTTGTTAAAATCCTTTTGAAATAGTCATCTCTTGATTCATTTTTATTTTGTTTAAACTTTATTTCAAAGTACAGTCTCGTTAAGTCTCTGTACTCAGGCTTGTAGAAAGCTTTGTTATTCATGATCTTTATCAGGGTATCAATTCTGCTGATCCATGAATTTTCATCTTCATTATCATACTTATCAAATACCCTCTTCACATAGGCACGTTCATCTTCAGCTGGCGTTTTGGTAAAGACACGTTTACAGAATGTTAAATAATCCTCATTTTCCTTAGGTGATTCCTGTGGTAAAATATAATAACCACTTTATGAAATATAATTTACTATGTTAATAAAAAAATTTTAACTGTTTAATGCATATATACATTAAACTGTTTAATGTATTAAGCTAAGTTGACAATTATCAATAAATAACAGTAAATGGAACTATTCCAACCAGGGAGCATTGTAAAATGTAAGCATTAAGGTAAGAATCCCAATATTGAGGAATGCAATGAATCATACATTTTTTATTGTAAATGGATGAGGAACGTGTGACAGCAATTTCATATTGAAAACAAACAAACAAAAAACAGAGGAGGTATTTAACAAGTCTGGTCATAACAGAAGATGGCTGCCTCAATAGAAATATAGGAATGTGGTTAAATTCACGAAGGTACACGGTAAAAGTAGCCGTTGTGAATCTCAACTCTACAGAACAGAACAATTCCAAAGAACAGCTTGTACTGATTCAGAGATTTTGCACAGATAGTGCTGATAAAAACATAGTCTACATGCTCTGTCATGTCATACTGAATGACACCCTTGTACCACTAGTCATATAGCACTTTCAAGCTGAAAAACAGTGAACTGTCCTATTGTATGATGTTATTAGAAAAGGTGCAATGCCTTGATGCTTTAAAAACTAAGAGTTGCCCAGTCAAATTGTTAATCTCCTTCTGTGGTTCTCATTCTGTGCAATGGTTTGCAGCAGCACTCCAAGCTCTGTGGTCTTTTGGAAACCTCTATATGGCCTTACAGCTGGGACAGCCAGTGTGCTCCAAAATCTGGCCCCTGTATTACCTCCAGAATTTTTTACAAGGGCATATTTCATATTTGTGTAGAACTTGAGTTAGCTGCTGAAACTGTTAATAGGCATAGATAATTCTGATAATTTTATGCAATACCAATAAGGTGGGGTGTAAAGTTAAAGAAATAAAGATGCAGGATATAAAGTAAAGAAACATTCTCTTTCAATTTTTGCCAACACTAAGTCAGCACTTCAGATGTTCAACAAGAATTTCTGCTTATTAATACATCATGGTATTTTCCCCACAAATCACTGAATTATTTTTAATATTTATATTTAGCTTTAAAATGTCCCACTTTATTATTCTCAAATAAAATAAAAGTAAAACAGACTAACAGCTTTACTTAAGAAACAATTTAAAAAATATATAAATCATAAAATAAAGTACACAGTATAGTGACTTATATTGTGACAGACATGTGCGATATATTAACCCTAATAATAGGAGACGCAAAACACTGTCTAATAAAGTAATTCATGCTACAGTCAGTTTTTTACAAACAAACCCTAAATTATTCTATTTATAATTTATGTTTAACAGTACCTTAATTTTTTTAGCCAGCATACCTATGCTGAATTAATAAAAGTTCTAGAATTTCTGTATGGTGATGAACATTTGCAAGATGTGTACTGCACTCAATTGAGAGCAAGGTGACAGCCTTAAGGGGAGAGTATTAAAGATTTTGAAGCTAGCATAGACAGATTAATTAGACTGGCTTTTCCTGAAGCACCACAAGATTTTAGAATGAGATTTGTGAGACATTTAATGATGGTGTCCGAGGTAGTGAACTACAACAAGTGTTACGAATGGCAAGACAACATTGTGCACACTAAAAGGTCATGACAACACAGACAATGAAAAGGAAGAACAATGAACAGAGCGCCAATGATCAGTACTACAGTATAAAGGAAGAAAGGATGGAAGACCAAAGTATTACAGATGTGGATAACCTGAATATCTACAACAAGATTGTAGTAATTGATACAATAGGGTGTGTGCTGACTAACAGGAGGAATGAAGCCCCTAGACAATACGTAATTTCTACACTTCAGAAAGCAGCGGGAGATTGGTAGTTAATGGATTTGTTCAAGGAAGGCTGACTGCAATTAAAGTTGACACAGAGCCACAGTTTCCGTTGTGCACCCCGATCTGGTGAAGAATCTCAAACCAATCTGGTGCTCTTGCAGCTTGCAAACAGCTACTGGAAGGCTTATAAAAGTGTTTGGGAAAGTGGAGATACATCCTACGCCTTGGACGACTTGAGTTGTTCACCAAGTGCTTGTTGCTGACATTGTGAATGAAGCAGTGCTTGGTGTGGACATTATGAAAGTGTGTGGTTTTATAGCCGACTTGAAAAACAAACCTTGAGAATTGGGAAAGAAGAACCAATGCTCTCCACAAAAAATATGTCAGAAAAATCAATGGACATGATAAATCAAGTAGCTGTAACTATCCTTACAAACTCCAGAAAAAAACATCATGGTTAGAGCCGAGGTAGATATTAAGCGAAACCAGTGCTCTATATTCAAACCTCAGGTAATCAGCACACAGGGCATATTAATTCCCAGAAGTTTAGTAAAACCAGATGAAACTGGAAAAGTACTGTTAGAGTGGCAAATATTTTAGACCAGGCTGTTACTCTATGAAGTAATACACACCTGGTAAAGTTTCTCCTGAGGCCTGGGTAGCCAAAATGATGCAATGAAGACCCAGTGATTCAGAGACTTCAAAATTACCAGAGGAACTTGAACTGTTGAACACATCTTCTGATGATCTCTCAAGTAGTGAGGTAAAAGAACCTGGACAATTTTTACATGAATTTAAAGGTGCTTTTGTTGTTCAGGGCCAGTCATTGGGAAGAATCTCTCTTGTACAGGCAACACAGGGGATACAATACTGATACGCTAACCTCCCTGAAGACCTCTGTTAGCTAAGCAGGAAGAAATGTCTTGATTAGTACAGGAGATGTTGACAGAGGGAGTAATTTAGCCTTTGTCAAGTGCTTGGTCTTCTCCAGTAGTGATGGTAGTGAACAAGGACAATGTCATAGTTAACAGAAGGACTTTCAAAGACCATCTGGAAAACCTTAAGGAGGTGCTAACTTGAATTCACAGTGCTCAACTGAAGCTGAGCCTGAAGAAGTGTTCTCTATTCTAGAGGGAAGCATAATATTTGAGCCATCTGCCCTTGGCAGCTGGTGTTAGGTAGATACTGTGATCCCAATAAAGTAGATACTGTGAGAGTGGCAAGTTCCGAAGAGTAAACATGGAACATGGTGTTTGGAGTTTCCTGGGGTTATGCTCATATTACAGATGTTTTCTAAAAGGCTTTCCTACTAATTGCTAAACCACTACATGAGCTAATGAAAAATAAACGAAACTTCCAATGGTCGAGAGTGTGTGATCAAGCATTTAGGACTCTGAAAATTGCATTATGTTTGCAGCTAATTCTTGCTTTCCCATCTTCAAATGGGATGTACACCGTGCGCACAGATGCAAGCAATACTGGCCTAGGATCAGTTTTGTCCCAAATGCAGAAAGTGAAGAATGAGTAATAGCATATTACAGCAAGAAGCTTTCTAAATCAGTGAGAAATTATTACATTACAAGGAGAGAGTTGCTGGCTGTTGTCCGGGCTTTGGAGCACTTCCATAAATACCTCTATGGGAGAGTTTTCACTATGTACCAATCATGCCATGCTTGCTTGGCTCTTGAGGTTTAAAAATCCGTAAGGGCAGTAGGCAAGGTGGCTGAAACATTTGTAAGAGTACAACTTCAAGATACGACTTCGCCGGTAATGTACATGGCTTACCTCGAAGACCATGCTCAGAATATTGCTTACATTGCTGCAAAAAGGAAGAACAGAATGCAAATGAACATGTTCAAGCCATCACTATAGATTTCCTGGCATATGGTTGGACAACTCAAGATTTTTGAGAAGAACGGCTGACTGAAGAAGAATTTGGACTAATCTTGCCAGCAAAAGACGAGAATCATCGCCCAGATTGACAAGATGTCTCCCATGCTTTTGAAGTGCTGAACAGCTACTGGGCACAATGGGAATCTCTAATATTGAAGAATGGATTGGTGTAAAAGTCTTTGGAAAGTGCAGATGGACAAGATGTGGTCATGCAGCTGTTAGTTCCACAAAGTAAAGTGCAGTCTGTTTTGAAAGAGATACATGATGGAGCATTTTGAGGTCATCTTGGTGTCAATAAAACAATTGACAATGTATAGGAATGATTCTATTAGCTTCATCTTTGCCCCACAATGTAGAGGAATTGTATTGGCTCTGTGAAATATACTGTTGGACTGCCATTCAATAGGATTGCAATAGATATTACTGGTCCTTTCCATGTTACTGACAATGGAAACCAGTACATCATAGTTATAGGTGACTATTTCACTAAGTGGGCACAATTCAAAATTAGCAGGTTACCACTGTGGCAAGTTAGTTCACAACTTCTGTTGCCGTTACGGAGTCCCTAAGGAACATTATACAAATTTAACTTGAACTGTTGTATGAGAGTGCCTTTGGTGATTTCAAATTGTTGTTTATGATTAATTTAAGTTGGTGTCTGTTATTTTGTTTCCACTGTACAATACAATGATTGGTGTGACCATCATAATACACTATCTACTGTACAACACACTAAAAGCTGTAAATGGTACTTTTTGACTCACAAGTAATAAAATTATTTGTCAGTTAGAGAAAATGACTCAGCTACTTAAATATAAGTTTACCCTATTTAACTGAAACTTAAGTAAGCATATATAGCTATGTCCATACCTCTCTCTCTCTCTCTCTCTCTCTCTCTCTCTCTCTCTCTTCCTCTACTCCATTTAAAAAAAAAATGTGGGAGTTCAAAATGCTATAGCCAATATTTATATAGTAACTCTTAACTTCTGTAATCATAACTTTTAATAGTTGTACTCATTTTTACAAAATAGTTCTGTTATTAGGTGTGTGTGTGTGTGTGTGTGTGTGTGAAATAATTTTCAAGTACTTACACTTACCAGTATATTCCTGAGACTATAACCATCATTAGAACTTTCATCAAATTCAAATGTTTGCCAGCATTCTAAATCTGGGAATACCAATTGCAAATATTTAATCCTTCTGACATAGATTTCTAATGTCTCATATGATTTCTTAGTTAAGAGTCTCTTAAAATATTTGTCTCCTTTTTCTTTTTCCTCTTGTTTATATTTTGTCTTAAAGTATCTCTCTGTTATGTCTTTATATTCTGGTTTATAAAATGCTTCATTATTAATTACACTTAACACAGTATCAATTCTTTTTAAATATGCATTTTCATCTTCGTTGTCATATTTATCAAATGTCCTTTTTACATATGACATTTCATTTTCTGTTGGTGTTTTACTAAATACGCGCTTGCAATAGTCTTCAAAACCTTCACCTGTTCTAGGCTGCTCCTATACAAAAAAAAAAAAATATATTGCAACGATACAGCTATATGCTATAAATATAAAAATTTGTAGATTATTATAAGTTAAGGGTAAATGGACAGGTCTGAGATTGTAAAAATATTTCATTGTTAGATTAGGGGAGAAAATGACCTGTTCCGACAAGCAGAGAACACCTGCTCAATTGTATGTGTTACGCGTGTATCTTGTGTGTGTTAGTGATGCATGTACAGACAGGAATCTCAGCTACCCGCCCCAAATAATTAATAAAATAATTATTTTAATTCACTGTGTAAAAACTAATTAGTGTATAAACAAACCAAAGGCACCAAAGTGTGTGTAAATTTTATAGTTATCCCCAGTGAAAAAATTAAGTTAATAGGACACGCTATGCGAAATCAGTGCGAAATAAACGTGCTAAAAAATATGCAAATTACCCTATGACGCTCAAATTAATACAGTGAGTGCTTAATCGAATTAGCTATGATTTGTGCTATCTCGATTCCGTGCAAAACATTGCTATTTGCTAATAATTGCAAATAGATGAAAAGGTTCGGGAGTGGGGGCTATCAGGCGACCTCCAGGTATCGACAGGACGATTTTGGAGCCAACTGGCATGGAATCTTGAGAGGGTATAAATTGAGGGTTCGACCAAAAACCCTTCTCTTCATTTCAAGACACAGTTGCAGTCAGACATGCTGTCCGTCGGCAGAACAGTTTTATTTTTATTACAAGTCTCATTAACGAAAGAATAAAACGTTCATTAATTATGTGACAATATTCTGGAAAACGTAAAGTACCGGGACCTTTTAAGTCTACCAAGAGTATCTACAGAGAAGCTACCAGAGCGACGAGGGATGCTGGACGTTAGACGATGTTTAAGATCTACCTTGCAGCAGATAACAACTCTCTGAATCGGACCACACACTGCTGGAGAACGACGCTGGACTCTAGAAGTATCCAGGACCACGCCAGGCCAGAAGGAATTGAAAACTAACTCTGGACAACGCTGGACCCCGCCAATAAGTCGTAAGATCATCAGAACTCGAGGTGACATGCATAATGCATTTTTAAATGATTTTTAAAAGAGCTCATAAAGACTATATCAGAAGACAATAAATTAAAACAAAGAAAAATTACTATTTCTTTTATGAATTTGCTAACTGCTATAATTTTTATTGTTCACTAAGCTTTTCGTCATCACTGACATCATCAGGTCTTAAACAACGTCTATCTACTGTACGTTGTAGGTTTTTATACTTTAGGCCCCTCCCCTTATGTCATCGCCCCTCCTATTGGTTCTAGCTGCTGCCGCTCTTCACGGGAACTTTGTCTATATTTTTCGTTAGGCATTTTTCTAACGTCCGTCAAATTGTTTTAAGAATCTCCCGTTAATTTCTTCATTCTTGACTTATAATTTTTTTGTAACCTTTTACATTTCGTCATTTTTAGTGTGTTATTCTTATTATTTTAATTTATTTTTGTTTATTGTTTAATATATAATAAAATATTTCTTCATTTGTAAAATCCACTTTTATATTCATTAATTTATTTTTATCTTCTTTTTTAACTTTAAGTATTTCTAGTTCTTCTGTTAGTTTTCTTTTTTGCGGATTGTTTTCTATTTTGATTATTTCCATATTTTCATTTGGATTTATGAATTTATGGCCTGATTCATTGAAATGTCTTGCATATAGTGAGTTCGTTACTCTAACCCCTTCTCCTTTTGCTTGTTCATTCATTCGAATTTTAAATTTTCTTCCAGTTTCGCCCAGATATATCTTATTACATTCCCCACATTTTAATTTGTATACGCCGCTTTTTTCCGTTAATGGAATTTCTTCTGTTTTACCATTTTTTATATATTCGAATACATTTTTCGTTTTCTTTATTCCTATCTGTATTTCATATTTTTCGAAGCATTTTTGTAACATTTTTGTTTGATATCCTATGTATGTTATTGCTCCTTTATATTTCTTTTCTTCATTTGTTTTTTCTTTTTTGTTATTTTCTATTTCTTTATTTTCCTCTATTTTCTTAACTATTCTATTAATTATTTTAGGGTTGTAATTATTATTTTTTGCTATTTGTTGTATTTTCTTTAATTCTTTTTGTTTGAGTTCTTCATTTTCTAGATAATTTATAGCTCTATAGCAAAATGAATTTAATGCTGCCGTTTTATAATTGACTGGATGATATGATTCTTGTGGAATTATTAAATCTGAGTATGTTTCTTTCCTATATATATCAAATTTGAGTTTGTTATCTTCAATTTTTATATTGATATCCAACAAATTTAACAGAAACAAAGTTTACAGAAAATGAACATAAATTATTAGGGAAAAGTTTAAAATATGCAACAAAAACAAACATAGATAAAGAAAATACAATAATAGAATGTGAATAAATAATCGATAAAATAAAAAATGAAGACACTAAAAAACAATAAGAAGTGAAGTAAAAGAAATAGTAGAAAAAATATGTAAGAAAAACAAAAATGTAAGTAAATATCACTATAATATTGACGACTTGGAACACAAAGTTTTTTATAAGTAAAAACGTAAAGTTTTACCTTACAGCCTAAACCGGCTTTCACCTAGGTGAAAGCCGGTTTAGGCTGTAAGGTAAAACTTTACGTTTTTACTTATAAAAAACTTTGTGTTCCGAGTCGTCAATATTATAGTGATATTTAGTTAAGTAACGGACACGTCATGGACAACGAAATCCAAGAAAAATGTAAGAAATAAAAACGAAACACAAATAAAAAGAAATATAAAAGAATTAAAAAAGAAAATCACGGAGAATAATTTGATAGTTATAAAAGCCGATAAAGGTAACACAGCAGTGGTAATGAACAAAAGAGATTATATCGAAAAAGCAGAACAATTTATACAAAAAGGACCATATAAAGAAATAAAATATGATTACACAAGTAAATTTCAAGCACAAACAAAGAAATTGATAAAAAATACAACATATTTAACAGAATGGCAAAAGAAACAAAAAATAGAACATAATCCTGAAGCTCCAAAATTTAGATGTCAAATTAAGTTACATAAAAAAGAAATGCCATTAAGACCTATAGTATCATTTATAAATTCGCCAACATACAAAATATCAAAAGAAATAAGTAAAAGAATCAAAATGGCATATGAAAAAGAAGAAATCCACAGAATAGAAAATAGCAAAAAGTAATAGAAAGATTAAAAGAAATAACCATAACAAATAAGACAAAATTAATGTCATTAGATATAAAAGATATGTACACCAACATACCAATAGCAAAAACAGTAGAAATAGTAAAGAAAAACAAATTAAGTAATGTAGAATGGAAAAACGAAATAATAGAAGGATTAGAATTATGCCTAAGCCAGAACTACTTCAGATTTAATAACAAATTTTACATACAAGAAAATGGATTACCAATGGGATCACCGCTTTCACCATTAATGGTAGAGATATTCATGAATAGCTTTGAAATCAAAATTTTAAAAGATATAGATAAAGAAACAAGAATTAAAAAATGGATCAGGTATGTAGATGACATACTAATAGTTTGGGAAGGTGAAGTAAGTGAATTTAAAAAATTTACGGAAGAACTAAATAACATAGAAAAAACAATAAAATTTCAAGAAGAAATTGGAGGATTAGAAATTAATTTCCTGGATATCAATATAAAAATTGAAGATAACAAACTCAAATTCGATATATATAGGAAAGAAACATACTCAGATTTAATAATTCCACAAGAATCATATCATCCAGTCAATTATAAAATGGCAGCATTAAATTCATTTTGCTATAGAGCTATAAATTATCTAGAAAATGAAGAACTCAAACAAAAAGAATTAAAGAAAATACAACAAATAGCAAAAAATAATAATTACAACCCTAAAATAATTAATAGAATGGTTAAGAAAATAGAGGAAAATAAAGAAATAGAAAAGGACAAAAAAGAAAAAACAAATGAAGAAAAGAAATATAAAGGAGCAATAACATACATAGGATATCAAATAAAAATGTTACAAAAATGCTTCGAAAAATATGAAATACAGATAGGAATAAAGAAAACGAAAAATGTATTCGAATATATAAAAAATGGTAAAACAGAAGAAATTCCATTAACGGAAAAAAGTGGCGTATACAAATTAAAATGTGGGGAATGTAATAAGATATATCTGGGCGAAACTGGAAGAAAATTTAAAATTCGAATGAATGAACACACAAAAGTAGAAGGGGTTAGAGTAACGAACTCACTATATGCAAGACATTTCAATGAATCAAGCCATAAATTCATAAATCCAAATGAAAATATGGAAATAATCAAAATAGAAAACAATCCGCAAAAAAGAAAACTAATAGAAGAACTAGAAATACTTAAAGTTAAAAAAGAAGATAAAAATAAATTAATGAATATAAAAGTGGATTTTACAAATGAAGAAATATTTTATTATATATTAAACAATAAACAAAAATAAATTAAAACAATAAGAATAACACACTAAAAATGATGAAATGTAAAAGGTTACAAAAAAATTATAAGTCAAGAATGAAGAAATTAACGGGAGATTCTTAAAACAATTTGACGGACGTTAGAAAAATGCCTAACGAAAAATGTAGACAAAGTTCCCGTGAAGAGCGGCAGCAGCTAGAACCAATAGGAGGGGCGATGATATAAGGGGAGGGGCCTAAAGTATAAAAACCTACAACGTACAGTAGATAGACGTTGTTTAAGACTTGATGATGTCAGTGATGATGAAAAGCTTAGTCGAACAATAAAAATTATAGCAGTTAGCAAATTCATAAAAGAAATAGTAAGGATGGCTGCTAATTTAAACAATACGAAGAAAGAAAATTAGAATTAGAAACAATATTTTAGAAATGTAGATAAATGTTTAGTCGTAAGAATGAGCGATCGCATATAAAGAAATAATAGAAAAAAAGAAATTTAAAGTTGAGAGAGTAGATTTTGTTTATCAAAGTAAATAGTTAAATTGATTTGATATTTGCATTATAGAAAAGAATAATTTAAATGTGAATATAAAACAAATGCCAGTCTAAAAGTAATTAATAAATTTAAATTTAATTTTAAACATTGGTACAGACTGAGCGAGTTGAGGTCAGATCTGAATTTAAAGAATTCAATTCAAATTACATTTTAATTTTATATTTTATTAGTAAATCAAATTATTAACATGTCTAGATTAAGATTATTAACATGTCTAGATGTAAGAGGCTTTTTAAATATGTGTAACACTGTGTAGTATAAGAGAGAAACATTTAATAATGAGCAATATCGTGTCCAAAGATTATTAATGATGTTTATTGTGTATAAGATGGAGTAAACAATAAATATGATTTTTAAATACTCATAAATATAATACTCTTATTATAATTATACCTGATATAGTTATACAACCTCCATAAATTACAGTATCTTAAACAGTCATCTGTAAAGTTGCATAAGTCCCAAAGAACGTGGGGCTCCTCAAACACAAATACATTATATTTGCAATTCGAATCGTTGTATAAGTTTGGCGCTCCAACAAAGTGTGGGGCTATACAAATTAAATTTGTATACAAACAAAATTGTTGTATAATTTTGTCACTTACAACGTGTAGCTCGATATATGTAATTGTATTGTTGTATAATTTTGTCGCCCGTCAACGTGGGGCACGATACGCCTACATTTAATAATTAATGTATGCTCTATGATTACCAGTGTTTTATGAGTTATATGATATAACTAATATTATATTTTAATTAATTTTGTATGTTAGAATTTTAAAATTGTTGTGTGTATTGTACTGTAATAACGCAACTGGTGCCCACCAAATAAACAGGTGTAATTGTAACAGGAGTAAATAAAAATAAATGAATAATAATTCAACAATAAATAAATAAAAGCTTGCATACGGTTCACTAATAATAAATTATAAATAAATATTTTATTAATACTTCACTATGGCAGCACCCGAAGTCTTAAATATGGAGGCATTTCAAATGATGATGTGTGCCTTTATGGACGAATTAATTACAAACCAAAAAGAGGAAAACAGGAAGCAAATAGAAGAGTTAAAAGAATTTAATACAAAGCAAATGCAAAAGAATAGTGAAGAAATTAGGGCCGAATTTAAAAAGTTTAAAGAGCAACTGACTACAAAACTTGAAGAAATAAATACGCGCATAGCGGCAGTAGAACAAACAATTGTAATTGGAAGTAAGAGAGAACAGACGTTCACAATTACTGATGATAATTCTAATACAATAATTAACTCTAGGGAAGAATGTAAAATACATTTAACTAAACACTCATACCTTGTTGGCGGAAGTATTCAAAGTTACACTCACACACTAATAAAACAATTCAAAAAGGTAACACGATTGAAACAAATCACACGCGGCAAGGGTACGCACAGCAATTATCGAGCGAACGATAATCATAATGATAATCACAATAATTATGAAAACTACAAAGATTATCATAAACGACACGCAAAAAAGCGAATAGCTGTTTATATAGGCTTCAAACGGACTGACCCTACGCAACACATGCAGGACGAGAGAATTATGGAACACAGAGAGAAAGAAAGAGAGAGAGGTTATTCGTCACATCTGGTGAGTGCAGAGTCGCAACACTACAATGGAATGTGGACGTTGTTTACACGAGGGTGAGAACAATGGTAAGCACGACGGTGAGTACACGTCAAAGGAACACTGAATTTCCTGTTGACGGACCAATGCATTGTTATAAGGAGGGGTGTAAAATCAAACGACACACCGAACTCAATGCTCTATTGAATGTGAATAAATAATTATTTAAACAAAAAAATATTACGGTTAATTATTAGTAAGATAAAAGGTTAATTAAGAAATGTATTATTCATGGTAAGGAATGATAATATGTAAAGAAATATTTACGAAATGATGGTAAAGGATGTTAGTGTTGTTATTAGTATGAAGAAGGGATTAGAGATGAGAAATCAATGTTATAATTGTCAGAACGGCTGATCAAGCGAAATCTTCATACCTTAGTGAAAAGGCAAGGAGACAGAAGATAACGATAGTGAAAGAGTCAAGGGCAGAGATTAATTAGAGCTCAAATACTACGATTAAAACATCGAGTAGAGTTAAGCACATAAAAGTCTGGATATAGACGTCTTTCTAAGGTAGTCATCTGTAGCCGATAATGACTCACTACGAAGCTAACAAAAAAAGGTGTATTTCAGAAAGTAATGATAAGGATGAAGAAAATTATTAGCGATCAGAAAGGTAATAGTAAAGAAATGTAATAAAAGGGTAATGAAAGTTAATGTATTGTATAATAATGTTCATGTTAAGAAAAGAGTTAAGAAACGAAGGTAAGAATGTATGAGTAAGGAAATGTAAAATTACAGAGTGAAAGATGGCATACATATGTGGAAATGCAGAGTATCCAAAAGGACCAGAAAGGAGAGCTAATTGCAGTGGATTTTCTTGGACCACTTCCGAGATCAAGTCAGGGAGTGAAACACATACTTGTTTGTATTGATGTATTTTCCAAAGCCGTCCACCTGTATCCAATTATGTGACCCACAACTAAAGTTGTTTTGAAAATACTCTTGCAGAAATACATTCCTGCATATGGGAAAATGAAGAAGGTACTTAGCGACCAAGGAGTACAGTTCCAGAGCTAGATATGGGAGAGGACCCTTCGTGAAAATGGAATCCAACCTGTACTCACATCAGTACAACACCCACAGGGAAATCTTTCGGAAAGAGTAAATAAAGAGTTAGGTAAATATCTATGAATCTACTTTCACGATAAACACAACAAATGGGCAGAGTATTTACCTTTCTTTGAGAAACCAATAAATGAAAATTATAGCGAAGCAACAAGTTATATGCCAATCGAGCTAGATGGAGACAAAAACCTGTTAGATTCTGGACCAAATATGTAAGCAAGCCAGAGAATCAAAACGTACCTATTCCATTAAGTGTAAAGGTGGAGTATGCTAAACAAGGTAACAAGAGGATAGAAAAGTACAATAGAATGCATAAATTACAACGATTTGACGTAGGAGAACAAATTCTGTTGAAAGCTAATCCTGTAGGAAAATGCAGTGACAACACAGCGAAGAAATTCTTCGGCTGTACAACAGACCTTATACGTTGAAACAACGCGTGGGAAGACACACGTTCATCGTATACGATGAGAGGAAGGAAAAAGACATCGGCAAATATCATGCGACGTCATTCAAGAGGGAGTGAGAAGTGAACAAGGACACTGAGACGTCCAAGGTCAACGCACCGATCAGATGTTATGATGGAGGGGTGAATATTGCATTCCACCAACAGCAAGAGTTACTGACCTACTCCTTATTATGTGTTGTTTAACTGATGTAAACTTAAGTTAAGCGAATATAATATGATTGTATTTGTCTAGAACAAATAGACAAAAATTTAATAAATAAATATTTATTAAATTTTTTTTCTCAAGCAGAGGAATAATGCAACGATACAGCCATATGCTGTATTAGGCATTAATTTGAATAAATATAAAATTTGTAGAATTACTATAAGTTAAGGGTAAATGGACAGGTCTGAGATTGTAAAAATATTTCATTGTTAGATTAGGGGAGAAATTAACCTGTTCCGACAAGCAGAGAACACCTGCTCAATTGTATGTGTGTTACTCGTGTATCTTGTGTGTGTTAGTGATGCATGTACAGACAGGAATCTCAGCTACCCGCCCCAAATAAATAATAAAATAATTATTTTAATTCACTGTGCAAAAACTAATTAGTGTATAAACAAACCAAAGTGTGTGTAAATTTTATAGTTATCCCCAGTGAAAAAATTATGTTAATAGGACACGCTATGCGAAATCAGTGCAAAATAAACGTGCCAAAAAATACGCAAATTACCCTATGATGCTCAAATTAATACAGTGAGTGCTTAGTCGAATTAGCTATGATTTGTGCTATCTCGATTCCGTGCAAAACATTGCTATTTGCTAATAATTGCAAATAGATGAAAAGGTTCGGGAGTGGGGGCTATCAGGCGACCTCCAGGTATCGACAGGACGATTTTGGAGCCAACTGGCGTGGAATCTTAAGAGGGTATAAATTGAGGGTTCGACCGAAAACCCTTCTCTTCATTTCAAGACACAGTTGCAGTCGGACATGCTGTCCGTCGGCAGAACAGTTTTATTTTTATTACAAGTCTCATTAACGAAAGAATAAAACGTTCATTAATTATGTGACAATATTCCGGAAAACGTAAAGTACCGGGACCTTTTAAGTCTACCAAGAGTATCTACAGAGAAGCAACCAGAGCGACGAGGAATGCTGGACGTTAGACGATGTTTAAGATCTACCTTGCAGCAGATAACAACTCTCTGAAGCGGACCACACACTGCTGGAGAACGACGCTGGACTCTAGACGTATCCAGGACCACGCCAGGCCAGGAGGAATGGAAAACTAACTCTGGACAATGCTGGACCCTTTAAATGATTTTTAAAAGATCTCATAAAGACTATATCAAAAGACAATAAATTAAAACAAAGAAAAAATTATAATTAGAAATAATATTTTAGAAATGTAGAAAAATGTTTAGTCGTAAGAATGAGCGATCGCATATAAAGAAATAATAAAAAAAAAGGAACTTAAAATTGAGAGAGTAGATTTTGTTTATCAAAGTAAATAGTTAAATTGATTTGATATTTGCATTATAGAAAAGAATAATTTAAATGTGAATATAAAACAAATGCCAGTCTAAAAGTAATTAATAAATTTAAATTTAATTTTAAACATTGGTATAGACTGAGCGAGTTGAGATTAGATCTAAATAAAAAAATTCAATTCAAATTACATTTTAATTTTATATTTTATTAGTAAATCAAATTATTAACATGTCTAGATTAAGATTATTAACATGTCTAGACGTAAGAGGGTTTTTAAATATGTGTAACACTGCATAGTATAAGAGATAAATATTTAATAATGAGCAATATCGTGACCGAAGATTATTAATGATGTTTATTATTTATAAGATGGAGTAAACAATAAATATGAATTTTGAATACTCATAAATATAATACTCTTATTATAATTACACCTGATATAGTTATACAACCTCCATAAATTACACTATCTTAAACAGTCATCTGTAAAGTTGCATAATTTTGGCGCTCCAACAAAGTGTGGGGCTATACAAATAAAATTTGTATACAACAAAATCGTTGTAATATATAATATATATATATATATATATATATATATAATTTTAAGAAAAGATAATAAAATCTCAGTATAAAACTGATGTAATTACAATTATTAAACATATAATTACTGCTTAAAAATGAATTGAATGTGTGACGTGCGTTCTCAGTTTTAACTTGACTGTTTAGCAGTTGTTTGTCTACCCATCTATCTGTTGGGGTAATTTCTTACGATAACTATTGAATACATCACCTTATTTTCATGAAACTTGGCATTTGTGGACTATCATGTTTACTCCACAGACCCCTACTATTTTTGAGATAGATCTTCCCAAAACTAAGGTGGTGTGAGCAGTATAATTTTGAAAAAAAAAATCACAAATATCCATGTGGAATATCAAATTATAGAGAATTTTAATCACAGTTTGAATATATTATTGTGTATTGTATCTAAATACAGTATACTTAAGAAATTTTAAAAATTTTGGGACACCAGGGCTCAAAAGTTGGATCAAAAGATTTTTAAAATTGTACAAACCCATGGTGGGTATCAGAATAAATAAAATTTGAAACCAAATCCGAACATGCTTTTTACTCTAAATATTTTTTAACTTTCAGAGCACCATGGGCTAAAAAAATGGAAGTAAATTTTGGAAAAATTTTGAAAGTCTATGTGGGATTCAAATTATGAGGAATTTTAATTCAAGTACAAACTCAGTACTTTTAACAGTTTAACAAAATTAATATATGTTAACACCCCAAGCACATTTTGGACTGCTGCCAAAACATTTGTGAGTTATGTTCACACAAAAACTACATATTGTTATTTATTAAGTCTATTTTTTATAAAGTATTATATATAAACCTGCAGATGTCTACATATACATAAACTGGAAAGTTATGATTTTTTTCATTTAGGCATTGTGCCTATAATTTTAATTTTACAAAACCATACCTGTAGTTAGCAGTGGCGAAGCTAGTAGTTAATGAACGGGTAGGCAAAAGTCTTACCTTAAATTTTTTGTAGAGTAGTTCAACACGGCGAGTTTTTTTACTTGCAAAATTATCAACTACACGGTCTTTGAACAGCTGGCCACTCATCAATTCCTTCACAAATTATTTTCAATAGCAATGGTGCTAAGAGAGTTAAGTCTTTTATTGGTCATCGTATTGCGCAAGTAGTTTTTTATTTTTTTCAAAGTACTCACACTCCTTTCTGAAGAATCCATGGTAACAGGAAACGAACTTCCACGTACACTGGTTCTAAGTCATTAAGAACTGTTCCGAGTTTTGGAATACTCGGCCCTTTTCCCAGTTAATTATGTGACGGTCATTGCGGGGGTTTGTGAATTAATTATTTGAGCGGAGTATACGCTGTTATCTGCATACTTTGTGGCCGATACGTGCACGCTCTATGAGGAGTGATACGCAGCGTTTGACTTGTCGCTGCTCTGGGAGTATTCGCCAGGCAGCCGAACACGAAACAGCAACCAATTTCTCCCGGCGGCCATCAGTTTGATTTTGTTGTCTGCTAATATCTATCATGACTAGATAATCGACTACGCGACTCTTCGGGTTCCCGACCTAAGACGATTCTCGATCCACTTCAGCGGGTGGCGAACATCTGCCACCAATGGTATTACACGAGTGATTCTCCGTCTATGCCGTCGGGAGGAAGAAATGGACAATACAACAGGTTTTGTGCCGGATTTTACCAGGTGACATTTAACCCATTTATATATATTTTGGCCTCTACAATGTAGAACATCTTATTCTCTTCCTGGAACATCTCCAGTTAAAGTTGTTGGGACACAAGTCCAGCGAGACAATTAGTGCTTGTAAATTTTGTCAGTGTATTTTACTAAGGCTTATGCCCCCTGAGTAAGTGTGAGCCCGGACGGGGTCATGCACTACCGAATTTTGCTGAGAAATTTTCTTTAAGGGTAAAAGTGTGTGTGACTTAAGTTTACTGATTTGTAGGGGGTGAATTATGCTTACATTGATTAAGGGTATTCATAGCTATATGGGTTTCGTTTTTTGTAGATTTAAAGGTTTGGGGAGGTACTGTAACCTGTGGACGTCACCCGTAGGTGCCGTTAGTAACAGGTCCATAGCATGTTTTAGGTTGCTGGATCTGGTGGTGCGCATGGCCTCGCCTGTGACCAAGCCAATTCTGTAGGAACATCTCAAATGTGTTTTATTAGGGACTGATGTTATAAAGTTTTTTTTTTAATTAAAATTGTCATTATATATATTTTATAAAAATGATCTTAACTCAGTAATAATTCAATATAAGTGAAATTTCATTCAGTTCTTTTACTGCCATAGCCAGTGTACTACTAGTTCAGTTGTCAATATGAGCACACTATTGGTTCAATCATAAACCGTATTATATATATTTTATAAAAATTATCTTAACTCAGTAATAATTCAATATGAGTAAAATTTCATTCAGTTCTTTTACTGCCAGAGCCAGTGTACTACTAGTGCAGTTGTTAATATGAGTACACTATTGATTCTTACTTCTAATCATAAACTCTGTTATACATTCGTACGGCCGTGCAGCCATGTTGACCTGGCCATGGCGCAGTCCTATCTGGGGGAACCTTTCTAAAATTTTGAATTCTTGTGATAATTTCATTGGTTGCAAGCAGTCATAACTGGACTGGTTAATGGTTTGGTTTATGAAAGTTTTTTATGGAGGCTGGGCACTTTACCCTTTTACAGTAGTTTGGGATGGGGATCTAGGTCACTGATATTGAAGATGGTATTCTTCGGTGGCATGGTTAAATGTCTATGAGCTGCCTGCCAGGTGAACATGTGTGTAGTATATATATGTGTGTATATCGATATGTGTGCGCTATGTGTATTTATGTAACTATTTATTTATGTGTATTGATGTATTTATATTGATCGATGTTATATATTATTTATATTTGGGGAGATACTATTATGCTGATGTTTTACATGCATTATATTTTGATGAGATGATACGTGCATATTTTCAGAGGAGTGTAATGACAGGGAGTGATACTTGCATGTTATTTGAAATAGTGAATAAAATTGTTATTGTTGCTAAACAACGAGTTTAATTGCAAGTCCCGTCATACCGGACCCAGCGCAGTTTTGGCTTCCCTAGGCTCTGGCCTAGTTTTAAATAACTCTTTCAAATAAAAAAAAAAAAAGGTTTTTTTTTATAAAGTCTAAAAGTTGAAAGAGGGGTTACAAATGGTAGCAGAGCGTGGTTGATTCTTAGCTCGAACCCTTGGGTCCTGTGGTGTGACGGGGCTTGCAAACTCGGAAATAGTTTGGAAAGAACATCAAACATCAGCAATATTTGAAAATGAAAATAATTGGTAGATGCTATGGGATTTCCATTGTAAACCTGGTGCCGCCACGTGGCATGCGTTTTAGTTGGGGTTTTTATTATTGTTGAGATTGGACCTTACTGGAGGGCACGGGGGTGTTGCCGGGGGAATGGCTGCCTGTTATATAAATAGTTATGAAGTAATAGCGCGAGAGGTTAACTGGATGCGGTATGGCCTGACCGGAAGTCGGTACTGTCATTGACCCGACTTAGTCACGGAAGTTATAATAAATGTCTTGTTGAATTGTTATATGTTGTGGTAGTTGTTCGGTGGTGTGGATTGTATGTTAGTGTTAGCGTCTGATGTCGTTTCTTCTTTGAGTCTGGCGGCTGACGGAGAGTTGGTTCTGGAGTGGATCGGGTTTTCGCAGCGCTAGGGAACCCGGGGGTCCTCTCAATGGAAGGACTAGTACTTGAGATTTTCTTTTGTAAGTCATGTTTTTGTGTTAGGTGTTTCGTGGAAATTTATGTTTGTTGTTGTGGGTTTTGAATTGTGCAATTCTGGCGGGGGTATGCTACCAGAAACTGCCCCACCCCCTTTCCGGAGTTCTCCAGAAATTTTTGGTTTTGGATGGAGTAGATGAGGACAGGTTGTTGGTCTTCTTGGACCTGGTCCTGCAGTTGGCAGATTTCCCGGGTGTTTCCGATGAGGAGGTCTTGTCCCTTATATACCCGTATTGCCGGGGTTCATTGGCATGGCTGGTCACCAGCATTCTGCGTCGGGGCTGCAGTGTCGACACTTTCCATCCGCAGGTGTTGGACTTCTTCATACCCCGTCGACGACAAGACCAGTTGAAGTTTAAGTTATTCTATCGTCTACAGGCCAACGGAGAGGCATTGGGGGATTTTGTGCATGATGTAAGGAAAGCTGCCCGTATATTAAGGTTGGGGTTGCCCGAGACGGAAGTCATACAGGTAATACGAGAAGGGCTGAATCCCCAAGAGAGATCCCGGCTGGTTTTCGCAGAGCCTCCACGTTCTTTTGCGGACCTGGACCGGTGGTGTGCGCATGCCAGGACTGTCCAGGCGAATGACGAGTCCCGGGGAAGAGCTGCTACAGATGTCCAATACTCCAGTGGTTCATTAGGAAGAGCTAAAGAGGACAAACATGGTGGTCGGTGGAGAACACAAGAAACGGTAAGAAAAACGGAGTATTCTGGAAGTAATGGAGGCTACAAGGGGGTGGCAAGTGAGAAGACGGTAACAACAGCTACAGCACAGAAAACAAAGAAGTATGAATTTAACAGGGGAAGAAGAAATTATGTTAGTAAACAAACATCGGCAAGTAGGGAGCCGGTGGCAAGTTATTCCTATTTGGAGAGTAAGGAAACTTTAAAGGTTCCAGAGGAAGTACCAGGGCCTAATAAAGTCGTGGGTGAAGAAGGTGGAGAGAAAGAAGAAAAGCGGAATAACTTCTGTGGATTAATACGAGACGACAAGAAAACGTCTGTTGATACTGAATTACAGGACTCAAAGAGGGCGTCATGGTTGAATCCAGAGGCCGCAGAATTTGTTCCGGTATCTCCATCTCGGTTCGTGAGGGATCCAGATCCTGTGACATCATCATCGTCTACGCAGGGATGTGAGAAGTCACTTGAGAGTGTCGCTTTACCATCGCCAGTAGAAATTAATTTAGTCATTGCACATGAACCTGGACAGCTGGATTCCAGGGTGGAAAATTTTGAGAACGTTGTAGTTGCTGAGAGTGGTGAAGGAGAGGAATCGAAGGAAGAGGCAGAAGAGCGGTCTGCAGATGCTGCACAGGGGAGTATAGTTGTGGGTGTTAGAGAGACTGAAGAGTCTGAGTTTGCGGATGGACACAGGGATGTCCAGGTTGCAAGTGTTTCTGAGGTTGCGGATGGACAAGGGGATGTCCATGCTGCAAGTGTGGTGGAAGGAGATGAGGTAGAAGTTGAGGAGAAATTTGGTGGCAGCGTTGTGGAGTGTGTGAGTGAGAATGATGTAGTGTGTGAAGATGTGCAGACGGCTTCTGTAAGTAGTGTTGAGGATTCCGAAGAACGGAAAGAAGTTCCAGGTGGACCAGATGAGCAACTAGATGATGAAGATGTGCAGTGTTCGAATGGTGGTAGTGGACATGAGGGCGATGATGTTGATGATGAACGTGTTGATGAAAAGGAGGGTGTCAATGAGATTGGAGAAGAAGTTGGTGAAGAAGTTTGCGAAGGAGCTGGTGACGAGGGTGATGCAGAAATCGGTGAGGAGCTGGGAGAAGATGCGGTGGAAGATGGATCAGGTGAGCAACTGGAAGGTGGTGAGGAGGTGCAGTGTCATGAGGTTGATTTGGATTATGGGGATGAAAAAGGGGAAATTGCGGAAGAGGAAGAAAGAGAAGCAGGGAAGGCAGAAGCAGAGGAGTTAGATGATGAGGATAATCCAAATCGGGGTGAAAGTAGTGAGGTAAGTTGCCTTGATCCTGATTCCGAGGAAACAAGTCAGTACAGCTCAACACGAAATAATTTCTCTGAGAGTGGTGTGCGAAAGGAACGAATACCCAAAGTCCGTCCTAGAAAGGTAAGAAGAAGAGGTTAACGGGTAGCGGGTAGATGTTCACCACACTCCCAGTGGTGTTGTCTACTTCAGGGTTGCACCCCTGCCCACGCGAGCCTTGGTTTTCTCCAGTCATTCTCCTTTTTGGAGGGAACCATGTCCTTACCCTTAGTCCTAACTATTGACCGCCAAATGATCCTTGCCCCGTTTCATCTTCCCGATTTTCCTATCCCTCCCCCCTAGAAAAAAAAAACTATCAATAAGGAGTTAGAGAGACTTGCCGGAAGTGATTAGGTTGTGGTCCTGGAGATTGTCAGTTTCCCCTGTTCTGGAAGGTTATCGTGGAGAAGGTTAGAGAGTTGGAGATCGTCAGTTTCCCCTGTTTTGAAAGTTATGATGGAGAGAAGAGATAGTGTGCTGTCTCGTTGTTGATTGTTGTAAATTTTGATTGTGGGTTGTTGTAGGTCTGTTCCCCTGAGAGCCAAAACCGATAACAACTTGAGTATGGTATATAAGGATGGTACACTGCAGGGTACCACTGAGTTCCAATTGGGGCAACCATGTTGCCCTTTTGGAGTGGGGGTGTGCCGAGTTTTGGAATACTCGGCCCTTTTCCCAGTTAATTATGTGACGGTCATTGCGGGGGTTTGTGAATTAATTATTTGAGCGGAGTATACGCTGTTATCTGCATACTTTGTGGCCGATACGTGCGCGCTCTATGAGGAGTGATACGCAGCGTTTGACTTGTCGCTGCTCTGGGAGTATTCGCCAGGCAGCCGAACACGAAACAGCAACCAATTTCTCCCGGCGGCCATCAGTTTGATTTTGTTGTCTGCTAATATCTATCATGACTAGATAATCGACTACGCGACTCTTCGGGTTCCCGACCTAAGACGATTCTCGATCCACTTCAGCGGGTGGCGAACATCTGCCACCAATGGTATTACACGAGTGATTCTCCGTCTGTGCCATCGGGAGGAAGAAATGGACAATACAACAGGTTTTGTGCCGGATTTTACCAGGTGACATTTAACCCATTTATATATATTTTGGCCTCTACAATGTAGAACATCTTATTCTCTTCCTGGAACATCTCCAGTTAAAGTTGTTGGGACACAAGTCCAGCGAGACAATTAGTGCTTGTAAATTTTGTCAGTGTATTTTACTAAGGCTTATGCCCCCTGAGTAAGTGTGAGCCCGGACGGGGTCATGCGCTACCGAATTTTGCTGAGAAATTTTCTTTAAGGGTAAAAGTGTGTGTGACTTAAGTTTACTGATTTGTAGGGGGTGAATTATGCTTACATTGATTAAGGGTATTCATAGCTATATGGGTTTCGTTTTTTGTAGATTTAAAGGTTTGGGGAGGTACTGTAACCTGTGGACGTCACCCGTAGGTGCCGTTAGTAACAGGTCCATAGCATGTTTTAGGTTGCTGGATCTGGTGGTGCGCATGGCCTCGCCTGTGACCAAGCCAATTCTGTAGGAACATCTCAAATGTGTTTTATTAGGGGCTGATGTTATAAAGTTTTTTTTTTAATTAAAATTGTCATTATATATATTTTATAAAAATGATCTTAACTCAGTAATAATTCAATATAAGTGAAATTTCATTCAGTTCTTTTACTGCCATAGCCAGTGTACTACTAGTTCAGTTGTTAATATGAGCACACTATTGGTTCAATCATAAACCGTATTATATATATTTTATAAAAAATTATCTTAACTCAGTAATAATTCAATATAAGTGAAATTTCATTCAGTTCTTTTACTGCCATAGCCAGTGTACTACTAGTTCAGTTGTCAATATGAGCACACTATTGGTTCAATCATAAACCGTATTATATATATTTTATAAAAATTATCTTAACTCAGTAATAATTCAATATGAGTAAAATTTCATTCAGTTCTTTTACTGCCAGAGCCAGTGCACTACTAGTGCAGTTGTTAATATGAGTACACTATTGATTCTTACTTCTAATCATAAACTCTGTTATACATTCGTACGGCCGTGCAGCCATGTTGACCTGGCCATGGCGCAGTCCTATCTGGGGGAACCTTTCTAAAATTTTGAATTCTTGTGATAATTTCATTGGTTGCAAGCAGTCATAACTGGACTGGTTAATGGTTTGGTTTATGAAAGTTTTTTATGGTGGCTGGGCACTTTACCCTTTTACAGTAGTTTGGGATGGGGATCTAGGTCACTGATACTGAAGATGGTATTCTTCGGTGGCATGGTTAAATGTCTATGAGCTGCCTGCCAGGTGAACATGTGTGTAGTATATATATGTGTGTATATCGATATGTGTGCGCTATGTGTATTTATGTAACTATTTATTTATGTGTATTGATGTATTTATATTGATCGATGTTATATATTATTTATATTTGGGGAGATACTATTATGCTGATGTTTTACATGCATTATATTTTGATGAGATGATACGTGCATATTTTCAGAGGAGTGTAATGACAGGGAGTGATACTTGCATGTTATTTGAAATAGTGAATAAAATTGTTATTGTTGCTAAACAACGAGTTTAATTGCAAGTCCCGTCATACTGGACCCAGCGCAGTTTTGGCTTCCCTAGGCTCTGGCCTAGTTTTAAATAACTCTTTCAAATAAAAAAAAAAAAGGTTTTTTTTATAAAGTCTAAAAGTTGAAAGAGGGGTTACAGAACTATAAAATGTAAAAGTCTTTGAGGCAACAAATGTTTTCCAGTATCTGAGTAAATATTTTAATTCATTTTCCAGTCTTTCACTATTGAAAAAAGGGTATTTATTTATAAGGCTGTTCAATTTAGTAGAAGGAAAACTCTCTTTGTAAGGAATGAAGTGATTTGGATCCAACAACTCAACAAACTGGATACTTTCTAAATCACTGAACCACACCTCCAGCTGCATAATCAAAGTATCAAGAACTTCATAAGTTAACGTTTTCAGCAGTTTCCTGTTACTGTCATCTATATTTACCTCACTGCTTATTTGGTGACATTTTTCAATGCAAGACGACACAATGTTTTCTGATCTCAAGTCCTTGAGTATAGCAGTAGTTTTGTGTTGCAGTAAAGAAAAGAGATGGTCAGTATAAACGAATATTTCCCTATAAAAACAAAGTAAGTAAATGAAATGGTTCTTTTTGAGTATGTTAAGCAATCCAACAGCAGAATTGTACGAATCACTATCCCATCCTTCATCATTCTCTGTAACGTCCTCAAAAATCTGTCTCAAGTCACCATATTGGGCTTGGGCAAGTCTGTTTTACAAAGTGCTGAACACCTCCATGCTTTCCAGCCATACAGAGGCTCTATAATATGTTTGGCAGACTACATTCTCAGTAACACCCCACTTTTTTAAAACATCAAAAATTAATTCTGATAAGCCTGATGCAGTCTTATCTACTGAAACATCATAAACCCAATGAACCTTTCTATTGGACCTTCTTTTGGACAAAATCTAAAAATTATGCTGCCTTGAGATCTACTTGATACGTCTAAAGTTTCATTTACCTGAATTCCAATAAAATCGCAAGAATCTAACTTCACCTTAATCTTCTCTTGAATTATATCAGTTACAGATTCAACTAATTTATTCTGAATATCGCTTGATGTACCTTTAAACCCTGACGTAGACTGGAGATGATCTCGAATGTACAAATGTACAGGAGATGCTCCTGCTTACAAAGAAGATTTAACAATTCTAGATAATTACCCCGGTTGACTGAGTCTTCCCCTTCGAAAAGACCTCGAAATCCAAGCTCCTGTTTCCCGAGAAAACACACCATGTCAACAAGTCTTTCAACAACAAGTCTATTTTGTTTTACGACTTCATTATGTTTAACGGCTTGAATTCTAGCCCCTTCAGAGAGAGTATGTTCAATCCTCACGCGTCCCAGAAAACGGTACCGCTCTTCATTTTGAATATGTTTATTTGAATTCTGGTGTTTGTCTGCTTTTCTAAGAAAGGTTTTTGTAACCGTTACTCCATGTAAAATCCATTCTTTTTCACCAGAAAACAAGACACATGTAGGCCTATAACAAAAAAGTCTGTTGGTTTCGGAACAGCCTGTCAATCATGAATATCGCTCGTACCAAGAAAACTGGAATTTTCTAGATACTTTACCACCAAAATGTTTAATGTCTAAATTAGGCGTAAATCTCTTGTTTTTAACACCACATTTTTCTTCGCAAGTCCAAGAAGAAAACGGCTTGCTTTTTAATAATTTCAAAAGATCTGACAAAGTATTAGAAGGACCGCGTTCACTCATTTCGAGCGACACACTTAGTCATACACAACAATATAACTGATTGAACTTCCAAATTTACAACTTGATTAGTTTCTATATATATGTTTAATGCCACAAATAATTTAAATGACAATCTTGACTGTCTATTAGTTCAGCGGAATGACAGGCACACTTTTAATAACCACATAAAATTAACACGATTATAAACAACACAGCGCGCTTTTCTGTTCGCAGCACAGCAGTGAGACATGCCTCAACGCTATGTGTGTGGAACGCGGGTCAATCCCCCGCTCCCCGCACTTCCAAGACACACCAACACATTGCTTACATACGATGTGTACAAAAAACGCTGAGGCAGGTTCACGTTGCCTCATTCGCTTTAAACTAACTATGTCTGCTGTCACTTGTCACCATCTAGCGGTCGCTCATTAAAGTATGTAATTAGTAAATTCGACAATTACAGTAATAATGTATAATCTTTACGTTACGTACTTCATACGTATTTATAATTTTTATTCTACAGAATTTTTTAGGGTAGGCATTGCCTCAATTGCCTCCATGTAACTTCGCCACTGGTAGTTAGAATTTTTAGCATTGATTTTAATCATAATAATAAATAGTTGTAACGGTACAATTCTAGCCCTACAGTGTTTTGGGGGATAACCAATGTAAACTTTATTTTATTCAAAGTCATACATAAATACCAGTAAAGTTTTATTAAGGTTTTGCAACTACGTAATATCGAGTAGCCAGGAATTGTGTCAAGGTCAGTGGTATACGTGCGGAAACAACAGCACAATTTCGCCAGACGAATGTGTCAACAGGCCGCACCTATGAAAACGTCACCTAAAGAATGCCAAACGTAATTGCTGCGCCTTTAAAAACTAAGACATCATACTCAAACACAAAGAGATTGGTGACATAGCTCCTCTCTACCTCGGAAGTGGAGCAGTTCAACTCGTTCTCAGTCACGCAACATCATTTGAGCCAGCCGGCCATATATAAAAATTCCGGAACGAAATCGCGGACGTCCGCCCGTATAACATGTAAAATGTGAAGTATATAAATGGAAATTAATCTAAAGTGAAATAACAGTTTGGCTTAAACATATAACAAGTAAATACAAATAACATCTGGTAAAAAACAATATCAGTAGTGCGAGTGGAGCAATGGGACGTCTTCAGGACTGATTTTCCAGCTAAGTGGCAAATGGGTGGTACAAGGAAGATTTAATAAGGGTCAAAAACAAAATTTTCAGTATTTTATTTAATTCACTAAAATGAGCTCAATTTGGGAATTTAATAAAATTGTACCGCATGAATGAGAGTGTGAGTGCGTGAATATAAAAGATTTAAATTTAAGAAGTGCTGGGTTGTGAAATAGTTAATAATGATATAATTAAAAATATGATTGAATATGTTTATTTTGGAGGGCATATAAAATGTTAAGGGGAAATAAAGTTTAACTTGAATAGTTGAACTACGCCTCATGGCGAATGGTAGTGTGCTTGTTTTGCATAGTAGAGTCAAATTTATTTGTGTGTTGCTTAATAATAAAAGGTAATGTCATTGGTAAATATTACAATTGAGAGTAAGTTATTTCAGGTAACAAATTCCGCTACTTCTGGTTCGCTTAATGAACTTGGCCCAAAAAGGTAAGCACATTTGAGTTTCTTGTGTTGGTAACAAGATGGCGCCCGAACAAAATGTTTACTATTAGAATTCAACAGTATTCAACACAATTAATAAAAGTAATTAAAGTTACATAGTAATATAATGATTGTCTGTTTTACATATGTTATTTTAACAAAACAAAAAATAGGTTTCACAAATTTCTGATAATAAAAAATATTAAAAACAGGAAAATATGTAATATTACACACATATAATTTATAAATTAACCAGAATAGTCCATTTTCTAATTAGAGAAAGAGTTTTCAAAAAACAGTGCGAAGAAGAAATTCTATAATCTTTAAGAAAAAAATAAAAATACATTCTTCCTCATTGTTACTAGACTATTGAAATAAAAATTATTGAGTTTTGGCACCCAAATATTCTTATGTTTAATAACATCAATGTCTTAAAAAAAAACGTAAAGTAATGATAATTTATATATACTATAGCTCATTATAATTCAATTTGGTAAAACTTGCTCATCTTACAATTACAACCTTCCTTTTTTATAACCAGAAAGCATAATTAGATTTGCAATAAGTAGTAGATGTGAGATTAAAACTATATTTAATATTACCTTGTGTATCCAGGTACACTGGTGCTCCTCCTTGCAACTTCAATGTTTCTTTAAAAACTACGCGTTTCGGGACTCATGGTCCCATCATCAGGTTGATAAAAAACAAGAATCACTCACATGGAGTACGTCAACTTAATAAGAAATAAATAAAAAGTTTCACTCGCACATACCGCGTGTATACAATTACACAACTACACGATGCGCATCGTATCGGAACTTGCAAGCGACTAACCGTTACGCGTCGCACTATCTCTACCTTTATCTATGTGTTGTTCCAACACGCGTATGGCCGTGTCATACAGTCCGTTGGACTTAAAAGAAAGCTTGTCGTTCAAGAGCTGATTACCTTGGGTTTTTGAGGCCTTATAAATTTCAAATTCTTCCAGCGTGTCCATAAGCCTGCCCTTTTTACAGAAATGCAACGGCTTGAAGCTACTTTGAAAACTCGAGTAATTATGGTTCTGGTTGACTATATGCAAGGCAAAGTTTGATTTTATCTTCTGGATATCACCTCTAGGGAGATGTTCTCTGTACCTATCCAGAAATTTCCTGCCCGTTTGTCCAACATAAAAATTATTGCAGTCCTCGCATTCTATTTTATAAATACCAGAACAGTTTTCTACTAGTCTGTTGGTCACTGGTCTCAAAGCGTTCAAAATACAATTACTCGTTTTGAAAGAAACTGCAAAACCGTGTTTTTTTTTAAAAACGTTCTTAATAGTATTAGGCAAAAGATTTGTAAATTCTGTTGGTATATATTTAATGTCACTGTTGTGTGTTTTGTTTATGCTCCTATTTTTATATATGTTCCTCCTCTGCCTCGCTACAATTTTGTCTACAACTGTACTATTGTAACCGTTGGCCACCGCGATATACTTTATCGTATTAAGCTCATCGATGTAGTCTTTCGCCTCTAACGGAATTTTTAGTAATCTGTTAACCAAAGAGTTGAATGATGCCATTTTTTGTGCAAATGGATGAAATGAAGAAGCGTGAATAGTAATATCTGTGGCAGTTGGCTTCCTATGGATGTTGAACCTAAACAAATTATTTATTTTTCGCACAGTTATGTCCAGAAAATTTAGGCTACTGTTATTTTCCATCTCCAACGTGAAACGTAGTTTTTAAAGAAACATTGAAGTTGCAAGGAGGAGCACCAGTGTACCTGGATACACAAGGTAATATTAAATATAGTTAGTTATATGCAACGTGGAGACCACAACACAATATGTGAGATTAAAATGAGTACCATATTTGAAATCAAGTATGAATATGCAATTTATCCGTGAATCACTTATAATTAATAATAAACACAATCTTGTAAATAATGACATATACAACAAAGAGATTTTAAGAAATTGGATAATAATGTTCCTTTAAATGAAGCAGATGAAAGACAGTAACAGTACTTACTACCAATTTAGATAAAGATGGTACAGCAAAAGGTGTATTAGCAGCAGCTTCTGCTTGACTAGCAGCATCAGATTCTGCATCAGTTGCAACACTTCTAGATTGTGGAGTCCGTCCTGTTGTATCTATTTTACTTGCTGGTTCAGCTGCTGCTTCTGCTTCAGCTTCAGTATTTGTTGCTGGTGCTACCTGTTGTGATTTGGGAGCAGCCTCTGCCTGACTAGCAGCACTTGCTTCTGCAGCTGATGGAACACTTCTGGACTGCGGGTTTGTTGTTGCTTTTACTTTACTTGCTGCTTCAGCTGCTGCTTTTGCTTCAGCATTGGTATTTGTTGCTGGTGCTGCCTGTTGTGATTTGGCAGCAGCCTCTGCCTGACTAGCTGCACTTGCATCTGCAGCTGTTGGAACACCTCTAGACTGTGGGGTCCGTCCTGTTGCTTCTGCTTCACTTGCTGCTTCAGCTGCTGCTGCCTGTTGTGATTTGGCAAAAGCCTCTGTCTGACTAGCTCCACTTGCATCTGCAGCTGTTGGAACACCTCTAGACTGTGGGGTCCGTCCTGTTGCTTCTACTTCAGTAGGTGCTCTTGCATCTGCATTTGTGTTTGTTGCTGGTGCTGCCTGCTGTGATTTGGCAGCAGCCTCTGCCTGACTAGCTGCACTTGCATCTGCAGCTGTTGAAACACCTCTAGACTGTGGGGTCCGTCCTGTTGCTTCTGCTTCAGTAGGTGCTCTTGCTTCTGCATTTGTGTTTGTTGCTGGTGCTGACTGTTGTGATTTGCCAGCAGCCTCTGCCTGACTAACTGCACTGGCTTCTGCAACAGTTGGAACAATTATAGATTGTGGGGTCCTTTCTGTAGTTTCTACATTACTTGATGCTTCAGCTGCTGCTTTTGTTTCAGCATCAGTATTTGTTGCTGGTGCTGCCTGTTGTGATTTGGCAGCATCATCTGCCTGACTAGCTGCACTTGCCTCTGCAGCTGTTGAAACACCTCTAGACTGTGGGGTCAGTCCTGTTGCTTCTGCTTTACTTGCTGCTTCAGTTGCTGCTCTTGCTTCTGCATTTGTGTTTGTTGCTGGTGCTGCCTGTTGTGATTTGGCAGCAGCCTCTGCCTGACTAGCTGCACTTGCCTCTGCAGCTGTTGAAACACCTCTAGACTGTGGGGTCCGTCCTGTTGCTTCTGCTTCACTTGCTGCTTCAGCTGCTGCTCTTGCATATGCATTTGTGTTTGTTGCTGGCGCTGCCTGTTGTGATTTGGCAGCAGCCTCTGCCTGACTAGCTGCACTTGCCTCTGCAGCTGTTGAAACACCTCTAGACTGTGGGGTCAGTCCTGTTGCTTCTGCTTTACTTGCTGCTTCAGTTGCTGCTCTTGCTTCTGCATTTGTGTTTGTTGCTGGTGCTGCCTGTTGTGATTTGGCAGCAGCCTCTGCCTGACTAGCTGCACTTGCCTCTGCAGCTGTTGAAACACCTCTAGACTGTGGGGTCCGTCCTGTTGCTTCTGCTTCACTTGCTGCTTCAGCTGCTGCTCTTGCATATGCATTTGTGTTTGTTGCTGGCGCTGCCTGTTGTGATTTGGCAGCAGCCTCTGCCTGACTAGCTGCACTTGCCTCTGCAGCTGTTGAAACACCTCTAGACTGTGGGGTCAGTCCTGTTGCTTCTGCTTTACTTGCTGCTTCAGTTGCTGCCCTTGCTTCTGCATTTGTGTTTGTTGCTGGTGCTGCCTGTTGTGATTTGGCAGCAGCCTCTGCCTGACTAGCTGCACTTGCTTCTGCAGCTGTTGGAACACTTCTAGACTGTGGGTTTGTTGTTTCTTCTAATGTACTTGATGCTTCAGCTGCTGCGTTTGCTTCAGCATCAGTATTTGTTGCTGGTGCTGCCTGTTGTGATTTGGCAGCAGCCTCTGCCTGACTAGCTGCACTTGTCTCTGCACTAGTTGGAACACTTCTAGACTGTGGAGTCCTAGCTGCTCTTGCTTCACCAATTGTGTTGGTTGCTGGTGCCGCCTGTTGTGATTTCGCAGCAGCCTCAACCTGACTAGCTGCACTTGCCTCTGCAGCTGTTGGAACACCTCTAGACTGTGGGGTCCGTCCTGTTGCTTCTGCTTCAGTTGGTGCTCTTGCTTCTGCATTTGTGTTTGTTGTTCGTGCTGCCTGTTGTGATTTGGCAGCAGCCTCTGCCTGACTAGCTGCACTTGCTTCTGCAGCTGTTGGAACACTTCTAGACTGTGGGTTTGTTGTTTCTTCTAATGTACTTGATGCTTCAGCTGCTGCGTTTGCTTCAGCATCAGTATTTGTTGCTGGTGCTGCCTGTTGTGATTTAGCAGCAACCTCTGCCTGACTAGCTGCACTTGTCTCTGCACTAGTTGGAACACTTCTAGACTGTGGAGTCCTTGCTGCTATTGCTTCACCAATTGTGTTGGTTGCTGGTGCCGCCTGTTGTGATTTCGCAGCAGCCTCAACCTGACTAGCTGCATTTTCCTCTGCAGCTGTTGGAATACCTCTAGACTGTGGGGTCCGTCCTGTTGCTTCTGCTTCAGTTGGTGCTCTTGCTTCTGCATTTGTGTTTGTTGCTGGTGCTGCCTGTTGTGATTTGGCAGCAGCCTCTGCCTGACTAGCTGCACTTGCTTCTGCAGCTGCTGGAACACTTCTAGACTGTGGATTTGTTGTTTCTTCTAATGTACTTGATGCTTCAGCTGCTGCTTTTGCTTCAGCATCAGTATTTGTTGCTGGTGCTGCCTGTTGTGATTTGGCAGCAGCCTCTGCCTGACTAGCTGCACTTGTCTCTGTACTAGTTGGAACACTTCTAGACTGTGGAGTCCTTGCTGCTATTGCTTCACCATTTGTGTTGGTTGCTGGTGCTGCCTGTTGCGATTTCGCAGCAGCCTCTGCCTGACTAGCTGCACTTGCCTCTGCAGCTGTTGGAAAACCTCTAGACTGTGGGGTCCGTCCTGTTGCTTCTGCTTCACTTACTGCTTCAGCTGCTGCTCTTGCTTCTGCATTTGTGTTTGTTGCTGGTGCTGCCTGTTGTGATTTGGCAGCAGCCTCTGCCTGACTAGCTGCACTTGCTTCTGCAGCTGTTGGAACACTTCTAGACTGTGGGTTTGTTGTTTCTTCTAATGTACTTGATGCTTCAGCTGCTGCGTTTGCTTCAGCATCAGTATTTGTTGCTGGTGCTGCCTGTTGTGATTTAGCAGCAACCTCTGCCTGACTAGCTGCACTTGTCTCTGCACTAGTTGGAACACTTCTAGACTGTGGAGTCCTTGCTGCTATTGCTTCACCAATTGTGTTGGTTGCTGGTGCCGCCTGTTGTGATTTCGCAGCAGCCTCAACCTGACTAGCTGCACTTTCCTCTGCAGCTGTTGGAATACCTCTAGACTGTGGGGTCCGTCCTGTTGCTTCTGCTTCAGTTGGTGCTCTTGCTTCTGCATTTGTGTTTGTTGCTGGTGCTGCCTGTTGTGATTTGGCAGCAGCCTCTGCCTGACTAGCTGCACTTGCTTCTGCAGCTGCTGGAACACTTCTAGACTGTGGATTTGTTGTTTCTTCTAATGTACTTGATGCTTCAGCTGCTGCTTTTGCTTCAGCATCAGTATTTGTTGCTGGTGCTGCCTGTTGTGATTTGGCAGCAGCCTCTGCCTGACTAGCTGCACTTGTCTCTGTACTAGTTGGAACACTTCTAGACTGTGGAGTCCTTGCTGCTATTGCTTCACCATTTGTGTTGGTTGCTGGTGCTGCCTGTTGCGATTTCGCAGCAGCCTCTGCCTGACTAGCTGCACTTGCCTCTGCAGCTGTTGGAAAACCTCTAGACTGTGGGGTCCGTCCTGTTGCTTCTGCTTCACTTACTGCTTCAGCTGCTGCTCTTGCTTCTGCATTTGTGTTTGTTGCTGGTGCTGCCTGTTGTGATTTGGCAGCAGCCTCTGCCTGACTAGCTGCACTTGCTTCTGCAGCTGTTGGAACACTTCTAGACTGTGGGTTTGTTGTTTCTTCTAATGTACTTGATGCTTCAGCTGCTGCGTTTGCTTCAGCATCAGTATTTGTTGCTGGTGCTGCCTGTTGTGATTTAGCAGCAACCTCTGCCTGACTAGCTGCACTTGTCTCTGCACTAGTTGGAACACTTCTAGACTGTGGAGTCCTTGCTGCTATTGCTTCACCAATTGTGTTGGTTGCTGGTGCCGCCTGTTGTGATTTCGCAGCAGCCTCAACCTGACTAGCTGCACTTTCCTCTGCAGCTGTTGGAATACCTCTAGACTGTGGGGTCCGTCCTGTTGCTTCTGCTTCAGTTGGTGCTCTTGCTTCTGCATTTGTGTTTGTTGCTGGTGCTGCCTGTTGTGATTTGGCAGCAGCCTCTGCCTGACTAGCTGCACTTGCTTCTGCAGCTGCTGGAACACTTCGAGACTGTGGATTTGTTGTTTCTTCTAATGTACTTGATGCTTCAGCTGCTGCTTTTGCTTCAGCATCTGTATTTGTTGCTGGTGCTGCCTGTTGTGATTTGGCAGCAGCCTCTGCCTGACTAGCTGCACTTGTCTCTGTACTAGTTGGAACATTTCTAGACTGTGGAGTCCTTGCTGCTATTGCTTCACCATTTGTGTTGGTTGCTGGTGCTGCCTGTTGCGATTTCGCAGCAGCCTCTGCCTGACTAGCTGCACTTGCCTCTGCAGCTGTTGGAAAACCTCTAGACTGTGGGGTCAGTCCTGTTGCTTCTGCTTCACTTACTGCTTCAGCTGCTGCTCTTGCTTCTGCATTTGTGTTTGTTGATGGTCCTGCCTGTTGTGATTTGGCAGCAGCCTCTGCCTGACTAGCTGCACTTGCCTCTGCACCAGTTGGAATGCTTCTACACTGTGGAGTCCTTCCTGTAGTTTCTACATTACTTGCTGCTTCAGCTGCTGCTTTTGTTTCATCATCAGTATTTGTTGCTGGTGCTGCCTGTTGTGATTTGGCGGCAGCCTCTGCCTGACTAGCTACACTAACTTCTGCAGCTGTTGGAACACCTCTAGACATTGGGGTCCGTCCTGTTGCTTCTGCTTCACTTGCTGCTTCAGCTGCTGCTCTTGCTTCTGCATTTGTGTTTGTTGCTGGTGCTGCCTGTTGTGATTTGCCATCAGCCTCTGCCTGACTAACTGCACTGGCTTCTGCAACAGTTGGAAAACTTCTAGACTGTGGGGTCCTTCCTGTTGCTTCTACATTACTTGCTGCTTCTGCTGCTGCTTTTGCTTCAGCATCAGTATTTATTGCTGGTGCTGCCTGTTCTGATTTGGCAACAGCCTCTGCCTGACTAGCTGCACTTGCTTCTGCACCAGTTGGAACACTTCTAGACTTTGGGTTTGTTGGTGCTTCTACTGTGCTTGCTGCTTTTACATCGGCATTTTTGTTTGTTGCTGGTGCTGCCAGTTGTGATTTGGCAGTAGCCTCTGCCTGACCAACAGCCCTTGCCTCTTCAGTTGTTGGAACACTTCTAGTCTGTGGGTTTGTTGTTGCTTCTACTTTACTTGCTGCTTCAGCTGCTGTATTTGCTTCAGCATCCGTGTTTGTTGCAGGTGCTGCCTGTTGTGATTTGGCAGCAGCCTCTGACTGACTAGCTGCACTTTCTTCTGAAGCTGTAGCAACACTTCTAGAATGTGGGTTTGTTGTTGCTTTTACTTTACTTGCTGCTTCAGCTACTGGTTTTGCTTCAGCCTCTGTGTTTGTTGCTGGTGCTGCCTGTTGTGATTTGGCAGCAGCCTCTGCCTGACTAGCTGCACTTACTTCTGCAGCTGTTGGAATACTTCTAGACTGTGGTTTTGTTGTTGCTTCTACTGTACTTGCTGTTTCAGCTGCTGCTTTTGCTTCAGCATTTGTGTTTGTTGCTGGTGCTGCCGGTTGTGATTTGGCAGCAGCCTCTGCCTGACTAGCTGCACTGGCTTCTGCAACAGTTGGAACACTTCTAGACTGTGGGTTTGTTGTTGCTTCTACCATACGTGCTGCTTCAGCTGCTGCTTTTGCTTCAGAATTTGTGTTTGTTGCTGGTGCTGCATGTTGTGATTTGGCAGCAGCCTCTGCCTTACTAGCTGCACTTGCCTCTGCACCAGTTGGAACACTGCTAGACTCTGGGGTCCTTCCTGTAGTTTCTATATTACTTGCTGCTTCAGCTGCTGCTTTTGCTTCAGCACCAGTAGTTGTTGCTGGTGCTGCCTGTTGTGATTTGGCAGCAGCCTCTGCCTGTCTAGCAGCACTTCCCTCTGCACTAGTTGGAACACTTCTAGACTGTGGGGTCCTTCCTGTTGCTTCTACATTACTTGCTGCTTCTGCTGCTGCTTTTGCTTCACCATTTGTGTTTGTTGCTGGTGCTGCCCCTTGTGATTTGGCAACTGCCTCTGCCTGACTAGCTGCACTTGCCTCTCCAGCTGTTGGAACACTTCTAGACTGTGGCCTAGATGTTGCTTCTACTGTTCTTGCTGCTTCAGCTGTTGCATTTACATGGGCATTTTGGTTTGTTGCTGGTGCTGCCAGTTGTGATTTGGTGGCAGCCTCTGCCTGACTAACAGCACTTGCTTCTGCACCAGTTGGAACACTTCTAGACTGTGGGTTTGTTGTTACCTCTACTTTACTTGCTGCTTCAGCTGCTGCATTTGCTTCAGCATCTCTGTTTGTTGTTGGTGCTGCCCCTTGTGATTTGGGGGCAGCCTCTGCATGACTAGCTACACTTGCCTCTGCAGCTGTTGGAACACTTCTAGACTGTGGGGCCCTTTCTCGTGCTTCTGCTTTACTTGCTGCTTCAGCTGCTGCTCTTGCTTCTGCTTTTTTGTTTGTTCCTGTTGCTGCCCCTTGTGATTTGGTGGCAGCCTCTGCCTGACTAACTGCGCTTGCCTCTGCAGCTGTTGGAACTCTTCTAGACTGTGGGGTCCTACCTGTTGCTTCTGCTTTACTTGCTGATTTAGCTGCTGCTCTTGCTTCAGCATTTGTGTTTGTTGCTGGTGGTGCCCTTTGTGATTTGGCGGCAGCCTCTACCTGACTAGCTGCACTTGCCTCTGCAGCTGTTGGAACACTTGGAGACTGTGGGGTCCTTCCTGTTGCTTCTGCTTTACTTGCTGCTTCAGCTGCTGCTCTTGCTTCTGCATTTGTGTTTGTTGCTGGTGCTGCCCTTTTTGATTTGGCACCAGCCTCTGCCTGACTAGCTGCTCTTGCCTCTGCAGCTGTTGAAACACTTCTAGACTGTGGGGTCCTTTCTCTTGCTTCTGCTTTACTTGCTGCTTCAGCTGCTGCTCTTGTTTCTGCCTTTTTGTTTGTTACTGGTGCTGCCCCTTGTGATTGGTCACCAGCCTCTGCCTGACTAGCTGCACTTGCTTTTGCAGCTGTTAGTACACTACTAGACTGTGGGGTCTTTCCTGTTGCTTCTGCTTTACTTGCTGCTTCAGCTGCTGCTTTTGCTTCAGCATTTGTTTTTGTTGCTGGTGCTGCCCCTTGTGATTTGACGGCTGCCTCTGCCTGACTAGCAGCGCTTGCCTCTGCAGCTGTTTGAACACTTCTAGACTGTGGGGTCCTTCCTGTTGCTTCTGCTTTACTTGCTGCTTCAGCTGCTGCTCTTGCTTCAGCATTTGTGTTTGATTGTGGTATTGCCCCTTGTGATTTGGCAGCAGCCTCTGCCTGACTAGCTGTACTTGCCTTTGGTAATACTGGTTGCTTCTTATTGGTATTTTCACTCTCCATATTAAGGCTTTCTCGTGCACCCTATAAAACAAAATTACTGTCTTATTACGTATTCTGATAGCATATGGTGTTGATTTTTTTTTTGTTTTTTTCTCAATGTGTAATTTCAAACTTTAATTTAGGGTAGAAAAAGTTTTGACATGTGGTATCTTTCTCAATATGAAAGGCTGATAACGTACTTGTCACTACGTAAAAATTTTGTAGTAATTCCACTTCTGTGCAGCTGATTACATATTTTACTTATTTGTAGTAAATTAGATCAGTGTTGTTTTATATATTCATTGATATTAACAAAGGATTTTTATATTAGCAAGCCATATGGTGTCAGTTTTATTTAAAATCCACACACATTAATACCCATGTTTGCAGAATACCTTTAGATAAATTTGTGTCATTTTTTGTTTTATGGTTATGCTCTGATTGTCTCACATGAATATGTGGACATTTTAATTTAAACCTTTTTTTTTTCATTATTTAACAGCAATGAAATGTATAATCTGTCTTGTAGAAGGGAATACGTATTTGCCTTGTGATTGCAAAGATAATACAATATTGCTATATTTATATTAGAAGTGGCATCCAGTAATGACCATTAATATCGTTAGTGTGAAAGATATATGTTTGTTCATAGATAACAAAAGCAATTAATCTTAAAAACTGAGGTTTATTGTTATAATTTTTAGAAAGTTTATACTGTATTTTTATAAATCATACTTAGCAACAAAGCTTTAATGCAAAGAAAAATAAATGAATAATAGCTTATATTCTATAGTTATGCCTCTTCTATCGTTAGTTTCCAGACTATATTTGTATAGTCTAACAGTCTATCTATATACCTAACTAGAGTTAGTATCAATTAATCTCGCTTCAATCTTTTGTTTTGCAACTGCCACAAACATCACAGAAATAAATACAAGAACTTCTGAACTATGTATTGTTAAATATAATTATTTCACTACCGACTCGGAACACAAAGTTTTTTATGGATAAAAACATGAAAGTTTTACCTTATAGCCTGAACCGGTTTTCACTTTTAAAAAGCTTTTTCAGAGGGTGCCGCTGGGAGCACTGTCCGTCTTGTTGTTGGCGACGGTATCGTCTCCCAACAACAAGACGGACAGTGCTACCAGCGGCAGCCTCTGAAGAAGCTTTTTAAAAGCGAAAACCGGTTCAGGCTATAAGGTAAAACTTTTATGTTCTTACCCATAAGAAACTTTGTGTTCGAAGTCAGTAGTGAAATAATTATATTTAGTTAAGTAACGGACATGTCATGGACAACGAAGTCCAAGAATACGTATTGTTAGATACGTCCTACTAGAAGTGCTGAATTTAAACCATGAGGAAAGAATATGTTGAACTTACCACTTGAACTGAATTGGAATTAGTCTTGGAATCAAGTTTGTTGGCTGAAGATGAAGAAGAAGGTATAGAAGATGAATAATAATAATAATAAGAACAACAACACTAAGAAGAAGGAGCGTTGTGAAATTTTCAGATAACAAATTGATATAGATCTGACAATCTGAACACTAAGGTGTACAATGCTAGTTTTTAGTACCCTGTAAATTATTTTTCTGAGTTGAAGAAAACTTGCAACATAATTAGAATATTGACAAAGCTAAAATAGGAAATATTCATTGTTTGTTTGAGTCTCATGAGTTTAAATATTAAAGTAAATCATCGGCTTCTTCATTATATGATGGTAACAAATTGGATTTTGTTTGGACTGTTGCAATAGAAATCTTACAGAAATAAATTGAAATGGAAGTACAGTGTAGTTGCTGGAATGGACAATGTTAGTATTTTGAGGATGTCAAGTTACGTTCTCCACATTGTGTCTGGAAATATGACAAGTCTTTAGAGAGCTAACTGAAACTGTACACATCTTACTTTTACTATCATATTTAAAAATTAATGTATGTGAAGTATTTAACCAGATAGAAAGGTCTTCTTTAGTTACATGCTGGCTATTTTTCTATTGTATCAACAATATAGGTGTTCTGTAGTGGAAAATAAGTTGTTACTAAATGTTATCACTTTAAACGACTTGATTTACTGTAGGGTGCTGGAGGCACAGACTAGACACTGTTTGGGTTAGAGGTAGACACTCTTAGACGCCCATGGTTTCTCATAAATTGAGAAAATTTGTTGATGGTTTTGCTATAATGCAAAAAGGAGGTAATAAATTATATTACTGTCTATGATTTAGAGATGATATAAGCACCATAATATGGATTGGGAGGTAGGAATCCTTCTTTCTCCATAAGGTAGGAATGAGTGAGTATAATGTGCCAGTTCTCAATCAGCAAAGGAATAAGTGTCAACATTATTATCATTAAAATATATTTCATTTAATTATTTCTATTTATAATATAATTATATTTAATTATTATAATTGTATACATTTATTATTAATTTATATTTTATTTATATCATTTATAGTTTAAAAATTTTTATATTAAAATATTTTTAGACATATGAGTCATAATCTGAATATTTTTTACTGTTTTTTTTTTAAGAATTTGAGTCTGGAATTAATTCCAATTTCAAATTGGTATGGCATGTTAGTTGTTTGGTTTTTGTTTAAGAAACAATTAAGTATTCACAAGTGTTAACAAGGGGTAAGACAGAAAATAATTCATAGGAGCTTTATGAATGTATACTAAATATTGACTTTAAAATTTTGTAAAACTTTAATAAAACCATAATTAGCTATACACTAATAAAGAATGACACGAGAAATACTAATGACAACATTTACAAAATTGTTGTACTTCTGTGTGCTTGTGTATGTGCACAAGTACACAGAAAGCACTCACATTCTATTAAGTATTTTAACACTTCATTGCTAAAGTTGTGCTCATAGTTTGATTAATACTAGTGCTTCAACACTAGGCAGGTAGTTTGACAGGCAGTGCTTATTACATATGGTATACAGAACGACAGACAGCATAGAACAATCAAAATTATAATTTTTAAAATAAAATAAAAATAGTAGTTACTGGTCTACAATCAAGTACGGTATAAAAAAAAGAATCGCCGATAGTAGACACAAAAATATAACAGAATACTGAAAAAAGATACAAGAATGTTACATGAGGAGAAGAGAATAATATATATACAAAATAAAGTATGATCATGGACAGTTGATAGTATTAGGTTCACATGCTCCCAAAGAAGGAAAAAAAAGAAGTAGAAGAGTTTTATAATGAGTTATAAACATTAATTGATAAAAACAGAAACCATGAAATTCTGTTTATTAGATTATGAATACCAGAGTTGGAAAAATTCCTATTTCAAATATAGTAGGAATATTTGGTGAAGACACTATGAATGGTAATGGACAAGTTTTAAGAGAACTTGCTACATTTAATGAGCTGAAAATAACTACTTTTTCTCGCAAGAAAGATATTCACAAATATAATTGGTCAGCAAGAAGACTTCAATCTCTTATAGAGTTATAGATTATGTAATTATAAGTGAGAAATTAGCAAAACAAAGTATTGGCACAAGAGTATATAGAAGATAAGATGTTGTTGAGTCTTATCGTTACTTGGTGGTATCACAAATAAGGCTTTGTGCAAAGTGGAACCCAATAGAACGCCTATAAAATAAGAAAATGAACAAGTATTTATAGTGTTTTACTTAAAGGGGAAACTATGTAAAGATCCTATCAAGAAAGAATAAACACACAGCTAAATAGAGTATGGTACCACCTACAAGCAGTGATATAGAAGAGGAATGGTGTAATATGAAAAACATTGTATTACAAGCAGCCAGAGAACCAATAAGTGCAAAAAAAAGATTTAGGAAAGGAGAGGTCTGAAAATATGGACAGAAGAAGTGGAAGAAGCAGCAACTCAAAAAAAAAAAGCATATATAAATATCTAAACTCTTTAACTCCTGCGAATAGAGACAGCAGAAAACATTGTAAACGTAGATAATAGTAGAAGTCTGTTTTTGTATTGTTTAACATTATATAAACACATTTGCTTTTACTGCTGGTAAATAAAACAGCGGAGTTCAAGTAATGAATCGGGTTGGCTCATACTAAATGTTTGTAATAACAAAAAGAACTGTCTTTTTTCTACCACAATAATAATTGTCTTTCAACATGTTGTCTGAAAAGAAAGAAGTTAGTATTTTTCTTTAAATTACATGCAGGCCACAGACTTGACTAACAAACATGGACATTACAAGTGTTGCCAGGGAACATACTAAATATGTACATTTATATTAATTGCTTCATTTCATTTACTATACAGTAGCTTGTTAATTAAAATGAACAGTAATAAATTTATGTTAACAGTAATAAAAATTGTTTCACTAACCGATGATCCACGTGATGATGGCGGTTTTGGAGTTTTAGGAGATCTTGCTAAAGTATAACCGTCTTGATTAGAACGGTCTTCTTTATAAGTTTTCCAACAACTCAGATTTGGGAATAATCTGTTAAGTATTTTTATTCTTCTTCGATAAATTTCAAAAGTTTCATAGGATTTTTTCTTCAAGAGTCTTCTATAATATGTACTAATACTTTCATCTTCTCTTCGTTCATACTCATTTAGGAAGAAATCTTGTGTGACGGGAAGATATTTAGCATCATACCATATTTTATCATTTTTGAAAACTTTAAGAACCGTTCTGATTCTTCTAAGATAACTTGTTTCATTTTCATTCTTATATTTACTGAAAACTCTTTCAAGGTATTTGTTGTTATCTTCCGTTGGCTGTTTTTCAAATGTCCGTTTGCAAAATTGTGCACCAGTCTCCCCATCCAGTTTGTCTTCCTACAAAAGAACAAAACATGAAAAATCTTTTTTCTGATAAACAGATAAATAAATCTAGTAACTTTATACATATATAGAGACATGTACACCGACACACTCTACAGTGTTAGTGTGTGTATGCTACATTTGGTTAATAATCCAATGTCAATTGCATACAGTTCATAGTAACTACTCTTCTTGCATTACAATTCATTACTTTTCACTTGTTGTTAAACTAAAGGATTAACTGTTTTGCGTATCAGTGTAGCACACATGTTTAAGATGCAAATACATAATACATGAGCCACAAAACAACCTGTGGAAATTTCTTTCTTCTATGAACAGGAAAACTTTGTGTGTCCAAGTGTGAGTATAAAGAAGGATAGTCTGTGTGTGTGTGTGTGTGTGTGTGTGTGTTTTAAAATTCGCAGTTAACTATACCTCAGTGATGGTTAATGATAAAATATAGTGGTGACAATTAAGTATAATTAACATGTTCTCTGCCGGCATACTTAGCGTAATCCATCCCCCTGGGCGCAAATGTTTTTTAATCATTTTTTTTGTCTATTAGCTTTTTAAATTGATTGTGGTTTGTTGGTTTGTGTTATCATACTCACAATTAAAGAATTGTGATGGTAAAGGCTTTCCATCAATGTGACCAACGCGGCATGTGTGTTATTTTTGTCATTCCACACTGCGTTGATCATCCTTTTGGTCATCACTATGCTGCCATGAGTTGGTCAAAACAGAAAGCACTGTAAAGGATGTTATGAAAAAGCTATATGAGAAGGAAAAGAGCCTCAAAAAAGAAAAGTTACTACATTTTTCTCAGGTGTCCAAAACAGACTTTCCTCTGCTTAACATGTTCCAATATCTTCCATAGAATAATTGAAATATTTCAAATTTTTTGAAAAGTTTTGTATTATCATAACTGTAATTTACTATGCTGTTTTATGTTTAACTGGTTTGTAGTAATTTAAAAAAATGAAAAATATAAATTAAAAAAGTTTGTATGTGCATTCAATCGTACACACCTTGTCAGGCATGCATTATGAGCAGTAACATTATACACATGACTGATGGCATTATACACAGCACAAAACATAAGGCCAATTCTTCGGTCATAATGACTGATGCAGCGTGATAGTATGGACCCATTTTCGGTCATTATGAGTGACACAGCAGAGAATGTGTTAACAGTTTAAATATAGTGAAACAATACAATAATCACTTTTGTGTTAATACCAAGTAATCAAGAAATCGAAGAAGTTTTTGAGTTTTTATGGACTTATAATAGTTAAACAATCTTTTTTTATTCTGTATACTCCTAGTGCTCTTACTTCCAACCAATTTTCTGTATTATTTTCCTTAACAACTTACCAGATCAGCATATATGTACGTTGTTGTTACAATTCTAACAACTCTTGTATATGGGCGACCATCTTCTTCTCCAAATTCTTCATTTTCTTCAACAGTTGTGATTTCTTTGCGAATAGGTACCTCTTCTTCTTCTTCATACTCATAAACCTGAACATAATCAACAGTAATAACACCATGGTTGTACTTGAAGAAAGCATTCGTACAAATGTTCTCTCTCTCTCTCTCTCTCTCTCTCTCTCTCTCTCTCTCTCTCTCTCTCTCTCTCTCTCTCTCTCTCTCTCTCTCTCTCTCTCTCTCTCTCTCTCTCTCTCTCTCTTTCACACACACACACACACACACACACACACACACACACACACACACACACACACACACACACACACACACACACACACACACACACACACACACACACACACACACACACACACACACACACACACACACACACACACACACACACACACACACACACACACACACACACACACACACACACACACAAAGACATGTATGAGGTGTGTTCAAAAAAAGACTGAACCGAACTTTCCTTTAAAAAGAATGCCTTTGAGATCATACCTTTTGATTAAAATTATTTTATATTCTGTTGTTTGAAAGTACTAATTACTAGTGTTCTTCATAATGTGCTTCACTGCTTTCTTAAAATCTAAACCTTTATAATTGATTCCAGTGGAAGAACATTTTATTGCTTAGCAATTACTTTACAGTATTCATTTGGATTTAAAACATTCATATTTCTTTATTTTACTGAAATCAGGCAGGATGAATGAGCATCCTGCCACTGAGACAATTAATTCTACTTTTCTAATATTTCTGGGTGCACTGTTCACAAGCTGTAGTAACTGTTGAATTTTTGTTTTGTCTGCCACATCCACAGACAATAAAGTGAACAAGATATTTCCCTTCAAAATTAGTGGATATGAAACAGTGCTGAAATAATTTCATTGGAGCCTTTTTTGTAGTCATGTTCTGTCCAAATTAACAAAAACCATTATTCCTTGTTGAAGAATCATTGGACAAATCGTGAGTAATTGTGAAATTACACAGATATACCTGGTTGCTACAGTGACAGGGTTGATCTGGAACTTAAGCGTAAGGAGATTCGTCCCTCACTCAGAACAAAAACTTGTTATGGTGTCATTTTTTCTATACCTGTTTCATAAAAGGCACTTGTATTTATGAATTTGTCATACTCCTTCAAGCTTTTGTTTTTACTTCATCATTTTGTTCACTTACAATTTTGAGTTTTAACTGAAATTGTATTGAACAAGGATCAGTCACTGGATATCCAAAGCTTACATTAAGTGGGTGTTTCACCAATGAAATCTGCTCTGTTAATCTATTGTTGCCAATTCTATATAAATGTCCAAAAAATAATAGTCTTCTCTTTCTCAAAGTTTCTGTTAGATTTTCTATACTTTGATATATTTCATCATTAATTCATTAAAATCTTTGTCACTGTATCTATTCAATAATTTATTAATCCTGATATCAGGATCTGTGAAGTGTCTATTAAAACACCCTCTTCAATAATTCAAACTTTTAGAAAATTAATCATAGCCTTAGTTTTTAGAGAATTAATATCCCCACCTTGATTTCCTTGTGGAAATAAACCATTAAAAAAAAGTTTTTATTAAATTGATCAACTCAACTTCTTTAATAATCAATCTACTAAAAAAATGTTTGAATGTACATTTGAATGATTAAGTCATCAATTTTAAGAATGGATTTCATGTATGAATAGTTTTTTTTTGTATGGGGCATCTAAGGACCACATGCCAATTTCATTTCTTTATTCTTGTTCTTTTCATTTTCTCCAATATTGTTTCATCTTTTCACTGTGTCTCTTCTTCTTGTCTCCAGTCCACATTGAACCTGCAGTTTTCTCTCTCCTACCCTGAACTCCTTCCATTTTTAACACTTTTGCCCAAAAAATTTGTCTTTCAATTGCTTCTCCTGTGTTTATATTATTTTTTTCTAAATCCTTTTGGACTTCTTTAATCCAACTTGATGTTGACTTCTTCCCCCACAGATATTTGAAGATCTGCTCTGTTAACCTATTGTTGCCAATTCTACATAAATGTCCAAAAAATAATAGTCTTCTCTTTCTCAAAGTTTCTGTTAGATTTTCTATACTTTGATATATTTCATCATTACTTCTTAATTTCCAACCTTCTGAAGTTTTTCGTGGGCCTAATATTTTTGTAATAATTCGTTTTTCCAATATTTCTAGTTTGTCTAAATTATAATTCAGTGCTAGATGTATTCTGGCTTCACTACTTCACTGTAATGCCTTATTTTTGCATTTTTAGATATGCACTTTTTATTGTAAATGTCTTTAGTTATACCATATGCTCTTTCCATTTTATGAATCTTTTCTTCTTTAGCAGATTTTTCTAAACCATTCTCTTGAATTATTTTGTCTAGATACTTAAATTTTCTAACCCTCTCTATTCGACCAATATCTGTTAGGAGGAATTTTGGTGCATTTTTAATGTTCATGAGAAATTTGTTTTTTCTGCAGAAATTCTTAAGCCTGTTCTACTGGCTAAATCCTCTAAAAAATGAACTTGTGTTACTGCAGATGTCCGATGTTCAGAAAGTATAGCAAAGTCATCTGCGAATGCCAAACAGTTTATTTCAATATGTTTGTTCCTTCTTCCTAACATGATTGGTGATATTTTGCATTCCTTTAATTTTTCATTCCAAATTCTCACTACTTTCTCCAGGACACAGTTGAAAAGAATTGGGACATCAACCTGTCTTACACCTGTATTTATTTTGAACGGTTGAGATATTTCTCCCATGAATTTCATTTCTGAGACCATGTCCGTAAGTTTTTTTGTTTGTTTTATAATAAGAATGGAAGCACTGTAATGGGACATTTAGTAGCACAATATCCACCTTCAGAAGCATGGCATCCTTTTCAGTTTGCCTGATATTGAATAAACCTGATATGATGACACTGTTTTATAATCATTTTTTACATTATTACATTACACTTATATGCGGTATCATTGTTAATTTAATATTTATATTCCTTTGTCTTGTGATGTTTTAGAGTTCATCAACTTTTCTCAAAGCAAGCTCAGGATATAGTTTTCATGAAACATTTTTATGGACTGTAAATTCAATTTACTTTTTTAAGTGTCCATTTTATAAAAATGATGATAATTTAGGGACCACAGTGTCCTGATTAGTGTGTTGGATTCACTATCATGCAACTTGGATTTGTTTCCTGCCTTATTATCTTGTTTCCAGCAGTAAACAAGATCACTCCTGCTGACAAGACAATAGAAAAGAAAGCAGTGTAATCCTACCTTTCGATGTAGCTGTTTGGAATGTTCATAGACTAGGAAGTCCTACATACTGTTTGAAAATCGTATAAACACACACACACACACACACACACACACACACACACACACACACACGCATGCATGTATAAAATATAATATAGAGAGGTACTTATAATAAACATAACATTCAAAACAGATAAAAGCGCATTGTGTCTTGTAATACAAACTTCATGACAGTAAATAAATTAAAATACAAAGTTTAAGAGAAAAGTAACATCTCACATTATTTGTCTCATCAAACCATTGTTTTAATTGTCACAGCAATAAACAAAATAAGAACTAATAAACGCTATTCCAACAAGGAACACAAGTAATTTGGATAAAAATTTGCAAGAAAATGTTTACCTCATTGAAAGACATGTTTGAATTGGTATCCAAGTCACTTATTGACCAAATCTGTATAATATTTACCTTATTTCTTCCGTCGTGTGACTTCATGTTGCGTTCGATTTGATTAACGCGTTTCAAAACATATGTTTCGTCTTCAGAAATAAATAAAAATTCACTCTTAGCGAGGTCGTTACATATTAAAATTGCAAATATTAAAATATTAAAATTCGTTTTCCAATATTGTAACGTCCCGCTTCTGAGGTACTTTCCGAGGAGTCTTTGGATGTGACCTATTGTGTGCTCGTCTTATTTAATTACGCCCCACTGTTGTAAGCGCCAATCTGTAACGTCCCGCGGGTATCTCGTGAAAGTATCTTATTATTTATTATGCTTTCCTAATTAAGCCCCACGTTAGTACGTCAATTTGTAAGGTGATCGCTTTTTATGAGGTATAGAGTTATTTTTTGAAAGTCTCGGAGCGGTCAGAATACCTTTTTGCGATCGTCACTTATTAATTATATTTATTAATGTTCAAATCAATTGGATTTGATGTTTACCAAACGAAACAGAAATCGAGTGTGTGTGATTTGGTAGAGATTAAGGAAGTTGTTTAATCTTAGTTAGAAGAGAGAGTAAGAACAAAGTTGTTACACCCAGAGTATACAATTTCTTATTTTTAAATATTCACTGTTCATAAGGTCAGCTGATTTTGACATCAACCTCAAAATGTTAGGTTAAACAAACACCACTGTTTAGTGATACTCCCCTGTGGAACGTCCTCTTCTTGTCTTCCTGAAAATCTACAACAACTACCCTCTACAATAAAGAATACACGTTTGATTATTTAACATAAAATATTTAGAGTATTTATTTATGTAATACACTGATTTCCACTTCTTCCAGTATACAAGTATTATAATCGATCTTTTCAGTCAACAATAAATACATTGGATCGATTTATTTAGGTAAACATTTGAATTATCATAAAATATATTTTTTATGATTTTATAATTTTATCCTTGATTAGGATTTAAACAACATATAATTTGTTTTATTAATTTCCCCAGGGTTAAGGGTAAGTTCTTTGTGTTATGAGACGGTCAGAAATGAATAATTATGTACTACGCTTTACAAGATAAAAATAATAAATTTTGAATTTTTGGTTTATTTCGTAGTATGTAGTTCCGGATTTGTCCGCAAGAGTGCAGATTATTTCTTTATTATACACATGGAATCATTGACGAAATATTGGAACTGCACAACGATTTGACATGAGGATTTCTTGGTTAATAATTATTAATAACGTTTATATTACCTCTTTCCTCGAAGTTTTTACTTAAATGGAGCTGTTTCTAGTGTTGTAGTTCTAGTTGTTTTGTAATTTCGTTGAATGTCCATAAGATACAATCTCGCCAAAATCTCGAAGTGCGGTTTAGCTAGGCCAGATCTGGTAATTGGTTATTTCACTTTTTTATCAGGTAAAGCACGTTATAGTTGATATCTGAAGGAGTTTGAACATAAGGTGGATACTATGAGTTAATTTTTATTCCATTTTGGCACTGTTTCCGAAAGTTTTAAATGGTTTTAATAAAATTTTTGTGACCTTACTTTTTCTCAACCGAACGGTTTCCAATCGTTTTAACAATTAAATTCATATGTTGTTACCCAGTTACTCTTAGTAACCAATAATTTTTATATCATTTTTTATTGGTGCTTCTATCTACTTTTGAGTATATAGGCTGTTTTTAATTATTATAAATTTATTTCTTATTTATAGAAAAATAATTCTTTTTAACTTTGATTTATTATCCAATTTGATTTATATAAGGTTTTTCCGTTTATTTTCTCCTAACCTTAGACATAGGTCTTTAATATTATTATTTCCTTTAATTGAATTTATATATTATTTATTAATTTCTTATAGTATCCTTACACTGCACTATTTTCTTCTGCCATTTTACTCATACAGTATTATTTTATTTTTTATTATTATTTTACCTTTAACTCTTTTATATTTAAGCCTGGGTTATCTTATATTCAAACATAATTATTCTATTAAATATAAAATTAAACCTAGGTACTAAATTTTAGTTGCCTACACAATACAAATCATACAATATTTAAACAAAACACATAATTGGTTAGTAGCAATACAGTCTACTATTATAATCAATTGTTTCTACATCTACAGCATAAGTCTGTGAGATGCTCCCTTCAAAGTCACTTATTTACTCACTGGGTACACTATAACTCTCTTTATACACTTTATATCAATTAAGTATAGTTTATAATGTTTTGTGATATAAAGTAATTTAGAGCTAGATATATTATACCCATTTCTGACCTTTATGGTGGGGTAATTAAGTTATCATTTTTGGGAGTGGGTTATGTAACGTTACATAAAGCCCCCCCACTAGAACAAATTTATTTTTGTTTTACTTGTTTCCAAAATAAATTGTTGATTGCTTCAATTTTCATAATATTCCTGTTTTATATCTTCATAATATCTTCCTTCATTTCAGACTGGTTATATACCTGTTATTCGGTTAAATGGTAATTGCTGTTTTCCTACTCAACTCTCTCTCTCTTGGAGGCAAATTCATCAATGATTTATATTCTCTGGGTAGTGGTACTTCCACATTTTACTTGATAAAGACTGGTCACACTAATCATAAAAAACTTGTTTTAACACTTATTTTCTTATTTACTTCTCTAAATTCGCTTTCTCAATTAAGCTTCTGTCTGCTATCTTCCTTCTATTTTCTTCATCCATACTTATGGAATCTAATATCACTCTTTTCAGCTATTTTATAATTATTATCCCTTAAATATTCAATTTCCCTAACATTTTTCCCTATCCTGTGCGGTGGTTCAGTTCGGGTGGCCACTTTGGGTCCATTACTTCGCTGTCCATCCTTACACCTTCTGAGACCAGGGGAACATCATCCCTGCTCAGGAAAATTATTGCCCGAACATTTCTACGGTCAATTCGTTATAATAAAAATTACAAGTAGTCGATTAGCGACTAATACTAAACACTTTTGGGATTCTTCATACTGTTGCTGTTTGCATTTAATTATATATTTCTTTTCTTCTTGATTCCTTCTTCTTTTCCATTAACTAATAGCATATAACATTATTGATAGGCATTATTTTTAAATCCTTTTAACTTTCCTTCTTGTCACATATTTTCTCTGTATCATTTCTTCATATATCATCTTCAATTCCGAGAGATTCTAAATTATTGTTGTATTAATTATTATCCTCCTTCAGCTTCATTGTAGTCATTAAATTATTCGTTATTCTTCTTATTTGAGCACATTACCATCAATTGTTTTTATTTATTTATTTTTTCTTCTGTTTGTTACCATCAAAATATTATTTTTTCCTATTATTTCATTTTAAATCAATTCTTTATAAATATTATTTAATAATCTGTTCTTACATACTCTTGGTGTTTTACTGTTTATTAAATCAAATTGTTGCGAAATATCTTAAGTAAGTTGTACTTACATATTTTTGGACTTTTGGGGTTTTAGTCTTTTTATTTTAAATTATATTGTTTCTAAATAACTTGAGTAAGTTGTCCTTACGTGTTTTTTGAATTTTGGGGTTTCTTATTTCCAATGGGTTGCTTGGTCGGTTTTCAAAATTCAGTCCCCTTTTTTCTGTTTGGTTATTATTTAGGTTAACCATGGTCCATTAACTCAGGTACTCCATCTTCTCGGATTACTGGGGTGTTCGGAATTAATTCTCTCCTTGATAATCTTCTTACCATCCGGCTCTCCCACTTTTCTGCTATCAAACCTTCATTTAAGTACCGGTCTTCTGTCAGTGTTAGTTCCTTTTTAGCTAACAGGTATTGTTCCTTCTCTGACGTAACATTTTCGCTCATTTTTAATATCATTCCATTCTTTTGGACCTCTGTATTATTTACCCAACGTTTTGCTGATATATTTCGTATTAAAGATATAGCTGATGTTGTCAGATACTCTTCGATCGTGGATATATTTAAGTGATATTTAAATTTATTTAAGTTCTTCTTTATTATTTTATGGTGGTTTACCTTGGGCATTTTTATAAAGTTTTTTCTATAATCCATACTTGTACTTAACTCCCTTCGCTCATTAACGGGGATGTTAAATGCACTAATTAATCCACCCTTCCTCATCTCCAATTCTTCTTTCGTATTCAATATTTTCTTTCTACCTATTTTTCTTATTTTCTTGATATGCTCTTCTGTGTTTGGAGTTGCTTTAATACCTTCAGAAGTGCTGTCTAATGTTTCATTCATATTCTTTAAACACCTATCCATTCTTTCATCTAACTTTCTGAAACCTTCATCCATTATTTTCCTTAATTCTTCATGGTGTCTCTGGTTATCTTCCTCTAGTTTCCTAACTTGTTCGGATATAAAATTCATTACTTCTTGGCAAGTTGGTTTTCTGCTGGCTTCTTTTTGTGTGGGTTTTGGCATTTTCTTCTGTTGCTTCACTTTGACTATTTCCATTTCTTGTTGCATATTTGATTGTTCTAAGTTTATATGATTTAGCATTCCTTTAAATTCTTCTATTTGATTATGCTCCTTCCTCCAGTTACACATATCTTCTCTGGATAGTTCAAACATCACCCTTATCCATTCCCTTAATTCTGTGTTTTCCGTTTGTATTGGGTTTTCCGGTTGTCTTATTACTCGTCTCCATTGTTCATATTCTTCTTGAGTATACTCCTCTGTCACCTGTGCGTATACTCCTGTTCTTTCGTTTTTCATTTGTGCTTCATTATTGTCCCATCTTTCCCAATCTTCTTCAGTCATTCTTTCCACATTGTTATTGCCTTTTTCGTGGGTTGTCCCTATAGTCTCTTCTTTATTACACCTGGCATCCAACTCCCACATTTCATCATAAATGTCTCTCAAAGTCAATTTGTCGTTTGGTGTTCCCATTGCATTTGCACGACTCATCTGTGCTCTTTCGTGATCCGTGGTATTCGTTTTTATGTATCCCATCTCCTTGCTGAATTTTTTTAAATAGCACCGTCATCCATTCCGCGTAACTTAATCGTCTCTCTTTTTCGGACATTTTCGTTTCCTGTGGTATCATAGCTCTTTATTGCATTTCTTGTTTTCTCATAACTGCCGATGATAATTAGGTTTTTTGTTATATTATTTTGTTGAATATCTCAAAATTCTTTTCTAATTACAGCCCTTTTACGTTGAGCGCCAATTTGTAACGTCCCGCTTTTGAGGTACTTTCTGAGGAGTCTTTGGATGTGACCTATTGTGTGCTCGTCTTATTTAATTACGCCCCACTGTTGTAAGCGCCAATCTGTAATGTCCCGCGGGTATCTCGTGAAAGTATCTTATTATTTATTATGCTTTCCTAATTAAGCCCCACGTTAGTACGTCAGTTTGTAACGTGATCACTTTTTATGAAGTATACAGTTATTTTTTGAAAGTCTCGGAGCGGTCAGAATACCTTTTTGCGATCGTCACTTATTAATTATATTTATTAATGTTCAAATCAATTGGATTTGATGTTTACCAAACGAAACAGAAATCGAGTGTGTGTGATTTGATAGAGATTAAGGAAGTTGTTTAATCTTAGTTAGAAGAGAGAGTAAGAACAAAGTTGTTACACCCAGAGTATACAATTTCTTATTTTTAAATATTCACTGTTCATAAGGTCAGCTGATTTTGACATCAACCTCAAAATGTTAGGTTAAACAAACACCACTGTTTAGTGATACTCCCCTGTGGAACGTCCTCTTCTTGTCTTCCTGAAAATCTACAACAACTACCCTCTACAATAAAGAATACACGTTTGATTATTTAACATAAAATATTCAGAGTATTTATTTATGTAATACACTGATTTCCACTTCTTCCAGTATACAAGTATTATAATCGATCTTTTCAGTCAACAATAAATACATTGGATCGATTTATTTAGGTAAACATTTGAATTATCATAAAATATATTTTTTATGAATTTATAATTTTATCCTTGATTAGACATTAAACAACATATAATTTGTTTTATTAATTTCCCCAGGGTTAAGGGTAAGTTCTTTGTGTTATGAGACGGTCAGAAATGAATTATTATATACTACGCTTTACAAGATAAAAATAATAAATTTTGAATTTTTGGTTTATTTCGTAGTATGTAGTTCCGGATTTGTCCGCAAGAGTGCAGATTATTTCTTTATTATACACATGGAATCATTTACGAAATATTGGAACTGCACAACGATTTGACATGAGGATTTCTTGGTTAATAATTATTAATAACGTTTATATTACCTCTTTCCTCGAAGTTTTTACTTAAATGGAGCTGTTTCTAGTGTTGTAGTTCTAGTTGTTTTGTAATTTCGTTGAATGTCCATAAGATATAATCTCGCCAAAATCTCGAAGTGCGGTTTAGCTAGGCCAGATCTGGTAATTGGTTATTTCACTTTTTTATCGGGTAAAGCACGTTATAGTTGATATCTGAAGGAGTTTGAACATAAGGTGGATACTATGAGTTAATTTTTATTCCATTTTGGCACTGTTTTCGAAAGTTTTAAATGGTTTTAATAAAATTTTTGTGACCTTACTTTTTCTCAACCGAACGGTTTCCAATCGTTTTAACAATTAAATTCATATGTTGTTACCCAGTCACTCTTAGTAACCAATAATTTTTATATCATTTTTTATTGGTGCTTCTATCTACTTTTGAGTATATAGGCTGTTTTTAATTATTATAAATTTATTTCTTATTTATAGAAAAATAATTCTTTTTAACTTTGATTTATTATCCAATTTGATTTATATAAGGTTTTTCCGTTTATTTTCTCCTAACCTTAGACATAGGTCTTTAATATTATTATTTCCTTTAATTGAATTTATATATTATTTATTAATTTCTTATAGTATCCTTACACTGCACTATTTTCTTCTGCCATTTTACTCATACAGTATTATTTTATTTTTTATTATTATTTTACCTTTAACTCTTTTATATTTAAGCCTGGGTTATCTTATATTCAAACATAATTATTCTATTAAATATAAAATTAAACCTAGGTACTAAATTTTAGTTGCCTACACAATACAAATCATACAATATTTAAACAAAACACATAATTGGTTAGTAGCAATACAGTCTACTATTATAATCAATTGTTTCTACATCTACAGCATAAGTCTGTGAGATGCTCCCTTCAAAGTCACTTATTTACTCACTGGGTACACTATAACTCTCTTTATACACTTTATATCAATTAAGTATAGTTTATAATGTTTTGTGATATAAAGTAATTTAGAGCTAGATATATTATACCCATTTCTGACCTTTATGGTGGGGTAATTAAGTTATCATTTTTGGGAGTGGGTTATGTAACGTTACATAAAGCCCCCCCACTAGAACAAATTTATTTTTGTTTTACTTGTTTCCAAAATAAATTGTTGATTGCTTCAATTTTCATAATATTCCTGTTTTATATCTTCATAATATCTTCCTTCATTTCAGACTGGTTATATACCTGTTATTCGGTTAAATGGTAATTGCTGTTTTCCTACTCAACTCTCTCTCTCTTGGAGGCAAATTCATCAATGATTTATATTCTCTGGGTAGTGGTACTTCCACATTTTACTTGATAAAGACTGGTCACACTAATCATAAAAAACTTGTTTTAACACTTATTTTCTTATTTACTTCTCTAAATTCGCTTTCTCAATTAAGCTTCTGTCTGCTATCTTCCTTCTATTTTCTTCATCCATACTTATGGAATCTAATATCACTCTTTTCAGCTATTTTATAATTATTATCCCTTAAATATTCAATTTCCCTAACATTTTTCCCTATCCTGTGCGGTGGTTCAGTTCGGGTGGCCACTTTGGGTCCATTACTTCGCTGTCCATCCTTACACCTTCTGAGACCAGGGGAACATCATCCCTGCTCAGGAAAATTATTGCCCGAACATTTCTACGGTCAATTCGTTATAATAAAAATTACAAGTAGTCGATTAGCGACTAATACTAAACACTTTTGGGATTCTTCATACTGTTGCTGTTTGCATTTAATTATATATTTCTTTTCTTCTTGATTCCTTCTTCTTTTCCATTAACTAATAGCATATAACATTATTGATAGGCATTATTTTTAAATCCTTTTAACTTTCCTTCTTGTCACATATTTTCTCTGTATCATTTCTTCATATATCATCTTCAATTCCGAGAGATTCTAAATTATTGTTGTATTAATTATTATCCTCCTTCAGCTTCATTGTAGTCATTAAATTATTCGTTATTCTTCTTATTTGAGCACATTACCATCAATTGTTTTTATTTATTTATTTTTTCTTCTGTTTGTTACCATCAAAATATTATTTTTTCCTATTATTTCATTTTAAATCAATTCTTTATAAATATTATTTAATAATCTGTTCTTACATACTCTTGGTGTTTTACTGTTTATTAAATCAAATTGTTGCGAAATATCTTAAGTAAGTTGTACTTACATATTTTTGGACTTTTGGGGTTTTAGTCTTTTTATTTTAAATTATATTGTTTCTAAATAACTTGAGTAAGTTGTCCTTACGTGTTTTTTGAATTTTGGGGTTTTAGTCTTTTTATTTTAAATTATATTGTTTCTAAATAAATTGAGTAAGTTGTCCTTACGTGTTTTTTGAATTTTGGGGTTTCTTATTTCCAATGGGTTGCTTGGTCGGTTTTCAAAATTCAGTCCCCTTTTTTCTGTTTGGTTATTATTTAGGTTAACCATGGTCCATTAACTCAGGTACTCCATCTTCTCGGATTACTGGGGTGTTCGGAATTAATTCTCTCCTTGATAATCTTCTTACCATCCGGCTCTCCCACTTTTCTGCTATCAAACCTTCATTTAAGTACCGGTTTTCTGGCAGTGTTAGTTCCTTTTTAGCTAACAGGTATTGTACCTTCTCTGACGTAACATTTTCGCTCATTTTTAATATCATTCCATTCTCTTGGACCTCTGTATTATTTACCCAACGTTTTGCTGATATATTTCGTATTAAAGATATAGCTGATGTTGTCAGATACTCTTCGATCGTGGATATATTTAAGTGATATTTAAATTTATTTAAGTTCTTCTTTATTATTTTATGGTGGTTTACCTTGGGCATTTTTATAAAGTTTTTTCTATAATCCATACTTGTACTTAACTCCCTTCGCTCATTAACGGGGATGTTAAATGCACTAATTAATCCACCCTTCCTCATCTCCAATTCTTCTTTCGTATTCAATATTTTCTTTCTACCTATTTTTCTTATTTTCTTGATATGCTCTTCTGTGTTTGGAGTTGCTTTAATACCTTCAGAAGTGCTGTCTAATGTTTCATTCATATTCTTTAAACACCTATCCATTCTTTCATCTAACTTTCTGAAACCTTTATCCATTATTTTCCTTAATTCTTCATGGTGTCTCTGGTTATCTTCCTCTAGTTTCCTAACTTGTTCGGATATAAAATTCATTACTTCTTGGCAAGTTGGTTTTCTGCTGGCTTCTTTTTGTGTGGGTTTTGGCATTTTCTTCTGTTGCTTCACTTTGACTATTTCCATTTCTTGTTGCATATTTGATTGTTCTAAGTTTATATGATTTAGCATTCCTTTAAATTCTTCTATTTGATTATGCTCCTTCCTCCAGTTACACATATCTTCTCTGGATAGTTCAAACATCACCCTTATCCATTCCCTTAATTCTGTGTTTTCCGTTTGTATTGGGTTTTCCGGTTGTCTTATTACTCGTCTCCATTGTTCATATTCTTCTTGAGTATACTCCTCTGTCACCTGTGCGTATACTCCTGTTCTTTCGTTTTTCATTTGTGCTTCATTATTGTCCCATCTTTCCCAATCTTCTTCAGTCATTCTTTCCACATTGTTATTGCCTTTTTCGTGGGTTGTCCCTATAGTCTCTTCTTTATTACACCTGGCATCCAACTCCCACATTTCATCATAAATGTCTCTCAAAGTCAATTTGTCGTTTGGTGTTCCCATTGCATTTGCACGACTCATCTGTGCTCTTTCGTGATCCGTGGTATTCGTTTTTATGTATCCCATCTCCTTGCTGAATTTTTTTAAATAGCACCGTCATCCATTCCGCGTAACTTAATCGTCTCTCTTTTTCGGACATTTTCGTTTCCTGTGGTATCATAGCTCTTTATTGCATTTCTTGTTTTCTCATAACTGCCGATGATAATTAGGTTTTTTGTTATATTATTTTGTTGAATATCTCAAAATTCTTTTCTAATTACAGCCCTTTTACGTTGAGCGCCAATTTGTAACGTCCCGCTTTTGAGGTACTTTCCGAGGAGTCTTTGGATGTGACCTATTGTGTGCTCGTCTTATTTAATTACGCCCCACTGTTGTAAGCGCCAATCTGTAACGTCCCGCGGGTATCTCGTGAAAGTATCTTATTATTTATTATGCTTTCCTAATTAAGCCCCACGTTAGTACGTCAATTTGTAAGGTGATCGCTTTTTATGAGGTATAGAGTTATTTTTTGAAAGTCTCGGAGCGGTCAGAATACCTTTTTGCGATCGTCACTTATTAATTATATTTATTAATGTTCAAATCAATTGGATTTGATGTTTACCAAACGAAACAGAAATTGAGTGTGTGTGATTTGGTAGAGATTAAGGAAGTTGTTTAATCTTAGTTAGAAGAGAGAGTAAGAACAAAGTTGTTACACCCAGAGTATACAATTTCTTATTTTTAAATATTCACTGTTCATAAGGTCAGCTGATTTTGACATCAACCTCAAAATGTTAGGTTAAACAAACACCACTGTTTAGTGATACTCCCCTGTGGAACGTCCTCTTCTTGTCTTCCTGAAAATCTACAACAACTACCCTCTACAATAAAGAATACACGTTTGATTATTTAACATAAAATATTTAGAGTATTTATTTATGTAATACACTGATTTCCACTTCTTCCAGTATACAAGTATTATAATCGATCTTTTCAGTCAACAATAAATACATTGGATCGATTTATTTAGGTAAACATTTGAATTATCATAAAATATATTTTTTATGATTTTATAATTTTATCCTTGATTCGGATTTAAACAACATATAATTTGTTTTATTAATTTCCCCAGGGTTAAGGGTAAGTTCTTTGTGTTATGAGACGGTCAGAAATGAATAATTATATACTACGCTTTACAAGATAAAAATAATAAATTTTGAATTTTTGGTTTATTTCGTAGTATGTAGTTCCGGATTTGTCCGCAAGAGTGCAGATTATTTCTTTATTATACACATGGAATCATTGACGAAATATTGGAACTGCACAACGATTTGACATGAGGATTTCTTGGTTAATAATTATTAATAACGTTTATATTACCTCTTTCCTCAAAGTTTTTACTTAAATGGAGCTGTTTCTAGTGTTGTAGTTCTAGTTGTTTTGTAATTTCGTTGAATGTCCATAAAATACAATCTCGCCAAAATCTCGAAGTGCGGTTTAGCTAGGCCAGATCTGGTAATTGGTTATTTCACTTTTTTATCGGGTAAAGCACGTTATAGTTGATATCTGAAGGAGTTTGAACATAAGGTGGATACTATGAGTTAATTTTTATTCCATTTTGGCACTGTTTTCGAAAGTTTTAAATGGTTTTAATAAAATTTTTGTGACCTTACTTTTTCTCAACCGAACGGTTTCCAATCGTTTTAACAATTAAATTCATATGTTGTTACCCAGTCACTCTTAGTAACCAATAATTTTTATATCATTTTTTATTGGTGCTTCTATCTACTTTTGAGTATATAGGCTGTTTTTAATTATTATAAATTTATTTCTTATTTATAGAAAAATAATTCTTTTTAACTTTGATTTATTATCCAATTTGATTTATATAAGGTTTTTCCGTTTATTTTCTCCTAACCTTAGATATAGGTCTTTAATATTATTATTTCCTTTAATTGAATTTATATATTATTTATTAATTTCTTATAGTATCCTTACACTGCACTATTTTCTTCTGCCATTTTACTCATACAGTATTATTTTATTTTTTATTATTATTTTACCTTTAACTCTTTTATATTTAACCCTGGGTTATCTTATATTCAAACATAATTATTCTATTAAATATAAAATTAAACCTAGGTACTAAATTTTAATTACTTATTTTTTGCGTACCGTATCACTTATTATATGATATATAATTACCTTAATATCCACTTTAGCGATACACAGTTTCGTCACTGATGACGCGTTTCGGGACTAAGTCCCATCCTCAGATACATAATTAATAAATTAAAATATTAAAATCACGACCATGATACTGGTCAAGTCAAAATAAATAAAATAAATTATATTTTATTTTGACTTGACCAGTATCATGGTCGTGATTTTAATATTTTAATTTATTAATTATGTATCTGAGGATGGGACTTAATCCCGAAACGCGTCATCAGTGACGAAACTGTGTATCGCTAAAGTGGATATTAAGGTAATTATATATCACTAAATTTTAGTTGCCTACACAATACAAATCATACAATATTTAAACAAAACACATAATTGGTTAGTAGCAATACAGTCTACTATTATAATCAATTGTTTCTACATCTACAGCATAAGTCTGTGAGATGCTCCCTTCAAAGTCACTTATTTACTCACTGGGTACACTATAACTCTCTTTATACACTTTATATCAATTAAGTATAGTTTATAATGTTATGTGATATAAAGTAATTTAGAGCTAGGTATATTATACCCATTTCTGACCTTTATGGTGGGGTAATTAAGTTATCATTTTTGGGACTGGGTTATGTAACGTTACAATATTTGCAATTTTAATATGTAACGACCTCGCTAAGAGTGAATTTTTATTTATTTCTGAAGGCAAAACATATGTTTCAAAACGCGTTAATCAAATCGAACGCAACACTAAGTCACACGACCGAAGAAATAAGGTAAATATCATACAGATTTACCTCATTGCCTGAGCTAGCTTTCACTCCTTGCGAGTTTTATTAGGCTCCTTGAGAGGAGTGCTGTCCAATATGTTTCTGGAGATGGCACCATCACTTGAAAGAGCATTCTTGTATATGTGTTGTGTGATTTGTTCAAATTAATGTGTGTTATGGAATATGGACAGTGCTCCTAACGGCAGCCTCTGATGAAGCTCACAAGTGAAAGGTAGTTTAGGTAAAATAAAAAAAAAAATTATGCAAATTACTTGTGTTCTGCATTACAATAGTGTTTATTAGTTCTTAGTAACATTCAGATGTGTCATAGACAACAAAAGTAAATTGAAATTCAAGTAAATAATAACAACTATAAAACTAATTAAGTTGAATTGTGTCATTGATGTACAAAGTTGCATTTATAGAAACCACTAAAACATATGTACATAAATATACAATTAGTATTTGAATTTTGTAAGTCAGAGTATGTCAAAATAAAGAATCTCTAAATAAACATAACAAATTTTATAAATTATGTAGATTTAAAAAAGTAACTTACCGGATATTTTTCTGAGTAGTACTCTGAATCTCCACTTGCTAATCCTAGAAACTGAAATTAATTTTTTTAGTTAGAATTTTCACAAATTTCACTGGACATTTTTAATTCATTTATTTTATTTTAATCTAAAGCTGAGACGAGAACTGGAGAAATATTTTTTAAGATTCACATAGAGCACAGTGGTCAGGGTGAAAATACTTTAGCACTGTGAATAACTTCTTCTAACAGGTGTTATTCCATAGAACTGGAGAAAAAGAAGTCAATGGATTAGAAGGGTAAACCCAATCAATGGATTAGTGGATATCAAATTAGTAAGAATAAGGATAGGATTTCCTTTATTGAGGGAAATGGAGGAGAGACAATAATCGATCCATGTCCAAGATGTCAACAGTAATCTTGTATTTTCTTATGTGTACTTGCCAGAACATAAGAATACACTTTTGTCTGCTCAGGCTTTCCATACATTGCAGGATATTCATTTTGAAGTGTAACTCAAATTTTTTATGTAGAATTTTACAATAACTTACATCTAAAAGTTTGGTAGACCTAATTTATCCAATTTTTTTAGGTTGGTACACCTGATTCAAATTATTATTATTTTTATAATGAACTGATACTATTGTTGATGGGGTTTGTGTGCAATTTCTTACTATATTTAGCAGTGGCGAGGCGTGAGTTTTCAGAATGTGTATGCGGTAATATATATTGTTGATCCTATTATTGGATGGAACTCAGTCATCAAGAAAAAAACTCCCTCTTCTCCCTCTCCGTATGATAATCAAACTCGGTCAACAGTATTAACAGCAGATTAGAAAAGAGTAAATATTACAATTTTTCCATTTCTGGAGATCTAGTAGAGACCAGTATAATAATAGTAAATATATAAAATGGTTTTGTAAACCAAGCAGACTGTATTAGGAACTTACCAGCACGTTGAGTGGCCTCTGGTGGTACCAATTCATCTGTTGTTTCCACTTGATTTAATCACATAAAGCCACAGAATTCATAAATATACACACTGCACAATTATTTATTTAAAATATTTCATAATATCTTGTATCTACTTTTTAATGTCATAAGTAAACAATACAGATTCATAATGGTAATGAAAATTGTAATGGTACAGAATTGTATGTTCAAAAGTAATATTTTAAAGACTGTAATCCATATGTAGCCAGCGTTCACCTTTTTGGAACCTCGATTTCATCAACCACATGCAGTGTTTATTAAAAAACAATGCGTCTGTGTTTTGTCTGTGGACACAGGCGGGCCGGACACCTTACGCAACTACATACAGTTTTGTGGCAGCCGTGAATCGCGGAGAAAATGACGCCTAGTCATGTATTTCACCAGGCGGCAAAATGTTGTCAAACTCGATGCCTATCTTATAGAACACCTTTGAAGGAATCAATTGGAGCGCAGACTGGTGATCATGTGACCAGACTGACCCTCGTGAATTACTGCCTTAACGCCAGTTAAAAAAGTTAGTTCAACTGTAACTTTGATCGCGTGGTCAACACATAAGTGCTCGGGCAATTACACAGTAGTCTGCAAGTCTAACAAGTAAAACGGTGGCCTCAGGTGCAAGATAGGCCGAAAGTATTAAAATCGGCCTATTCAGTTCAACTGCAACTCATGACCGCGCGCGGTCAGCTAAAAACATTTAAGTGCTCGAGCAAAATAAAGTCAGCCGGCTATAATAATATTGCTACGACAGCACAGAACAATCTACTCGTGTATCGAATGCGCCAGAAAGATCTCGATGTAAGCGTGTGGTGTACGTGCTACTAGACGCATTTTGCGAGAATTTTCTCGACTGTGCCAGGCTTCGCTCGGGCGCTTGGACTGTGTCAAGGCCGTAGCAATTACGTAGTTCGCGAGAGATAAGACACAGTTTGGAAGCTTCTGGTGTGTGAGCGTAACTATAAATACATCGCGTCGCGGCCTTAGTTTTCAGTTCAATGCGAGATTTTTGACTGTGCGGTTCGGGAGTATTAGTGCGATATATTTTCAGAGCGGTTCGAGTTATTACGGTGTACGTTCAAGTAGTTATTAGTGAAGTGTTGCGTTTTATATTCGGACGGTATAATTGTAATACAGTTGAGTTTTAATATTAGTGGACATTTTATTGCGTATGAACAATTTTCATTTGATTTGTTGTAGACACTGTGTTGTTAATTACGAACTGTTTTACTATAACAATTAAAGGTGTGATTAGTGACTTGATCGGTGTCTTGTAATTATTTTGTTTCTACTGTACCTACGACGATCGAGTAGACCGTCGTAACAGTGGTGTCAGAAGTGGGATAGAACGGTTAACAGTGGATACTTTGTACAAGACGAGTGTAATTCGTAATTAATCGAAAAACAATGGATGCCAGTCAGATGATGGAAAATTTCCAGGCGCTGTTGTTGCAGACAGAAGAACGACGACGACAGGATGCAGAGAAAGCGGAAGAGAGACAGAAAACCCTCCTGCTGGAAGCAGAGGAAAGACGCAGACAGGAGGCGGAAGAAGCAGAAAGACGACAGGATGAAAAACGTAAGCAAGAAGCAGATAAAACGGAAGCTCTCTTTGAAGTTATGCAGAAACAGTTGCAAGAACACAGTACCGCAGAATTGGGTATCCTACGAGGTGAGCTTAATAAACAAGTTACTAAAATATCGGAGGTACAAGAGTCAATGACATTAAAAATAGCTGAAGTAGAAAAATCTGTCTTGATTGTTGAAGAATCGATGTCTACAAAACTATCTGTTATAGAAGAATCTGTGTCAAATAAAATATCTGCAGTAGAAAACTCAATGGCAAACATAAGAGAACAAATTAAAAGTGAAGTCGAACAGTGCATGAAGATTCAACCAAAACAAATTTCTGAACAGACTGTACCAGTGATAAAGACAGAAAAAGATACAGAAAATAAGTTAATAGAGAAAGTCACTTTGCCTGCAGTAGGGACAGTTCATGTCAAAGCTCCAACCTTTGACGGAAACAGTCACTGGGCAACGTACCTCCGCCAATTTGAAGCTGCTGCATGCGCAAATAATTGGACAGAGAAAGACAAGGCTGTTTCACTCGTTCTCTCATTAAAAGGACCCGCGGCAGAACTACTACAGAAAGTGCCACCTGACAGCCAGAACATCTATGCCGAGTTGATAAAAGCTCTAGAATTACGGTATGGTGATAAACATTTGCGAGATGTGTACTGCACCCAGTTGAGAGCAAGGCGACAGCATTCCGGGGAAAGTCTTCAAGAGTTTGAAGCAAGTATCGACAGACTAATTAGACTGGCCTATCCTGAAGCGCCAGAAGATTTTCGAACGCGTTTTGCGATGCAGACATTTACTGCCGGTGTCCGAGATAACGAACTACAGCAAGTGTTACGAATGGCAAGACACCAGAACAGTGCGGACGCCCTGGTACATGCTTTGCAATTTAAGGCCGCCAAATCAGCGTCTGGTTGGACAAGTCATAAAGTGCGCGCGCTAAAAGATCGCGACGGCACAGACGATGAGGAAGAAGAACAAGGAACAGAGACTCGACGGTCGGCGCCACAGAATAAAATAAGAAAGGATGGAAGACCGATGTGTTATCAATGTGGGAAACCTGGACATCTACAACGAGATTGTCGGGTTAGAATTCAGCAGCAGGGAAACGAGCAATAGTCGGTGCAACGGGGCGTGTGCTGACTAACTGGAGGAACGAAGCCCCTAGAGAATACGCAATTTCTACGCTTCAGAAAAACAGCGGGAGCTTGGTAGTTACCGGATTTGTTCAAGAAAGGCCAACCTCGATTACAGTTGACACAGGCGCAACAGTTTCTATTGTGCGCCCCGACGTGGTGAAAGATCTCAAGCCAATCTGGTGCTCTTGCAGCTTGCGAACAGCTACTGGACGGCCTGTAAAAGTGTATGGAAAAGTGGAGATACACCTACGCCTCGGTCGACTTGAGTTTAATCATCAAGTACTTGTTGCAGACATTGTGGATGAAGCAATTCTTGGTGTGGACGTTATGAACGCATACGGATTTATAGTCGACTTCAAAAACAATGTCTTGAGAATCGGAGGCGAAGAGGTAATGCTATCAACAATGACGACAGCAGAAAAATCGATGGACGTCATAAACCAAGTGGCCGTAACTGTTCCGCCAAACTCCGAAAAGATCATCATGGTTAGAACTGTGGTAGATACTAAGGGCAATCAGTGCTCTATATTCGAACCCCAGGTAGTCAGCACACCGGGCATACTAATTGCGAGAAGTTTAGTAAAACCTGACGAAACCGGAAACGTACCTATTAGAGTGGCGAATATTTTGGATCAAGCTATCACTTTACAAAGCAATACGCTCCTAGGCAAATTGACTCCTGTGGCCTGGGTAGCCGGAATAACGCAACGAAGATCCAGTTCTTCGGATACTTCTAAATTACCAGAGGAACTGCAAGAATTATTGAACAGATCTTCTAACGACCTCTCAAGTGGTGAGGTAAAAGAACTCAGACAGTTTTTACACGAATTCAAAGATTGTTTTGCAGTTCGGGGACAGTCACTGGGAAGAACCTCTCTTGTGCAACATCGCATCAATACCGGGGACACAACACCGATACGCCAACCTCCTCGAAGGCCTCCATTATCTAAACAAGAGGACATGTCTCGGTTAGTACAGGACATGTTGACAGAGGGAGTAATCGAACCTTCGTCAAGTGCTTGGTCTTCCCCTGTAGTGCTGGTAGCGAAGAAGGATGGTGGATTGCGTTTCTGCGTAGACTACCGGAGGTTAAATGACGTTACAAAGAAAGACTGCTATCCATTACCTCGCGTTGACGATACACTCGACACGTTGTCCGGAGCACAGTGGTTTTCCACATTGGACCTGAAGAGTGGATATTGGCAAGTGGGTCTTCATCAAGAAGACAAGGAAAATACCGCTTTCTCGACCCCAAGTGGCTTATTCCAATTTAACGTCATGCCATTTGGACTCTGTAATGCACCGGCAACAGTTGAGAGATTGATGGACCTGATACTCCGAGGCCTGACGTGGAAAACTTGCCTTGTTTACTTAGACGATGTCATAGTGATCGGGAAGACTTTCGAAAATCATTTGGAAAACCTTAAGGAAGTTCTAACTAGAATTCACGGTGCACAACTGAAGCTGAGCCCGAAGAAGTGTTCTCTATTCCAGAAGGAAGTACAGTATTTGGGCCATCTGGTTTCGGCAGCGGGCGTTAGCATGGATCCTAATAAAGTAGACACCGTAAGAGACTGGCCAGTTCCGAAGAATAAACACGAAGTTCGGAGTTTCCTGGGGTTATGCTCATATTACCGACGTTTTGTGAAAGGCTTCGCTACCATTGCTAAACCACTACATGAGCTAACGGAAAATAAACGAAACTTCCAATGGTCGAGAGAGTGTGAACAAGCATTTAGAACGTTGAAGATTGCATTATGTTCGCAGCCAATTCTCGCTTTTCCAGCTTCCGAAGGGAAGTACATCGTAGACACAGACGGAAGCAATACTGGTCTAGGAGCAGTTTTGTCTCAAGTGCAGAACGGTGAAGAACGAGTAATAGCGTATTACAGCAAGACGCTTTCTAAACCAGAGAGAAATTATTGTGTTACAAGAAGAGAGTTGTTGGCAATTGTCAGAGCCTTGGAGCACTTCCATAAATACCTCTATGGGAGAGAGTTTTCACTACGTACCGACCATGCTGCACTTGCATGGCTCTTGAGATTTAAAAATCCGGAAGGACAGTTGGCAAGGTGGCTCGAACGTCTGCAAGAGTACAACTTCAAGGTACAACATCGACGGGGGCGCCTGCACGGTAATGCAGATGGCTTATCACGAAGACCATGCCCGGAAGACTGCCGACATTGCCACAGAAAGGAAGAACAAATCTCAAGCGAACATGTTCAAGCCATCACTGTAGATTTCCTGGCTGATGGCTGGACAACACAAGACTGTCGACAAGAACAGATGACTGATGAAGACATTGGACCGATCTTGACAGCAAAAGAGGGAGGTCGCCGCCCGGATTGGCAAGATATCTGCCATGGTTCCGAAGTGCTGAAGGGCTACTGGGCACAATGGGAATCTCTCACCTTAGAAAACGGATTGCTGAAAAGGGCTTGGGAAAGTGCAGATGGACGAGACGTGGTCATGCAGTTGATAGTTCCCCGAAGTAAAGTGCAGTCTGTTTTGAAGGAGATGCATGATGGAACATCTGGAGGCCATCTTGGCGTTAACAAAACCCTTGACAAAATACGGAAGCGATTCTATTGGCTTCATCTTCGTCACGACGCGGGCGACGTAGAGGAATGGGTTCGGACGTGTGAAATATATGCTGCAAGCAAAGGCCCACAAACCAGAAGCAGGGGAAAAATGAGACAGTATAACGTTGGACAACCTTTCGAGAGAATTGTCATAGACATTGCTGGACCATTCCCAGTTACTGACGATGGAAACCGGTATATCCTGGTTGTAGGTGACTACTTTACTAAGTGGGTGGAAGCCTGCGCAATTCCAAATCAGGAGGTTACCACTGTGGCAAAGCAGTTAGTTCACAACTTCTGTTGCCGTTATGGAGCCCCTATGGAAATCCATACGGATCAAGGGAGAAATTTCGAATCAGGAGTGTTTAAAGAATTATGCCGTCTACTTGGAATTCGAAAGACCAGGACAACGCCTCTGCATCCTCAGTCGGACGGGATGGTTGAGAGATTCAACAGGACACTTGAGCAGCATCTTTCGAAAGTTGTTGACGAGAACCAAACAGACTGGGACCAACGTATACCACTATTCCTTATGGCGTATAGGTCATCAGTACATGACACAACCGGCATGACTCCAGCAAAATTGGTGTTTGGGCGGGAGATTCGTCTTCCTGGGGACTTGATGTTTGGATCACCTGAGACTCAGTCCCAAGAGCCAAAGAACTATTCCTCCCAATTAGAAAACCAACTGCGAGAAATGAATCGCTTGGTAAGAGGACGGCTCAAGATTGCCAGTGATAAAATGAAAACTCTGTATGACATTCGCAGCAATAGTGTGGGTTTCCAAGAAGGAGATCAGGTCTGGTTGTTCAATCCAAAGCGCCGTCGTGGTCGCTCACCTAAGCTTCAGTCTAACTGGGAAGGACCCTACGCTGTAAAAAAAAGGATTAACGATGTTGTTTATCGGATTCAACAGGGAGGACAGCGAAAGTTCAAGGTCGTCCACCTAGATCGCCTGGCTAAATACAAATTTAGAGACGCTTTGCCAGTTCGGGACGAACAGGCTTAAGGAGGGGGCTGTGCTACGACAGCACAGAACAATCTACGCGTTTATCGAATGCGCCAGAAAGATCTCGATGTAAGCGTGTGGTGTAAGTGCTACTAGACGCATTTTGCGAGAATTTTCTCGACTGTGCCAGGCTTCGCTCGGGCGCTCGGACTGTGTCAAGGCCGTAGCAATTACGTAGTTCGCGAGAGATAAGACGCAGTTTGGAAGCTTCTGGTGTGTGAGCGTAACTATAAATACATCGTGTCACGGCCTTAGTTTTCAGTTCAATGCGAGATTTTTGACTGTGCGGTTCGGGAGTATTAGTGCGATATATTTACAGAGCGGTTCGAGTTATTACGGTGTACGTTCAAGTAGTTATTAGTGAAGTGTTGCGTTTTATATTCGGACGGTATAATTGTAATACAGTTGAGTTTTAATATTAGTGGACATTTTATTGCGTATGAACAATTTTCATTTGATTTGTTGTAGACACTGTGTTGTTAATTACGAACTGTTTTACTATAACAATTAAAGGTGTGATTAGTGACTTGATCGGTGTCTTGTAATTATTTTGTTTCCACTGTACCTACGACGATCGAGTAGACCGTCGTAACAATATTAGTAAAGGAAATGAAAATAAATGATAAATATCTTGTTGATTCATCCTCTTTGTTCACTTTTACTAATATTATTATATATAAAAAACTTTCACAAATGAACTTACTTTTTGTTCTCACTTTCACAAACGTTTCAAGGTGTTCATAAACAAAAAGTAAGTTCATTTGTGAAAGTTTTTTATATATAATAAGAAAATAAATGGTATAAAATATTTTGTGAAATATTACTCAAAATTTGTGTGCCTTAACACAACACATTATCTTACATCTGTGGAGTAAGTTGATGTTTATGGTTAAACCAATAAGGAAACTTTATTTATTTTTAATATCCTCAGGAAACCAAATAAGTTTTACTTATGTAAATTTTATTTATGTAATATGTATATTACAATGTACATAACATATCAACCAAAGTAATGAGTGGAAGTTAAAAAGACATAAATAATTTAATACAAACAGTTACGGGAATGCGGTAGACGGAAGTAAGCGGCGAACAGGAGTGTGTACGACCAACCATATGAAAACGCAGCGGATGGGTAACTGTACTGAACATAATTTATTAACAGAAACAATTTAATCAAAGCTTAAATATAATTTAATAGTTCCGAATTTAAAGATTTTATTAATGAGATCTCAGTAAGGGAATTAAAATAGCATGAGGGAGAGAGTGACGCAAAGTGCTGGTTACTGAATTAACGTTATTATTAAGTTATTGTCATATTAGTTTATATTGAATGATTAAATGCCCATGTATTCTTGTTTTATTATGAAAATTGTAGTGTAAAGTCCAAGTAAAAGGAAATAGTTCAGTTCAATAAAAGAAAGCAAATTTAGTAGAATCCACAAAATTTGTGCTATCATAATTATTTCGCAACTTAAACCCAGATAACCTATTCTGCAGCTGTTTTCGTCTGTAAGATCCTGGAGAAGAACCCTAAGGTAAGATATTAATAATTGAAGTAAATTAAATAGTTTCATTGACGCCCGAGAACAGGGACTCGAATATTTTATTATATGATAAAATTAAATAGTTTCATTGGCGCCCGAACAGGGACTCGAACCCTGGACCCTTAGGTTTGAACGGTTACAAAATCCTCCGCAGCGACACTAATTCATTCACTTTAACGGCTCACAATAATTTATTATTCACGTTATAAAATTATTAGCTGTTATATTTCAAAGAAATATATAGACGACATCAATTATTATGCGTTAATTGTAGTAGTTATTTTTTAAACGTTAGTTCTAGGCGCCTGGTTTTTTGAGCGAATAAGTCAACAACCGTATCGTAAAAAACAGAATTAAATTCAGTTTCAAAAGAAGCGGGTTTTCAAAAGATAACACTGATAGAGCCGAGAGCCTGTGTTCAATTTGTCAGTTACGCAAATACGTTTTTATTCTCTTCAAGGCTGAAAACATCTTTCTGTTGAAGAACTTGTAACTGGAATTGTCATTATAAGGCCTCCACATTTGAGAATTAGTGTCACTCAGATCTGCTGATTTTAAGTACTTTGACAAGTCACTAACACTATTTTTACAAAACTGCTAATTTAAATAAACTACAGAAAACTCACTTTATAGTAACGGAAAATCAAAATACTGGCCATAAGAACGTTTTAGAGATGCGAAATGTTCTTCTGAAATTTTTTAGAAGACTTTGGAAAACGTCGTGATTCTAGTAGAGCGATGAAATCGAGCTGACCTACGTCTGAAAAACCTCTGATGAAGTCTACATTTTATTGAATCAATCATTTCATAATACAGCCTACGATAAGAGCTTTCCAAATTTGACATGTTATCAATACGTAATCTTTTACTTCTGTGAGTGCTTGCAGGCTGGTCCCACCTCGCTGTTGGAATATTCTGAATTTCATTCCTGTCACTCCAGAATTTGTTGTAGTTATTACTTTAATTATTGAGATATTTATCAAAATCTTCAATGCGTTTCATACAAAAACAGATTTCAGAACTTTTATCTGCAAAATTTTGGATATGGAATATTGCTCCATTATAACTTTCGTTGTCCCACGTATCTCCATTCTCAATCATAGAGTCGAAGAGACTTATGATGTCAGCCCTGTGTTCTGTTATAGTACGGGACTTAGGATTGTAAGCTTCGAGGTTACACAATAGTAACAGCTCTTCCCCACCCCTCGCCATCCAGCGTTGTCCCACGTTACACTTGGTTATGCGTAGGCAATGGCGGGGAGTGAAGCGACATGGCAATACCGCAGTCGCCTCGAAGCTTATTTTGATACGTCTCACATAATAGTGGCCACTAGTCTTCTGTTGTAGTTCCATCTAGTAGGTGCAACTGATGGAAATTGCTTCTTCACTTCTTGGTCAAGTGCGTGAGTCGTCCAGAAGATTTTGAAAAAAAAAACGAAACTAGAGCAGTTAACGTGCTAAAAAATATTTTACATTTTTAAATGTGATCTGAAATTTTGAGACCAAGTTCATTTTATGAGCATAGGAATGGATAAATATTGCTTTGTTGCACCTACTTGTGACCAGGGCCTGTAACCCTCTATGTTCACCAGACATAACAGCAGCACCATCGTATGTTCGTACAACTAATTTTTTTTTTTTCAGAGTCGTATTCAGTCAGGACATTAAATACGTAGTTTGCCAATGCGTTAGCTGTACGATCGTCACTAAAATCGCTGAAATCAATAAACCTTTCCTGAACGGCTCTAGACTTATCGACGTACGGTAACGAAACAGTTGACACCTGGCCATGTATTTGTGATATTATCTGTTGTTTCATCCATTATTGTTGCTACAAAGGGACCTCGTTTTATTTCATTTTTTATTTGTGTTAATAGGACTTGAGAAATGGAGTTAATCGAGTCATTTTAAATATCGCTAGATAAACCAGAACAGTGTAGAATTTTTAAGACGGTTGTCTAACATTCCGTCGTAATTTCGTAACAAATTTAACAGCCCTACATAATTTCGTCGATTTGACAATGTCACAGATTTCGTCATGTCCAAGAAAAAGGAGTTCATTTTCAGCCAAAAACACACTACATTAATTAGACAACGAACAATGTACCTTTTTTTTACCACGTCACTGTGCTGTTTCATGTTAATTTTAAATTGTTCATTAAGGACATACTCAATTCTGGTTTTGCCGAACTGTCTTAAAGAAAGAAGGGAAGCAACATGACTCTGTAAAACCTCATTGTTTGTAAATTAAACAAGTTGTTCAAATCAGAAACTCCTAAATTTGTCCATACATTGTTTTTGAACAATAATGCATTACCAACAGTATAATTTTGAGGTTTTTCTACAGCCGCAAAGCCACGTTTTTAGTGCATAATGTTCCTTTAAATGGGGTATACAATTTTTTGTTTTTGACGTTAATGTGTGAATTAATGGGGTTGGTACACAAGATAAGGTTCAGTTTATCTATACAACTTCTACTACTTAATGGCTGTATAAATAAACTTTCAATTACACAATTGCACTCAACTACACACGATGATGATGTTCCCGCCACAAACAAACTCATTATTAAAAGACTTTAAACAACAGGGTACGCACTATGCACTACGCACTGTATATGCAGAAACAGTAACGCATACGTTACCGCTATTCACAGTGTACTAACGTTGGGAGGGCGAGCGCAAGTCAGAACGCCTACTTCACGTGGCCTACCTGTTCAAATCTCCTGCATGGGTTAATGACCGCTGTCGAGAGAATGTATTCGTTAGCCATACTACTGTGCGCCTGGTGTCACACGGTAATGGTTTATTAATTGTCACTATATTGCTCAAGTGAAAATTAAGTTTTGGCTTTTGAGATGACAAAATTTTAGACTTAACTAATGTAAAATTAATTACATAACTTTATACGATTGTATATATAATTTTAAATTGTATGCGCCGCATACACCGTAAATATGGACGCTTCGCCACTGAATATTTAGTAGTTTAAGTTTATTTTTCCATGACATGATATTGAACAAAGAAGAAAGTATATCTGTTGTTACATATTATTTGAAAACAAGCTCAATTATTTCCTACATTGGCTATTTCCATAAATGAATATACCAGCTAAAACTGTCATTTGCAGTTGAATACAAAAAAAAATAGAAGCAGCTGGCTGCATGTGTGGTTTTAAAAATGTTAGAAGATGTATAGTACTAAATGAAGAAGCTACAGGAAAAACTAAGGTAAGTGCTTTGACCTCTCCAAAAACTGCTATAATAAAACAAAAATGCTCCTTGTTACTGCTTCCAAAGCCACTTGGGTACTTAGCCTACAATTATACAAAATTCTTGTTGTATTGAAGTTCCTCACAGCTGATTATGCTGCATGACTACACTTGTCGGTGTTTTTATACATTTATTTGAGGAAGCATTAATGTCTTGGACTAAAACTTTTATTCAGATGAGGTAAGGTTCCATTTAGGAGGCTTTGTCAGTATCAAAAATGACTTCTGTTTAAGTGCTGAAAATCCTAATTTGATCTATGAACAGCCTTTGCATTCTGTTTGGACAGAAATGTGGCTATTGACAAGGAGAGTATTGGGAGAATAAAGTACAGAGAGAAGGGTGTGAATAAATAAATAAAGGTCCAGACCAGCATACATTCTCCATGCTTTTATAAGACTTGTAGAAACTTGAGTGTTAACATTATTGTTAATGTTATTGGTAATTATTAAAAATCCACCTGTTTTTTTCTAGGCTATACCCTTTTCAGGCAGGACAACAATTACCGCTCTCGGAGGTGTTGTGATACTGGTTCGCTACTCCCTCTGAACTCAACAAATCTCAGTTGTACAAAGCCCGATTGACTCACTTCTGGTCAAACTTAGTTTCTCAAACTCACCTCCTTTCTTCATTGCCACCTACTATTGCTCTCCAAATGCCGCTATAGATGTCAATTTCTTGTATCATTTGGCCACAATTTATACCAGATTAATTCTCATAGGAGACCTAAATGCCCACCATCATCGTTTTGGAGACCGATGTAGTACTGTGCACAGTACTCAGGTGCTTAACACGGTAAATACAGGATCCGCCAGTGAAGCGGGATAATTAAAAGTACCCAATTTTTTCATGAAACATTTATTATCAAAATTTTTTTTACAGATTTGAGTTGAGTAAAGTATGCCATTATTTTACTTTTTAAAAATATCGCCGCTCAAGTGAGAGCGATTTCTGTGTAAACATTCTTCTAATCTTGACCGAAAATTTTCCATCACTCGACGAAGCAGGTCAGGTTGAATCCGTGCAATTTCTTGTCTGATATTCGTTTTTAATTCCGGTATGGTGTGCGGTCTATCAATGTACACCCTGCTCTTCAGAAATCCCCAAAGTAAAAAGTCGCATGCGGACAAATCTGGGGATCTTGCAGGCCACGAGATGTCGCCATATCTGGATATGAGTCCGTCCGGGAAGAGTTCTCCTAAAGCAGCCATGGACACACGAGCAGTATGACTTGTGGCCCCAGCCTGCTGGAAAAAATTAATTTTCGGAAACCTAGGGAGCTGTTGCATCAAAAATGTTCTGACCATGTGTGTGTAGCGGTCTGCATTGACAGTTGTGGTGTTTCCTCTATCGTCTTGGAAAAAATATGGCCCAATAATGTCAGATGATGAAACTGCACACCACACCGTAACTTTCGGACTATGTAATGGCTTTTCATGCAACTCACATGGGTTTTCATCATTCCAATATCGACTATTTTGTTTGTTTACATATCCATTCAAATGAAAATGTGCTTCATCTGACATAGACATGCGGTGAATAAAGTTTTCATCATCATTTACACGTCACAATATTTCTTCGCTGAAAATCCTGTGAGCCAGCATATCGCCATCTTTCAACTCCTGGATTACTTGAATTTTGTAAGGATGAAAAGATAAGTCTTTATGCAAAATTCGCCGTAACGATGTGTCACTAATGTTTAGTGCGGATGCATGTTTTATTGCAGAACGTTGTGGACTACGCGTCAATGCTACTCGAACTCTTTCAGTGTTTTCCTCTGTTCTTACAGACCTTGTTGCTCGTCTATGCTTTAAGTTTAATGTGGAACAAGTTTCTTCAAACTTTTTCACCCATGACATAATTGCATGAGCGAACGGCACTCTTCCATGTCGTGGAATATTGAAATGATTACGAAACAATAGTTGTACAGAAGTCACACAGTCATCATTCTTATAAAACGATTTTACGCAGAAAGCACGCTGTGCACCGGACCACTGCTCCATGTTTAACAAATGGCATTAAATGTAAAACAACAATCGAAAACCTCCACGCCCTCTCGTGAGCAGAAAATGAACTATTGGGCTTTCAAAATTTCCCGCTTCACTGGCGGACCCTGTACATGTGGTCTAAGGCACCATTGAATTCCGTTTACCTGCCAGCCAGCTACCCTGGCCCAATAGCCCACCTGCCCTGACAAGCTAATTACCTCAGCTGACATCTCCTGTAAGATACACAGGATCCGCCAAGGTCCGGATGTTGGCTCTGACCACATCCCTCTTCTTCTTACTGTTGCCTATGACCATGTACAATATTTTACCCTTGGACCCCACACGATGACCATAACAGACTATTGCGCTGCTGATTGAGCACTTTTCTCACATGCTGTAGCTTCCCTTATCCGTTCCTGATTCCTGCTCCTCCCACCACCCCAGCCAAAACTGATACATCCAACAATGCACTTACAACCCCTATACAGACAGCAGTGGGTTTGGCTATTCCCATCAAACAGGTCCGCTACTCCCAACCGAGATTCTCCCCTCAAGTCTTTGCACTTATCCGCCGGAAACGCTGGGTTCACTGCCTCTTGAATAGAGATAGGCAAAGCGAGCATCTCCGCTCGGAGTACAGAAGCCTCTCCGAAGTGAAGACCAACTTTTGTTCTTCTTGACTTGAAAGTCTCTATACTTCAGTGCAAGAATACTTTAACATCAATCCCACCCAATTCTGGAAGCAAGTCAAACACCTTCATGACCCACCCAAACCCAATACTCCTATCCTGTCAGACAGCTGTCTTCTTGTAAGTGATGGCAAGAAGGCTGCTGTCTTTCGGGATAACACTCCAGTCAGTCCATAGCCATTTTCGGGATAACACTCCAGTCAGTCCATAGCCATCCAGACAGCCCCAACTTCGACGCAATTGTTGAATGCTCCATAGATACCATTCTTGGTACTCTCACTGACATTTTCACCCCCTTTGACGTACTGGCTACAGACCATGACCATACGCTGGAACAACCACTGATGACATTAAAGTTAAATTATCAAAATGCCATAATACTGCCACTGGCCCTGATGGAATACCTAACCGAATCTTAAAAGCCTTCCCCAATACTGAATTAGAAGCCCTTCCCAATCTATTTATAGCCAGCCTCCTCCTCGGATTTGTCCCACAGGCTTGTAAACACACCCATGTCCTGATATTTCACAAACCCCTTAAAGCCACCAGACTATCTGCTAACTATCGCCCCATCTCCCTCACCCCTTTGAAAAAATCCTGGTCGGCAGGATAGATCCCCACCTACAAGCTCGTAAAGTCCTTCCCAGTACCCAGGTTGACTTTCGCCCTGGCTACAACATATACGACCAAATGTTAGGGTGATCGGTGCCATCCAAGACAACTCTGCCCATAAACACCCGACCATCTTAGCACTTCTCAATATCTGAAAAGCTTTTGACTCCATCTGGCATAATGCCCTCCGCTTCAAGATCCTTGGATGTCATTTCCCCCCTACAATCATGAAATGCCTTTCCCAATTCTTGGATGGATGCACAGCTCAAGTCCGAGTACGCCAGCATCTCTCTGCACCTTTTCAACTCAATGCCATTGTCCCTTAGGACTCCACAATTAGCCTGCTACTTTACATTTTATTCACCAAGACCCCCCCCCCCCCCAAGTCTTTGGCTTATACTTCAGTGGGTCTCTCACCCAGTATGCTGATGATACTGCCTACTGGGCCTCCGCTAGAGTTCACTGGCAAGCCCTATCAAAACTACAGTTAGTTTTAAAACCCTTCATAAACCACTGTAACACATGGCGAATCTCTGTAAACATGGACGAAACCCAAATTTGTGTTTTCAATTCAACAGGACGCAACATGAACCATTCCTTTAAATCTGCGTAGGCTCATCAACAGTAGTACCGAAGCATGTCTGCAAATATGTTGACATCACAGTTGACTCCAGACTTACCGGCAACCTCACATCACACGAACCTCAAACCAAGCCCGGAAACTAATCCGCTCTCTCAGAACCCCAGTACCAACGATCGTTGCTCCAGCAGACTTCTTAGCTGAATCTACACTACCTGTATCTGACCTATTATGATATACGCCCATTCAGTACTTCTGACAGCCGACCCCACCACCCTTCTGAATCGCTGAACGGCAAGCTCTTCGACTTATCTACCGCAGATCTCCACTCACCAAATCCTCTAATACCACTCTGTATGCACTCAACAAACTCTTCCCAAAACTTGAATCCTTCCTGTACAAGATAAACTGGAAATAGTCCCACACTGCAAAACAACGCACTTCCCTACAATCCATAGCCACCTCCATCAACAGAACTACCAACAACACCTGCAGACCTTCCTTCCTCATAAACTGCCTCCTTACCATAGGTGATGAACCTTCAGAACTCCTTGCCACCATCGTCATAGAAATAGAAACACCTAACTCCCAACTTCAAACATTCAAACATAATCAACCTGCCTTCCTTCCTGATCACATAACAACTTAAATTTTCCCTAACTTCTTACCAAGTCTTTAGCCCACTTCTTTGTGTCCCTGCCTACCGTGATGCCTCTCTGTCACCTCCTTCCTGCTTTGGCGACCTGCGCTACTCGTCCCTGTCTTGGTCGCCCTCATATATAAACTAAACTTAATGGCACTTCCTGTACCTATATGGCTACAAACTACATCTACACACACATGCACTACTCTACTTTCAATGTGCCTCCACCTTCTTTGCTTCTGGCCTGCACTGGTGTGCATCTCCTCACACCCTACCATCCGGCAGAAGGGGGCCTTCTGGACAAGTCTCAAACATCACAACAACAAAATTAATGGATTTGTTGAAACTAAACCAGCAGCATTATGAATGCCTGTGTGTGTGTTGTGGACTTAAGAGAGAACATTCTGAGGGTTGGCCAAGAGAAGATAAAGTTTTGTAAGGGTAAAATGGTAGGAACAGCCAACCATTTGATCAAGGAAATGACAGTGGCCAAAGAAGTACCCTAGTCATCAGATGCAAAGAAGAGAAACTCTTAGTGTTGGATGCCAAGCACAAAATGGGACAAGAACAAAACAACAAAATGGTTACAGCATCTGGACAGAATGGAGGATAGACGACTACCTAAGCTTGCATTTTTGTATAGACCCTTTGGTACAATAGATGAAGGAAGACAAAGCGAGATGGAGGGATACTCTGAGTAGATGGAACAAGCAAAGTGCCTACTCTGTGAGGTTCAGAAGAAGAAGAAGACAAAACACATTGTGATTATACAATGTTCTCAAATATTCCAAACATCCATTCCAGACATGTGTCGATTATTCTACCAGCATTCAGTCTGCAGGATGTGTACAAGGGCAGACATTGACATAGTTTCCAGAGTATTGCAGTACCTGTAACTACACAACTATTCTCAACAAATTGCCTGGAAATTGGTAGATATTCTCAAACCTTTGAGGGGTATAAATGTAAGCCCCAGAGGCTGGCCAAGTTCACTTTGGGGCCTGTGATATTATAGTGCGATTCACAGTGATTGTTACTGTGACTTACAATGATTACTGCATATTAGTTCAACACTGTTATTAAGGTGACATTTATTGTTTATTACATTGCTGTGTGTTGAACAACCTTTAACTTGAAGAACTGTATAAGAGTGTCTGTTTAGTTTTACTTCCATATTCCTTAAGGGAATGGAAGTATGGTGATGGCAAAAAAAATCGTGTTCGAGATTATTGCAGATTCTGATTGTACTACACTCAAAACTTAAAAAAAAGTTGTTTTCCGAAAAGTGTCTGTGTGTGTGTGTCTGTGTGTCTATCTGTGTGTAGATTTTTTTTCTATGGCAAACGATAACTGCCGCAAATTCAAACAGAATCAAATAATTTTTTGCATACAGCCCTGATTTGTAGAGTACTCACGACCTATTGTTTTTGGTGAAGATCGGTTGAGGGAAAGGGGTAGTTTACCTGCAACAGTTTTTTTTATCAAGGGAAATTTTTTTTTTGGCAAACGATAACAGCCGCAAATTCAAACAGAATTAAATAATGTTTCGAATACAGCCCTGAATTGTAGAGTTCTCAAGACCTATTGTTTTTGGTGAAGATCGGTTAAGGGAAAGGGGTAGTTTACCTGCAACATTTTTTTAACAAGGGTATTTTCTATGGCTAACGATAACAGCCGCAAATTCAAACAGAATCAAATAATTTTTTGCATACGTCCCTGAATTGTAGAGATCTCAAGAACTTTCGATTTTGGTGAAGATCGGTTAAGGGGAAGGGGTAGTATACCTGCAACCTTTTACGTTTTAACAACAGTAAAGTACTTGAAAATTCATTTAAACTTTTTGAAACAATGGTAATTGTTAAAAATAAAATAATTTTGTTGCCAGGCAATAAAATTATAATTTTTTCATTTTAATGTAAATTATGTATGAGTTAATATCTTTATATATATAATTCTTCTGTACGTGTGTATGTCACTGAACTCCTCCATGTATAAAATAATATATACTTCGTGGCAGGTAAGCATATCTCAGTTATGTAATGTTTACGTTTCCATTTTATTATTATGCCTACAGCAATAAAAAGGCAGGTAAGAGACACACACACACAATTCACGTTATTTCTGGCCTCACTCATGTTTATTTTCTTACATTTGCACGCTTTTTAAATGGAAAGTGCCGAAACCCACACCAACATAACGCGTGCAAGCCGAAAAAATGGACATCAATTTGCTTCCTGTGGATCGCTGGGCAATGTAACTGCACGTGTTTACAGACGAACGATTCATAGACAGACTTTTCGTCTTTAGGGAATGAACCCTCTGCAAGATGCTGAGGGTCCATGAGTGACTTCGGAGCGCTCCTTCTTTTTCGCGTGTTTGTTCTGTGAAACATACACTGTAGATTCGCAGCTTTACTCTAAGCAACGCTCAATAGGAAATGTTGAAAATTTTTGTCCACAATGTACCCTCATTCACACTAAACCTGCTCTGATGTTTTAATTACGGACATCATAATATTAAAACTTTGGAAACTTGAGCACTACTTAATGGAGATCAATCATTAACTTATACAAGCCATTAATTTTATGCATATATTTTATATATATGTGTACAACGTTATCGGCAACAAAGAAGTAGTTTTTGTTAAAATTCCTTCCCGGGATATTTGGCCGTAGTCCAATGTTTTCTACAAAACCAGACGTTTTGGCAATGCCATCGACTTCCATCATCAGTGAAAATCGAGTGCGATAACGTGAAGTGGTATACGTTAGTGACCACAGTCTTGTGGTTAAGGCTGAAGCAGTAAGTAGAAAGAAGTAGTTTCTATGGTAATATTTCATTTCGAAAATGATTTTAAATATAAATCTTAGAATATGGAAGTCATGTATGGTTCTCCATACCGATATTTAACTATAATTAAAGGGTAATCAGCAATTTAATGTCAGTTATTCTGTTTCCACTGTACAATATGATGGTACTATTATGTGCTACTATCATAACAATATTATTATCATACATGCTAGAGGAGAGAAAGGTTTTATATCAAATACACTAACAATATGGAAAGATGGTACAGAGCTAGAGACTAACATATCTATATGATGACAAATAATTGTATCAAATAGTTCAAAGAAAAACTGACATTAAATCTCAAAGCCTCAATCTGTTCTGATAAATGATATGTGCCATATCACAACGTGCAGAACTAAATTGTACCAACTGAAATATAGAAACAATTTATGTAAACCTGGATAAGACCCAATAAAATAATCTGGTCAATAATTTTCTTAAAAAGCATGGCCACATCATCCTTCATTAAATGGATTTCCATCCTATTTAATTAATTTGCCTGATGTAAAGAATTTATAGCCACCATGACGTTATGAACTTATGTGAAAAAAGTTGTCTCAAATGGGACCATATTTGTAGATTCTAAACTGTCAGCATGTTAGAAACAATGAAGGATGGCACTGAAGAAATTCCAAGAATCAGTGACCGATTATAGTTTAATTGTTAATATTACTTTAAATGGAAGTGATAATGAGTATAGTGGTTGGTTTTACTAAATAGCAATGGTAGTTTGGAAAATTGTTCAGGCATTGATAAATTACAATCAAATAAGATAGGTAGTTGATTTATATTATTGTAATAATCATACAAAATATAAGAGTCAAGTTCCAACTAGAATCTGTATCCTCTGGGGCACACATGTATTCAGGTACCCTTCTCATTGAATTAATGAGAAAAGTAGTGGAATAGATGAGGTTAACACTATGTAATTATCATAACATAAGTAAAAGCATTTAAGTAGTGAAAAATACTACAATTATGATTTTCTGTCCCTTTGGTCTTCTGTGTTTTCCCATTGTTCAAATTATTGTCGCTCTCTTGACCCTTTGAATTCTAAAGGGAACCCTTTGAATTCTCTTGACCATTTAAATCAGTGAAGGCAACAAAAAAATTGACAACAGAATGGAGAAATTACAAGGAAATCCAAAAGGAAAGGGAAAATTTTCTTTCCTTTCTACTCAGTTAGAGAACAGCACTTATTGTTTTGTTGCAAATCATAACTTCACAGTATATGATCAACTGCTTGTTATTAGCAGTTTGCAATTATCAATTTAAAATGAGTGCTACACTGGGTGACTGCACCAAGGAAGAAATGCATGCATTAATTTCAGTTCAAAATTCAGAGAGTATTAACCTGCAGTAATTATTTCAAGAAAGCAATAACAATCTGGAGAGAGTTGTTTGATTGGAGTGATCACTTTAAAAACAGCTAACGTCTCTTTGTGTTAAACAACAGAAAGGTAGGCCTTCCACCTCAAACAACAATAATAGATTCATTTTGTTTTAATTGTCTCCAAGTCACGTTACTAACAAGATATACAAGGCTTCTAAGTTACAAACGGACCAGCTACTTAATGACAAAGTTTCGTTCCGATCGAATCTGCTGTATAACACGGCCATCGATATCGATGGGTCAACGGGCAATGATAACGGTCATGTAAGACAAAGTGCAACAGTTGGTCGTTGGCAACGAGATGGCGCATCGGACTGTGCCAAGACTGTGTCGGTGTTAAATTATGTGTGGTGTTTTTTGTGTGTTTTAACTAGTTGACGACCCCTTTTGGGTGAATTTGATGTTTTTATAGTATTGAAACCTGATGATCAGAATTTATTCTCAAAACGCGTCGTGTTAAGAAAAAAACAAATAAGTCACAAGACGGAAGTTAATAAGGTAATTGCCTAATATTAATTCTAAATAACAATAATAGTATCAAATTTGTTAAAAGAATGAATGATTTGTGGTAATCAGTAATTAGAATTAATGTAATCGCAAAAAAGTTTAATTTAAGGCACGATTCAACATTTTCAGTCAGCCAGAAGACATATGATGACTTTCAAAAGGTGTGTTTTTTGTTCATGATAATACATGACCTTATAGTGCATTGCTTCAGTGCATTTGTGTTTGCTGGGCCATCCACCATACCATCCTCCTTAATCTTAAATAATTTTCATCATTCTGGATAACTAAAAAAAAGAATTTTGAGGAATTTTGTTTAGTTGAAGAGGTCATTGGTTACACAATTAACACAAAGTTACTGGAAGGAATTCAAAAAGTGTTGAGAGGTAAATTAAGTCCATACAAGTTGAAAGAGTTTATGTGAAAATAAGTTTCACATTTACAAAAGTGCAATAAAATAATAATTTTTTTTAATTTTTCCCTTACTTTTTGATATACTCTTATTGATAAAGTTAGAGGAATAAATTGATAATACTAGAATTACAGATTTAGAGATAGGCATCAATGCTGAAGGTTGTTAAGAGAGGGGATAGAAAACAGAAGTGGAGTTAGCATACAAGGTAGGCAGGGGGTATGATTAACATAGGTGGAGAGTAATCTGGATAAGGAATAAGAAAGAATACAAAAAAAAAAATTACAGAGCAAAAAGTAAGTTGTTTTCATTAATGATGATGTAACAAAAAAAGACAGAGAAATATAGATAAATAATAAGGAGAAAGTGAAGGAGAGAGGTGAAGACTTGTGTATAAGAAAATAATAATGCAAGGTGAGCTCTGGAAGTGAGATGGAAGGAGAAATACTAGTATGAAAAAGGAGGGAAAGAAACTGATTAGAAGAATTCATACATGAGAACAAGGAATGAGTTTTCAGATATTATGTGTTTAAACTTTGTACTTGTTTATCAGCTGTACGCGGTGTACCGCCGCAATGCGGCACGAGCGGATGACGTCACGCGCTTATCAAACGCTGCCGCCGGTCATCACGGCCGGCTGCAGGCAAGTTTAGTTTATTTTCTAACAAGGCTCCGAGCGGATCTCTCGTAAAACACTTCTCTTCCAGCCGCGGCTTCTGGACATTTTTTAATATGCATTCATAACATTCAATTTAATTCAGATTCAATTACCTGCGTCCATCTACAATGCACCACGATTTCGTTCAAAATTAATTTACGGGCGTTATTGCCTCAAATGCTCCGCACGTGCCGATCGTAACTAATAATTAAAACTTTTAATAAACGCATGTCAAATATTCGCAATACAGTCCACTTCTTTCTAATACAATCCAGCCTTTCCTGCTTAGCGTCTTTGGAATAACTCGCGATTCATCAAGAGCTTCCAAACCGCAACATTTTTGGTCCCACCGGGCAGGATTTCTTATTTTTGGCCCAAAAACGAAAACGTTTTTGGTCACCACGGGACGGATTTCTCATGTTTGGGTCCACAAGCGACAGCATTTCTTTATACGCATCATTTCTGGAACGACCGATCTGAATTTAATCACGCCCTACGGGCATCATTCTCGTCCTGAGCGACACCATTGTTGTGAATCACATCGCAGTCATCTCGACAAGATTCGGCCAAGCAGTAGACCAGAGACGACGGGACACGGCAGGACAGTATTTGCGAGGTCATCAAAAAAGATTCCACAGCTTTAATTCATGGAGGGTACAACATGAGGCGTCATCTGACCAGCAGAGACAGGAGGTGTAACAGCTCCTAACAGGATCAAAGCCAGCTTCATCACGAATGGATCAACGGCCACGTGACTATAAACTTTTTACTTGTATTTGATGTTTAATAATATTTCACTTTAGTGGTTATTTCTTAACACATTTTTATAAACAAACACCGTCATTACACAATACAACTTAATAAATGGTTGGCAGCTCATTGTCAGTTAAAACTTTAAAGATAAAGATATACTTTGTTACCATTTAGATTCATAATTTTAATAATTTAATTGCCAACAAAGCTTGATTAGTAAGAGAGAGTAAGTTTATGTTCTAAACAACGATCGCTAGCTACCGAAACGTATTCAAATTCAAACAAACTTAAGTTTGTGGTTCACATGCTCTATGCTCAATTTCTTTCTAAATATTTTTCCTTTTTTCTCTTAAATTGTAATAATGGCCGATGTAAGGGCTCTAATAAAAAAACGAGGCACAATTAAAGCCTCAATATCCCGAGTAAATACTTTCGCGGATAACTTCGATTTGTTAACCAGCGATCCTCATGCGCTGAAAATAAAACTGCGTCATTTGATGGAATTATCCACCAAATATGATGAGATTCAGTCTCAAATGGAAGCTGAGGAAGCGGACGTTGCTTTAACGAGTGATAGAGTACAAACAGAGGACGATCTTTGTAATATAGAATGTAAATTGCAACACCTGCTGGAACAAGCTGAGCATATGAACCAAAAACCAGTAATTAATGCTGAAAGTAAACAGCCTAAAACACCCCCCATTCAATTGGAACCAATAAAATTACCACGTTTTGCGGGTAGTATTGTTGAGTGGCAACATTATTACCATATTTTTCTTGAATTAATTCACGTCAGAGCAGATCTGACGGATATACAGAAACTTCACTATTTGCACTCGTCATTACATGGCGAGGCGCATAACGTAATAAAATCGTTGCCAATCACTCATGAGAATTACGCGGTGGCTATCGATCTGTTGAGGAATAGATATGACAGTAAGCTAATTGTTTCCGCCCATCATATAGGGAGTGTTCTGGACGTACCATTAGTTCAACAAGAATCCCAAGTTAGCATATCGAAATTTATTGATGAAATCTATGCCAATATAAACGCTTTAAATAATCTCAAACTGCCAGTCAACACGTTCGAAATTATTGTCGTAAATTATTTAGCCAAAAAACTTGATAATTACACTTTCCGTTTGTGGAAAGAGAGTTTGTCGGAGCATAAGTTCCCTGATTTTAATAATTTTATGAATTTTCTAAGTTCACGAAGAAAATTACTGCAAAATCTCGATAACGCGACTACCCCAACGAGCAGGTTGAACAAAAGCGATAAGTCTCCTTATCGCAAGGCAGTTAAACAGATAAGCGCTCCAAAGGGCGCATTCCATTCTCATATCAGAAACAATTTATGTAGGCTGTGTAACGGTGAACATAGGCTTATCGACTGCCTACAATTTACATCGCTGTCTATCCCTGACAGAAAAAACGTGTTAATAAAAAACAAACTTTGCCTAAACTGCCTCCGTTCGGGACATGAAAGCTCAAAATGTCCCTCAAAATTCTCATGCAAAAAATGTTCTAGGCGTCACCACACCACGATTCATGTCCCCAACAGGGACGTAACTTCTGTTAACAACCAATGTTCACTGAAATCACAGACCAATAAATCGGTATTGTTATCTACAGCCGTCTGTATGACCGCCAATAAGGTCGGTAAAAAATTTCCCGTTAGGATATTACTGGATTCCGGTTCTCAAGCGAACTTTTGCACAATGGATTTCGCCCGCAGAATGGGCCTCCAATTGGTTAAATCGCAACTACCCATCACGGGTATAAACAACTCGCTTTCCCAGGCTGACTTCAGTACTAATGTAAGGCTACATTCACGCTATAAACCCTTCACGTTAAACGTGCATTGTGCCGTATTACCCAGTATAACTAATAATCTACCGGCGGAGTCGTTCAATTTTGCCTCTTTGAATTTACCCAAGCGCATATTCTTGGCGGATCCTCACCTACATTGCTCGGCGCAAGTCGATATATTAATCGGCGCTCAATATTTTCTCCAACTCATTGAACCTATGAAATTTACGCGCGGACCACACTTCCCTATAATTCAGGAAACCAAATTAGGATTTATTTTGGCCGGTGACTTACCCTTCAACGTCGATATAACTAAAACAGTTTCTTCCTTTATGGTCTGCAAGGATGACAATCAGATTTCCTCTCAACTAAAAGAATTTTGGAAGTTAGAGGAGATCTCTAGTCGCGAAGCCCGACCTGAGGACTAGCCGTGTGAAAAACATTTCGTGGAAAACACTAGCCGCAATCGCGATGGGAGATTCGTGGTATCCCTACCCCGCAGATCTGATAAATTTTATTTGGGAGATTCTCTCCGCGGAGCCATCCGCAGATTCCAATCGTTAGAGTTCAAGTTCAAGCAGAACCCTATCCTTTATAAGGATTATAGTGAGTTCATGAGTGACTACTTGAAACTTGGCCACATGTCGCCGCTTAATGACTACGATCTGTCGCTTGACAGGTCAGAGATTTTTTATCTGCCCCATCACGCAGTTTTCAAGGACTCGAGCTTAACCACTAAATTGCGCGTGGTATTTGACGCTTCCGCTAAAACCACAAATAATTTGTCCCTCAACGATACTTTAATGGTAGGTCCTACGATCCAGCAGGATCTGTTTTCGATAATGGTTCGGTTCCGTACCCACCGATACGTACTTATTGCGGACATAGAAAAGATGTATCGCCAGATCATTGTTAATCCTAAGGATTCAAACCTGCAACGCATCGTTTGGCGTGATGCGCCGCATAGGAATTGCGACATTACGCTTTAAGGACGGTTACATATGGCACTGATAGTGCCTCCTTCCTTGCTACACGTTGTCTGGCTCAGATAGCCTATGAAAATAAATCCGACTACCCTACAGATTCTAGGGCCATAGCAAATGACTTTTACGTAGACGATCTCATAACGGGTTCGGATGATCCGAACGGCTTAGCTGAAATGAAATGCGAGATCGTGAAGTTGTTGAGTAGGTATGGTTTTACGTTACATAAGTGGTTCTCTAACCACCATGAGATTATGACCCTTCGCGCCCAAGTAACCCGTGACTTCAGCAAAGGTCAAAACGTGCGTACATTGGGAATCCAATGGAACGTTGAAAGGGATAACTTTTTATACACCGTTAGGGGTGATAATAATTTAACCGTGTTCAACAAGAGAAGCGTGTTGTCGGTCATCGCCGGGATCTATGATCCATTAGGTTTGATCGCTCCCATCACATTTTACTGCAAGCATTTCGTGCAACAGTTGTGTTTGGCGGGCACAGATTGGGACGAACCCCTATCTGGGTCATTAGCCAATCAATGGTTGGAATTATACGCTCAATTAGTCTCCGACACTCATTTTGAGATTACGAGGTCGGTTAAGAGTTCGAACAATTACCCAATTAGTTCATTACAGCTGCACGGATTCGCCGACGCTTCGGCTAAAGGTTACGCGTGTTGCATTTATGTGCGGGCGGTCTATTCGAACGGCGCCATATCAACATACGTGCTGTGTGCTAAATCCAGGGTCGCGCCGCTGAAACAGATAACGCTACCACGACTTGAGCTTTGTGCTTGTTTATTGCTGGCGCAATTAACGTCCAAGGTTTTAAACGCCATCAATTACAATTTTGACGGACTATATTTCTATTCGGACTCGATGATAGCTTTGCATTGGATACATCAACAATCTTCCCGCTGGAAGGTATTTGTGGCCAACCGTGTCGCGGAAATACAGCGTCTTGTTAGCAGCAGGGGAACTTGGTGTCATGTAGTATCAAATGACAACCCTGCCGACATTTTATCGCGCGGTTGCCTCCCTCGTAGTTTGCACTGTCATACTCAATGGTGGCATGGTCCCTCCTGGTTAGCGCATGAGTCAGCTTCATGGCCGGTCAGCGCGTTCGACATTAATACTCCCTGTACTTTTCCCGAACTTGAGGAGGAACGTCGCAAGCAGGTTCAAACCACACTAATTGTCGCGTCCTCAACACATAGTTATGTTGAAAATTATTCATCACTTACGAGGCTTATTCGCGTCTTCGCATATTGCCGTCGATTTTCTCGCAATTCTAGGCTCGCGGTTGTTGATAGAGACACGTCCTTTTTGCCGTCTCAAGAATTGTCAGACACGCTCTTGATTTTTGTCCGGCAATCTCAGCAGTTGCATTTCGGCGTAGAAGTTATGGAACTTAAGGCACACCGGTGCCTTCCTCGCAGTAGTAAAATTCTTGCTCTCAACCCATTCCTGGATGAATCGAGCATTTTAAGAGTGGGTGGACGCTTGCAATTCTCCCCACTTAGCTACGAGAGTAAACACCAAATAATTTTGCACCCGCACTCTCATCTCACGAGATTAATAATTGAATACGAACACATCCGTTTGTTGCACGCTGGAGTGCAATCAACTCAAGCTTCGCTTAGGCGAAAGTATTGGATCATACACGACAAATCCTATATCCGCTCAGTGATACATAAGTGTGTCACTTGTTTTCGTTTCCGGGCTAAAGGCGCGAATCAACTACTAGGTCAGTTACCCCCTTCTAGGGTCACGCCTTCTAGGCCGTTTTCACAGTCGGCCGTGGACTACGCCGGTCCTGTACTTTTGCGCCATGTCGGGCAGCGCTCTAAGTCCACGACCAAGGCATACATCGCGCTATTCATAGGCGTATGTACTAGGGCCATCCATTTAGAATTGGTGTCGGATCTCACTTCCAACGCCTTTATAGCGGCTCTAAAAAGGTTCATATCGCGCAGAGGTATTCCCGCGCAGATATTTTCGGACAATGGTACGAATTTTCGTCGTGCCAACCACACTTTGCATGATTGGTACAAATTTTTAACCTGCAAGGAAGTTGAGCAATCTTCTCTGGAGTTTTGCGGTCTCCACGGTATCAAATGGTCCTTTATCCCCCCTTCAGCCCCTCATTTCGGTGGTTTGTGGGAAAGTGGTGTAAGGAGTGTTAAATTTCATTTACGTCGCGTAATAGGCGGTACGATCTTGAATTTTGAGGAATATTCTACTCTTCTTTCTCAAATTGAGGCTTGCCTTAATTCACGCCCGTTATGCGCGGTGTCCGACGATGCTAGAGACCCTGAACCCTTAACACCTGCTCATTTTTTGGTCGGTGCTCCACTGACGGCACTTCCGGAACCCGACTATACCCAAAGCAATAATAGTCATTTGGGCAGATGGCTTCTGCTCCAAAAATTTACGCAGGCCATCTGGAAACGGTGGTCTAGGGATTATCTGCACCAGCTGCAGCAGCGCAATAAATGGCGCACCCCGTTAAGGAATTTGAATGTCGGACAGCTTGTCCTCATTTTGGATGACAATTCCCCCCCCCTCTAGAATGGAAGCGTGGGGTAATTACCAATGTTTTTCCGGGTCAAGATTCCTTAGTACGCGTCGCAGAAGTTCGCACCGCGCTAGGTATCTTACGCCGACCCATCCACAAATTATGCCCCCTTCCGGTGGCTACAAACTAATCGTATGCGTGCCATACGAGACATGCTAGGATTGTGAATTTGTCACATTGCCTGGACCACGCCCGGGACATTCCCCGGGCGAGCATACAAGTCAATTGTATCATAAACATTGTAATTATCATAAGCATTGTAATATTGTTTACGTGCCGCTAGCTATTACTGCAATAGTGACTGTGTTTCATGTGTACTATCAATTATTTATGGATGTTGTGCATTGTCAATATGTTTATATAATTCAAATTCTGAGAACTACAAGTGTTACTTATAGTGTCAATTATTCTACATATGTATTGTATTTTCTAAGGGTCACATATTATGAAATTTATTGGGGTTGTTGTGTCAATATCATGGGGAAATTATTATATTTTTTATGGTGTTATCACTTGTTATTGTAATGCTTGGCAAATATCAAGGGGTATTATTTGGGAAAGATCAATATCTACTTAATCATTGCATTGTTGTGTGTATTGTGTTACTATTATGTTTTGAGTAATTTTAATGTCAGTTTGCCCTTGCCATTAGCATAAGGGTCAATTTATTGTATACCTTGTGATTGTTAATTGAATTCATATTATGGTTATTATGTCATTGTACTGTGGCCAATGCGCCAATTATTGTATCGCTTTCGCCATGTAAGTCTAATTATTGTATCTTTCAATTTAACGTTTAATGTACAAAATCGTCCCGATTTTGGCGGGCAGTATGTTTAAACTTTGTACTTGTTTATCAGCTGTACGCGGTGTACCGCCGCAATGCGGCACGAGCGGATGACGTCACGCGCTTATCAAACGCTGCCGCCGGTCATCACGGCCGGCTGCAGGCAAGTTTAGTTTATTTTCTAACAAGGCTCCGAGCGGATCTCTCGTAAAACACTTCTCTTCCAGCCGCGGCTTCTGGACATTTTTTAATATGCATTCATAACATTCAATTTAATTCAGATTCAATTACCTGCGTCCATCTACAATGGACCACGATTTCGTTCAAAATTAATTTACGGGCGTTATTGCCTCAAATGCATCCGCACGTGCCGATCGTAACTAATAATTAAAACTTTCAATAAACGCATGTCAAATATTCGCAATACAGTCCACTTCTTTCTAATACAATCCAGCCTTTCCTGCTTAGCGTCTTTGGAATAACTCGCGATTCATCAAGAGCTTCCAAACCGCAACATTATGATTATTAATGTATATGCACCAACATAGAGAAAACTATAAGAAGAGGAAGTGAATTTTTTGTGAAGTTGTTAATAATTTGTAACAAGGTATCAAGACATGATATGACACTGATAAGAGACTTCAGGTCCAAATTAATGAAGGAGGACTAGATGAGAGACATGATTGAAATATGTACAGCATATGACATCACAAATGAGAATGGAATTAGAATGTGTAATCTAGCCATGTAGACAAACATGATCATTGTAAGTACAGAGGAATACAACAGAAAGGAACACAAAGCAACTTGAAGATGCTGAGAAGAGCAACAGGGAATCAACTTAACCACATTATAATTATAAAAAGGAGGGCAAGAAGATGATAAAGGATGCATGACTACATAGAGGAAAAATTCAAAAATTAATCACTGCTTTGATGAGCATAAGAAGTTTGAAGAACCATAGGCAAAGAGAGTAAAAGACAGAACACAGAGGAACTGAAAAGAAATAAGGTGAAGGATGTACAAAGAACAAATTAGAGAACGACTTGTGAATAAAGGAAGAATAGAGAATTTACAAAGAGAATGGTTGCTAATAAGGAATATGTAAATGAAGCATTAGCAAAAGTTGTAGGGAGAAATGTAGTGAAGAAGAAAGATTGATTTGATCAGGAAAATGAATCAGATAAATAAAATATGAAACAATATTAAAGTGGATGAGTTCAAGGGAAGATGAGAATTTGAAAGCTACAGGCAACAGAAAAAAAGGGTGATGAAGATGTTAAGAAGAAAAAGGATTGAAATGGCTGAAGGAAGCACTGGCTGAAATAGAAAAAGAAAATAAGAGCAATACTAGACTGTATCAACGGGAATGGAAGAGAAGCAGGTGAGTAACAGCCAGCATAGAAACTAAAGAATGGAAAGAACATATATAGAGTCAAGAAATGAGACTGATAAAAATTATGAGGAACTAACTGAAGATGATATGGAAATAAGTGATACAATGCAAAAGAAATGTCTTGAAGTAATAAAGAAGATGTAATAGTATACAGTATACTTATAGAATTGCTGTTATATTAAAAGGTACGAAACATCTAGAAGAGAAGACTAGAAGCACAAATAGAAAAAAAATATACCAAAGGTCTAGGTGTTAATCAGAATAAAACTATGCGAAAGGTGAAAGGAAAGTGTGAGTGTGTTATGGGAGATTGGCCAAAATTAACACAGACAATTTGGCAAAGTCAAAAATTTTAATCATCCAAAGAAAATGATAAATAATCAGACCATGGTGAGTTTGGAAAGAAGGTGCAAGTGCAGTTAACGCAGTCAATGCATGGTTACGTTAGAGAACAAAATTTCATTTACCACAGATTATTAATTGATAATACATGTATTTGTTTCTTCTCAGTAGACTTCATTAATATTAAAATTATAAAAGAACTGGTAATTATTTTTTTAATACAATAAAATTCCAAACTTAATAGTTAACTACTTTTGTAAATTATAAAATCTATCTCTTTGTTTGTTAAACAAACCAAACTGGAAGATTATGTTTCATGTGTTGTCTACTATTTTATCAAGTATAATCAGTTGATCATTAAAGCAATTAATACTTTGAACACACATAATGCTGTGTCATCTTTAAATATTTATTTATATTTCTCCACTGTTGTTGCGAATAAAATTAGTGATTATTTTAAAATACACTCAAATGTTTTGCACTTGTGTCATAGGAAGGAACTGTTCTTTAACATTTGCTGTTTAACTGATGTGCTGATTACTATAGCTGCCACAACCAGTTAATTCACACTACTAAAAACAGTTCACACACTAGTAGACTTTGGAAAAAGAAAATATAAAACTTGATGGTTCCTTCTAATTTAGTCTACCAACTAAACCACTGACTGGTTGTATTACCTTGCAAACCACAGTAGAGTCAAAAATTTTAACTAATTGGGATTTGTGGGGGGGGGGTGTGAATTATTGATTTGTTTAGATTTTTGAACATAATTAATATATAAGAGTAATGGTATAAAACCAAAAGTGAACTGAATGAATTGCATAGTGTTCAAGCAATAAGTATGTATTATATTGTACATATAAATACATTTTACTTACATATTTTGTCATTTGGTATCCAAAACATTAACATTGAGCTCTATTATTGTAAAACTACACAATATCATTTAGCACTCACAATATTGTACTATTCTTGTTTTCCATTTACAGTAGTCTAAAATATTACCAGTTCAGTTCTTATTTAAATTAAAATCGAACAATGATTAATTTTGCGTTTTCACTCCAGCCTGTTAAGAAATTCAGATTTTTGATGGTTCAGATTTTCAACAACTCACTGTTTACACCTGAATTTTTATCATTATTAATTTTTACGTATTTTAAAGTATGATTACACAAGTAAAATACAAGGACCATATACAGAGTTTATTATTTTATAAAATTCATTTTTGTGATAATGAAAAAAATAAATAATACATGAACGTGTCAAAAGTCAAATCATTTCAACATACCAGAAATACAGCTGTTAGAGTACTCCATAGGATGTACTGATGCATGATTAAACATGCAAAGAAAATATTACTTGTGGTTGTTCTGAACTTATATATAAACATCTTTGTTATTTATTTTTGCGAATAAAAATACTGGAAAATTATGTTAGTCCATAACTCATAGAATGAAAAAGTAACTGTATAAATATAACAAGTGAACAAATGAAATATAAAATCAGTGTAAACATGATGGTTAAATAAATACGATATGTTTATTAGAACAGATGGTGCTAATTTGTTAATGTAAATAATTTAGTATAATCAATTAATTCTCAATTCTGTCACTTATATGTTTGCATCATAGTACTACAGCATTCTGTCAATTTATGAGTCAAACATTTGTAGGTTTCGCAGTTTTTAGATTAATAAACTCTCGTGTTTAAAAATTGTAGTGTTTCACATTAGAGAACAAATTTATTTAGAAAATACAATAACAAAATACTTGTTGTATGAATTCTATTTGTTTAGCAACATTACAAAATCTTATTTTCTTAAAACGAGCTACCACCATTTTCTGTCCTATGTAAATGCAACCATATTATATAAAGAATAATAAAATGTTTTAAGTAAAAATTATAAGTGCATGTTTTTCATAACAAAATAACTGAATGGTAAACTGTACTAAACCACTGGAATGCATATACACATGCTGTGACACATCTCTGTTATAAGCAAATACAAAAAAATACTGTAATTTGAAAGGTTTTTAAAAAAATGTTGACATTTTTCAAAGGTACACAATAACAAGAATTCGAAAACAAATCAAAACAAAGGAGCCAACTAAAAGCTTGCATGTTCTGTATTAAAGATAAAATAAAATATAGTTCTTTAATAACATTTTTATTGAAAAATTAAAACCATCATTGTCATCATTATCATTCTCAGTGTTTCGATGGCCTGAGGTTTATTGAACTTATGGATATATAAATAAAACAAGATACCTTGAATTAACTTATTGTGGGACGATAAAACCCACTGACAATTCAAAAAGGCATCTTATAACGTTCATTCATTACTTTTGAGAAACAGGTGTACAAAATAATATTAGTGTTGAAGTTTCTGTACTCTGGTTAAGTCACATTTAACTCTACTTGTAACTGCTTATCACTCCATGTATAAATGAAGTAACATTGAGGAGTTTTTGATATCAGAAGAAACAACATATAATATTAAATTTATGTCTAACTGTTTCAGTCTACAGACATATCATGTATACGTGAATCTCATTCATTTCCTCTGGCTGAAGTATACAGGAGATGTATGTGACGTATTCTCAAGATATTAAATAAATTCTAATAACAGGTATTTGTACTGAAAACAGTATATAGTTATAAAAGTAAAAGAAAATGGGATTAAGAAAACCATAATAATATACATATTAGCATAATTGAGCATAAATAGCAAACAAATAATACATAAATAGGAATAATGTATACAGCTTGATTTCTAGAAATTTGTCTTTAAATCTTTTTTTTTAAATCGAGCAGATTTCTATATGCAACTTGCCTGGAGTAATTAAACACCAGATGTTCTTATTTACTATTTACTATGCATTGTTAATGCTAATTAATGGCAAACTGTCGTATAGTCAGATGTGCATGCAGTTTATTCAAACAAGTTAATCAATCAGTTATATCTGACTGAAATAATCCCCATCTGGTTTGTTTAATACGTAATATCAAGATTAAAGAATTTTTTTTACACAACTCATAGTCTCGAGGATTACTTTAAATTTTTTATTACAAATGGTTCTCAAAATGTGTCTTGTAACACCAGCAGATGCATTCATGATGTGGATGAGAGACTAGGTTCCTGAAACCAAACTCTGCAACAATTTAGTGCTTTATTTAGTTCTGATATGCACGTAATGCTTATGCATGTGTTTGTATGTGTATTTAATTCTACATGTGCAGCACAATTATGATTTCTATGTATGAAAATTTGTAAAACTAAAAAAATTAATAAATTTAAATAACCCAAATATAAAAATTAAATCAATTATTGATTATTTTACACAGTTTTTAATATCCATTTGGAATTGTTGTAGTAGCACACAATACCATTCTTAATAGGAGACAAGTTTTATACAGTTATAATGTGAACTTAAACATATGAATGCTAATAGAAAAATTTCTTAATTTCAGTTGTTGACAATCAATTCACAGTTTCAAAACTGCAAGTTATGGTCTCCTTTATTCATACTTTATATGCAGTCTTCCTTAATAAAATTAGTGTTTTTTAGTAGTACAGCCTATTTTAATTTGTATTGTAGTTTAATGACTACTAACACAATAATTAAAATTTACAGGAAAATCATCTCTAAGCTTTACAAAGCAAAATTTCCAGTTTACCTTCAATAAACAAATGCACAAAGTGTCTTAAAAAATTATAAAACTATATTCAAAACATTATATTTTCAAACAGTTTGTATTTCAATTTGCCAGCATTCATTATGGTTTTATTGTCTCTAAAATTATATTTAATAAATAGCAAAACTATTTAGAGCAATTTTGAGATGATACATTTAGATCATGAGATCAAGTAAAACTTATTTGGTTTCCTGAGGATATTAAAAATAAATAAAGTTTCCTTATTGGTTTAACCATAAACATCAAATTACTCCACAGATGTAAGATAATGTGTTGTGTTAAGGCACACAAATTTTGAGTAATATTTCACAAAATATTTTATACCATTTATTTTCTTATTATATATAAAAAACTTTCACAAATGAACTTACTTTTTGTTTATGAACACCTTGAAACGTTTGTGAAAGTGAGAACAAAAAGTAAGTTCATTTGTGAAAGTTTTTTATATATAATAATATTAGTAAAAGTGAACAAAGAGGATGAATCAACAAGATATTTATCATTTATTTTCATTTCCTTTATTAATATTGTTACGACGGTCTACTCGATCGTCGTAGGTACAGTAGAAACACAATAATTACAAGACACCAATTAAGTCACTAATCACACCTTTAATTGTTATAGTAAAACAGTTCGTAATTAACAACACAGTGTCTACAACAAATCAAATGAAAATTGTTCACACGCAATAAAATGTCCACTAATATTAAAACTCAACTGTATTACAATTATACCGTCCGAATATAAAACGCAACACTTCACTAAATAACTACTTGAACGTACACCGTAATAACCCGAACCGCTCTGTAAATATATCGCACTAATACTCTCGAACCGCACAGTCAAAAATCTCGCATTGAACTGAAAACTAAGGCCGCGACGCGATGTATTTATAGTTACGCTCACACACCAGAAGCTTCCAAAATGCGTCTTATCTCTCGCGAACTACGTAATTGCTACGGCCTTGACACAGTCCGAGCGCCCGAGCGAAGCCTGGCACAGTCGAGAAAATTCTCGCAAAATGCGTCTAGTAGCACTTACACCACACGCTTACATCGAGATCTTTCTGGCGCATTCGATAAACGCGTAGATTGTTCTGTGCTGTCGTAGCACAGCCCCCTCCTTAAGCCTGTTCGTCCCGAACTGGCAAAGCGTCTCTAAATTTGTATTTAGCCAGGCGATCTAGGTGGACGACCTTGAACTTTCGCTGTCCTCCCTGTTGAATCCGATAAACAACATCGTTAATCCTTTTTTTTACAGCGTAGGGTCCTTCCCAGTTAGACTGAAGCTTAGGTGAGCGACCACGACGGCGCTTTGGATTGAACAACCAGACCTGATCTCCTTCTTGGAAACCCACACTATTGCTGCGAATGTCATACAGAGTTTTCATTTTATCACTGGCAATCTTGAGCCGTCCTCTTACCAAGCGATTCATTTCTCGCAGTTGGTTTTCTAATTGGGAGGAATAGTTCTTTGGCTCTTGGGACTGAGTCTCAGGTGATCCAAACATCAAGTCCCCAGGAAGACGAATCTCCCGCCCAAACACCAATTTTGCTGGAGTCATGCCGGTTGTGTCATGTACTGATGACCTATACGCCATAAGGAATAGTGGTATACGTTGGTCCCAGTCTGTTTGGTTCTCGTCAACAACTTTCGAAAGATGCTGCTCAAGTGTCCTGTTGAATCTCTCAACCATCCCGTCCGACTGAGGATGCAGAGGCGTTGTCCTGGTCTTTCGAATTCCAAGTAGACGGCATAATTCTTTAAACACTCCTGATTCGAAATTTCTCCCTTGATCCGTATGGATTTCCATAGGGGCTCCATAACGGCAACAGAAGTTGTGAACTAACTGCTTTGCCACAGTGGTAACCTCCTGATTTGGAATTGCGCAGGCTTCCACCCACTTAGTAAAGTAGTCACCTACAACCAGGATATACCGGTTTCCATCGTCAGTAACTGGGAATGGTCCAGCAATGTCTATGACAATTCTCTCGAAAGGTTGTCCAACGTTATACTGTCTCATTTTTCCCCTGCTTCTGGTTTGTGGGCCTTTGCTTGCAGCATATATTTCACACGTCCGAACCCATTCCTCTACGTCGCCCGCGTCGTGACGAAGATGAAGCCAATAGAATCGCTTCCGTATTTTGTCAAGGGTTTTGTTAACGCCAAGATGGCCTCCAGATGTTCCATCATGCATCTCCTTCAAAACAGACTGCACTTTACTTCGGGGAACTATCAACTGCATGACCACGTCTCGTCCATCTGCACTTTCCCAAGCCCTTTTCAGCAATCCGTTTTCTAAGGTGAGAGATTCCCATTGTGCCCAGTAGCCCTTCAGCACTTCGGAACCATGGCAGATATCTTGCCAATCCGGGCGGCGACCTTCCTCTTTTGCTGTCAAGATCGGTCCAATGTCTTCATCAGTCATCTGTTCTTGTCGACAGTCTTGTGTTGTCCAGCCATCAGCCAGGAAATCTACAGTGATGGCTTGAACATGTTCGCTTGAGTTTTGTTCTTCCTTTCTGTGGCAATGTCGGCAGTCTTCCGGGCATGGTCTTCGTGATAAGCCATCTGCATTACCGTGCAGGCGCCCCCGCCGATGTTGTACCTTGAAGTTGTACTCTTGCAGACGTTCGAGCCACCTTGCCAAATGTCCTTCCGGATTTTTAAATCTCAAGAGCCATGCAAGTGCAGCATGGTCGGTACGTAGTGAAAACTCTCTTCCATAGAGGTATTTATGGAAGTGCTCCAAAGCTCTGACAATTGCCAACAACTCTCTTCTTGTAACACAATAATTTCTCTCTGGTTTAGAAAGCGTCTTGCTGTAATACGCTATTATTAGTTCTTCACCGTTCTGCACTTGAGACAAAACTGCTCCTAGACCACTATTGCTTGCGTCTGTGTCTACGATGTACTTCCCTTCGGAAGCTGGAAAAGCGAGAATTGGCTGCGAACATAATGCAATCTTTAACGTTCTAAATGCTTGTTCACACTCTCTCGACCATTGGAAGTTTCGTTTATTTTCCGTTAGCTCATGTAGTGGTTTAACAATAGTAGCGAAGCCTTTCACAAAACGTCGGTAATATGAGCATAACCCCAGGAAACTCCGAACTTCGTGTTTATTCTTCGGAACTGGCCGGTCTCTTACGGTGTCTACTTTATTAGGATCCATGCTAACGCCCGCTGCCGAAACCAGATGGCCCAAATACTGTACGTCCTTCTGGAATAGAGAACACTTCTTCGGGCTCAGCTTCAGTTGTGCACCGTGAATTCTAGTTAGAACTTCCTTAAGGTTTTCCAAATGATCTTCGAAAGTCTTCCCGATCACTATGACATCGTCTAAGTAAACAAGGCAAGTTTTCCACGTCAGGCCTCGGAGTATCAGGTCCATCAATCTCTCAAATGTTGCCGGTGCTTTACAGAGTCCAAATGGCATGACGTTAAATTGGAATAAGCCACTTGGGGTCGAGAAAGCGGTCTTTTCCTTGTCTTCTTGATGAAGACCCACTTGCCAATATCCACTCTTCAGGTCCAATGTGGAAAACCACTGTGCTCCGGACAACGTGTCGAGTGTATCGTCAACGCGAGGTAATGGATAGCAGTCTTTCTTTGTAACGTCATTTAACCTCCGGTAGTCTACGCAGAAACGCAATCCACCATCCTTCTTCGCTACCAGCACTACAGGGGAAGACCAAGCACTTGACGAAGGTTCAATTACTCCCTCTGTCAACATGTCCTGTACTAACCGAGACATCTACTCTTGTTTAGACAATGGAGGCCTTCGAGGAGGTTGGCGTATCGGTGTTGTGTCCCCGGTATTGATGCGATGTTGCACAAGAGAGGTTCTTCCCAGTGACTGTCCCCGAACTGCAAAACAATCTTTGAATTCGTGTAAAAACTGTCTGAGTTCTTTTACCTCACCACTTGAGAGGTCGTTAGAAGATCTGTTCACTAATTCTTGCAGTTCCTCTGGTAATTTAGAAGTATCCGAAGAACTGGGTCTTCGTTGCGTTATTCCGGCTACCCAGGCCACAGGAGTCAATTTGCCTAGGAGCGTATTGCTTTGTAAAGTGATAGCTTGATCCAAAATATTCGCCACTCTAATAGGTACATTTCCGGTTTCGTCAGGTTTTACTAAACTTCTGGCAATTAGTATGCACGGTGTGCTGACTACCTGGGGTTCGAATATAGAGCACTGATTGCCCCTAGTATCTACCGCAGTTCTAACCATGATGATCTTTTCGGAGTTTGGCGGAACAGTTACGGCCACTTGGTTTATGACGTCCATCGATTTTTCTGCTGTCGTCATTGTTGATAGCATTACCTCTTCGCCTCCGATTCTCAAGACATTGTTTCTGAAGTCGACTATAAATCCGTATGCGTTCATAACGTCCACACCAAGAATTGCTTCATCCACAATGTCTGCAACAAGTACTTGATGATTAAACTCAAGTCGACCGAGGCGTAGGTGTATCTCCACTTTCCCATACACTTTTACAGGCCGTCCAGTAGCTGTTCGCAAGCTGCAAGAGCACCAGATTGGCTTGAGATCTTTCACCACGTCGGGGAGCACAATAGAAACTGTTGCGCCTGTGTCAACTGTAATCGAGGTTGGCCTTTCTTGAACAAATCCGGTAACTACCAAGCTCCCGCTGTTTTTCTGAAGTGTAGAAATTGCGTATTGTCTAGGGGCTTCGTTCCTCCAGTTAGTCAGCACACGCCCCGTTGTACCGACTACTGCTCGTTTCCCTGCTGCTGAATTCTAACCCGACAATCTCGTTGTAGATGTCCAGGTTTCCCACATCTATAACACTTCGGTCTTCCATCCTTTCTTATTTTATTCTGTGGCGCCGACCGTCGAGTCTCTGTTCCCTGTTCTTCTTCCTCATCGTCTGTGCCGTTGCGATCTTTTAGCGCGCGCACTTTATGACTTGTCCAACCAGACGCTGATTTGGCGGCCTCAAATTGCAAAGCATGTACCAGGGCGTCCGCACTGTTCTGGTGTCTTGCCATTCGTAACACTTGCTGTAGTTCGTTATCTCGGACACCGGCAGTAAATGTCTGCATCGCAAAACGCGTTCGAAAATCTTCTGGCGCTTCAGGATAGGCCAGTCTAATTAGTCTGTCGATACTTGCTTCAAACTCTTGAAGACTTTCCCCGGAATGCTGTCGCCTTGCTCTCAACTGGGTGCAGTACACATCTCGCAAATGTTTATAACCATACCGTAATTCTAGAGCTTTTATCAACTCGGCATAGATGTTCTGGCTGTCAGGTGGCACTTTCTGTAGTAGTTCTGCCGCGGGTCCTTTTAATGAGAGAACGAGTGAAACAGCCTTGTCTTTCTCTGTCCAATTATTTGCGCATGCAGCAGCTTCAAATTGGCGGAGGTACGTTGCCCAGTGACTGTTTCCGTCAAAGGTTGGAGCTTTGACATGAACTGTCCCTACTGCAGGCAAAGTGACTTTCTCTATTAACTTATTTTCTGTGTCTTTTTCTGTCTTTATCACTGGTACAGTCTGTTCAGAAATTTGTTTTGGTTGAATCTTCATGCACTGTTCGACTTCACTTTTAATTTGTTCTCTTATGTTTGCCATTGAGTTTTCTACTGCAGATATTTTTGTTGACATAACTTCTTCCACAGTCAAGACATATTTTTCTACTTTAGCTATTTTATTTGACATGGATTCTTCTACGTCAGATATTCTGGTAATGTGATTATTGAGCTCACCTCGTAATTCACCTACGTCACCACGTAGGAGACCCAATTCTGCGGTAGTATGTTCTTGTAACTGTTTCTGCATAGTTTCAAAGAGAGCTTCCGTTTTATCTTTTTGTCTTTCTTCTGTCTCTAGCATTAGTGCTTTCTGACGTTCCTCAGCTTCTTCTCTTTCCTGCCTGCGTTTTTCATCCTGTCGTTTTTCTGCTTCTTCTCTTTCTTGTCTTCGTTCTTCTTTTTGTCGTCTTTCTGCTTCCAGCAGGAGGGTTTTCTGTCTCTCTTCCGCTTTCTCTGCATCCTGTCGTCGTCGTTCTTCTGTCTGCAACAACAGCGCCTGGAAATTTTCTATCATCTGACTGGCATCTATTGTTTTTCGATTAATTACGAATTACACTCGTCTTGTACAAAGTATCCACTGTTAACCGTTCTATCCCACTTCTGACACCACTGTTACGACGGTCTACTCGATCGTCGTAGGTACAGTAGAAACACAATAATTACAAGACACCAATTAAGTCACTAATCACACCTTTAATTGTTATAGTAAAACAGTTCGTAATTAACAACACAGTGTCTACAACAAATCAAATGAAAATTGTTCACACGCAATAAAATGTCCACTAATATTAAAACTCAACTGTATTACAATTATACCGTCCGAATATAAAACGCAACACTTCACTAAATAACTACTTGAACGTACACCGTAATAACCCGAACCGCTCTGTAAATATATCGCACTAATACTCTCGAACCGCACAGTCAAAAATCTCGCATTGAACTGAAAACTAAGGCCGCGACGCGATGTATTTATAGTTACGCTCACACACCAGAAGCTTCCAAAATGCGTCTTATCTCTCGCGAACTACGTAATTGCTACGGCCTTGACACAGTCCGAGCGCCCGAGCGAAGCCTGGCACAGTCGAGAAAATTCTCGCAAAATGCGTCTAGTAGCACTTACACCACACGCTTACATCGAGATCTTTCTGGCGCATTCGATAAACGCGTAGATTGTTCTGTGCTGTCGTAGCACAGCCCCCTCCTTAAGCCTGTTCGTCCCGAACTGGCAAAGCGTCTCTAAATTTGTATTTAGCCAGGCGATCTAGGTGGACGACCTTGAACTTTCGCTGTCCTCCCTGTTGAATCCGATAAACAACATCGTTAATCCTTTTTTTTACAGCGTAGGGTCCTTCCCAGTTAGACTGAAGCTTAGGTGAGCGACCACGACGGCGCTTTGGATTGAACAACCAGACCTGATCTCCTTCTTGGAAACCCACACTATTGCTGCGAATGTCATACAGAGTTTTCATTTTATCACTGGCAATCTTGAGCCGTCCTCTTACCAAGCGATTCATTTCTCGCAGTTGGTTTTCTAATTGGGAGGAATAGTTCTTTGGCTCTTGGGACTGAGTCTCAGGTGATCCAAACATCAAGTCCCCAGGAAGACGAATCTCCCGCCCAAACACCAATTTTGCTGGAGTCATGCCGGTTGTGTCATGTACTGATGACCTATACGCCATAAGGAATAGTGGTATACGTTGGTCCCAGTCTGTTTGGTTCTCGTCAACAACTTTCGAAAGATGCTGCTCAAGTGTCCTGTTGAATCTCTCAACCATCCCGTCCGACTGAGGATGCAGAGGCGTTGTCCTGGTCTTTCGAATTCCAAGTAGACGGCATAATTCTTTAAACACTCCTGATTCGAAATTTCTCCCTTGATCCGTATGGATTTCCATAGGGGCTCCATAACGGCAACAGAAGTTGTGAACTAACTGCTTTGCCACAGTGGTAACCTCCTGATTTGGAATTGCGCAGGCTTCCACCCACTTAGTAAAGTAGTCACCTACAACCAGGATATACCGGTTTCCATCGTCAGTAACTGGGAATGGTCCAGCAATGTCTATGACAATTCTCTCGAAAGGTTGTCCAACGTTATACTGTCTCATTTTTCCCCTGCTTCTGGTTTGTGGGCCTTTGCTTGCAGCATATATTTCACACGTCCGAACCCATTCCTCTACGTCGCCCGCGTCGTGACGAAGATGAAGCCAATAGAATCGCTTCCGTATTTTGTCAAGGGTTTTGTTAACGCCAAGATGGCCTCCAGATGTTCCATCATGCATCTCCTTCAAAACAGACTGCACTTTACTTCGGGGAACTATCAACTGCATGACCACGTCTCGTCCATCTGCACTTTCCCAAGCCCTTTTCAGCAATCCGTTTTCTAAGGTGAGAGATTCCCATTGTGCCCAGTAGCCCTTCAGCACTTCGGAACCATGGCAGATATCTTGCCAATCCGGGCGGCGACCTTCCTCTTTTGCTGTCAAGATCGGTCCAATGTCTTCATCAGTCATCTGTTCTTGTCGACAGTCTTGTGTTGTCCAGCCATCAGCCAGGAAATCTACAGTGATGGCTTGAACATGTTCGCTTGAGTTTTGTTCTTCCTTTCTGTGGCAATGTCGGCAGTCTTCCGGGCATGGTCTTCGTGATAAGCCATCTGCATTACCGTGCAGGCGCCCCCGCCGATGTTGTACCTTGAAGTTGTACTCTTGCAGACGTTCGAGCCACCTTGCCAAATGTCCTTCCGGATTTTTAAATCTCAAGAGCCATGCAAGTGCAGCATGGTCGGTACGTAGTGAAAACTCTCTTCCATAGAGGTATTTATGGAAGTGCTCCAAAGCTCTGACAATTGCCAACAACTCTCTTCTTGTAACACAATAATTTCTCTCTGGTTTAGAAAGCGTCTTGCTGTAATACGCTATTATTAGTTCTTCACCGTTCTGCACTTGAGACAAAACTGCTCCTAGACCACTATTGCTTGCGTCTGTGTCTACGATGTACTTCCCTTCGGAAGCTGGAAAAGCGAGAATTGGCTGCGAACATAATGCAATCTTTAACGTTCTAAATGCTTGTTCACACTCTCTCGACCATTGGAAGTTTCGTTTATTTTCCGTTAGCTCATGTAGTGGTTTAACAATAGTAGCGAAGCCTTTCACAAAACGTCGGTAATATGAGCATAACCCCAGGAAACTCCGAACTTCGTGTTTATTCTTCGGAACTGGCCGGTCTCTTACGGTGTCTACTTTATTAGGATCCATGCTAACGCCCGCTGCCGAAACCAGATGGCCCAAATACTGTACGTCCTTCTGGAATAGAGAACACTTCTTCGGGCTCAGCTTCAGTTGTGCACCGTGAATTCTAGTTAGAACTTCCTTAAGGTTTTCCAAATGATCTTCGAAAGTCTTCCCGATCACTATGACATCGTCTAAGTAAACAAGGCAAGTTTTCCACGTCAGGCCTCGGAGTATCAGGTCCATCAATCTCTCAAATGTTGCCGGTGCTTTACAGAGTCCAAATGGCATGACGTTAAATTGGAATAAGCCACTTGGGGTCGAGAAAGCGGTCTTTTCCTTGTCTTCTTGATGAAGACCCACTTGCCAATATCCACTCTTCAGGTCCAATGTGGAAAACCACTGTGCTCCGGACAACGTGTCGAGTGTATCGTCAACGCGAGGTAATGGATAGCAGTCTTTCTTTGTAACGTCATTTAACCTCCGGTAGTCTACGCAGAAACGCAATCCACCATCCTTCTTCGCTACCAGCACTACAGGGGAAGACCAAGCACTTGACGAAGGTTCAATTACTCCCTCTGTCAACATGTCCTGTACTAACCGAGACATCTACTCTTGTTTAGACAATGGAGGCCTTCGAGGAGGTTGGCGTATCGGTGTTGTGTCCCCGGTATTGATGCGATGTTGCACAAGAGAGGTTCTTCCCAGTGACTGTCCCCGAACTGCAAAACAATCTTTGAATTCGTGTAAAAACTGTCTGAGTTCTTTTACCTCACCACTTGAGAGGTCGTTAGAAGATCTGTTCACTAATTCTTGCAGTTCCTCTGGTAATTTAGAAGTATCCGAAGAACTGGGTCTTCGTTGCGTTATTCCGGCTACCCAGGCCACAGGAGTCAATTTGCCTAGGAGCGTATTGCTTTGTAAAGTGATAGCTTGATCCAAAATATTCGCCACTCTAATAGGTACATTTCCGGTTTCGTCAGGTTTTACTAAACTTCTGGCAATTAGTATGCACGGTGTGCTGACTACCTGGGGTTCGAATATAGAGCACTGATTGCCCCTAGTATCTACCGCAGTTCTAACCATGATGATCTTTTCGGAGTTTGGCGGAACAGTTACGGCCACTTGGTTTATGACGTCCATCGATTTTTCTGCTGTCGTCATTGTTGATAGCATTACCTCTTCGCCTCCGATTCTCAAGACATTGTTTCTGAAGTCGACTATAAATCCGTATGCGTTCATAACGTCCACACCAAGAATTGCTTCATCCACAATGTCTGCAACAAGTACTTGATGATTAAACTCAAGTCGACCGAGGCGTAGGTGTATCTCCACTTTCCCATACACTTTTACAGGCCGTCCAGTAGCTGTTCGCAAGCTGCAAGAGCACCAGATTGGCTTGAGATCTTTCACCACGTCGGGGAGCACAATAGAAACTGTTGCGCCTGTGTCAACTGTAATCGAGGTTGGCCTTTCTTGAACAAATCCGGTAACTACCAAGCTCCCGCTGTTTTTCTGAAGTGTAGAAATTGCGTATTGTCTAGGGGCTTCGTTCCTCCAGTTAGTCAGCACACGCCCCGTTGTACCGACTACTGCTCGTTTCCCTGCTGCTGAATTCTAACCCGACAATCTCGTTGTAGATGTCCAGGTTTCCCACATCTATAACACTTCGGTCTTCCATCCTTTCTTATTTTATTCTGTGGCGCCGACCGTCGAGTCTCTGTTCCCTGTTCTTCTTCCTCATCGTCTGTGCCGTTGCGATCTTTTAGCGCGCGCACTTTATGACTTGTCCAACCAGACGCTGATTTGGCGGCCTCAAATTGCAAAGCATGTACCAGGGCGTCCGCACTGTTCTGGTGTCTTGCCATTCGTAACACTTGCTGTAGTTCGTTATCTCGGACACCGGCAGTAAATGTCTGCATCGCAAAACGCGTTCGAAAATCTTCTGGCGCTTCAGGATAGGCCAGTCTAATTAGTCTGTCGATACTTGCTTCAAACTCTTGAAGACTTTCCCCGGAATGCTGTCGCCTTGCTCTCAACTGGGTGCAGTACACATCTCGCAAATGTTTATAACCATACCGTAATTCTAGAGCTTTTATCAACTCGGCATAGATGTTCTGGCTGTCAGGTGGCACTTTCTGTAGTAGTTCTGCCGCGGGTCCTTTTAATGAGAGAACGAGTGAAACAGCCTTGTCTTTCTCTGTCCAATTATTTGCGCATGCAGCAGCTTCAAATTGGCGGAGGTACGTTGCCCAGTGACTGTTTCCGTCAAAGGTTGGAGCTTTGACATGAACTGTCCCTACTGCAGGCAAAGTGACTTTCTCTATTAACTTATTTTCTGTGTCTTTTTCTGTCTTTATCACTGGTACAGTCTGTTCAGAAATTTGTTTTGGTTGAATCTTCATGCACTGTTCGACTTCACTTTTAATTTGTTCTCTTATGTTTGCCATTGAGTTTTCTACTGCAGATATTTTTGTTGACATAACTTCTTCCACAGTCAAGACATATTTTTCTACTTTAGCTATTTTATTTGACATGGATTCTTCTACGTCAGATATTCTGGTAATGTGATTATTGAGCTCACCTCGTAATTCACCTACGGCACCACGTAGGAGACCCAATTCTGCGGTAGTATGTTCTTGTAACTGTTTCTGCATAGTTTCAAAGAGAGCTTCCGTTTTATCTTTTTGTCTTTCTTCTGTCTCTAGCATTAGTGCTTTCTGACGTTCCTCAGCTTCTTCTCTTTCCTGCCTGCGTTTTTCATCCTGTCGTTTTTCTGCTTCTTCTCTTTCTTGTCTTCGTTCTTCTTTTTGTCGTCTTTCTGCTTCCAGCAGGAGGGTTTTCTGTCTCTCTTCCGCTTTCTCTGCATCCTGTCGTCGTCGTTCTTCTGTCTGCAACAACAGCGCCTGGAAATTTTCCATCATCTGACTGGCATCTATTGTTTTTCGATTAATTACGAATTACACTCGTCTTGTACAAAGTATCCACTGTTAACCGTTCTATCCCACTTCTGACACCACTGTTACGACGGTCTACTCGATCGTCGTAGGTACAGTAGAAACACAATAATTACAAGACACCAATTAAGTCACTAATCACACCTTTAATTGTTATAGTAAAACAGTTCGTAATTAACAACACAGTGTCTACAACAAATCAAATGAAAATTGTTCATACGCAATAAAATGTCCACTAATATTAAAACTCAACTGTATTACAATTATACCGTCCGAATATAAAACGCAACACTTCACTAAATAACTACTTGAACGTACACCGTAATAACCCGAACCGCTCTGTAAATATATCGCACTAATACTCTCGAACCGCACAGTCAAAAATCTCGCATTGAACTGAAAACTAAGGCCGCGACGCGATGTATTTATAGTTACGCTCACACACCAGAAGCTTCCAAAATGCGTCTTATCTCTCGCGAACTACGTAATTGCTACGGCCTTGACACAGTCCGAGCGCCCGAGCGAAGCCTGGCACAGTCGAGAAAATTCTCGCAAAATGCGTCTAGTAGCACGTACACCACACGCTTACATCGAGATCTTTCTGGCGCATTCGATAAACGCGTAGATTGTTCTGTGCTGTCGTAGCAATATGTTCCACTTTCGGAGCAAACTATGGGCAGTAATGGCAAGGAAAGGGATCCCACAACACCTAATTAGAGCAATACAGTGTGTATATGTAGAATAAAATCTTAAATAGAAGCAGGGAGACCGAGAACAGCTCCTGATCAATTGTGGAGTACGACAAGGGTGTCCATTATCACCTTCTGTTTTTAATGTATATATTGACGATGTCATACAAAACTGACAGATGTGTCTTCCAGACCATTTTATGATTGGTCACTCTACAATTGACACTTTGTTGTTTGCGGATGATCAGGCTATTCTGTTGGACTCTGAAAACAGATTGCAGATGGGTATACATTTCTTAAATGGAATCTGCAAAGACTCTTAATTTCCGATATCCACAATTAACTCTTTGAAGGGCAGGCAATAAGCACACAAAAAACCCTATGTGGGGCAGGAAATTTTTTTTAACTTTTTTTTGTAATTTTCGCTTACTTTATCTTTTTAGGCATATAAATGAATGTTAAAAATTATTACAACACAATAATTTTAAAAAATATATAATTTATTTACTAAAGAAAGGTGGTTACACTGTGTAACCACTGCCCCACTTGAGCAACTTTTAACTAATAACAAAGGCAGAAAATTCACAAATTTAAAATAATTTAAAACTTTCTTTACAACTGTTTAAGAGAATGAAAATCATTAAAACATGTCTTTCCTGATCTCAAACACAAAGCTACATCACACACATCACATTTCCATCTTGATCGTACTGGGTTTTTCTTAGAACTGCAGAGCGCACATCTTCGTGGTGAAGCCATATGTGTGTGTTGATGACTGCTAGATACCAGCCTAACATTAACATCTACACGAGCTTTTTTGTTTGTGACGTTTGCTGGTCTGTTTTCTAAGTTTACTGCTGCCTTCTTTGTAGTAACAATTTTTGGAGCGAAAATTGCCCTGTAGATTGCGCGCTTAAAATCTTTGTTGTTGTATTGCTGCATGTCCATCTCTTTGTGTATGATGAAAGCATTGGTGACACAACAATCAATAAAATGGAAGAATAATCGCATCCACCATTTTTTGCTCTTTCTATCAATTTTGTAGTCATTTTTTAACCTGTCAAATTTGTCTACAAAATTCATGTGGCAGTTGTACTCCTGAATAGCAAGTGGGCATGTGAATGTTTTCCTTGTTCCATCTTTTTGTTTTCTTTTTACCGTAGAAATTTCTGAAGGGTCATGAGCAGTGCTTAATACATTGACACCTTTACTGTCTTTCCACCTGTAAACAGCAGTTCCAGTGTTGCTTACACTGAATGAGAATTCTCCCCTCTCCATATTTTTCTCATTTTCAAGAGGTGGTAAACCTTTCCTTTTAGGATTCACTGTACCGCATGCAAAAGTGTTTTTATTTCTCAGTTTTTCATACAGTTGTAGAGATGAAAAAAATTATCCATATAAACTATGTGGTTCTTACCTTCTAGAACATTGGTGAGATCCAAAACTACTCTTTCACCTAACCCACATTCAACTTTATTTTTACCTTTTCCAACATAAATTTGAAATTTCAAGTTATAAGCAGATTCATCATATAACATCCAAATTTTGTAACCACGTTTAATTGGCTTATCCCTCATAAATTGTTTCATACAGGATCGTCCCTTAAATTTAACCATACTCTCATCCACAGCAACGTTACGGTGTGGCTTGTAGCAGTCAATAAATGATTGAGATAAAAAATCAATGAAAGGTCGCAATTTGTACAATTTATCAAAATTTGGGTCATTTGACAAAGGCATCAATGAGTTATCATTTAAATGTAAATGAGTCAACAAGAAGCTAAAACGTTTCACTGGCATTAGCTTTGAAATATAAGAATCATGTAAGTCTTCGTCTTGTGACCAATAATCGCGATAGCTGCTTTTTTTATTAATGGACATGTACAAATTTATACCTAAAAAACATCGTATCTCTTCATCAGTTGTAGGTTTAAATGGCTTACACTTTTGTGTTGCATACAAGTTTGTATGAAAAACAATATGAGAAATCACTGTATCATTTACAAAAAGGGAAAATAATTTATAAGGATCTGGATTATCTATTTTTTTAACATGTTCAGTAATACCGCTATATTCACAGAACTGTGGAACACATTTGACAGTGTTTGTAGTATTCCAAATGATTTGATCACTTCCTGTATCACCAGATTCTTCACTATAACTACTAACATCATCTAAAGTAATAGGAATGTTCAAGTCACCTGAAAAAAATTCCGTATTTTCTGGTTCATTTTGGTGAACGTCAGATTCCGAATCTAAGTCACTAGCAATACTTTCACAGTCCGAAGGTATTCCATCATCGCATACGTATCTTAAGATTTCTTCTTCACTCAGATAATTTGTAGACATATTGTAAGTTTACCTTCCACAAGCACCTCAAGGGCAGTGGTTACACAGTGTAACCACCAAAAACCACTTTACTGTTCACACGTATGTATAACTTTATCTTTAGGCTTTTGTTCAATATTGAGAAAATATATTAAATATGACTAATTCACTTGAAAAAACAAAAATAAACGAAAACTGTAAAAGATGCAAGAAAAGTAAACTATGACACATAACCAACGTACTGCATGTGTAAACAAATGTTGCTTACTACAACAACAGATGACTCCTAACAGCTGATGCAACTGCCAGCACTCCAAGTGGCAGAGAAATGTACTTCTATGATGGTTTCATTGTGTAGCTGCTGCCCTGGAAAGGACTATTTAGAGAAATGCAAGTGGTTTCACTGTGTAACCACTGCCCCGTTACGCCCAACATACAGGTGGTCACACTGTGTATTGCCTGCCCTTCAAAGAGTTAAAACCAAGGTGATGGCTTTTTGTGGGACTGATCCTGTACGGGCAAAAATTGTTATAGATGGTACTGTCCTGGAACAGGTTAGCAGTTTTGAATACCTGGGCTAAAGTCTGTCTTATAATGCAAGCAAAGAGATGGTGAATAAGTTGCATAAGTTGAACCTTATGTGCGGGACCATCAGGCGAACCCTTAAGTCAGCAAGTAAAGGAACATGTCTAAAATTCTACATGGTGATGGCTCTTCCCACACATTTTTATCGGTCTGAGAATTGGACTTTAACAAAAGGCCAGGCCAGTCGCATCCAAGCGGCTGAAATGAGATTTCTCAGGCAGGTGGCAGGGTATACTCTCCATGATCATAGAAGAAACACAGATATGTGGAAGGAACTGAATATTATGAGTGTACTCGACAGGATCACCCAGTATTGGGTGAATTGGTGGGAACATCTTTGCCAAATGGATGACTGGCGCATCCCCAAACAACTATGGAACTATAAGCCGAGGGGACAAAGAGGTGTGGGACGTCCGAGGAAGCGCTGGAGTAACCAGCTGTAATATTTGCCTATTTGAGACAGGAACAAACCATTCTTGGTTTAAACCTTGAGGATGATAATGATTGTGTTCCATTTGTGCACGCGCACATGCGCGCACACACACACACACACACACACACAAGTATATACACAGTACGGATACTTTATTTGGGATGACTAGGAACATTTTTGTTAACATGTGCTCTGCTGGCATGATTTGGTGATTCCATCCTCCTCTGCCAAACATTTTCGTTTTCATATAATATGATATTGATTCTTTGGTTATTATTAACCACTCACCAATGTAGTGTGAGTGGTTTACGACATGTTCAGTCATTATGACGATGTGGCAGAGAACTGTTAAAAATTGTCTGAATGGTGTGAAAGTAAGATAAGTTAATTTTTTAAATGTTCATTTATGAAGCATGTGTTTTGTGTCACTTCATTGAAGAGAAGCCCCTAGCCTCTCCACTCCAACACCACTCTCACCTACACGAGGTGGGCCCTGTTCCAAGTAACCCATTCCAAAGTTGTGGTAACCAATCCCTTCAGTGGAGTGGGTCTGTAAGCAGATGAGAGGTAGGGATCTTGGCAAGGCAGCCTGGAGGTAATCTTGGGTCCTGCCTTGCCATCTGCAGCCGGATGCACACCTAGTGTGGTGGTAGAGGAGCCAGGCTAAAATGCATATAAAGAAATACTAGAGCCAATAAAGAAGAATATACTAGAATTTGAATAGAAGAACCAAGAGTGTGCCATAGAATGAAAAGAGAGGTGCCAAAAAGAAAGACAGAAGAAATAGTAGAACACCATGACAAAAATGAATGTAAAAAATTCTGCAAAAAGATCCAGAACACAAGAATTAAGGTCAAGACTGTGTGAGTGTAAGATAAAAATGGTAAAATTCTGATAGTGAATGAAAAGGTTCTCGTGAGATGGAAGGAATACTTTGAAGACATATTGTCAGTCAATACAATAGGCATGAACAGGAAAATATACTACATGGCAGAACCTGAATATATTCCTCCTATCCTTAAAGAGGTACCACACGTAACTATGTCCTTGAAAATTCACAAATCTCCAGGAACAGATGAAATAAAAGCTGTACGAATAAAGTATATAGAGGAAGATCTCCAGAAAAGGATACATCACCTAATTACATTAATTTGGAGGAAACTTAAAATACCAAATGGGTGGATAATGTAAATTATACAAGAAGGGAGAGAGACTAGAATGTTCCAACTACAGGCCTGTAACGTTACTCAATGTTACGTATAAAGTTCTATCAGGTGTAATATACAATATCTTAGTAGAATATGTGGAAGAAATATTAGGTGAATCCAATGTGGATTCTGACCGAGCCACTCCACAAATTATCAAATATTCACCATAAGACAGATACAGAAAATACAATATACATCTATATAACCTGTATATAGAATTCAGACAAGCCTTTGACAATATTGACAGAGGGAGGACATTTGAAGATCTATTATCACTTGGTATATCAAAGAAACTGGTACGACTTGTGGAAGTGACTATGGCTGGTTCCAGAGCAATGATACGAGTTGGCAGTCAGTTCACATTCACATTTCCCATTATCGCAGGGATTAGACAAGGAGATACACTGTCCTTTTTATTACTCTTTTACTTAGTTTTAAAAGCAGTACTCAACAATATGGAAATTAGGGGACATATAAGAATAAAAATGACACAAATTCTTGCTTATGCTGATGACTTAGCCATTACAAATAGAAACAAAAATTCTTTGAAAGAAGCTGTAATTAATATAGATAGTGAGTAAATGGAGAGGGGATTGAAAATAAATGATAATACAACCAAATACATGGAAGTAACAAGAACATCATGTAATAGACAACCTCTACAGTTAGCCAATATATTATTTTGTTGGTGTATTTGTTATTGTTTAATATGTGTTCTTGTTCTTTGGTATGTACGAATATTTCGGATAGTATACCTGATATAGGGGAACCCATATGGTATCTGTTTGTGTGTAAACCATGTTATTGTGTGAGAAATAATTTTGTTCAGTGATAATTTTAGTGAGTTGGATGATCTCTGTGTGTTTCAGGTGTGTTATTTAGTATTAGTAACTGTTCTAATATAGTTAAGGTTTCTTTTATGGGTACATTAGTGTATAGGTTTGTTATGTCAAATGAAGCTAGTGTTGAGTTGTGTGGAATGTGGATATGTTGAGTTTTATTCACCAGATCAATATTATTTTTGACGGTGGTGCTGTTTGTTAAATTTATGTTATTTCTGATTAATTTATCTAAGTGTCTAGCTATTTTGTGTGCAGGTGCTTGTGTGTTGTTTATAAGTGGCCTGATAGGGATATTAGGTTTGTGTAATTTTGGTAGTGCATTCAGTGTAGGGGGGTTTGGTTTAATTTGTTTCAGATATTTGATGTTGTCAGGTGGGATTATGTGTTTTGTGTTATTTAGGACTTTATTTATTTGTTTGTGATATTTTGGGGTGGGGTCTTTGTTTAATTTAGTTATGTTGTTTTCGGTAAAAAAATGTGTCGATTTTGTTATTTAAATCTTGATTTTCTATTATGACATTTATGTTACCTTTGTCAGCTTTGAGTATGGTTAGGTTGTGTTCTTGTAATTTGCGTTTTATATTTTTTAATGTTTGGATTTCGTTATTATGGTGTTTCTGTTCATAATGTCGTGTGTGTTGTAATTTATGTTTGATATCATGATGTATAGTGTCATGGTCTTTGTTATGCGTGTGTTGTATGGCTGTTTCAGCATCTAAGATGATGTCTCGTATATACCTCTTGTTATTATAGTTAATGGTTGGATTGTTTCCTAAATTGTGTTTTAGACCTTTATCTAATAGGGTTATTTCTGCTTTAGTGAAATTGGTCTTTGTTATATTTACTGTACGTGCGTGAAATTTATGTGTCGGTGTAGGTACAGTTTCGTTTCTGCGTGTTAAGATGTTATTGATTTTCCTGTTTTGTTTATAAAGAGTAGAGTATAGCCTGGCTGAGACACATAATGAGGATGGACAACATAGAATTTCCAGAAAAATTCTAGGTTGGAGACCAGTTTTTACAATGGATGGAGATTGAAAATAAATGATAATACAACCAAATACATGGAAGTAACAAGAACATCATGTAACAGACAACCTCTATAGTTAGAAAATCATAAATTTGAATATGCAAGTGAGTTTTCCTACCTCAGCTGACAAATAAACTTTACTAACACTACAAGCAATGAAATCCATCATACAGGAATGTAATGGAGACCAGGTTGGAGATCTAGTATGAGATCAAGAGGAAGGCCAAGAAATATATGGATCAAGGATGTTGAGGATGATCTGAGGAATTGGGAGATAAAAAGATGGAAAAGACTATGCAATGAGATGGCTGAATGGAAAAAAAATAATTGAAGAGGCTAAAATTATATTGGGTTGTAATGCCAGTAACAGAAGAAGTCTAGTATTGTTTTAGTCAAAATTCCATTTTAAAAATATTTTACTTCTGGATCTGGTTAAAAACATGTCTGATTCCATTTACCTATAAATAGGATGAATGGAATCATGTGTAGGTAGGCCTAAATCATTTAGCCTTAGAATGAACTGTTGCTCAGTGTAAGATCGTAAGACATGTTTATGGCCTGGTTAAAGAAGTTGATGAATGGAGACTAAGAAATAACTAGGAGATAGATGAGCTATTGAATCATGAGGACATTTTAAGATTCACAAAGGCTCAACTAATACAATGGCTAGGTCACCTAGAGCAGATGGGTGATCAGCGTATGCCAAAGAAAATCTTGAGGGCGCAACTCTATAAAAGCAGAAAAAGGGGTTGACCTAGGATAAGATGGTTGGATGATGTGGTAGAGGATCTCAGAAGAATGGATATGAGGGGTTACACTGAGATGGCAATGGACAGGAGACTTTGGAGAAGATTGATGTTGGAAGCCAGTGCTCACATTGGGCTGTAGCACTGAAGAAGAAGAAATATTACAGAGTTTGTTTCTATTCTGTATAATTTGAGGTGTACAGAACCATCTTATGTTTAATGTTATAAAACTACACATGAGTCAGTGCCATAAAAATAATTTAATTTTATGCTTTGAAGTATGAATTTATAATTAACAAAAACAATTATATTAATACTGATTGTTAAACTTTCACTTGTGAACTTACTTTGTTTTTTCCCGTATGCGTTTCGGCGTGATGTGCGCCTTGCCTTCGTCAGCGGTGTGAGACAGAATGTCCGGAACTTGTAACGGTTTTTTGGTTTGGTAGTTGAGTGGGGGGGAAGGGAATTGGCACGGGGATCCGAATTATTGTATGTTTTATGTATAATTGTGTCAAAGAGTGCGTGTGATTTAAAGCATAATTGGTCATTAAGTATGTTGTTTGGTTGTGTTGTGTAGTGTTTGTATATTTCATATTGTTCTGCTGTGTTAAGTTTCGGACTTTTAGGCAAGTAGTGTAATATCTCAAGATTATTATCTATGTTGGTGTACCTGTGGTTGTTTGTGTGTATGTGTGTGGCAAATGCGGAATGTATGTTGTTGCTGGATAGCGCTTTTAGGTGTTCACAGTAACGTGAAGAAAAAGATCTTCCCGTCTGGCCTATATAGGGCAACAACATACATTCCACGTTTACCACGTTCACAAGTGCTGTGAATGAAGAAGATGAACTATCAAAACAATTATATATAATATTTAAATGAACACAGGACAACTAAATGTATCACTGGATATTAAGGAAAGTAAATTCTTTATTAAGTAAAGTCAAGAATAGTACATGTTAAAACAGCTTAATATAAATAACATATTAATGTTTTTAAAACATGTAAACAACAAAACACTACTTTCTAATTCATGTAAAGTAAATATAGAATAAATGGGGCCTATATAAATTGGAAACATAAAAGCATAGCATAAATACTAAATATGTTTAATTATTTAAATACAGCCCTTACTGTTTATAGAAAATTACATCAGATACTTGGATGGAAATATTGTTTTAAATTGTGTATCCTCTGAAATTTTCAGCCAACCATGTTCTTCACAAAATGAATTTAAAAATCCAAACTACAGTCAATTACTTACAAATTAACTCTTAATTAGGTTATACTGACTTCTCTGAAGAACATTGGATGTGTTCTTCATAATCACCCTTCATCAGTGAAAAGATGATTTTCATAATATTCAGATTTTAAAAACAATAAAACAACTGATTAACTCAAAATATTTTCCAAATTATTGTTTTTTATTTGCCCAGTTTTGAAATAGGTAAAGTACAGGTATCATTTGAAAGACTCTTCGCTGCTATTATTTTATAACAGCTAGGATGTAACCTACCCTGTAATTATGTTTTAAATACCTTTTTTTTCAGAGAAAGCTGATAGTTTCTGAAGCGTCTCATTTGATGTTAACTTTTTGAAGCACATGAGATTTATAATTATTCTACAATAATTACTTTGGAAGATTAAAATAAAATTATTAATTTTTTAAGAATTATTTTAGGTGTATACGAGTTGTGAGCTTATATAAATTTTAAAATATATACTTGTATATAATTAAATTTTTAATTGTTAACATACCTACAAAATAATAGTTAAATTCAATAATATACACTTAACATAAATATAATTAGACTATCATATTATCTAAATTATCTAACATAATATTAGAATAGACAAAATTATCCCAGATATTATACATTTTTGAAATGGTACACTCCTGGGACGACCCATAAATACTGCTCTAATGCACTGCTTGCAGATAGAGGCTGAGAACATCTGCATACTATTGGACTCAAAATTTGCCATTGATAGCCTGGAAAGACTCCACTCAGATGACTGTGCTTTCCATGTAACAGGAATAAGAACTCTGCTTGGCCAGCTCAGAAGGAAGGGGAAAAATATAGCTTTCCAGTGGGTTTCAGCTCACTGTGGAATTGCAAGGAATGAACGGGCTGATGAAATCGCAAAAGCATCTGTGAAAATGCAGCCAGTGGAGAATCTGTGTAGAGTGCCGTGACAGTGGCAATCTGGGAAGAATGGAGAGAGATGGAGAACAGCAAAAACAGGGAGACGGCTTTTCACCTACAGCTAACACCAGCAGAACAAAAACTTTACAAAAATGTTCCAAGAGAAATCACCACATTTGCAGCGAGGGCCAGAATGGGACATTCAATCACGCAACAATATTTGTTCCGATTCCAACTGAGCACCTCTCTGGACTGCAGAGCCTCCAATTACCAAAAAGAAAAATCCATAGCTCATATCCTTCTGGAATGCACATCCATAAATGCCAAAAGAAACCGATTGAGAGCCTGTTAAATTTTAATATTTGTAGGAACTTAGTGTAGCTAAGTGTACATTCTCCACAAGAATGAAATTTCAAGCAAGAGTATAGTTTGCAAAGTATAGTCAAGCATTTTTTATGGCAAAGTCTACAAATTTATTTAATTCTACATATTACAATTTATCTTAAAAAAAAAAACAGTTGAATCATAACACTTACTACAATAAGTACTTACTATACCAATGTTATCATTGTTTTAAGACCTATTCTGATCATGTAGTTCAGGAGACAATTACTGTAGTACAAAATGATAAATCCAGTTCATATACAGTTACATGTGTATTATCTGAAATACTTATATCCTTCCACTATTTACTAATGCACATATGCTTACCAGTACCAAAAGTTGACATGAATTGAAATACATTATTTAAGATTATAAATCTACAGACAAATAAAGCAAAAGCTTCCGAATGCTGTGTTGTCATTTTTAAGTTTTTGTGAACTATATTTTCTAAACTTTATGTTAAGAATTGTACAGATTTAAAATAAATGTTTTCTGTGAGTTTAAATTAGTTTCATTTTAAATTGGAAAGCAACCAAGATGGTGTGTATTACACAAAGATCTACAAAGTTCTGTCAATATAACAATGAATGTAATCACACCTACAAAAACAGGAGCTATAGTAAAATTTTAGCTATAATAAGCTTGAAAGTTCAAAATGTAGTAATGTAGCAAATCATTTAATGTTAAAAAAATCTGTTAAAATCAGTTCATAAGTAATTAATATATACTAATTAATATTAATTAATTTATTGGATTTTGTTGTCCATGACATGTTGATTACTTAACTAAGTATAATTATTTCACTACCGACTCGGAACACAAAGTTTTTTATGGGTAAAAGCGTAAACGTTTTACCTTATAGCCTTAACTGGTTTTCGCTTTTCAAAGCCTCTGAAGAAGCTTTTTAAAAGCGAAAACCTGTTAAGGCTATAATGTAAAACTTTTATGTTTTTACGCATAAAAAACTTTGTGTTCCGAGTCGGTAGTGAAATTATTATACTTATATAAGTAATTATAAGTAACTAGTTACTTGTGTAACTAACTACCGACTCGGAACACAAGTTGTTCATTGGTAAAAATGTAGACTTTTACCTTATAGCCTGAACCAATTTTTGCTTATTATAAGCTTCATCAGAGGATGCCACTGGGAGCGCTGTCCATCTTGTTCTTGGTGATGGCGCCGTCTTTTGAAAGATCGAAGTTGTGTGTGTGGGGTGTGTGTTATGTTCGAATAATATGTGTGATTTGAATTGTGTCTGTTCGTTTAGGATGTCGTCTAAATGAACAGACAGAATTCAACTCACACATATTATTCGAACATATCACACCCCACACACACAACATTGATCTTTCAAAAGATGTCACCGTCGCCAAGAACAAGACGGTCAGCATTCCCAGTGCCAGCCTCTGATGAGGCTTATAATAAGCGAAAACTGGTTCAGGCTATAAGGTAAAAAGCTTACATTTTTACCAATAAAAACCTTGTGTTCAGAGTCGGTAGTGTTATACTTATAATTAGTCATATTAATTATATACTGTTAAAACACACACACACACACACACACACACACACACACACACACACACAGAGTTATTAACAGTTTTTAGAAAAAGTACTTCATTAATAATAGTAGTAACAAAACAAATGAAGGAACAGGGAGGTTTTTTTAGTATAATAATAATAGTATGATAATTTTTTACTAAGAAGTGTTGAATTATATGTTGTGCGGATTATTTAGAGAAAAATATGCTATGAAAGCACTATGGAAGCTAAACTTATCACCTACCCTAAACAAGAAGAGTGAAGAAAACAGGCTGACTTTCTTCAGAAAACATGGGATCTGAAGCCCTTAAAAAGTGACTACAGCTTCTACAGTGAGTGTAATGCCTATTGTATACTGAATTGTATATATATAAAAGTGTAACTACTGTTATTCTTGTTACAGATGTTAGTTGTATTTGCATGTATGAAAACTGATGACATTATATTATGTATCTTATAAGTTGTTACTATTAATTGTTTGATATACTTGTTGTTCATGGTGTTGTTATTGATTCATATACTGTATAACAATCATCATCCACCCACCACTTTTTAAAGCTAGTAATTATCTGAATTATTAGAAGTTTACTATAATCTTATATTGTTCATGTGTGAGAAAATAAATAACAGGTATAAATCCTTACTTAGGCTTTAAAAACAAGAGCCATGATGGTTGATATTTTTTTCTTTTCCTCATAAAAACAATTCATATTTACTTTATTAAAAAGTTATATTATTTTTAAAATTATGTAGATTGTAAATAGGACATACGAAATTTCTCTTTGTCTACACAAAAAAATTTGTTAATATTCTGTAACAGAAGTTTTAAAGAAAGTGAAAAAAGACACAACTATAATGAATATGTTTTATTGTCTTTACATAATACAATGATGAATCTTTTAACTCCTACAGTAATCATAACATTACATGATCGGTTAATTTAATTTGTGCAGTATATATATATATATATATATATATATATATATATATAATACAAAGCTTAATTACCATTTTCTCATGACATGAGGATAGTACATATTTGCTGATTTACGGTTGCGAAGAGTATAACCTCTTGATGAAAACCTGTCGAACCTAAATCTGTTCCAACAGCTTAGTCCAGGGATAAATTTCCTTAAAAATCCAATCCTTGCCATATATATTTGGAAAGATTCCTGTCGTTTCTTAGTTAAAATCCTTCTGAAGTACGTACTCTCACTTTCATTCACTTGTCGTTGGTATTTCACTGACATATAGTACTGGGTGTACATTGTATAACTAAAATTATAAAAACACTGACTTTGGACAACGCTAATTACAACATCAATTCTGTGTACATACTGCTCATAAGTTTCATCGTCATATTTATTAAACACTCTTCTAACATATGACTTTTCATCTTCACCATATCTTTGTGAAAATAGACGTTTATAGTAGCGTTCTTCAGTCTCCCCATACTTTTTCTCTTCCTAAAAATTAATAGATAAAGATTAATTCATTAAATAAATGTAGTGCATTTTTTAAATCACCAGTATAACTATTAATTAAAACTGATGTTTCACTAGGCAATTCTAAAAGGTAAGTCAGTTCACCATGTGCAGTTTCATCTAATATAACTGAAATTTACCTAACTCTCTATCATCAGAGTGATAGGATAGTTATTATTTTGTATTTAATATTTGTTTTAGAATTAATTTTAGCTTGAAGATGACTACCAGTTTCAGATGTAGCTGAACTATAGCTTCAAAAATATAATCAGTGATAGGTAATGTAATGTATCTCAGTGATTTTGTCTGAGGCTTTCACGGCCAGTGTCGATGTCGATCTTATTAAAATTGCTGCTTGCTGGGTTTTAAGGCTGTGGTCCAAAGTTGTTCATTGGACAACATATGGTAAGTATGTTATTATCGTACGCTTGGATGCGCACGCACCTTATAAAACTCTATAACAGGCGTCAAGCTCGTGGCTTGTACAGTTTCAATGTATCGTTTTATTTTCAACAATGAGTTTGATAAATATATATTTTCAAGAGAAAAAATTAATAAAATACAAAAAAAAAACTCTTGATATGATTTCTATTTGGTTTGGAAATTATTTGAGAACAGATGCAACAGTTAAATTAATAAGCTACCGCTACCATTTTGAGGTTAGCTATCACAGGTAATGCTATTCTGGTAAATGATTTCTTAACGGTTAACATTTCTTAATTTATATTTTCTGAACACATTATTAATAACATTTTAACATGTTACTATTAGAATTGCTTTTATACCTTTGTACGAAAGTTAATGTTATTTATTTCAAAACATCGAAATAATCAAAACAAGTTTAGTCAAAAGAGTGACTAAATGTTAACTCTTGTAATTAATGACAATTACTTCAAACATACTTTTTATAATTATGAAAATTAATTAAAATATTTATCTAATATTTTAATAAGTATAAATTGACATTTCTTTGAATTCTAATAATTCCATTATAAGTTTGATGCTGCGCTAGTAATGACTCGCGTAGTATCAAAATGTCTATTTCAAAAATATTATTTTTTAAATCAAAGTTATTTAAATAAAATATTGTACTCCCTGTTTATTTATCACAACACACGCGAGTACGACCGGGATTATACACTATCGTACTTGTATAGTTCGGTAATACCGCACTTATCACTCGGAAGTATTTTTGTTGTGTCAAGGTTACGTATGTTTATCAACTTATTGTCAATGGACGCGCACAAATTTGAAAATAATACTTTTTCATGGTGTAGAGTTGCGTGACCACTCCGTCTGAAAGCTGTTCGTAGACTGTCCGTTTTGCCGGAGCGTCTCTTTCGAGTCTGACAAAATGCGTTGATTTGATTGGCTGTAATCACTATAGTCTTCACCCCAAAAGCCTTTGTTTTATTAAAATATTTGGTGTTTTACCAAATTTTGACTTTGGGTTCGGGTTTATGTGACGTAAGCACTAGTGTAAAAAATAATTGAAAAGTTAATAATTACAATAACTTCCTTATTGAACGTCCTATCGTTACATGAGTTATGTCATTGAATTGTAGACATTTTCTTCTTTAATTTAAGTCTAAACAACATTATTTTATTTACATCGCTTCTCTTAATATAACGTTTTTATTAATTATCTTTGGTGTTTCTTATTTTTATAAGTTTTCGACACCAGGGTTAATTATTTTTAATAAAAACACTTTCTAAATAAACACTTGGAGTCCATTTCTCACTTGGTTTGATTTGTTATTTGGAAATAATTATTTCCTTAACAATAGCTCATTATAGCGTCATTAGGCGTCCATCTTGGTTTTTATATAAATGTATTTAAAATGAATTTCCCTTATTTAATACAAGTAATCTTACAATCTAATAATACTAAAACGATTATTTACATGATTTCACACTAAAATATCTTTACATGATTGTATTAAATATAATATACATACTGTCTTATTCCTCTTCTACCTGTTTCATACAATTGTCAACATAATTTTAGTCTTTTCTATCTAAATTATATTATGTATTAAATATCATTAGTGTACATATATTGTACTTAATGCATTACATATAGTGGTCAGCTTCTAGCTAGTTTAGAACCCTTCAATTCTTTAATAATGGGTTTGTTCCTATTGTGTCTCATCATAGTGGTCATTTATTTTTCATAAAAACAATAATTAAACTGTTATTGTTACATTTTGTTTGTGTTTCTATATTGGTATTAGATATTACTCCTACTTTTGGTAATGTTCTCATTTACTCTTAGACAAATTTATATGTCATATTTTTCCTAAGTAACTTACTTAACATGGTTGGTTTACATCTGACTTCTGTCACTATGGTCAGTTGGTTTCTAATTATTTGCATATATACTGACTGTTTTTATAGTTCTAATCTGTTCTCAAAGTTGTATTGAGTTTCCCTCTAACTACTGGTAATATTGTTAACAATCTGTGTTTAAGTTTTAATACACTATTTTCCTTAACTAATGGGCCATACAGTGGTCCATCTTACATCTGATTGTATTTACATGGTTAGTTAGTTTACAACATTTTGTTTGTATTACTGTTGTTATTATGTTAAAGATCTGTTCTCAAAACATTACCAGATATTGGTCTTACTACTGGTAATATTGTTATTCACTTTAGCATTGGTTTTGATATTGCACTTTGCCTAATTGAATTGGCATATTTGTTGCATCTTTGCTATAGCTGTTTGCCATTGCATTTGATTGGTTTTATTTACATGGTTGCATTATAATGCATTGTCTATTAGGATGTACTGTTATTTATAACAATTCCTTAATTGATATCATTGTTGATAATCATTTATTTTCATTGATATTTTTGGTTTTCTGTTTAACAGGTACCTTCTCTATGGGTTATGTAACAATGTACCATCTGTTTTAATGCAGTATGTCTCTACTACTTACATGGTATCAGCATGGTATTTCACAATAATATTTTACTTATTTTGTGACACATGTTTATACATTCCTTCTTAAACACTAATACATATCTTATTGTATTATTTATTATATTTTTCTAGTCATAGGTTGAATTCAATTCAATCCATTTTGTTTGATACAAGGGTTTTTTATTTGTTGTCAGTTCTTTACCAAAACAAACATAATTATATTGTTCTATTTTGTTTTATTTTGGTGGACTTATGATTATCTGTGTCATTCACAACTTTATTAAATGCGTCACACTCATTGTTCGTGCCTATTTGACTTATTTAACATGTTGTTGTTTTCATCATGGAATTAACATATTTTCATATACTTATAAACTTCATCACTATAATTGTTTGTGTGGTTTTATCAGTAGAAATAGTTAGTTATTCACATGTTTCACATCTATTAAGTACGCACTGTTATTGTTTGTGTTTCCTTAAATGCTAAACACTGGTCTTCTTCCTCACATTTGATAATCATTGTTTCACTTGTCACTTATATAGTCTTTGGTACACGTGGTTTATGTTGATTTCTGGTATGATTTATTCATCTTCTTCTCTCTTCTGAGTCAGCTTTCTTGTCCTTCTTCTTTCTTCTTTCTCGTTATTTTCATCGTAGTCTTATTCCTTAATTGTTCCTCTCGCTGTTGGAGCTTGTTAATCCTTATTTCGTTGTTTCCCTTCACTTTTGGAGTTTATTAATTCTTGTTTCGTCGTTTCCCCTCACTTTTGGAGTTTGTTAATTCTTATTTCGTCGTTTCCCCTCACTTTTGGATCCTATTGGGTCTATTATTGGTATTTTGTTTTGGCTCATGTCATTTTCTTTCTTATGTTTCGTAGTTGATGTCACTAGGTTGATATTATCTTATTCATAGTTGGATTTTCATATTAACACATTTGTAGATACACACTTTATATATACATGGATTTACTTATCTAGATTTACATTCACCTTTTTCTCTTACTTGCCGTCCTTTAAGCTCATTTTATGTAACTGCCATATTTGGTTATGTTACATATGCCTTCCTTTAAGAATTGATTAATTCTGAGTTATGATTATACTATATTTTTGTATGAAGAATTTATCAATTATTGTACATTCCATGTTGATTCACATGTTTTTTCCATATATCCTTTCGCTTTCTGCTCTTTGAATCATATTTATTTCTTCTCTATGTAATTACTTCCCTCGTTTATTTAGTTCCCTAACATACATTTAGCTGGGGCAGTTTAGAGCGGCTCACTTTGGCTATTCGACTCTACTGGCCATACTAATTTCAATAAATATGGAGGCAAATCATCTCCTTTAATAATAATAAATGATTGCTGGCATTACTCTTCAGTCAATTCATCTCAAATCATTAATAATAATAATAGTGGTCGTTTTTCCGACAAATAATAAATATTCTTGGGATTAATTCACGCATCTGCGGTTTGTACATTGTGATTCTCTCTTTTCTTGATTCAACTTAACTAATTCTTCACATATCATCGGGATATTTTGTTTTACACTTCCTCACTGGTATACTCTCATGATCTTCTTCGTTAGTATATTCTTTTTATTCTTCTTCATCATAGATTAATCTCTTCATTCTGTGTTACCTTGAACGTCATTTCGTCATAATCTTCGTTCCAAATTTATTCTTCTAGATACTATTTATTAGTACATTTATTTTTTCTTTCCTTTTCCAGGTTTTAGTTGGTATTTGTACTTCATGTAGTGTTGGCTTTTCTTTATTCAAATACAAATTCGTCGTGTGTGGTTGTTTCTCTACAGTAATAGTGTTCATTTGGTTTATTCTTCCAACTCTTCTTTTTCTTATAGTAGTACGGGTGAGATGTTGTTGTTCTACTGGTTGACGTGGCTCTTGGAATTAGTTAGTGCCAAAGTTGTAGTGTGTCGGCCTTGTATTGACATCTTTTATATAGTAGTACGGGTGAGATGTTGTTATTCTACTGGTTGACGTGGCTCTTGGAATTAATTTGTGCCAAAGTTGTAGTGTGTCAGCCTCGTATTGACATCTTTTTTATAGTAGTACGTTATCATTAATGAATACAATGTTCTGATTCCTTTACATAAATTCTCTGGGATCATTTTTTCCCACATTATAAAATGACAATATACATTCAATGTTTAATACATAATTACATAGTTACTTTTCATTTAATATAAACATATAATAATCTTCATGATAATAATTCACCCTTTTTCTTCAGTCAACATCTGTTTTTATAATCATATTTTCACTTTTCATTTTGTAAATAACAATAATCTTCATGGCCACATTTCATTTTTCATCTTGATATAGTCAACAGTTATATTCTTAATTATCTTTTCATTTTACACAACAAACATTTTCATCCTTTTCGTAATATTAATAATAAAATAATCCTTATCGCTCACTTTTCACCTGTAATTTCATATCTTAATTGTCAATATACTTTTTCATGGAAGTTTGATTATAGGTACCCTTTATCTTTTTTGTAATAGGGTTCTGCAATTCATAGGTGTTGTTTAGATTGTCTTTTGTTACAGTATATGGTCCGGTATATAGTAGTAGCAATTTCTTTGCAATGCCCTCGATAGTACTTGGGAGTTCTCGATTTTTGATTAGCACTTGGTCTCCCACTTCGTATTTTATAATTTTGAGCTGCAATTTTTTGTATTTAATTCTCAGTTTCTGGGCTCTTTCAACCGCATTATTATAGAACTTGGTTTGGTCAAACTTGATCTCTGCACTTATTGGAAAGTTAATTATTTCTGTGATCTCCCGGGGTGGTCTTCTTTCGTGCATTGCCATATATGGTGTTTCCTCAGTTGACTGATGGTATGCGAGGTTTAAGAAGTCTTCAGCTGGGGATAAATACTCCTCCCACTTCCTCTGCTGGCTGTGACAGTAGGTTCTTAAAATCCTTCCTACTTCTCTCAACACTCTCTCAGCAGGGTTGCTGTTGGGGTGGTACACCGATGTCTTATACGTTTTGATTCCCAAATGGAGCAGTGTTTCCCGCCATTTCCGTCCTCGAAACTGCGTTCCGTGATCTGTAATTATTGATGCTGGTCTGCCCACTTCGGGTATGTATTTGTTTATAACTACTTCCAGTATCTTACTTGTCGTGGCTCGATTAAGTGGGTACAGCTTAGTATATTTTGTATAGTGGTCAAAGATAATAATGATATATTTATACTGGTGTCTTCCACCACTCCGTGGAAACGGCCCACAAATGTCCAGGAAGATTTTTTCTAATTTTGTCACAGATGTAATCAGTATCATCACTCCTTCTCTCTTTTCGTTACTGCATTTGACTAGCTGGCAAATATGGCAATTCTGTATATATTTTCTTACCTTCCTATTCATGTCAGTGAAATACACATGTTCTTGCAGTGCTTTTACCACCTTCACTGCGCCCATATGACCATATCATATGTGATAGTCGATGGTCAAATCTCTCTCTAGATCCTTTGGAACAACTATCTTCCAGCCTTCACCATTTTTATTGCTTTTGGTGAACACTAGCTGATTATGAATACAGAAATACTGTTTAATGGTTGCATCGTTATCTGCTAGTTTTTTAATAATCATCAATATTTTGGGATCTTGTTGTTGCTGTATAGCTATATCTGACAGTATTTTAGTAAGCTCAGATTTATTTTTTAGCAAGTGGTAGACCTTCGCGATGGTTTCCCTCTCTCCTTGAAATGTTTGGGCGTCGATGTTAATCCGGGACAACACGTCTGCAGCTGTGTTGCTTTTTCCCGGTATGTACTCCCACTGTATATTGTACTCTTGGAGTGTGAGAGTCCATCTTGTCAATCTTCCGTGTTTCAATTTACAGTTCTTGAGGAATGAAATGGATTTGTGATCTGTTCTTACTGTCACTTTATATCCCAAAATAAAGGTTTTGAACTTTTCGCAAGCGAATACGATACTCAATAGTTCTTTTTCTGTGGTGTGATAGTTGCGTTCGCACTTGTTCAACGTACGACTTGCAAAACTGATTACTTCATGGTTCCTGTCTTGGTCTTCTTGATATAGCACGGATCCAAGACTCAAGTCGCTGGCGTCGCAGTTCATGAAAAATTGTTTTTCAAAGTTAGGGTGATGTAACATAACGGTTTCTAGGAACTTTTCTTTAATTAACTTAAATGTAGATTCTTGTTCTGCTTCCCATTTCCATTTTTCTTTTGATGAGAGCTGTGTTGAAAATCGAGCTGTTAATTCGGAATAATTTTCTTGAAATTTCCGATAGTAGTTGCATATCCCGAGGAACGATTGCAGTTGTTTCTTGTTCTGTGGGACGGGGAAACGCTGTATTGCCTCCATTTTTTCCTGGGACGGTGTAATTCCATGTTCAGATAGGTTAAACCCCAATTGGACTTCCTTTGCTATTAATTGAGACTTATCTAACTTCAATGTAATGTGATTATCTTCTAATTTCTGTAAGACCTGTGCCACCCTTTCACAGTGTTCCTCCCAATTGTTGGAGGCGATTAAGAGATCGTCAACATAGACTGTTGTAAACTGCAGTGTATTGTGGCCCAGTATCTCGTCCATACATTTGACGAATATTGCTACCGAGTTTACTAAGCCAAACGGTAGTCTTTTAAAATGGTAATTTCGACCTTCGAAAATAAAGGCAGTATACTTTCTACTATTCGGATGCAGTTCAACTTGCCAATATCCGCATACCGTATCCCATATACTGTAAAATTTTGTACCATAAAACTTCTTTAAGATCTCATCAATTTCTCCAGGTGATGTCCTGTCGTTAATTATGGTTTTGTTAAGTTCTCGCGCATCTAAACAAATTCGTACCGCACCATTTTTCTTTGGTACGGCGACAATAGGGTTGGTGTATGGTGAATTGCTTACTTCGATGATGTCATTTGCTATCAAACGCTGGATTTCTTCCCTCACTGCTTCCTTCAGCGAAAAGGCGATAGGATAAGATTTTCGTTTAAATTCGGTTTGGTCTTTGAATCTTAACTCGCATTGGAAATTTTTGATTTTTCCGGGCGTATCGGAAAATATGTGACGATACTGGCAATATATGTTTATCAGATGGCCCTTTTGTTCCCATGTCAGCTCTTGGCTATTTTGGTTGGTCTTGAATTCTCGTATCTCATTAACCTTGGTCAACCATAAATCTTCCTCTGGGTTATTGTGAAGCTTCTTGTTGATGGCGCCTTCCTGATGTTGGTGGCCTTCCCTAATGTAATATGTTACATGTTCTACGGGTGCCTTTTGATATTCTGTTAGCTTGGCTGTCCACTCAACTTCTCCTGTCTTCATCCTTACTGTATTTGTGTCCATGTTAATTATCGCGGTGTATTTTCTGAGTATATCACACCCAATGAGCAGGGTAAACGGTAACCCACTGGCTACGAGGAATATCATCTATATCGTGTTGCCATTGCTGGATACATCGAGCTGTACTTGTTGTCTAATCGTCTTATTTTGACGTCCGGTAGCTCCAATGAGTACAATGTTGTTAATAGGTAAAGTGGGTATTGTCGCTTTATTTTCAGATTGGATTCTTTCTAACTCCACTTTATCAATCAATGATACATTTGCTCCGGTATCTATCATTGCCGTTGCTTTTATATTGTTGACCTTTACCGCTATGTATGCAATCTCACTGTTATTTGTATCGCTGATAGTATTCTCTTTTTCTTCCATTAAGTCTCTTCTTATATTTTTCAAATAATTATTGGTGTAAGTTTTGCGAAGATTTGGATGGTTTGCCAAAACTCTAGACCCAATAGTCCGGTTCAGTGAGGGTACTACTTGGTTTTTCACTGCCGGTTGGCGTTTAAAGGCAGGTCACTATTCCCGTGCCTGTCTTGCGATGTCGAAGCTATGGGTTCCTGATTCCCAGGCCCGTGTCCATTATTGTAGACTGCTGTATTTTGCGTTACTGTTCCTTGACTTCCATTACTGTTGCTTCCGTTAGATCGGTATCCAGATTCTCGCTCCTCTCTATCGCTGTTGCTGGAGTGACTATGCTGATTAGGGAAACTCCTCCTTCCTTGGTAGTAGTTTCGACGATTTCCCCCTCGACTGGCTTGAGTATAGTGCACTCTACGAAAGTGATTATTATGTTGGTTGCCATTGCTTTGTCTTGGGTGATGATTGGGAGCTTGATTCTGGTACGGCCGGTAATAACTGTTACCTCTTTGGTAAGCTGGCTCTCGCTGATATCCACCTGAATGCTGATTATTATTATTCCCTCTATTAATCACATTGTTGCCCCCTCCGTCTTGACGTGGTATAGGGTGATTTTGGAATCTCGGTGGGTAATTGTGATTTCTTCCCGGGCTATTCCTTTCGTTGGATATGTTAGGGTTATTATTCCCAGGTCCTCCTCGATCATATGTCTGGTTAGGTCCTTGTCGACTACGTTGGTAGTACCGTTCTCTTTCATGGTTCTCCAACAGTTCGCACATCCCTTGGACTGTTTTTATTTGTGCATTTAGTCTTCCTTGTGATATGCCTTGATTGAAGTGGTAGGCCAATTTCGTCACTAGGCATTCTTCTGGGATTGCGGGTTCGAGATTCCTGGCTAGGCAAATCTTTCCCAAGAAATATGTTGTCATTGACTGTCTTCCATGTGTATCGAACCTCCCGTTTGTGATATCATCCCTGACGATGTTCTGGGTGGCTTCTGACCAATATTTTTGTTTAAACGCCACTTTGAAGTTGTCATAATTCCCCACTTCGTTACGGGTTGCCGTCCACCAATTGTCGAACGTGCTTTTGAAAGCTTCATCTAACATTCCCTTAATGGTAGTCCACCTACTCTCTCTGTTTTTACATATGATTTCTTCCATCCGTTCTAAAAACTCTAGCGGATTTTTATAATGAGTCCTGAATTCAATCTGGTCTCTGTTGTCTAAATGAGTCAATCCAGATAGTAAATTTGGTATCGTTTGTATACGATGCATCTCGTCGCGGAGGTCATCTAACTCTCTTCGTTGACGCTCGGTTAATATGGCTCTATCATCATGTACCTGCTGCTTAATTGCGTCCACTCTTCCAGATACTTCTTCACACTTGTCGGTTAGTGTTGACTGTGCTGCCTTCATGTTGGTCTGTTCTTGTGTTATCACACTTATCTGTGTACCGTGTGTCCTCTCCATTTCGTTAATGCGTTGATTGATGTCTAACTCTGTTTGTATTAGTCTCAGGCTGGTACCTTCTCCCTCCTTTCGTACTTCATCCATCTCGACATTAACTTCAGTTGATAGGATGGCCATGCGCTTCTCGATTTCATCAACATTTTCTTTCAATTTTCTTTCTATCATGTCTTCTGTATCCTTGGCGGCTTCCTTCATCTTGTTACTGTTGATACTTATTTGCTGCCACATCCCCTCATGGTCAGATTGTATTGTTTCGACGTCTCTATTGAACTTAGCAGTGATTTCATCCATCTTCTGATTGGCCTGATCCATTCTAACTCCCAACTCTGCTGATAAATCTGCTTTCATGATGGCCATTTTCTTCTCCAGTAATTCCTCAGTTTTCTTTTGTCCATCTTCCATCCTCCTGTTCGTCTCCTGTATCTGGTTATTGAACTCTTCCTTTAATAATTCCATATGTTTCTGGTTCTCCCTCTGGCCTTCCTCTATTTTCTGGTTCGTCGTACGACTGGCTTCTTCTATTTTGCTGTTCACGTCCGCCTTGGTGGAGTTCAGTGATTCTTCCATCCTTTTCTGGCCTTCTTCCATTCTGTTTAAGTCTTCCTTGGTGGATTTCTGGCCTTCCTCTATTCTCTTTAATTCCTCTTTAGTGGATCGGTTGCTTTCTTCGATAGCTCTTAGTATTGTTAATAATTGGGCATCCATTATTGTCGTAGGTTTCTCGGGTTGGCTATCCTCCTGTATAATTTCTTGTGGTGTTATTTCCGGCAGAATCTCTGGTTGTGCTATTCCTGGCTCCTCATCTGGCTGTAGAACCCCCTCCGCCGGTTCAATTTGTTTGTCTTTTACTTCCGCTACTATCTCCTCCACATCTTCCGTTGACATAACTTCCTTCTCTTCTTTTCTGGTTTCCTTCTCTGCTTGCGCCGCCCTTTTCCTTGATGTTGACCTTGATTTTGATCTTGATTTCAATCTGTCTGTATACATCTTGATCCTCTGATAATGTTCCTGCTGTCTTCTCACGAATTAGTATATTTAGGTTATTGGTTATTGTTTATTTCCCTAACTCGTGCTCAGACGTTGGGCGCCAACTTGTTAAGGAACAAGTATAGTTAGTTTCAGGTATATAAGTATAGATTTAGTGATGTGTAGTGTGCTTGCAGATACGCTCCGGTATCTGCTGTGATGTTGTTTTTATAAAAACTGCTCCAATCATAATTATTAGGAGTTATTAGTGTGATTGTATAATCTGTATAAGTGTTTGTGAATAATTCACTCTTTTGATTGAAATAGGTTTCGCGCACTTTTTGTTGTATGCCTCCCTCACTTACCACAAGTACCTGTTTCAGTCCTGTTCTGTGACGGTTGTTGCTGAAATACATACACTCAAAATGCACACAAATATTCAATTTGAATATTCAAAACAGTTAGTACACACAATATGAATGAATTAGCACATATAGGTAATACTTTAAATTACTCTCTGTTTGAATTCTTCCGCCACCTTTGGTAGAACTGCTTTAAAAGAAATAATTTAATTTATATTTGAAATGATACTCTTGTTCGTAGGTAAATAAGTGAAGGTTTATTAACAATTTTAAAATGGCAAAGTTTAAAAACAATTAACAATCATTTGGGCTAATAACCCTTTAAATAATAATTACAATTGATTAATTTTAACATAAAACTCTGTCCAGGCTCAATGCTGGTAGTCCTGTCTTTAGTACAATAATTTGAACTTAATAGGTTATGTTTTCTTGTCAATGTATTATCAGGTTGTTAGGTTCTTTGAGGATACATGATATCAGTGTTAAGATGTAATATTAATAGAATTAAGAAAATTGAACAATGGTTAATAAATTAACGAATAAACATCAAACAATGAAAATTAATACCATATGTATGGTAAGTATGTTATTATCGTACACTTGGATGCGCACGCACCTTATAAAACTCTATAACAGGCGTCAAGCTCGTGGCTTGTACAGTTTCAATGTATCGTTTTATTTTCAACAATGAGTTTGATAAATATATATTTTCAAGAGAAAAAATTAATAAAATACAAAAAAAAACTCTTGATATGGTTTCTATTTGGTTTGGAAATTATTTGAGAACAGATGCAACAGTTAAATTAATAAGCTACCGCTACCATTTTGAGGTTAGCTATCACAGGTAATGCTATTCTGGTAAATGATTTCTTAACGGTTAACATTTCTTAATTTATATTTTCTGAACACATTATTAATAACATTTTAACATGTTACTATTAGAATTGCTTTTATACCTTTGTACGAAAGTTAATGTTATTTATTTCAAAACATCGAAATAATCAAAACAAGTTTAGTCAAAAGAGTGACTAAATGTTAACTCTTGTAATTAATGACAATTACTTCAAACATACTTTTTATAATTATGAAAATTAATTAAAATATTTATCTAATATTTTAATAAGTATAAATTGACATTTCTTTGAATTCTAATAATTCCATTATAAGTTTGATGCTGCGCTAGTAATGACTCGCGTAGTATCAAAATGTCTATTTCAAAAATATTATTTTTTAAATCAAAGTTATTTAAATAAAATATTGTACTCCCTGTTTATTTATCACAACACACGCGAGTACGACCGGGATTATACACTATCGTACTTGTATAGTTCGGTAATACCGCACTTATCACTCGGAAGTATTTTTGTTGTGTCAAGGTTACGTATGTTTATCAACTTATTGTCAATGGACGCGCACAAATTTGAAAATAATACTTTTTCATGGTGTAGAGTTGCGTGACCACTCCGTCTGAAAGCTGTTCGTAGACTGTCCGTTTTGCCGGAGCGTCTCTTTCGAGTCTGACAAAATGCGTTGATTTGATTGGCTGTAATCACTATAGTCTTCACCCCAAAAGCCTTTGTTTTATTAAAATATTTGGTGTTTTACCAAATTTTGACTTTGGGTTCGGGTTTATGTGACGTAAGCACTAGTGTAAAAAATAATTGAAAAGTTAATAATTACAATAACTTCCTTATTGAACGTCCTATCGTTACATGAGTTATGTCATTGAATTGTAGACATTTTCTTCTTTAATTTAAGTCTAAACAACATTATTTTATTTACATCGCTTCTCTTAATATAACGTTTTTATTAATTATCTTTGGTGTTTCTTATTTTTATAAGTTTTCGACACCAGGGTTAATTATTTTTAATAAAAACACTTTCTAAATAAACACTTGGAGTCCATTTCTCACTTGGTTTGATTTGTTATTTGGAAATAATTATTTCCTTAACAATAGCTCATTATAGCGTCATTAGGCGTCCATCTTGGTTTTTATATAAATGTATTTAAAATGAATTTCCCTTATTTAATACAAGTAATCTTACAATCTAATAATACTAAAACGATTATTTACATGATTTCACACTAAAATATCTTTACATGATTGTATTAAATATAATATACATACTGTCTTATTCCTCTTCTACCTGTTTCATACAATTGTCAACATAATTTTAGTCTTTTCTATCTAAATTATATTATGTATTAAATATCATTAGTGTACATATATTGTACTTAATGCATTACATATAGTGGTCAGCTTCTAGCTAGTTTAGAACCCTTCAATTCTTTAATAATGGGTTTGTTCCTATTGTGTCTCATCATAGTGGTCATTTATTTTTCATAAAAACAATAATTAAACTGTTATTGTTACATTTTGTTTGTGTTTCTATATTGGTATTAGATATTACTCCTACTTTTGGTAATGTTCTCATTTACTCTTAGACAAATTTATATGTCATATTTTTCCTAAGTAACTTACTTAACATGGTTGGTTTACATCTGACTTCTGTCACTATGGTCAGTTGGTTTCTAATTATTTGCATATATACTGACTGTTTTTATAGTTCTAATCTGTTCTCAAAGTTGTATTGAGTTTCCCTCTAACTACTGGTAATATTGTTAACAATCTGTGTTTAAGTTTTAATACACTATTTTCCTTAACTAATGGGCCATGCAGTGGTCCATCTTACATCTGATTGTATTTACATGGTTAGTTAGTTTACAACATTTTGTTTGTATTACTGTTGTTATTATGTTAAAGATCTGTTCTCAAAACATTACCAGATATTGGTCTTACTACTGGTAATATTGTTATTCACTTTAGCATTGGTTTTGATATTGACTTTGCCTAATTGAATTGGCATATTTGTTGCATCTTTGCTATAGCTGTTTGCCATTGCATTTGATTGGTTTTATTTACATGGTTGCATTATAATGCATTGTCTATTAGGATGTACTGTTATTTATAACAATTCCTTAATTGATATCATTGTTGATAATCATTTATTTTCATTGATATTTTTGGTTTTCTGTTTAACAGGTACCTTCTCTATGGGTTATGTAACAATGTACCATCTGTTTTAATGCAGTATGTCTCTACTACTTACATGGTATCAGCATGGTATTTCACAATAATATTTTACTTATTTTGTGACACATGTTTATACATTCCTTCTTAAACACTAATACATATCTTATTGTATTATTTATTATATTTTTCTAGTCATAGGTTGAATTCAATTCAATCCATTTTGTTTGATACAAGGGTTTTTTATTTGTTGTCAGTTCTTTACCAAAACAAACATAATTATATTGTTCTATTTTGTTTTATTTTGGTGGACTTATGATTATCTGTGTCATTCACAACTTTATTAAATGCGTCACACTCATTGTTCGTGCCTATTTGACTTATTTAACATGTTGTTGTTTTCATCATGGAATTAACATATTTTCATATACTTATAAACTTCATCACTATAATTGTTTGTGTGGTTTTATCAGTAGAAATAGTTAGTTATTCACATGTTTCACATCTATTAAGTACGCACTGTTATTGTTTGTGTTTCCTTAAATGCTAAACACTGGTCTTCTTCCTCACATTTGATAATCATTGTTTCACTTGTCACTTATATAGTCTTTGGTACACGTGGTTTATGTTGATTTCTGGTATGATTTATTCATCTTCTTCTCTCTTCTGAGTCAGCTTTCTTGTCCTTCTTCTTTCTTCTTTCTCGTTATTTTCATCGTAGTCTTATTCCTTAATTGTTCCTCTCGCTGTTGGAGCTTGTTAATCCTTATTTCGTTGTTTCCCTTCACTTTTGGAGTTTATTAATTCTTGTTTCGTCGTTTCCCCTCACTTTTGGAGTTTGTTAATTCTTATTTCGTCGTTTCCCCTCACTTTTGGATCCTATTGGGTCTATTATTGGTATTTTGTTTTGGCTCATGTCATTTTCTTTCTTATGTTTCGTAGTTGATGTCACTAGGTTGATATTATCTTATTCATAGTTGGATTTTCATATTAACACATTTGTAGATACACACTTTATATATACATGGATTTACTTATCTAGATTTACATTCATCTTTTTCTCTTACTTGCCGTCCTTTAAGCTCATTTTATGTAACTGCCATATTTGGTTATGTTACAATATACAAACAGGTTTATGTTTATCACACAGCACCAGCCTATAGATTTGAAATATGAAATACAGGAAAATCAATTCAGTCAGTCTTGTTAACAATGTTTCAATAACACGTATTTTTATTGTGTTATTACTGTTTACTTTTATGGGATTGATTTAAGCCACTTTAAAGATAGCAATTTTGACAGTTGTAACTTGTTTTTTCTTTTGTATGAGCTGACCCTACCTCGGACCCCCCCCCCCCCCCACAAAGCCAAATTTCAGATGTATGCCATACACACACACTTTTTTTAAATTAGTTCTACTAATGACGTACACACAAAAGGCCGAAAACTAGACACTCTAGAACAAATAGAAATATACAAACACACAAAAACAAATAAAAACGACATCCTAAACGAACAGACACAATTCAAATCGCACGCATTATTCGAACACATCTCACTACACACACACAGCTTCGATCTTTCGAAAAACTATCTCGTCGCCAACAACAAGACGAACAGCGCTACTTACGACAGCCTCTGATGAAGCCTTCTATAGGTGAAAGCCGGTTTAGGCTGTAAGGTAAAACTTTACGTTTTTACTTATAAAAAACTTAGTGTTCCGATTCGTCAATATTATAGTGATATTTAGTTCTACTGAATTTAAAGAGATATTGAAATCAAACTGTGATTTGACTCTAAAACACTGTAGTAACAACTTGATAGGCCTAAATATTGTAACATTTAAAATTTACCTTTATCTTCAAATTTAAACTCTAATTGAATACTTATTTTAAAGAAAAACTTTTGTACTGATTAATATTTCAGTATACCATAAGTGTGTGTGTGTGTGTGTGTGTGTGCACTATCACATTTTTCATGAAAGGAGTTAATAATGGTGTTTTCTGAATAAAACATGTTTACTAAAACAGTGGAGTTCAGTGGAGGGTATTACATTGGTGTAAAGAAAGCCTAATGTATAGGTGTAATAAGGAAATGTGTGTAAATATATAGCTATTGGCAAGTTTTATGGACTTTCTTAATTATTAACATGTATACAAATTAAGTTTCAAATAACTCACTAGAACGTTAGCGTTTCCTTCAGCTGTAACTGCCACAGCTGACTTATCTGACTCATTTTCTGTTTGTGAAGTGCCTTGTTCTGATTGCACTGTACTATCCATTGTGGTTTCAGACTCTACTTCTGCTGCTGAATATGACTGTGCATTTGTTTCTGTTTGATCTAGCTGTGTTGCAGTATCAGAATCAGAGGTGTTGTTTGTATCTGCCCCTGGTACTGAACGTTCTGTCTTTCCTTCCGAAGGCTTTCCATTTCTAGTTGGTTGGTCTTCTTTACCACTTTGCCAGTACTCCAATATAGGAAAAAGTTTTGTTAATACTTTAATTCTGTTTCTATATAAATCAAAGCTTTCATTTGACTGTTTGGAAAATATACGTTTATAGTAAGAATCACGAGATTCGCCTTCCTTCTGTTGATATTCGAGTGTAAAGTATTGTTTTGTTAAATCAAGATACTTGATATTATACCATCCATTAAAATTGTTAAATGTCTCCAGTACTGTTCTTACTCTTATAAGGTAACTATTTTCATCTTCATTTTCATATTTATGGAAAACTCTAGCTACATACAATTTTTCGTCTTCAAAAGGCATTCTTGCAAAGTATCTTATGCAGTAATCTACCATAGATTCATCTTCTCCCTTCTCTGCCTGAAAAATACATCAAAATCAAACATATTATTAATAACAGTAGTTATATTAAAAAATCTGAATCATATACAGTGAGATCTGAGAGCAAATAATCTTTATACAAATGAGGACTTTGCTATGAAAATGCAAGTGATATTGAGTGAAAATGTGCAATTGTTAATGAGTGATGAACCTAATTATCATCTGGACGGGACCTAAATAAGCACAACATGCATTATTGGGCACCTGAACAACCACATTTTATTCACCAGAGTCCTCTGCACTCTCAACGAGTCACAGTGTGGTGTGCTGTTGGCTCTTTTGCAATTATTGGACCGTTTTTTTTTTTTGAGGAAAATGGCGTCACAGTCACTGTCAATTCGGTTTGTTACATTCACATGCTTCAAACATTCTTCAGGCCATAACTGTGAACATAGGTACGAAGGTGCGAAGGCAACGATGAATTGCCTTGAAAAATGTCTGGTTTCAGCAAGATGGTGCTATGGAACACACCGCAAATGATTCAATGAATGTTTTTCGATGCGTGTTTCGTGGATACCTCATTTCACATTTTGGTGGTGTTCCGTGGCCTCCAAGATCTTCCGACTTGTCGATGTGTAACTTTTTCCTGTGGGGGTACCTCAAAAGCCATGTGTACGCTAATGAACCCTGCAATTTGGATGAGTTGAAGAATGTCATCATTCAAGAAATTGCTGCCATCCCTCAAGAGATGTTGGCCCATGTGATTCAGGATTTCCAGCAGAGACTTGAAAACTGTATTCAAGAAGATGGGCATCACCTCGCAGACAGTATTTTTCACAATTAAGGTAGACCTTAGCATAACTCAAATGGCATGTATTAAGCTGTAATTTTGTGTCAATAAACCCACTTGAAGTTTAAAGTTTACTGAGTATTGGTTATTTAAAAACTGTCCGATTCCCATGTGTCACCCTATATAATCACAAATGAACAGAAGTTGAACTCTTTTGTTTTTATATTCAAAAGTTTTATGTACAAAGCCCATTTTTTTCATAGCAATTAGCTTCATAAGATCTACAAAGATACTTAATATCCTGAATTTTCAATGTATATTTAGAACCACAGAATGTAAAAGAAAATATCTATCCTTTTAACATAAGTCACACAAATTACTTAGTTCACCATGATAACTAATTTAATTTAATACACACACACTAGTGACTCAGCCCAATGACATCTTCTAGTTACTCTAGAAGAAAATACTTCGCTTCCTAAGCACTTTTTAAGAGTCTTACAATCACCATCATCACCATCACCAACAACAAGACAGACAGTGCTGCCAGCGGCAACCTCTGAAGAAGCTTTTTGAAAAGCGAAAACCGGTTCAGGTTATAAGGTAAAACATTTACGTTTTTACCCATAAAAATTTGTGTTCCGAGTCGGTAGTGAAATAATTATATTTAGATTTTATTATACTATAGTGTGTATAATTTATCAAATATTTATATAAAACAAATACGATAAATGCATTTTATTTCTTTTTTTGATTATTTTCCTTACACATTTGATTTTTGAACTGCTGTTTAATTCACATTTACATGCAAATGACCATTAACAATGTTGGTTAAATGTGTGTTGTTTTTATTTTCAATTTCTCGACTATTTTTACCATTCTCCTCATTTATAGGTGGTTGTAGCCAGATTTTTATACTTTCTCCAGTTAATCTGGTAATTGCAACTGGCACTAGTCCTCTCAAGAACATGTAGAGAACTTGTCCAATAACCTAAATAAAATAAATAACATGTTCGGTAACCTAGTAAATACCCAGCCTAGGTATATTTTGTTGCCTGCTGCCTATATGTACTGTATGAAACTTATACAAGTAGCATATGGTTTTATTTAAACATTAAAATGCATCTACAAGTATGCGCCTGCATTATAATCAAGCTGAGAGGTTCAGTATACCCACCATTTATAGAAATATTTATTTTTATTTTTACACAGATACCAGATATTTTCAGTTGTAACAAGTATGTACTACATTACCTAAAGGAAATGTAATTTTCATCTGCATATATGTTTAGCCTAACACCAACTTATATATACCAAAGTAGCAAAAGAGTAATTTAAAATTCATATAGTTTGTGCAACAGCAAGTTAATTTTTTTTAAAGTTCTTTTTAGCAACCTCGAACGAATAGGTAATTTCAATCTATGTTTCTTGTTTTACTTATAACACTGCCATATTTACATATAGAGTGGTCACATCAGTAATTAGTGGAATGATACAATTCTGTATAGTAACTCTGCCTAAACGTGACTTTTTAATTATGTCCATCTCAAGTATTATTTTGAGAACCACATCTTACAATTTTATTATTTGCTTCTCAAAATTGTAAGGAACATAAAAAAGCAACATAAGTACCACCAACAGTGCTATATAGAACAATCCATAGTAAAAAGTTAATAAATTGCTTTTAGTCATAACAGTCGTTAATTTAGCTAAAAGAATTAAATACCAGAGTCTTTTAGTAAATTTCAGCAATAAATATCCCATTTTAGGTTACAGTTTAAGAAAATCTATTAGTACTTAATGAACCATACTCTATTTAGTTTTAAACCATTTAATTTGATGTCACAATAATTAGGTAAATTATCAGAATAATTTCCAACTGTTACATAAGATGTTTTAATTATCAAGTAATGGACATGTCATGGACAATGAAATCCAAGAGTTTTAATTATATTTAAATGTAGTAAATTAATATAACCAGATTTATGAAAGGATCAGTATTTCTTCTAATTCACTTCAGTAGTCAACATTATACAATAAAGCACTATCATTAGCATAATTAACAATGTTGGATATTATATCTAGCATATCATTGATATATAGCATACTATAACATCGCCAAATTCAGATCATATTTGATAACTATAAGTATGTAAGAAATGCTAAAAACTAATATATTTTGATAAATAAATAATGAAGAGAATAAAAATATAAAAAGTAATTAAGAAAGAAGGAGGAAGAATGATAAACTAAAAGTGATTATTAAAGAAAGTCACAGACTTGACTGACAGACAAACGACTTTGACCCAACCCCAGAGATTGGCCAGATAAGAACCAAAATAAAAGGAAACAAGATGAGAAGTGAAGGAGAAGAAAAATGAAAATAAAAAGGGAACAAACCAACTATAAAGGAAATAAAATGAAACAAGGCGAGAAAACACAGACAAGTAGTAGAGAATAGAGAAGGGAGAAATAATACAATCAAATATAATAAAGGAAATGAAACCGGTAAAGAACCAATATAAAAGATAAATGTTAGTATTGAATGAGTGACAAATGTAATTAATCATTGATAAAACCCGATAAATAAAAATACACTAGCCAAAGAATTAGAAGTATATGTAAGTAAGAAATAGAGAAAGACATGAAATTAATAAGTATATATAATATGTGTAAAGAAAGAGAGAGATATTGAGATAGTGAGAAATAAACTGAAATTAACTAAGTAACAAAGAAAAGTAATGATAGGGATTACCCACTAATAAACACTTAAATAAAAAGTTTAAGAAGTGCCCATAGTGAAAGTGAAAAAACCCTAAAGTAAAATGATAGAGAAAAAACACTAAATAAATTATAATAAACACAAGATAATTTAAAAGTGAAAGTGATGAGTAAATAAAAATATTGTCAATGATAGCAATAGGAAAAATAGTGAAAGCTAAGATAAACACTTAGTAAAAAAGTAACAAACACTAAAGGTTTAATAGTGAACAATAATAATATTTAAGAAAGGTGTTAAGAATAGTATTTAAAATAATCCATTAATTAAGTGGTAATGAACACTGAAGAGTTCATTGTGTTAACTGTTCAATGTTAACTGTATTGATTATAAAAGAATCTTATTGTAAAGTTTCAAAGTATATAATAGAATTTAAAGGTGAGAACCCCATGAAAGTGTAATCAGATAGTGTTACCATGGAGTGAAGGCAAAGAGTATTTATAAAATAAGAAGTTTAAAACAATCAATAAACACCCATGTTATAAGGGATGATTACTGAAGTAAGTTCAAAAGAGGTGAGGTTGTTTATCACCCAAAAAATAAAATAAAGGGTAATGAATTGTAAACCAATATTACATATTAAGTGTTAAATAATTGTTTAAGCAAACTTATGAATAGGATATGGCTGGGGTAATTATACCAACCATAGACCTAAATGATGTATTTTATGTGATAAAAAAATAGTAATTAATAGCCATATTGTTGACATTGGCGGAGTAAATAAGTAAGAAAGTAAAGCAATGTATGACTTAGAAAACGAGAAAACCAGTTAGTAAATAATTAGTAGTACATGATGTATAAAATAGTAGTAACATACAAATAACACAAAAACAGAACCAAAACACATCAATAGGTAACAAAACCAGTTATAAGAACAAAATAAAGCTCTAGGCTAAAATGAGATGTAAGGTATATGAAATAAGTAAAAATCAGTAATGGCTACTTAGGCTTGAGAAATGCCTAACTGTCAAACACCAACAAATACAAATTGTATGAAAATAACAAAGTAATTAATAAATCCAAGGTGAATAATCAACCGAGGATAAATTGTAAATCTTATTAAAAGCAAAATATTAGAATAAGGATTTAAATTAAAAGAGAAATATAATTAGGAAATATTAAAATAATTGTAAAATTATAAAACATGAAATAACCCAATCTTGTGGGATACCAAAATAATCTTTGGAAGAAAATACAAATAACAGTGATAATAATTAATACTTAGGAAGGAAGATAACGGAATGAAAACATTCAGAAGATATACAAGGATTTTGAAAAGAATTCAAGTTTTGATAACAATGGATTTTTGCCAGATTAACCAATCAGATTTATTTAGTAACCATAGCAACTGCCGTTAGGTACGGTTTTACCGTTGAATATCGTTACTCGTAAAGTGACGCTCTTGGAAAACAGAAGCCAAATTTTGAACAACAAAATATTTAATTTAAAATGTTATAAAAGTAAACCAAATTACCACAAATGAACGAGAAGGAAGCAGACAATGACTGAAACCAATGAACTGATGTCAAAGACCATTTAAATCCAAATGAAGTAAATAAATTACTCCGATTAAATTGAAAAAGATGCCCGAAGCCCAAACAATTGAAAATTGAATACGATTGCAGCTCCGGTCCTTTTTACCAGACCAACTGCTTACCCCCAGTCTACTAAATTGTTAAGTATCATTTAAATTACCCAAATGTCCGAAAAAACGCACTTTAAAAATTTCTCACTATACTATGAAATATCACTAAACTGAATTTATTTCTTTCAAAGATTAAATATGAAACTAGGACACTGAAAATTGGTCAACTTATAAAATTAACCTATTGTTAGTTTACGAACCTTTGAATCACTTTTACTACACTCCAAAAAACAAATTATAGCTACACGTTATATTATTTAAGTAGAAATAATGTAAGGTTGTATATTTTTATTATTGTAATTGCATCTAATCCTTTTATCGTAATCTCAAGAATCCAGACGATCGAACGAAAATATTTGTATACTACTTCGGTAGACGCCATTATTGATGTATTTGTTACGTTCTGAATCGATACGTCAAAACCCAGAGAAAATTGTCTTAGATTAATTGCCGGTGCAGAATAATATAACAAACCAAATATAACCTGTGTCACTGAATAAGTAATAACCATTAACTAATAAACCAATACTGTGTGTAACCAATGTGTTTTATTTTCATGAGGAAGGTGTATTATAAATGTTGTACATTGTAGCGAACAGCTATGAATTGGCGGCAAGCGCTCAAGCAGTAAACACAGCAAACTGCTGGCTTGATTGTAAAAATCGATAAGTGGCGGGAACAAGTTTGAATTCTCCCCACCACCTGAGCGTACTCGCCAATAATACTAAATATTTTTAATTGTTTAAATTAAACAATTTGGCACCACCCAGGATTGATACACACCTAGTGAACCTCAGGTAAGGACTTCGATACCTGGTTATTCGTACATTATCGAGTGATGACGGATTGGTAAGACACAACACACCAAGTTACACTCTGACGCGTTTACACTCTTGCAGAAATTAGGAAAAAGAGGGTTATTACACATACATAAGAATTCACCAATGTAGTTGATTTTAGCACACCTTGAGATTCTTTAAATTTATTAATTGTGCCATTTTCTTTACTTATACATTGTAATATGTCAGTTTAATACCTATTGATAAAATGTATGTGCTATATCTGTATTCTGTTTTCAACATTTATTTCCTGAAGTAAGTGAATTTTATATTTAAAAATGTATTTTCTGTATGGTGAAAAATAAACAATATTATTATTATATTGTTTTATTTCTGGACATATGTATAAACAGTGGTATAGCCTAGGGAGGCTTATGGTGGGGTTTACAACCCTCCATTGGGAACTCTTACCAGTAATATCTGCAGGCAGACAGTATAAGCTCACTAGTGGTCTCTAATTAACATAGATTACCATAACTGGTAAATTTCCTACTACCGTAAACATTTCTCTGCCCCTCACTGCCACCTGCCACCATAGAATAATCCTGGTTACAATCCTTCATGGACAAATCTTGGTCAGTAACCACTCCAGGGAAAATCCTGGCTATGCCGCTGTGTAAAGTTGATCATGCGAATGAATTAAGCAGATATAGCAGGTAGCATCAAAATCTTAATAAAGATTGATGCAAGACTAGGTAGCTTATTTTTGCTACAAGGTCTGAACTTTATGGATAACATAAGTCCAGTATGAAAATGTTGAATTCATTTTACAATACTATTATACAAGTTAAGACTCTGTTCATTTACTTACCAACTGTCCACTTATAACTACGTTTGTCTGACTCCCATCGTCATCTGTAATGGTTGTGGTATTCACTGAGGAAAACCCCTGAAAAATAAGCAGAAACACATTACTGTATTGGCTGTATGAAAATGAGATTGGGGGGGGGGGGGCAAATGAGAGACAGTTTTTGAGATTGAATAGAACGTGAAGATAAGATTACACATAGATTTAAAGTCTCCTTCCTTCAATAAATAGAAAATAAGTTCTTTAAGTATAGATGGAAGATGGTATGTAGTGAATACTCAATCCTTAAAAATGTTGCAAGAAATATGTTTACATATATATTTATATTTAATTATGTAAGAAGAATATTGTATTTAATTTATATTTGAAACAAGAAGAAGTTGTATGTAATAAAGGACTGGAAAAAACTTTATCTTGATTACAGTTAAAAATGAAACTCAGTAACAACAAATCTAAAATACACTTAAATAATATAATGAAGTTTCCCGTCAAGGTCAGTAAAAATTCAACAAAGTCCTGATATATCGGCATTTTCAGACTCCATAAATTGTCTATTGAAAAAATCTCAACCAGCCTGCTCAAACAAGTCTTCAGTCTGAGTCAGGAACAAAATGTATCAGCACAGCTGAAGAAGATATGGATCATGATTACTAACTGTTCCCCAGAAAAGATGTCCCTCTTATTTCCAGATTACTAGTTGCATCAAGATTTATCTGTTTTGTATACATCTACTAGAAAATTTAACATCTAAGTCACGTATACTCAAGAAAAAAATCAATTTAAACATATTGGTGTAAAGTGAGGAAATACACTTTAATTCCTATTGCCAATACAAAATTATTTGTAGTTAAAATTTAACTTGTAGTTAAAGTTTATAAGGCAACTAATAATTCCTAACAATTTAAGGCCACAAACTTGTATGAGGGCTATTCTAAAATTAGGAAATTAGGAACCTCAGGCCCATTTAAGGTTACAAAGGAACTCAAATAGGTTCTTGTCACCCACATTTTAAAAATGTATATTCAAGAAGCTTGGGAAATTGGAGGACAAAATATTCAGAATTGGAGTAGGTGTTGTCTACAGATGCTGTTTTTTTTACAATTAAGTAATTACTGTAAATTGAGAAGAAGATATTGATATATGTTGACATAGCATTTGCTGCAGAAACTTTTATTGGAAGAATATGGACAGTGGGTAAAAATACAAGCATTCAAAAAACAGAATTTCTGTCAATTCTTAACTTACAACTCCAACAAAATGCACCAAGTATAAATACCTAGGAAATATAATATACATTGTCTAGTGATAAGGATATTGGATAGGGCTAGGGATGTAGTATATATGGTTTAACAAGAAGTGTATACAGATATTTAACTTGCTACTGAGAAGTAAAATGAAAATCTGCAGAGAAATCATAGAGCCAGTATTGATGCTAGAGTAAAGTGCTGGCAGTTGTCAGTCAGAAACAAGAAAAAATTTGAAACTAGAATTTAATGTGTTCAAGTTGTATCATATGACTAATGATGAAATTAAGAGATACACATAAAGAATTTCTGCAATGATCAATAGAAATTGGACGGCTTATATGGTATGGACACATAATGAGGATGGTAGAAAATAGATGGCCAAAACCACCATTAAATTGTATACAAGCAACAAGGAGGAAGAGAGGAAGACTTGCTCTGATTATGGATGAAGGGCATAGAAGAGATAATGAAAGGCAGAGCTATTGAAGAAGAGGACTTAAAGGATAGGAGAGAATACCATTCAAAATGCAGAATGTGACAAAACTTAGGAGCCCTGATCAATAGTGATAGTGGTAGTCATAGTCGTAAATATAGTCGTAGTCGTAGTCATGGTGGTAGTGGTAGTAGTAGTAGTAGTAGTAGTAGTAGTAGTAAAAATGTAAATTACTTGTAGAAAAGTTACTTGTCAATTTCTATTTTAAATGTTACATTAGTTTTTATTTAGAAAAGTAAATAATAACATATTTAAAAATTGTCAAAAACTTCAGATGAATTTGATTTCTATATTTCAAAGTGTAGTAAAGTATTCTAACATATACACAGTGCTTTTTATGTAGACTAATGTAATTATCTTTTTCACCAAAACACTTTTCTTTTGTTATTGTACTTTAGAGTTCCATTCCTTTAACCTTAATTTAGTGTATAAACATATTTTAATATTCATTTTCCAATAATCAGCCGCAGGAATCTCACATGTTTGATAACCCACAGTACCTTCAGTCCCAAGTAATTCAGATTAAATCAAGATTCTATTATAGTCAAAAAAGCTTTGGAAACATTATTGAAGGAACAGTGAATGTAATAACTGCTCTTCTTTTTATTTATTTAGTAACCAAATAAATCAAAGCAACAATATTGTAAATCTCATTTACCATTATCCTTCAAGTCATCTGGTTGAAGTACATACAAAAGTAAGAGAAACAAATTAGGCAGTTGAATAGTAGACAGATTTCTAAATAACTACAACTTGGTCAATTTTTATCATAAAGGATTAAAAAATAAGCCAAAAGAAAGATATTTTGTACTTCCAATTTATGAAATTTTAAGGAATTAAAAAACATTTTACCTTTGGGAATTTTAAATATATAAATTAGAAATCAATTTGAAAATTATGCTTCTTCTAATAGAAAGCTTTAAAAACTATTATTTGTTTATACATAACTGTGAATGCCACCCAAGTGGTAGATCGATAAAAACAGTGGCGTAGCTTGGCTTTTTGGCGCCCAGGGCAAGAAGTTCGTCGGCTGCCTTGCCTTCACAATCAAAAGGGAATAAAAGAGTAAACATGAAGGCCTATCCAGTGAACAAAGTACGGTACTTAGTAAGTGTAAATGTGTAGAATTTTATATGATAGCACGTCCAGAAAACGTCTTAAGAATATTTCTTAAGTCAAAATTAAGAAATTACATATTATAAGTTTAATATTACCGGTATTCAGTTTGTATACATATATTAGTAACAAATGTAGACTATAAAAATATAGTAATATAACAAATTTATAACATAAAAATGTTCTAATAAATATGCAAATTCCTTTTAGGTCTAAAGTACATCGTCAAAACAATCTTCTAAAGCAACATAAAGTTAAACAACAGTACATTAAAAGTAATAAAATAAATCACTTACCATTACAGGTTAATGGTTCTGTCTTCTATTAATAAACACTTACCATTAATTTTAATATTTAATAAATATTTAAAATGAGACGTTATAAAATGTAACTTTTCTGGTCTTAATTGCTGCAAAGTCGGCTATTAAATCACTATAATCTAAAGACAAAACAATGTAATTTTCAGTTGAAACTATCGCTAGATTTGATACCCTCTCCTGAGATATTGTTGATCATAGGTACAATTTAATTAATTTAAGTTTACTAAACGATCTTTCACAAGAAGACACAGACACTGGTAAAGTAAGAAAATTTTTTAAAGCTGTTCCTAGTGTTTTGTACACTTCTAATACTATTGAAGAAATGTATTGTAGCAGTCCCTGAGGTATAAAGTTCAATTGTTCTCCATTAACTTTTGGTCTTTTTAATAAAAGTATGGCGTCTTTCAAGTCACTGAACAATTCTTCATGGTTTAGGTCATCTGGGTACAGTTTAGCAAGCACTGTGCACTTAATATTGATTTGGGAAAGCTGTTCCTTGAAATGTATGTCCCCATCATTTATGAACACTTCTAACTTACAGAGGAACCCAAAACGTTTTTCTAACTCTTTTATGTTAGAGAAACTGCTTGAAATTTTAACTGACAGTTTGTACAAAATTTCTATTAGGGAACATCGCATTTCTTGCTGAACGGTTAAAGCAGAGTCGTCTGCACACTCCCCTGGCATCGTATGCTTCTTTCTTAACCTTTTTGTGATACTGACACCCCATTCATTACATACATGCTCTGCCTTAGAAATGACATTGTCACACAGCTCATTCCTCCAAACTTTTAATTTGTCCGTTAGCATCTCCAAAAGTGTCAATGCTTGAATAAAGCTTATTCCTTTGGTCTGCAAAATTTTCTGGATTTTGTTCATAGAAGAAAGAATATCTGTTCAGAAAAAGAGAAAGGTCACAAAATTAAAGTTTTCTATCGCATTAATTATTAATGCTGCATCTTCCCTCATATCGATTGTTTCAGTCAGTGTATCTCTCAGTTTCTCCAGTGCAGCGATCACTTCATCCAGCTGAGTGAATATTGCTTTCACCGCATCTGCTTTTACATTCTCCTGTCCCAAAAAATGTCTGCCTGAACATCTACATGAGTTGCATGAACTCCAACCAAGTTAAGTGAATGGTTGTCACAGGGAACAAACACAGCTAGTGAATTCAAATCTAATATTCTCTTCTGAACTCCTGAATGGATACCAGCCATTGTTGCTTGATTATCATATGACTGACCTCTGCAATCACTAAGATTCAATCCATCTCTCTCAAGTTTACTTGTAATAGCTTCCGTGATCCTCTCCACTGTTTTTACTTCTAAAGGAATAAAATCTATAAAGGCTTCCTTGGTACAACAGAATTACGTTTAATTTCAACAAATCTTATAATCTGAGACATTTGTTCTACATGTGCAGCATCTGATGTTGTGCCAAATATAATACTAAAGTACTTCGCCTTCTTACATGCAGTAGTAATATATTTGCACACTCTTTCTCCTAATAGGCTTAATATTTTATTTTGAATAGTTGGCGAAAGGTATGATATACATCCATATTTATGAGAGACTGAATCCAAATGAGAACTCATGACAGGGTCAAATTTAACCAAATATTTTAACAAAGCCAGAAAGTTTCCAGGATTTGGATCGCTAGTAATTGACTCTCGATCTCCTCTCAGTGCCAGATTTTGTTGTGCAAGAGTTTGTTCTGTGGCAATGACCCGATCAAGGATTTCTTTCCATGTCTTAGCTGCTTTACTGATTTGTTCCTGAAGTAGATCATCAATACGTTCCCCTCTGTTTAAAGAACGTTCTATTCCTTCCATTCCAAAAACGCAAACCTATGAGCAGGACTGTTTTCATGATCCTGAACAAGGGGATCTAACTTTTGCCATGACGAAAACCCATTTTCAATATTGAACTGGCTTCTTTGATAGTTTTTTGGTGGAAATAAAGTGGAACAAAAACAAAATAGAGAGTTTTTAGTTGGGGAAAACACATCCAAGTGCGATTTACCTTTTCGCAATTTTGCAAGGTCTTATCAAACCAGTACTTGTTTAAGGATCATCCATGTTCATCTTCAGGAAAATGGCTGTTCTTGTTCTGCAACTGACATGTTCCTCTAGTCATCATTATATCTCGGAAGGATTGAGATATCTCGTTTGGCCAAACTCCCATGTCTTGTAGAGCAGCACCGAGAACACGGTCTACATTGTTGCTAATAATGTTCTGTCCTTCATCGCCTGTAATTTCAAGAGTGCACGATGAAACACCAACCATGGTACTAGAACCAACTGAATCTTGTAACTGTACTTTGACACTTTCACAGTTTGAAGTATTCATGACATTAACTTTATTGTATTTATCAACAGCCTTGTTGCTTAACAACATCCATTTTATGATCACAAGTTGATTCCTTGTTGATTGTAATATTTTGACACTCATGGTTCGATTTTCCTTTAATAAAAGGCTTCTTAAACTCTTTGGAACTTGTTGTAGTTCTTAATCTTTCTTCCCTTCTCTTCCGAAACTGGGCGCCACTGAGTTTACTTTGTTTCGTAACAGCTTCAAATAAAATTAAAAAAAAAAACTGATTTTCAATAATAGTATTAGTATAATGTCATACAAGTGAAGTATTATAGATATACCCACAAGACGCACAAACCAAAAACAAACTGCACACTCAAGATACTCATGAACAACTGATAATCAACATGTTCGCTGCATCGAACCGAGAAGAACTGCACATACGTAGCCCACGTAACGTTTTTTTATACATTTATAATTAATATATTTGTTAATTAACGAATAACAATTAATAATATCAATACAAAGCTAATACTGTATGATTATCAGTTTTCCTTTGCGGCACAACAACTCACTACAAAGTCGCAAAAAATATTGGAGGCAGCAAGTGAATACAAAGAGCATAAACACTGATAAAAAACTGTACTGACTAAACGTCTACTCATCACTCGCACACAAGATAACAAAACTCATTTAAAACAGCATGCACTGTTTAAAAACACCAAGATAAGAAACTGCATAGACTAAACATCCGTCGCCAACTAAGATATAATGAACACGGAGAATGAAATACTGTATTGTACAGAGAGGGACAAAGAGCCTATATTACAGCGTAATTTGTTATCATAATGAACCGTAATTACGATTCTTGAGTATAAATAGACTAATACTGTTTATCACGCAAGGTATGACAACAGACAAGCTGGCTGGTTATGCTTCTTTTATGAAAGAATAGTCATATCAAAGAAACAAGTTGTTTGTACTTTTATAAACTGAAAACAATTTTTTGAGGTCTATGCTCACTTTGCCGCACTCCTGGCTATGCCGCCTGGGGTGGCTGCTCACCACATTGCCTATCTTGCCTTTCACATAGGAGCCTATCCTGTTTCTCCTTAGCAATTGTGATGGGACAATAAGGAGTATATTATTGTCCACACACTGCTGCTAGATTATTCACTCCACTTCTACAATATGGAAAGAGTAATGGTAGACCTACTGCAGAATATGGATTACACTCGAACACAAATGTCTTTATCTAATATAATATATAAGAGAGGAGTACAGTCTACATATATGAACAACAATAATCATTCCAGTGGTTTAAAAAATTTCTTATAAACAAAACAGCTTAGGTAATCCCAGTAAGAATGCTACATCTATGAAAATAATATGGTAAAAACCTACAGTTATAATACTACATGCTCCTTACCTACACAGTATCAATATGTATACAAATAAATAATAGGTTCCAAGAAAAGTTTTAGTGACTGGTAGGCTAATGGTTTTCTGAGCAGAGAACACTTTGTTAACTTCTGTTATAACAAACACTTTTATGACCTGAAAAGACGACTAACATACTTCAGCTATAACTCAGAATTTAGTCACTGTCCTATGTCATTTAGTGTATGTTACTTTGGTAACATTCAGATAATTTGAAAAGAGAAAAATTAATGTATGTAAAATTAGGTTTCATTAGTAAAAAATGGAATAAAAGATTTTACTGCTGTAATAAATTAAAAACAATGTACTCTAGCATGTGTGTTACCAAAATTGCACAAAACATTCTTGAAACAACACTCTCAAAATTAGATGTTAAAAGGGTAAAAATCTGATGTTTGTTCATAATATAATCAATCTATAATATATGTTTTCACAAAATGTATCAGGAATTTTGGTTTAAAATTGAGGGTGGAAGAATTTTTAGTAGCTTGAGAACTATTACTCTTGTTTAAATAAAAGTTGACTAAGACAGAAATTTTAAAAAATCATGGGTTTTGAATTTTTTTAAATTGAATGTTGTAATACTTTTAGAATTTCGTGTAAAGAATGGTTCTTAAATGAAAATGATTATGTGTTGACATAACACATACAAGTTACAACTAGAAACTTTGAAAAAAATATAATTTTTTAGCAGTTATCCATATTTAATGTTATGTAATTAAATATCAAATCAAATGTTGTGTAATATTAAATCAAAAACTGAGTACAATATTTTTCACTGCCTTTTCTATATGAAATTTTCACTGTATATTGAGTGTTTTCAACAAAATAAAATACATAATTATACATACTAAACTGCATATTTTTAATTTTTTTATAAAAAATTATCATCACCTTCTTCAGCAAAGAATAAAAATGGTTTGTTCCAGTCACAAGCAGACACATTAGATCTGGTCACTCCAATGCTTCTTCAGATGCTCCACATCTCTCTGTCTTTTCATTTATCATTCCATAGTTGTTTGGAATGTAGCTATCATCCATTTGGTTAAGATGTTCTAACCATTCAGCAATTCTATCAAGTATATTCATAATATTCATCTCTTGCCATACATCAACATTTCTTTTTCAATCTTGAAAATTATATCCTGCCATGAGCCTGGGAAATCTCATTTCTACTGCTTGAATATGACTGGCCTAGGACTTTGTTAAAGTCCAATTCTCAGACCCATAGAGAAGTGTGGGGGAGGACCATCACCGTGTAGAGCTTCACACGTGTTTGTTTCCTTGTTGATTTTAGAATTCTCCTGATGGTCTCACACGTATGGTTGAACTTGTGCAGCTCTTTCACCACATCATTGTTTGTAATGTTCAAAATTACTGACCTGCTCCAGAACAGAACAATCTACAACAATTTTTACTCTTATGGGATCAGCTCCATCACCTTGGTCTTTAATGTGGAGACCTGTAATCTGAAATCCTGGCAGATTTGACTCAATGAGTCTACAGCCGTCTGCAAGCTACTTTCTGAGTTTGACAGGATAACCTGGTCATCTCTGAATAACAATGTGTCAACTGCAGAGTTACCAATCATAAAACGTTTTGGAAGACTCATCTGCCAATTGTGTATGTCATCGTCTTGTGAAGATGCCTTCCTGACACCATTCTGGGTCTCTGAGAGAATAGTCCCCGTTATTCCATTCAGTCGTCTTGCTAGACTCATACAATTTGTAAGATGCGTTAAGGAGGCCCTCTATAGTTATCACAATCATTACGATCTCCTTTTTTGAATATAGGGACTAACTTTGCCACCTGCCAATCTTTGGGAATACCAGTGGTTCAGCACAGATTAATAAAGTTCAAAAACCAATCATGCAGAAAGGCTGGTGCATACTTTATATGCACAATCCATCAGTGCCAGGTGATTTTCTATTTTTATAGCATTGAAGGGAAACTAAGAATTCACCCATCCCTATGGGATTCTATACATTAACTAATGTCTGCAAATTTTGTTTCCTCAAGGTGCTTCTGGTCCACAGCTGCTCATAAGATCAGAGCCATTCCTTTTCTGTGATATTCTTCATCTTCAAGTTTTCTCCTTCTGTCTGATTTAAATGCTGCAATATTTTGTAAGCCTTGTTCTGTCTACCTTGCACTATATCACATATATATTTATCCCAACTGTTTCTTTTCAGTTTCCTTACTTCTATTCTGGCAATATAAACAAAATTATAAAAATTTATATTTAAACAAATTAAATGACCAGAAACCTGTTTTTTATTCTTTATTGAATTTTCTTTTGAAGCAGTCTATGGCATCAATTTATCTTAGTAACAGCGTGAGGAAAAAATACTTGCATGGGATTTTAAAAATTCCATTTGTACTTTGTAAAGCACATAAATAAAAATCCCAAAAACAAAACTAATTTTGTAAAAATGTAGTTTTTTGCAGATAACTTGAAACTTATACAGTTAGATACAACTTTAATAATACCTTAATTAAAATTATATATAATTCCAGTCATGATCTCATTGACGTCATCACTGTGAAATTTATGAGAGCTTTGTTATTGGTTATTTTCAGTGTGGTCAATGCCTAGTTCACATGCATTCATAATACATACCGTAATGTACAAAGTTGTTTAGTCCTGTACTGCAAGGTATTTTAACAATACAGAGTGATAGTGCTGTATACTTGAGTATATTTTAGTGCCGTGTTTGTGTATTTCTGATTTTCAACTATCCTTATTATGATATGAATTTAAAACAATATTAAATCATTTACTATACACTTCGTTATTTGTTCAAATTATTTGGTAGTTTAATTATTTATAGAAAAAGATTCTCCTATAAAAAAAACGAAATAAAATAGACAAGGTCAACACATTAATTGAGAACAAATGCTTACACAAATTGTAAGATTCAGTGTGCATTAATGATTTAAGATATTGTGGAAAAGTTGCTGAAATGGTAAGCATGTCTGAGACATCACATTATAGAATAATTAAAGAAAAGA